>CM060926.1:931484350-932734350 GCA_030737875.1 Allium sativum | reverse complement strand
TTCACAATGATTCACTGTAAAAACAACAAGGTAGACAGTGTCTCTAGTGTTCATATATATATATATATATATACACATATATATATATTCTGCGCACACACAATATATGTATACATATACATGTGTATGTTATTGACATATATTTCTGTGTCGGGGGAATAAAGTCAAACAACGTAAGTGGACATGAACCAATAATTTCAATACAAGTGTAACGACCCAACTTTCGACCCTCAAATGTTGACACTAATACATCCACGGTATTCACGTGTCGAGCACCCAAGTGCCGGAAAGATGAAAAGTTAGGGCGAAATAAAATAAAAAGAAAATAGACTGAGGAAGAAGAGGATACAATATTAGAATCTCACAACGGAACAGTAACATATAATATAATGAATGATCTTTACAAAATAAAACTGTATGCTTACAACTATTAGAGAAGACTAACCTATCATCAACTTGGACGGTTATACCAACCCGTCCTCATAAATGTTGATGTGCAACATGGAATGTAGCGGATATAAAAAGTGCGGTAAGCTGAATCCAACTCTCTTCCAGATGCTCCAAAGTAAACCTGCCATACTTTTCCTACTTGAAGGAGTAAGTGAGGATTTTAGGGAAAACAAAAACCAAGCGTCATACATCAGTCTGGTATGAGAAACTCAAGATACACATTGCATGTAACAACACTGAGAGGACCGTGCAGATTACCACTCCAGTTTTCCCCTCAAAAGCAACCAATCATTCATTAAGTTTACTATAGTTGTATAATAGATAATGTCTAGGGTGTAGAATATAAATAAATTCACATAGAAGGAATAGTTACATTGGTAACATTCACCAACTATTAAGTGTAAAACAAAACCGATAAGGCACGTTCGCATATTGGATTTTCCCATCGGGGATCTCTCAATACAGATCCGAACTCCATGCACAAGGGTGAGAAACTACCTTCGAGCGTCGTATATCTCTAGATAAAATATACCATAAGGTAAACACAATTGGCCCACGCACGAAAACACCGGAGTGCACCATGTGGAACCAAATATACCCAACTCATGCACGCAACTTCGAGGAGCTCCCCCACGATTTGATAATAAGTATACACTAGATATGGAGTCAATATATCATGCCGTGGGTTAGCAAAACCTCAGATTGTGCTCCTACTCTATTTTCTGTCATTTTCGATGTTGAGGTTTCGTTCGGCATCTTTCACACGAGTCTTCATCACTCGAACAGAACAATAATTCCCAGATGGATTCCCACATCTCAATAGATCTTGCAATCACACAGAGATTCCTTCACTAATCTTAGAATCACTGTATATGTTCGAGCATCTCAACAGATCTTGAATCACCATATGGCCTTCACTTCACAACCGCTTCCAAAACATAGAACTCGTATACTAGTTTTGAAGTGGTTTTTGATAAGTAGAACACTTACCAATCCCGATCTCCTCAAAACCAGTCGCTAGATTTAAGGTCAAGTTCTATAATTAATTAACCAACTACAATTCACATAATAGACGATAGTGTATGGAAAACAACCTCGCTTGATTTCCATAGCAAACACTAAACATCCAAGGTAGTATCAAGGTTACAATGCATGATAACAGTCAAATAATTATCAGGTCACAAAGCACGATAACAGTTAAATCACTATCAAGTCACAAAGTGTAAAAACAGTTAAATCACTAACAAGTCTCAAAGAATGATAACAATCGAAGCACGATAAACTGATATAAATGTCTTTTAATCCTTTTCCCATTTAATTAATCTTTTATTGATTAATACTCCTTTATTAGTTGTAATAACCCGGAAATTCGAGCCAATTTAAAATTTTTATTTTGGCAATTTTAGTGAATTTTGAATATTTAAAATGAAATATTTTAAATAATATCGACGAAAACTTTAGTTTGAATGGAATTAAAACGTATATATTTATATAGCTCGACGATAGAATATAAATATTTATTTTAAAATATAAAAGGAATTGAAAATGGCGCGGTAGTTCGATAATTTGATTTCAAAGTTCAAATGAATGTACAGGATTCAAAATAAACCAGATTTTAGTGGAAAAAAATATAGAATCTAATTGATAACATCTTTCCAACGAATTCGAAAAATCAAAATTTCATAACGGGAATCAAAAGTTATGTCCAGTTGAAAATTCAGAATAGTCGCTATGGAATTCTAGCCCTTAAAAATGGGAATTTTGCAAATGACCTCGGATTTTGACGAAACCACTTTTGTTGGATCCGTGATGTCATGTTATTGATAGATTCCAATTTTCATAATTTTTAGAATTAATATGTGAGCGTGGCAAAGGAAAACGCGTTTGGCCAGTTTTAGTTGATTTTAATCGACTGGAAAATGACCATTTTTCAAACGGTCTCAGAATCTGACGAAATTAGTTTTGTTAGGACCGTATCGTCAATACGAAGTTAGAAAATATTTTTTGGGAATTTTTAGAAGCTGTATGTGGCCCCGGTAATTTGAAATGTGCGTTTAAATTGAATATATAAGGATTTATATTTCAAATTTAGCGGTAACAGACCGTAAAAGCCGAATTGGCTTACGAAACATATCCCATTATGTTCGGAATAGGGGTAATTGGCTAAGAACGATAGTCAGTGGGTCTCTTTAGAGTTTGTATTAGGAAGTTGCTTTTATAAAAAATTAAAATTTAATAAATATATATAATTATATAAACTCCCTCCTCCCTCCTTCCTAGGGTCAACGCCCAAATTGAATTATCAGAAGAAGAAAAACGTAGAGCAAAATCACGTCGCCCTCCACCCAGCCGACGCCGCCGCACCGGAGGCCCACCAAACCCTCCGCCGTGCCCATTCCAGCGAACATCCCTCCTCCTCTGTATCGCACGCAGCCCAAAGACCCTCGCGCCCAAACCCTAAATCGCACAGCTACTCCACCTCCGTCTTCTCCTCTAGGCTGGAGCACACCCTCCCCACTTGAATCGAAGCCGTAAATCCTTCCGCCCACTGACACCGCCGAGCCCCTCCCTGGCAGCGACGGAGCCGCCAGTCCAACCCCCGACGCAGCGCAACCGCCACCCCCCTTTTGCTCTGACGCCTCACCACCCTATCGAGCCCCAGATCTCCCAAAAAACAGCTGCCACCATCTGTAAGTTTTAATGCGAGTTCACACCGAATTTCTTTTCAATTTTAATGGAAGTTCCCCTTGAATTTATTTTCAGATTTTATTTTTATTTTTATATAAAAGCTAGGATTTTTAAACTATAAAAGCTAGGATTTTTAAACTATAAAAATCGAATTTTTATATATGTGAAAGAAGTTTAAAAATCGAATTTTTACATATGTGAAAGGAGAATAAAAATCGAATTTTTATATATGTGAAAGAAGTTTAAAAATCGAATTTCTATATATGTGAAAGGAGAATAAAAATATAATTTTTATATATGATGTAGAGTATAAAAATATGATTTTTATATAGTGAAGGTTATAAAAATATGATTTTTATATAGTGAAGATTATAAAAATATGATTTTTATATGAGTAGCGAAGTAAAAATTCGATCTTTGTATATGAAACAAAAATATAAAAATATAATTTTTATATAGGATGAAGCGTTCTAAAAATATATGAAGTAGAAATAAAAATACAATTTTTATTTATTGAATGAAGTAGTAAAAATATAATTTTTATATATGTAGTGAACACGCACGACGAAAGTGACAAAGGGCTAGTGGCGAGGGATTTCCTACATATGAAGTGGCGTGGAGTTGGGATAGCTTAGGTGAGAACTTCTCACTTTTAATTTAATTTTCTGGTTAAAATATATACTAGGATGCAGACGGTGTTTAGTAGCACCCGACACCCGTCGTCCACAGACCATGGACGGCTTGTATGCTTGTTTGTTTGATTTTGATGTGTAGTTGATTGTGTGATGTGATGTGAAATGAAATAAAATATTTATATAGTTAAAAATATTTTATAGTTAAAAATAGAATTTTTAACGTGTATATGAAAGGAAATAAAAATAAACAAATCGGACGATTTGTTTATATACACACATTTGACTGATATTGATTGGGACGATAAATTTTACACATTACCCAACCGCACAAATAAAATCTGTGTTTGATTGTTTGAAACCCCACACGGGTATTGGGATGATATTTGACGTACACTAATCCTGATTATTTAATTGTATGTCGATCGATTGATTGACAGACTGTTATAAGCGTTGAATATTTATATTTGATGCTTATACAGTGTAGAATGCACTTTGGATGCTGGTTGATTATTTGTCGTTGTTGATGTATACATGTGTTGTAGAAAATCCATATAATTAACATTATATGGTAATTGATTGGGCCTCATTCCAGTTTTGAAATAGAAATATTTGAAATAAAATATTTGAAAAGAAATATTTGAATAGGAAATTTTTAAAAAGAAATATTTGAAATAGAATATTTGAAAACAGAAATATATGAAGCTGTGTTGATTAGATTGACGTCATTTTTACGTGAACGATATTTATGTCGATTTTATTCATTTTATAATGAATATCGAAAGTGATTTCAAAACCTAATATTTTGAAAGGGATTGAAGTTCGAATTGAAATTGAATAGAAATGAATTCGAATTGAAATTGAATAGAAATGAATTCGAATTGAAATTGAATTGAATTGAAAACGAACTGAAATTGAAGTAAAAACCGATTTGAATTGAAATCAATTTGAAATGAATTTAAAACGAATTTATAAGGGAAAATTCAATTTTGATTTGAATTCGAAAAAGAAGTTGAAATCGTTTGAAAACGAATTTAAAACGATTTATAAAATACGTTTTAAAAGGAAATCTATGTCTTAAAAGGAAATCGACGAAGTATATTTTATATATATTATATATATTATATAATGGCCTGAATAGAACGCGCCGCGCCGCTGCAGTTCGCGAATTTCGACCATTGACTTCGAACGGATATTACGGGAGATCCGACCGTCGGATTCTCCTAAAATCGGAACCGTTGGGTTCGTATCGAAAAGAGCTTTCTAATGAATATTAGAAATTAGAAATCTAACGGTTGGATTTGGAATAATGTACAAATCAATTTTGGAAAAGGTCGCTGTAAGTGCAGTTCGATGGTCGTTGATGGAAATCGACTGTACGGGCCTTGATAAAATTATTAAAAATAGTAATAATTTGTGTAAAACCATAAGAAATGATTTGGGAAGAATCGGGATGAAAAACTCCATATTTGGAAAGATAAAAATAGATTTTTATCGGAATGAACTAGTTTTGAACTAGGATAAAAATTCTATTTATTTTTAAATAAATAAATTGGATTTGAAAAGGGTTTTAAAAGTAACCAGAATTTCCCATAATTGAATTGGAATGGATTTCAATCGAAATTATCTTTGGATTATTTCGATGTTGGATTTCGTGATTACACAGATATTGTTATGGAAATTTGAATGATACATTTATATCGTTATTTCCAATACGATATTTGTTGGTCGTAGAATTTGATATTGAATATAAGCCGATATATTTTCTATTCAGAGCCTAGTATTTAATATCAAATGTGATTTGGGTTTGTCGTGAATGGTGTCTTCATTAACACTGTCCTTGAACCCAGTTGAGAAAAAGATTAAATCTTTTTATTTAGATTTAATGAAGTGTACCAATTAAATAATATTTAATTGGAATTGAATTGATATTGATTTTTGGGTTTATCGTGAACAATGTTTTGAATAAAACTTGTTCTTTAACCCGATAATTAATTGAATGTGATTTTGGGTTGTCGTGAACGGTATCTTCAATAATACTGTTCTTAGACCCAATAGAGTTAAGAAAATCAGAAACTAACTGGAGGTTAGTCAAGTTGAATGGTCTCCTGTGTATTGATCTGATGTTGGTTTCGGCCTTCGGGGTTAATACTTAGGGAATTGCTCGCTTGCTAATTTACGGTTAGGGACTGATTGAAATGTTATGTGATTTTGGGGTTTATCGTGAACCGTGTTTTAAATGACACTGATTCTTTAACCCAGTTAAAGATTAAAACTAAGTGGAGTTTTAATGAATCTTTAATTAGATTGAAAAGATCGAGAATGGAGTAACACCAGTTTTGCTCCAGGTGATAGTTAAATCTTTAATTAGATTTGAACGTGAAATTGTAATTAAATTTACCGATAACACCGTGGTGTTAGATATGAAGTATTACCAGTTTTACTTCATGGGATGAATAGGTTGGGGTTGGAAAATTAAAACAAATGATTACTTCAGTAAGGTTCGTTAATCCCGACTAGTTTGAAGTGAAATTCAAAAGGAAGATTAAAGGATAAATTTAAAAGAATTTATCTTTGATAAAATTAATAGGAACCTTTCCCTAAGAATGTGAAATTTAGAAACTAACTGTAGGTTGGCTAAGCGGAGTGATTTCCTGGGTATTGATCTGATGTTGGTTTCGGCCTTCGGGGTTAATATTTGGGGAATTATTCTCTTGATTAATTTACAGTTAGTGACTGATGAATTGGAATGAGGCGTATGTTGTGTTTGTGTAAAACTTATTTAAAATATACGCGAGTTATTCGGAAAGACCGGGTTTATCCCATTCTGAATAACTGATTCGACGATTAGTCGAAGATGAAGACGATGGTTGAAGACCAGAGGTCTTCACGTCGTTTGGATAATTACCGATGATCTTGATTGGGTTGTACACCCAAGAAGATGGAAACAGTTGATGATCGTCCAGACGTACTTGCAGATCGATGGATATGCGGGGTACTAGGTGCCTCCGGTTTCGTTCAGACCCAGAACGAACTTGTAAATGGACTGTGTGTCTGACATTGGATTTCAGTCTGTGTGAATGATCTCTATTAAATATATATCTGTTTGGCGGCGGAGAATTTATTCTCTTGCTTAACGCCCTTCTCTGAGACGTACGAGCTCAGGGGTTATATATTGATGGATATCCATTGCATGGAGTGAATTGCCCGTGTGGCATGCCTAAGTGGCAAATGATCGAGGCTTCTGTTGAAAAGCAAAGTCTTGTGGTTGATGATCAAAGCACGGCCTTTGTGGCATAGCTTTGTGTAACGTTTAATTCGCGAGTTTCACACCCGGTATGAACCAGAAACGGGAGAAGGACCTCAGGGAGGGCATGCGTTTCTTTCTAGTTAGAAGTGGCGTCAGTGGTTTTACACGCCCTGATGAGTTTGACTTATGTGGTTGTTGCTGTTGCGAGGCGCATCGGATATATCGGTCGTTCTCGAACCGATGGAGTCGTTTAGTTGGCTCACCTACACCCCATAGGGCGGGGAAACGCATGTTCAGACATTTTAATCCACTCCGTGTGGGCCGGCCCTGACGATCCAAGGGCCCACCTGAGTCTGGGTCCTGAGGCTCGGGCTAGAGAGTCTCGAATCGGTGAGGACTATCTTTTGCCTCGGTTCATACCATAAATGATAACCCAACTTCCAATACGACATTTGCAGTTTTGATTGTAGAGCCTAGTATGGCGACATGATATATGGTACCCATGCCGTCTATGATTGATATTTATGATTGAAATTGTTTTAAACACTGTACACTTATAATAGTATCAAATGACTTGTTTTAAACGTATCAAGCATGCATTGGCTATTATAAGGGAAAACCCTATCCCCCGGCTTGCGTTGCATTGTGTGATAGGACCTGGGTCTTATAATAGCTTCATTTTTCTTTATTTAGCATTGCGCTGTTGTTATTTGCACTGGTATTCTTGGGAGGAAACCCGTTCCGTGTTATACGGCGTGGTCCCTCGATTTACCTAACTTTAAAATAAAGATTAATAACTGTTTTAGTTCTCACACCAGTCCCATGACTGACCTGGAGTTTATTGTTTTAACCTAAACTCTGGGTGCCCTTATTTTGACATGGGCAGCTAGTAGTTTTGGTTTTGCAGATTTATATTCACAGGTTCCTGATTTACAGCTGGAACGATATCCGGAAAGCTTTGTATCCGTATATCTCCTTCAGTTGTATTTTGTATTATTTTCCGCTGCTATGTAATGTATTGTAATCTCTGATATTTTCTGTGTAATATTTATTCATTTATACTCTGTATATTCTTGTATTCTGGTGGAATTGTTGTAATATACAATGAGATGTTCTTCCGTCTGCGCTCTTTTGTGGTTTGTCCTCGAACTATCCGCGCTTTCCTTACCGAGGAAGTTACGGGTCTTTACATTAAACTTCTTTTATCTAATAAAACTTCATTTGTCAAATAAGACTTCATTTATCTAATAAGATATCACTTATTAATAAGACATCAATTATTAATCAATAATTCATACTCGATTAATATTCCTTTATGTACTAGTGTATATATTCATCTTGTACATATAGAAGGTGTATATGTTCAACTAATTCTCTATCTGTTTTATAGCCTTACTACTTAAAAAGGGTTTTAATGTACTTATCACTCCGGTATAAGTATAATCACAATTCATTTCTAAGATTTCCTTTATAACTTCAATACTTCAAAACGTATTCATGTACTTATCCCTTCGGTATATGTATATCCATAGTTCATTTCTAAGATTTCCTTTATAATTTCAATACTTCAAAATGTATTCTTATACTTATCCCTCTGGTATAAGTATATCCATAATTAATTTCTAAAATTTCTTAGAATATAATCAAAGAGGTTAAAACCTTTTTTTAATAAAGAACATCTTCTCTTTTATAAGTTAAACATCTTATTCAATATCTTTATTCTGAAAGATTCCTATACTTGTTTCTATCTTTAATATCAATTATTAAAGATCTAAAATATATTCAAAATCATTAAGCCGTATATTCTAGTTTAACTACATTCCATGGGTTTAAAAACAAGTTTTGTTAAAACACTATTTGCAAGAAACCCAAAACAAATCCTTTTATAATTATTTTTAAACGTTTGTTTAAAGATGCAATTATACTTACTTCCATGATATAACCTGAGAGGGTTAAAGACGAATGTAATTAACACATTGTCACGACAAGCCCAAAACCATTTTTGCTTATAGAAATCAAGGTTCATACACTTAACTTGTTTCCAATATAATCAACTTAACTATCCCTCGGTCAAGAGAGAGGCCAGACAAGTTAGAGCACTGGTTGCATATCACCCCTTTCCTAGACAGCCCATTCTTGACACCCATAGATAGATAAGCCTACTCGTCGGCTTATTAGAATTAAGCACATTAATAATGATATTCAATAAACAAGTAAGTAATCAACATGATTAACACGTTTCCAACATTCCCAACCTGTCTATTCCTCGGTTAAGCTTCGGTAGGTTAGAGATTTATTGCTCCATTCCTACTAGCCATCAATCTTAACTCTCACAAATTGATAATCCTACATCGTTGGCTTATTAGTGTTAAGCATTATCAATTACCTTTTAATCTAGTGACTTAATCATGACAAGGTTTTGCAATTCATAACCCTTTTTAACCTTTGTTTTATTTGAAAAGATATTTTAGAAATAAGATGTTTAATACTTTAAAATAATCTAGTAAGAATTAAGAAATCATATTAAAAAGATAAGATAATTTACATAAACTTAAAAAAACATTTATAAACTTAGAAATCCAAAAATCAAGGTTAAACGGGTAGTTTTGCACTAGTGAAGTTTTGGTCATTTTAGATGGGTTACTTAGCGTTTTACTATTCAATAACTTCTAGATAGTAAACATACAAGTAATACAAGATTAAATATGATAAGAAATCACTAAGGATGTCATTTCAAAGTTCCATACAAAGTGTTGAAAACACAACAATTCAAACTGCATCTATAGCGACTATCGCTATAAATGCACTTTCAAGTTCAAGTCCGTAATATGTCAATTCCATACTAATCCTTATGTGCTTTGTTTCAAATCCATTCCACTTGTTATACAAGTCAATTCAAATCCAATTCCAAGTCCATTCATGTCCATTCCAATCCATTAACATGGATCACATATTCACTTACTTTTAAAGTAAGAATCAAGTTAACATTTTTGACATAAGTTACCAACATTCAAGAAACTTTAAGCATAGTTAAAATCATGCAAAAGGGTTTATGTTTGCTGTTCTAAATAGTGAGTAAACTCGCCTTCATCCTTAGCAAATCCAAAATCCAAGAATAAGAATAAAGATCCAAGAATAAGAACAAAGATCCAAGCTAGTAACCTCCTTCCTTTCCTTGTTTTTCCTTGCTTCCTTCCTTATATAGTCGGGCCAAAGATGGAAATTGAGAGGGGCTAGAAGGTCTTGTAATGGTGTAAGAAGGCTACACTCAAAGTTTGAACTGATTTGGAGTTAGTTTGAGTATAGTTTGAGAAAGTTAGTAAGGATGAGGAAGAAGATGAGGATAAGCCATTAAAAGCTTCAATTTTGCTTTGGAATTTTTGTGTAAAAAAGAAGAAGGGATACCCCCTCCTTATATAGGAAGAGGAAGGTTGATGGGAAAAAATTAAAATTCCCTTTAAACCCTAATAGTAATTAGTGAGAGATGGGATGTTGTGTAAGAGAAGTGAAAGGTGTGTAAGAGATGGAAAGTTTGCTTTTTCAAAGCTTAAGGATTAAGCATTCCTTTATATACATATAAGGAACCTATATACATACACTTAAGATATTTTCTAAACCTTTGATGTGACTAATTATTTATACATATATATGTGTATATGCATGTATGTGCATGTATATAAATGTACCAAACAACTTTGCATGATACGAAACAACTTATGTTCAACGATAGGTTTGTAATCTGAAAGTTAAACTTCGGTCATATTTTTAATTCTTAATCTAATTATTTATTTTATATAAACAAAACTTGAAAAATTCCTTATCTTACTTAAATAATTAAAACAAGCATATCTAAATTATAAAGCACTTATTTGAATATTTAAATACCCAAAATACAAAATCTTTCCTTAAATGCTCATTTTTTAAAATGATGACATCATCAAAATAGTTAGCCATAAATATGAAAAATTCTTTTATTTGCTAATTACTTTCCTAATGATTAATTATATATTCGTTTAAATTTTCAACAACTTTTATTGAGAAAATAGCTATATATTAATAAAACGGTTTTCAGTCGCATTTTCTACATTTTTCAAAAAAAAAAATTGAAAGCATTTTTCCAAAATGGGTCTAGGATCATTATTTATTAATTAAATGATTTTTAACAAGGTTATAAAATCACATTTATAATATTTAACAATATTACGAATTGTTACGATATTCAAGGATTAAGTGTTCGATTTTTCCGGGTCTTTACATTCTCCCCCACTTAAAATATTTCATCCTCGAAATTGCAACACGAGTAACCAAAGAAACAATCAAACATCGATACTTAACAATATCATACTACTAATAATCGGAGTTCATAGCTTGATCAAGTTCAAACCCCCTCATCGCATAAGGATGATAAACAATCTACTAAGCGTGCCTTGCGCTCAACAGCCTTAGGGATTACTCAGTCGATGATTCACACTACCTCACAACAAATTGAAGAGTCATTTCCAAAAATTTCCATATGCACTAAATCCCATACAATGCATATAAACCATCCATATACATTGTTTGATCATATCACTTTTCTGATCACAAGACTTCTCTTCTGAACTAGTATACCACACTTGACATCTCTAGTGCGTACTCCTATCTAATTCCTTGACCAGAAACTTTCATCTTCCTTACATAGCCATACACTATGATAGAAAACTTCGGGATCATATCAAAAATCCACATCAAGTATTCACTGTCAAAAGTCTAAAGAAGAATCCATGTTTGGACCGGTGTAAATCACCTTTAAGATTCTATACTCGAATCTATACCAAGATCAACTATGCGAATAAAACGATCTATGTAAAACTCATGTATTTTATCCTATTGGTTTTTTTTAACTACCAATATCCTTTATTAATTCTTCTATATGTATAGTATGCCATTTTATTCTAATATCCTTCCACTTTTTTCGACATTCAATTATCACTTTGTTTTTCTTTATTAATACTAAAACCACTTATGAATCATTTCACAAAACTTTACTTCAAGTTATTAAAAACTGTATGACTTAAGTTTGTACACATATAATACTCTAATACTTTCTATGAGTATATCCAAACATCAAATTTGTTAAGTATGTTAATCAAATTTTGAACTTGTTCTAACTTTCTATCATAATAATTCAAGTGTTATATAAACTCAACTTAATATTTTCATAAACACTTAACTTCAAGTTCTATAATATTTCGGAAGTTTTCAACTATCAAAATCGTTGAAAATCCAATTTCATTTTAACGAATTAAATCTACCCAACCCATGTTTTTAGAAGGTAAACTAGTTATAAGTCAACAAGCAATAGTTCATGCTCATAAAATGATGAAGCATAACTAATATTCAATAACTGATAATAACCGAATATTATCATTACTAACAACCATACACATCATAAATGACTATATCCATCTATGAAATTTTATATTTTATATAAAAATATAAGCCTAGGTAAAATTATTTCATTTACCAATTTTGAAAACAATACTGTGTCGATTAGCCTTGTTTAAGTATTTAGAAATCCCTATCGATACTATGGCGTCCCACATACCGACCAGAATTCATAAACCACTCAATAGATTAACTGACACAACATAAAATATTTTTATAGCACTAACAAATGCGCGCTCTCATATATATAATACACTCAACTCATGTTAGGGCATTCCATTACCCTATCTCTTGATGAGTCATACCCAACCAAAGCCAAGGTATTCGCTTAACCTTGTGCTTTGATACCAAATGTAATGACCCAACTTTTCAACCTTTTAATGTTGACACTAATACATCCACGGTATTCACGTGCCGAGCACCCAAGTGCCGGAAAGACGAAAAGTTAGGGTGAAATAAAATAAAAAGAAAATAGACTAAGTAAGAAGAGGACACAATATCAGAATCTCACAACGGAACGGTAACATATAATATAATGAATAATCTTTACAAAATAAAACTGTACGATTACAACTATCAGAGAAGACAAATCTATCATCAACTTGGACAGTTATAACAACCCGTCCTCATAAATGTTGATGTACAACATAGAATGTAATGGATACAAAAAGTGTGGTAAGCTGAACTCCAACTCTCTTCCAGATGCTCCAAAGTAAAACCTGCCATACTTTGCCTACTTGAAGGAGTACGTGAGAATTTTAGGGAAAAAAACCAAGCGTCAGACATCAGTCTGGTATGAGAAACTCAAGATACACATTGCATGTAACAACATTGAGAGGACCGTGCAGATTACCACTCCGGTTTTCACATCAAAAGCAACCAACCATTCATTAAGTTTACTATAGTTGTATAATAGATAATGTCTAGGGTGTAGAATATAAATAAATTCACACAGAAGGAATGGTTACATTGGTTACATTCAACAACTATTAAGTGTACAAACAAAACCGATAAGACACGTTCGCATATTGGATTTTTCCATCGGAGATCTCTCAATACAGATCCAAACTCCATGCACAAGGGTCAGAAAGTACCTCCGAGCGTCGTATATCTTTAGATAAAATATACCATAAGGTAAACACAATTGGCCCATGCATGAAAACACCAAAGTGCACCACATGGAACCAAATATACCCAACTCATGTGCGCAACTTTGAGGAGCTCCCGCACGATTCGATAATAAGCAAACACTAGATAAGGAGTCAATATATCCTGCGATGGGTTAGAAAAACCCCAGATTGTGCTCCTATTTTGTTTTCTGTTATTTCTGATGTGGAGGTTCGTTCGGCATCTTTCACACGAGTCTTCATCACTCGAACAGAACAAGAATTCCCAGATGGATTCCCACAACTCAATAGATCTTGGAATCACACATAGATTCCTTCACAGATCATAGAATCACTATATGAGTTCGAGCATCTCAACAGATCTCGAATCGCCATATGGCCTTCACTTCACAACCGCTTCCAAAACATAGAACCCATATACTAGTTTTGAAGTGGTTTTTGATAAGTAGAACACTTACCAATCCCAGTCTCTTCAAAACCAGTCGCTAGATTTAAGGTCAAGTTATATAGTCGATTAACCAGCTACAATTCACATAATAGACGATTGTGTATGGAAAACAGCCTCGCTTAATCACCATAACAAACACTAAACATCCAAGGCAGTATCGAGGTCATGAAGCATGATAACAGTCAAATAACTATCAGGTCACAAAGCATGATAACAGTTAAATCACTATCAAGCCACAAAGCATGATAACAACTAAATCACTAACAAGTCACAAAGAATGATAACCGTCTAAGCACGATTAACTCATATAAATGTCTTTTAATCTCTTTCCCATTTGATTAATCTTTCATTGATTAATACTCCTTTATTAGTTAACTTATTTTATCTAATAAAACTTCATTTGTCAAATAAGACTTCACTTATCTAATAAGACATCACTTAATAATAAGACATCATTTATTAATCAATAACTCATTCTCGATTAACATTCCTTTATATACTAGTGTGTATATTCAACTTGTACAAATAAAAGGTGTATATGTATATATTCTACTAATTCTCTATCTCTTTTAAAGCCTTACTACTTAAAAATTGTTTTAATGTACTTATCTCTCCGGTATAAGTATAATCACAATTCATTTCTAAAATTTCCTTTATAACTTCAATACTTCAAACGTATTCATATACTTATCCCTCCGGTATAAGTATATCCATAATTCATTTCTAAGATTTCCTTCATAACTTCAGTACTTCAAAACGTATTCTTATACTTATCCCTTCGGTATATGTATATCCATAATTAATTTCTAAGATTTCTTAGAATATAATCAAAGAGGTTAAAACCATTGTTTAATAAAGAACCTCTTGTCTTTTATAAGTTAAACATCTTATTCAATATCTTTATTCTGAAAGATTCCTATACTTGTTTCTATCTTTAAAATCAATTATTAAAGATCTAAATATATTCAAAATCATTAAACCGTATATTCCAGTTCAACTACATTCCAAGGGTTTAAAAACAAGTGTTGCTAAAACACTATTTACAACAAACCCAAAACAAATCCTTTTATAATTATCTTTAAACGTTTGTTTAAAGATTCAATTATATTTACTTCCCTGATATAATCTAAGAGGGTTAAAGACAAATGTAATTAACACATTATCACGACAAACCCAAAACCATTTTACGCTTATAGAAATCAAGGTTCATACACTTAACTCGTTTCCGACATTATCTACTTAACTATCCCTCGGTCAAGAGTGAGGCCTAGTAAGTTAGAGCACTGGTTGCATATCACCCCTTTCCTAGATACCCCATTCTTGAAACTCACAGATAGATATTCCTACTCGTCGGCTTATTATAATTAAGCACATTAACCATGATATTCAACAAACAAGTAAGTAATCAACATGATTAACACGTTTCCAATATTCCCAACATGTCTATTCCTTGGTTAAGAGGGAAGCTATAATAACCCGGAAATCTGGGCCAATTTAAAAATTTTATTTTAGCGAATTTTGAATATTTAAAATGATTATTTTAAATAATAACGACGAGAAATTTATTTTGAATAGAATTCGAACGTATATATTATATAGATCGTTGTTAGAATATAAATATTTATTTATATATATAAAAGGAATTGAAAATGGCGCAGTAGTTCGATAATTCGATTTCAAAATTCAATTGAATGTACCGGGTGCAAAATAAACCGGATTTTAGTGAAACCAAAAATATTCGAATCTAACCGAGAATATCTTTCCAACGAATCCGAGAAATCGGAATTTCATAGCGGGAATCAAAAGTTATGCCCAGTTGAAAATTCAGAATAGTCGCTATGGAATTTCGGCCCTTAAAAATAGCCATTTTGCAAACGACCTCGGATTTCGACGAAGCCACTTTTGTTGGATCCGCGAAATTGCTGGGTTTCAAATTTCATAATTTTTCAAATCAATATGTGAGCGTGGCAAAGGAAAACGCGTTTGACCAGTTTCAGTTGATTTTAATCGACTGGAAAATGGCCATTTTCCAAACGGTCTCAGAATTTGACGAAATTTGTTTTGTTAGGACCGTATCGTCAATACGAAGCTAGAAAATATTTTTCGAGTTAGTATGTGACCCCAGTAAATTGAAATGCGCGTCCAAATTCAATATATAGAGTTATATTTTGATTTTGACGAAAACTGATCGAAACGATCGAATCAGCTTACGATACATATCCCATTATGTTCGAAACGGGGGTAATTAGCTAGGAACGACAGTCGTTGGGTCTCGTTTTGAGTTCGAAATAAAAAGTTACATTTTGGTGGAAAATAAAATAATTAAATATTAATAAATGGGCCAAGCCCCTTTACCCTTTCTCTTGGTCAACGGAGCCCTCTCTCTCCTCATTTTCAGAATCGAACGATAAGAAGAAGAAAAAAGCTCGAAGGAGCCATCGCCGCCACACGAGGGGCGTGCGCCACCACCGCGCCGCCGTCCATGCTGCCCCCCTCCCTCTTCTTCTCCTCCTTCCTCGTTCGACTCACCCAGCCTCCCCCCCCCCCGAAACCCCCGTACTCCCCCACCTCACGCACCAAAATCGACCGCCGCACCCCCCTCTGCAGCCACCGCTCTTCTTCTTCCTCCCCCCTCTCGCCTGGCACGCCGCGCCCAGTCAGCCCCCCTTCCACCCTCTCGCGAGCCCCCCTCCCGACTGTCAGATCGCCAATTCCAACCCCCTAAACCACTGTAAGCCCTTCTACTTTTATTTTTATTTTTACTTCTCTTATTTTATTTTATTCATTTAATGTATTTGGTTATAGGAGAATATAAAATCGGCTTTTATATGAAATACGATTTGAAAAAGATTTGATTTTTATCTACATGAACAACAAATAAAGATTAGATCTTTATATAGACAAAGATGCGATTTTTATTAGAGAAAGGTTTGATTTTTTATCGTATGGTGAATGTGAAGTTGTAAATATAAAAATCGGATTTTTAATATGAAGTTATAAAAATACGATTTTTATATATGTAACAGAGTTATAGAAAAAAAATGTGATTTTTATATAGTGGAAATAATAAAAAATTCGATTTTTATATATTGAATAGCGAAGAAAAAATTCGATTTTTATATATTGAATAGCGAAGTAAAAATTCGATTTTTATATATTGAATAGCGAAGTAAAAATTTGATTTTTATATATTGAATAGCAAAGTAAAAATATAATCTTTATATACATAGCAAGAATATAAAAATGTGATTTTTATATATGTAGTGGCTACGGGCAACGAAAGTGACAAGAGGCAAGAACGCCGAAGATTTCTACATAAGAAGAGTCATGGGGTTGGATTAGCTAATCGGTGAGAACTTCTCACCTTTTAATTTAATTTTCTAGTTAAAATATATACTAGGATGCAGGCGGTGTTTAGTAGCACCCGACACCCGTCGTCCACAGACCATGGACGGCTTGTATGCTTGTTCGTTTGATTTTGATGTGTAGTTGATTGTGTGATGTGATGTGAAATGAAATAAAATATTTTATAGTGGAAAATATTTTATAGTTAAAAATAGAATTTTTAACGTGTATTTAAAATAAATATTTATAAACAAATCGAATATTTGTTTATATACACTGATTTGATATTGATTGGGACGATAAATTTTACACATCGCCCAACTGCACAAATAAAATCTGTGTTTGATTGTTTGAAACCCCACACAGGTATTGGGATGATATTTGACGTACACTAATCCCGATTGTTTAGTTGTATGTCGATCGATTGATTGACAGGCTGTTATAAGCGTTGAATATCTATATTTGATGCTTATACAGTGTAGAATGCACTTTGGATGATGGTTGATTATTCATCGTTGTGATTGTATACATGTGTTGTAGAAAACCCATATAATTAACATTATATGGTAATTGATTGGGCCTCATTCCAGTTTTGAAAAAGAAATATTTGAATAGAAATATTTGAAATAGAAATATTCGAAATAGAATATTTGAAAATAGGAATATATGAAGCCGTATTGATTAGATTGACGTCATTTTGACGTGAACGATATTTATATCGATTTCATTCATTTTATAATGAATATCGAAAGTGATTTCAAAATCTGATATTTTGAAAAGAATTGAAATTCAAACTGAAACAGAATAGAAATGAATTCGAATTGAAATCGAATAGAAAGGAATTCGAATTGAAATTGAATTGAATTGAAAACGAACTGAAATTGAATTAGAAATCAATTTGAATTGGAATCAATTTGAAATGAATTTAAATCGAATTTATAAGGGAAAAAAATTCAATTTTGATTTGAATTTGAAAAGAAGTTGAAATCGTTTTGAAAACGAATTTAAAACGATTTATAAAATTCGTTTTAAAAAGGAAATCGATGAAGTATATATTATATATATTATATATATAATATAATGGCCTGAATAGAACGCGCCGCGCCGCGGTAGTTCGCAAATTTCGACCATTGACTTCAAACGGATATTACGGGAGATCCGACCGTCGGATTCTCCTAAATCTGGAACCGTTGGGTTCGTATCGAAAAGAGCTTTCTAACGAATATTAGAAATTAGAAATCTAACGGTTGGATTTTGAATTATGTCCAAATCAAAATTGAAAAAAGTCGCTGTAAGTGCAGTTCGATGGCCGTTTGATGGAAATCGACTGTACAGGCCTTGATAAAATTATTAAAAATAGTAATAATTTGTGTAAAATCATAAGAAATGATTTAGAAAGAATTAGGATGAAAAACTCCATATTTGAAAAGATAAAAATAGATTTTTATCGAAATGAACTAGTTTTGAACTAGAATAGTAATTTATTTATTTTTAAAATAAATAAATTGGATTTGAAATGGTTTTGAAAATAACCAGAATTTCCGATGATTGCATTGGAATGGATTTGAATCGAAATTGTCTTTGGAATATTTCGATGTTGGATTTCGTGATTATACAGATGTTGTTATGGAAATTTGAAAGATATAGATATATATATCGTTATTTCCAATATGATATTTGTGGGTCGTAGAATTTGATATTGAATATAAGCCGATATATTTTCTATTCAGAGCCTTGTATTTAATATCAAATGTGATTTGGGTTTATCATGAACCGTGTTTTAAATGACACTAATTCTTTAACCCAGTCAGAGATTAAAACTAAGCGGAGTTTTAATGAATCTTTAATTAGATTGAAAAGGTGTTAGAATGGAGTATCACCAGTTTTACTCCAGGCGATAGTTAAATCTTTAATTAGAATTGAACGTGAAATGGTAATTGAATTTACCGATAACACTGTGGTGTTAGATATGAAGTATTACCAGTTTTACTTCATGGGATGAATAGGTGGGGATTGGGAAATAAAATAAATGATTATTCCGGTGTGATTCGCTAATCCCGACTAGTTTGAATTGATATTCAAAGAAGGTTAAAGAATAAATTAAAAGAATTTATCATTGATAAAATTAATGGGAACCTTTCCCAAAGTAGAAGAATATTTGAATAAACGAATATTCTGAATTGGAATGAGGCGTATGTTGTGTTTGTGTAACACGTATTTATTATATACGTGAGTTATTCGGGAAGACAGGGTTTATCCCATTCTGAATAACTGATACGACGATAAGTCGAAGGTGACGACGGTGGTTGAAGACCGGAGGTCTTCACGTCGTTTGGATAATTACTGATGATCTTGATTGGGCCGTACACCCAAGAGGAGGGAATTAGTTTGTGATCGTCCAAACGTACTTGGAGATCGATGGATATGCGGGGTACTAGGTGCCTCCGGTTTCGTTCAGACCCAGAACGGACTTGTAAATGGATTGTGTGTCTGACATTGGATTTTAGTCTGTGTGATTGATTTCTATTAAATATATATCTGTTGGCGGCGGAGAATTTATTCTCTTGCTTAACGCCCTTCTCTGAGACGTACGAGCTCAGGGGTTATATATTATGGATATCAAACGCATGGAGTGAATTTTCTGTGTGGCATGCCTAAGTGGCAATAGATCGAGGCTTCTGTTGAAAAGCAAAGTCTTGTGATTGATGATTGAAGCACCGCCTGTGTGGCATAGCTTTGTGTAACGTGAATTCGCGAGCCTCACACCCAGGTTGTGAACTAGAAACGGGAGAGGACTTCAGGGAGGACATGCGTTTCTTTCTAGCTAAAAGTGGCGTCAGTGGTTTTACACGCCCTGACGAGTTTGACTTATGTGGTTGTTGCTGTTGCAAGGCGCCTCGGTTTTATCGGACGATCCGGGTCCGATGGAGTCATTTAGTTGGCTCACCTACGCCCCATAGTGCGGAGAAACACATGTTCAGGCATTTTAATCCACATCGGCGGACCGGCCCTGACGATCCAAGGGCCCACCTGAGTTTGGGTCCTGAGGCTCGGGCTAGACAAACTCGAATCGGTAGAGGACAATCCCTGGCCTCGGTTCATAGATGGCAATCCAATTTCCAAATACGTGACTTTGCGGTTTTGATTGTAGAGCCTAGTATGGCGACATAGTGGGATGGGGCGCTTATGCCTCCTATGATTGATACTTATGATTTGAAGTTGTTTTATACACTATGCACTTATAATAGTATCAAATGATTTGTTTTAAACGTATCAAGCATTCTTGGCTATTATAAGGTAAAAACCCTATCCTCCGGCTTGCGTTGCATTGTGTGATGGGACCTGGGTCTTATAATAGCTTCATTTTTCTTTATTTAGCATTGCGCTGTTTGTTTTATGCACTGGTATTCTTGGGAGGAAACCCGTTCCATGTTATACGGCATGGTCCCTTGATTTACTTAACTTTAAAAATAAAGATTAATAACTGTTTTAGTTCTCACACCAGTCCCATGACTGACCTGGAGTTTATTGTTTTAACCTAAACTCTGGGTGCCCTTATTTTGACACGGGCAGCTAGTAGTTTTGGTTTTGCAGATCTATATTCACAGGATCCTGGTTTACAGCTGGAATGATATCCGAAAAGCTTTGTATCCATATATCTCCTTCTAGTTGTGTATTGTAATATTTTCCGCTGCTATTTAAATGTAATTTAAATCTCTGATATTTCTGTGTAATATTCATTCATACTCTGTATATTCTTGTAATCTGATGGAATTGTTGTAATATACAATGAAATGTTCTCCCGTCTGCGTTCTGATGTGGCTTGTTCTCGAACTATCCGCGCTTTCCTCACCGGGGAAGTTACGGGTTTTTACAGTTGGTATCAGAGCTTTGGTTTACAAAGCTCTGAGAACAAGACACATTAGAACCGTACGAAAGAATTCATCAGAAATTGGATTAGTAATATCCAACGAGAATGACTCGTTAGAGATAGGATCAGTAGTATCCCAGAACGAGTGTGAAGAGTAGTGTTTTTGATAAATAAAAGTGAAAACAATTTTTGTTTTGAAAATTTAAATCAATTACGTATTTGAATATTTATTTGTATTGATAGGGACAATCCAGTATATATAGACTTTGCGTATACGTCCGATATACTTGTATTTGAAGTTTTAATATACTGGATAGATATAGAATTGCACTGTAGTCGTTCGGGGATAATTCTGATGATAGTGATCGCACCATCAGTATTTATGTTCGAGCAACAAAGGTGGGACGTCTATATATTTCCTATTGACTGGTGTGAGAACCAAAATTAGATGGGGCTTATTGTTGTGATTTGGCATCAAAAATGTGATTTTTGACTATATATCAAAGTTATGAATTTGAAGTGATAATCAACTAATTGATTGATGGTTGTGTTGCTTGATTATTGTTGGATTGATTAAATTTGAACCATATAGCCAACTTGTACCAAAAAGTGAATTGTATTGAAAATTTGGTCGCATTTGCTTGCATATATATGTACTTACATTGAACAGGTCATAGCAAAGAGGCTAGAGCAGAAGAATAAAATTGTTTGCCCGACAAATAGGTACATGTTTACCATAATTTACTGTTTTGTTTGGGTGATGATGATTTTATGAGCCGATTGGCTAGCCGCTTGGCTTTTTCTTTTTCTTTTTGAGATCAGATGGCCTGTATGGCAATTTCGGGATTTTCCCGTGCTCCCGGTGCAGGGGAGATTATGGCGAAATTTTTCGAAAATTTAGGGTGTTAGCCAAATTTTTGAAAAATTTGAAAAGTTTTTAGAAACTGAAAAGTTGAAGAACTTAAGCCGTAGTCAAAATAATGGAAGTTGAGTTGAATTGTTAAACAACTTTCGTCTTTGTTCCTTCTCGGGGACGAAAAGTTTTAAGTGGGGGAGATTGTAATAACCCGGAAATCTGGGTCAATTTAAAATTTTTATTTTGGCAATTTTAGCGAATTTTGAATATTTAAAATGATTATTTTAAATAATAACAACGAGAAATTTATTTTGAATAGAATTCAAATGTATATATTATATAGATCGTCGTTAGAATATAAATATTTATTTATATATATAAAAGGAATTGAAAATGGCGCGGTAGTTCGATAATTCGATTTCAAAATTCAATTGAATGTACCGGGTGCAAAATAAACCAGATTTTAGTGAAACCAAAAATATTTGAATCTAATCGAGAATATCTTTCCAACGAATCCGAGAAATCGGAATTTCATAGCGGGAATCAAAAGTTATGCCCAGTTGAAAATTCAGAATAGTCGCTATGGAATTTCGGCCCTTAAAAATAGCCATTTTGCAAACGACCTCGGATTTCAACGAAACCACTTTTGTTGGATTCGCGATGTCAAATTATTGCTAGGTTTCAAATTTCATAATTTTTCGAATCAATATGTGAGCGTGGCAAAGGAAAACGCGTTTGACCAGTTTCAGTTGATTTTAATTGACTGGAAAATGGCCATTTTTCAAACGGTCTCAGAATTTGACGAAATTAGTTTTGTTAGGACCGTATCGTCAATATGAAGCAAGAAAATATTTTTCGGGAATTTTTCGAGTTAGTATGTGACCCCAGTAAATTGAAATGCGCGTTCAAATTCAATATATAGAGTTATATTTTGATTTTGACGAATACTGATCGAAACGATTGAATCAGCTTATGATACATATCCCATTGTGTTCGAAACGGGGGTAATTAGCTAGGGACGACAGCCGTTGGGTCTCGTTTTGAGTTCGAAATAAAAAGTTACATTTTGGTGGAAAATAAAATAATTAAATATTAATAAATGGGCCAAGCCCCTTTACCCTTTCTCTTGGCCAACGGAGCCCTCTCTCTCTCCTCATTTTCAGAATCGAATGATAAGAAGAAAAAAAAAGCTCGAAGGAGCCATCGCCGCCACACAAGGGGCGTGCGCCACTACCTCGCCGCCGTCCATGCTGCCCCCTCCCTCTTTTTCTCCTCCTTCCTCGTTCGACTCACCCAGCCCCTCCCCTCCCCCCCCCGAAACCCCCATACTCCCCCACCTCACACACCCAAATCGACCGCCGCACCCCCCCCCCCTCTGCAGCCACCGCTCTTCTTCTTCCTCCCCCCTCTCGCCTGGCGCGTCGCGCCCAGTCAGCCCCCCCTTCCACCCTCTCGCGAGCCCCCCTCCCGACTGTCAGACCGCCAATTCCAACCCCCTAAACCACTGTAAGCCCTTCTACTTTTATTTTTATTTTTATTTTTACTTCTCTTATTTTATTTTATTCATTTAATGTATTTGGTTATAGGAGAATATAAAATCGGCTTTTATATGAAATACAATTTGAAAAAGATTTGATTTCTATCTACATGAACAACAAATAAAGATGAGATCTTTATATAGACAAAGATGCGATTTTTATTAGAGAAAGGTTTGATTTTTTATCGTATGATAAATGTGAAGTTGAAACTATAAAAATCGGATTTTTAATATGAAGTTATAAAAATACGATTTTTATATATGTAACAGAGTTATAGAAAAAATGTGATTTTTATATAGTGGAAATAATAAAAAATTCGATTTTTATATATTGAATAGCGAAGTAAAAATTCGATTTTTATATATTGAATAGCGAAGTAAAAATTCGATTTTTATATATTGAATAGCGAAGTAAAAATTCGATTTTTATATACATAGCAAGAATATAAAAATGTGATTTTTATATATGTAGTGGCTATGGGCAACGAAAGTGACAAGAGGCAAGAACGGCGAGGATTTCTACATAAGAAGAGTCGTGGGATTGGATTAGCTAATCGGTGAGGACTTCTCACCTTTTAATTTAATTTTCTAGTTAAAATATATACTAGGATGCAGATGGTGTTTAGTAGCACCCGACACCCGTCGTCTACAGAGCATGGACGGCTTGTATGCTTGTTCGTTTGATTTTGATGTGAAGTTGATTGTGTGATGTGATGTGAAATGAAATATTTTATAGTGGAAAATATTTTATAGTTAAAAATAGAATTTTTAACGTGTATTTAAAATAAATATTTATAAACAAATCGAAGATTTGTTTATATACACTTATTTGATATTGATTGGGACGATAAATTTTACACATCGCCCAATTGCACAAATAAAATTTGTGTTTGATTGTTTGAAACCCCACACGGGTATTAGGATGATATTTGACGTACACTAATCCCGATTGTTTAGTTGTATGTCGATCGATTGATTGACAGGCTGTTATAAGCGTTGAATATTTATATTTGATGCTTATACAGTGTAGAATGCACTTTGGATGATGGTTGATTATTCATCGTTGTGATTGTATACATGTGTTGTAGAAAACCCATATAATTAACATTATATGGTAATTGATTGGGCCTCATTCCAGTTTTGAAAAAGAAATATTTGAATAGAAATATTTGAAATAGAAATATTCGAAATAGAATATTTGAAAATAGGAATATATGAAGCCGTATTGATTAGATTGACGCCATTTTGACGTGAACGATATTTATATCGATTTCATCCATTTTATAATGAATATCGAAAGTGATTTCAAAATCTGATATTTTGAAAAGAATTGAAATTCTAACTGAAACTGAATAGAAATGAATTCGAATTGAAATCGAATAGAAAGGAATTCGAATTGAAATTGAATTGAATTGAAAACGAACTGAAATTGAATTAGAAATCAATTAGAATTGGAATCAATTTGAAATGAATTTAAATCGAATTTATAAGGGAAAAAAATCAATTTTGATTTGAATTTGAAAAGAAGTTGAAATCGTTTTGAAAACGAATTTAAAACGATTTATAAAATACGTTTTAAAAAGGAAATCGACGACGTATATATTATATATATTATATATATATATATATAATATAATGGACTGAATAGAACGCGCCGCGCCACGGCAGTTCGCGAATTTCTACCATTGACTTCGAACGGATATTACGGGAGATCCGACCGTCGGATTCTCCTAAAACTGGAACCGTTGGGTTCTTATCGAAAAGAGCTTTCTGATGAATATTAGAAATTAGAAATCTAACGGTTGGATTTGGAATTATGTCCAAATCAAAATTGAAAAAGGTCGCTGTAAGTGCAGTTCGATGGCCGTTTGATGGAAATCGACTGTACGGGCCTTGATACAATTATTAAAAATAGTAATAATTTGTGTAAAATCATAAGAAATGATTTAGAAAGAATTGGGATGAAAAACTCCATATTTGAAAAGATAAAAATAGTTTTTTATCGAAATGAACTAGTTTTGAACTAGAATAGTAATTTATTTATTTTTAAAATAAATAAATTGGATTTGAAATGGTTTTGAAAATAACCAGAATTTCTGATGATTGCATTGGAATGGATTTGAATTGAAATTGTCTTCGGAATATTTCGATGTTGGATTTCGTGATTATACAGATGTTGTTATGGAAATTTGAAAGATATAGATATATATATCGTTATTTCCAATATGATATTTGTTGGTCGTAGAATTTGATATTGAATATAAGTCGATATATTTTCTATTCAGAGCCTTGTATTTAATATCAAATGTGATTTGGGTTTATCGTGAACCGTGTTTTAAATGACACTAATTCTTTAACCCAGTCAAAGATTAAAACTAAGTGGAGTTTTAATGAATCTTTAATTAGATTGAAAAGGTGTTAGAATGGAGTATCACCAGCTTTACTCTAGGCGATAGTTAAATCTTTAATTAGATTTGAACGTGAAATGGTAATTGAATTTACCGATAACACCGTGGTGTTAGATATGAAGTATTACCAGTTTTACTTCATGGGATGAATAGGTGGGGATTGGGAAATAAAATAAATGATTATTCCGGTGTGATTCGCTAATCCCGACTAGTTTGAATTGATATTCAAAGAAGGTTAAAGAATAAATTTAAAGAATTTATCTTTGATAAAATTAATGGGAACCTTTCCCAAAGTAGAAGAATATTTGAATAAACGAATATTCTGAATTGGAATGAGGCGTATGTTGTGTTTGTGTAACACGTATTTATTATATACGCGAGTTATTCGGGAAGACCGGGTTTATCCCATTCTGAATAACTGATACGACGATAAGTCGAAGGTGAAGATGGTGGTTGAAGACCGGAGGTCTTCACGTCGTTTGGATAATTACTAATGATCTTGATTGGGCTGTACACCCAAGAGGAGGGAATCAGTTAGCGATCATCCAAACGTACTTGGAGATCGATGGATATGCGGGGTACTAGGTGCCTCCGGTTTCGTTCAGACCCAGAACGGACTTGTAAATGGACTGTGTGTCTGACATTGGATTTTAGTCTGTGTGATTGATTTCTATTAAATATATATCTGTTGGCGGCGGAGAATTTATTCTCTTGCTTAACGCCCTTCTCTGAGACATACGAGCTCAGGGGTTATATATTGATGGATATCAAACGCATTGAGTGAATTGCCTGTGTGGCATGCCTAAGTGGCAATAGATCGAGGCTTCTGTTGAAAAGGAAAATCTTGTGGTTGATGATCGAAGCACCGCCCGTGTGGTGAAACGACCCGAATTCCCGTTCTCACGGAAACAAGGTTATCTTTGGAACATAACACAGAAACAGATAATAGCAGAGCAGAATTAAATAAATACACCAGAATGAACAACAAAATATACTGGATAAAAGTAATCATCAGAGTTACACAGTATACAGGATCTTACTTAGTACAAATACAGTTCAGCTATACATAAATGTCTACAGCGGAAATAAACAAAATATGTACAATAGGAGCTGAACAGCATAAAAAGAATAAATGATAGAATCCATCTTCAGCTCCAGCTATCCAGAAAAAGAACCAGCTAAACCTGAATACAAGGCTGCCCGTGTGGAAAAAGGGGCACCCGAGTTTGAGAGTGAAACAAACTACGAGTCAGTCATGGGACTGGTATGAGAAATCTACTCAACACATATATAATAAGGCTAATCACAGGACCACGCCACTTTCGTGGAACGGGTTTACTCCATTGGATTGCCAGTGCTTTAAAACAAATCTTTCTTTTAAAACATCGCTATGCTTTTTATAAAATGAAGCCGTTATAAGACTCAGTTCTCATCACACAATGCAACGCAAACCGGAGGATAGAGTTTTTACCTTATAACGGCCAAAATATGCTTGATACGAATAAAACAAAGGCATTTGATATTATTACTAGTGTTTATATGTTTTGAAAACAATTTCAAATCATAACTATCAATCATAGACGACATGAGCGTCCCATGCCACTATGTCGCCAAATATCTATACAATCGAAACCGCATCGTCACGTATTTGGAAATTGGATTTCCGTCATGAACCAAGGCAAAAGATAGTCCTTACCGAATTCGTGACTCTCTAGCCCGAGCCACAGGATCAGAGCTCGAGTGACCCTAGGAGCGACAGGGCCGGTCCACCGATGTGGATTAAAATGCCTGAACAATACGTTTCCCCGCCCTTTGGGGCGTAAACGAGCCAACGAATGACTCCATCGGACCCGGATCGTCCGATCAAACCGAGGCGCCTCGCAACAGCAACAACCACATAGGTGAAAAGTATATAAATGTCAGGGCTGGTAGGTCACTGACACCACCCTAGCTAGAAAGAAACGCAGGCCCTCCCTGATGTCCTCTCCCGTTTTAGGTTCATACCGGGGTGTGAGGCTCGCGAATTTACGTTATACACAAAGCTACGCCACACAGGCGGTTCTTTGATCATCACCACAAGACTTTGCTTTTCAACAGAAGCCCTGATCACTGCATCTTAGCGTGCCACACAGAATAAATCCTATGTCAGACACACAGTCCATTTACAAGTCCGTTCTGGGTCTGAACGAAACCGGAGGCACTAAATACCTCGCAAACCCTTCGATCAACACGTACGTCTGAACGATCACCACTCATTATCCATATTTCGGGATGCCTCCCAATCAGGACCTCGGTTACCATCCAAACGAGGTGAAGATCTCCGGTCTTCGACCATCGTCTTCATCTTCGACTTTCAATCGTCGGTCAATTATTCGAAATGAGAATTAACTCGGCCTTTTCAAATAATTCACGTATATTTAGAATTTCAAATCGATTTATTTCAATGGTTAAATTATTTGACAACATCACGTTTGTTCTTTAATGTAATTTTCATACCAAACACATTCAACCATCAAATATCACATAAATCAAGCAAATTCAGTTTATTTCCATTCCATATCGCCTATGATATTTTATAACTATTTATCGCTATTTTTATTTATTTTAAAATAGCCATTTTATTCAAAACGACGCTTCGGGCCATAAGGCGGCCGTGGCGCTGTTTTTCTTCAGATTTGATTTACACATATCTGAAAGTCTAACCGTTGGATCTTCACAAAATTTACATCATTAGAAAGGTCTTTTCAAAACGAACCCAACGGTTCCAGTTTCGGGAAAATCCGACGGTCGGATCTCCCGGTACAATCGTTTGAAATTTCGATTTCAAAATACGAACTGCAGCGTCGTTATTCGATTAAATATAATTATATTTATATATATATGAATAAATATAATCCTTTCTGGCGCTGTTTTTCTTCAGAATTGAATTAAACATCCCAGACAATCCAACCGTTGGATTTTAACAAGGTTGGTGCCGTTGGAAAGATTATTCCAAGGCGAACCCGACGGTTGAGGTTTCGGGAAAATCCAATGGTCGGATTTCCCGCACTAGTCGTTTGAAATCACGGTTTCAAAATACGAACTGCACGGCCTCGTTTCGTTTTAATTTTATTTATATTTATATATTTATATAAATATAGTTCATTCAATGCTTTCTATATCGTTTTCACTTCAAATATTTTTCTAACACCTTAAATTTTTGAAAAATTTCGCCATAACCTCCCCTGCACCGGGAGCATCGGGAAATCGCAAATAGCGTTCCCGGTCCTTCTAATCTCAAAAAGAAAAAGAAAAAGCCAAGCGGCTAGCCAACAGGCTCAAAATCATCACCCAAACAAATCAGTAAATGTGTACCTATTTGTCGGGCACAAAATTTTATTCCTCTTCTCTAGCCCCTTTGCTATAACCTGTTCAATGAATATTGCATGTACATATATATACAGTTCTTATCATTTATCAATTTCTATTCGACTTCATATTTGATTTCTATTTGGTTTAAAAAACTCCATTCGTTCTAATGTTACATAAATAGGTGCAAATCATTTCATTAGCTAATTAATGAATATTTCAACTCATATATGTTTATTTTGAACAAGTGGCTATTTTTAACACTTCACATTTCAACGATTTATGCATACAATAAAAATGCGATTTTTATTGTAAAACGATTCATTTCAAAACACTATTTTTCTATATAGTTCATATAGTCGATAAAATAGGATTTTTATCATAAAACAATTTCTTTTTAAAACGAGATTATTTTACACAGTTCATATAGTAGATAAAAGGTGATTTTTATTATCAAACAATTTATTTCAAAATATGAATACCATTCAACACATGAATTTCTAAACAACGAATGAATATCAATTCAACACATGAATGTTTTCAATAGTTTTTATATATAGATAAAAATGTGATTTTTATTATCGAACAATTTATTTCAAAATATGAATACCATTCAACACATGAATTTCTAAACAACGAATGAATATCAATTCAACACATGAATGTTTTCAATAGTTTCTATATATATAGATAAAAATGTGATTTTTATTATCGAACAATTTATTTCAAAATATGAATACCATTCAACACATGAATTTCTAAACAACGAATGAATATCAATTCAACACATGAATGTTTTCTATACAATGAATAAATATAGTTTAAGCATATGAAAATAATTCAAACACACAAATATTATTCAAAATTTCGGCAGCATAACGGCAGGGTAGTTACACCGGCACCGTCCCTAGTACGGCTCCTCGCTCTACCTTAAAACCTCGCGGTTTTTGACAATGGGAATCATGCATCTAGTTCGCACGCAGGCGGCATGTATGTATTTATTTCATTTCCACAAACTAATCCTATGTGGTTTCAACCAAATATTTCACAATCACCAATGGGTATTTTTCAACCGCAATCAACCAATATCAATCACAAACAATCCCAAACAATCATTCAATTTTCACAACAATTTCAACCAATAAATATCGTCCATGGTTTGTGGACGAGGGGCGTATATATATATATATATATATTTATTTATTTATATATAGCAATTCACTTTCAAATTCAACACATATATAATTTTTAAATCAGAAATCTCACCAATAGCTATCCAACTGCACGACACTTCCTTGTATAAAATCTTCGCCTTTTGTCGCTTTCGCCTGTATTCTCTACACATGTAAAAATCGAATTTTTACGATGCTATTCAATATATAAAAATATGATTTTTACTTCGGCTTTATATATATAAAAATCTGATTTTTACTTTCGACTTTCGATATATAAAAATATGATTTTTCCTTTTAAATTCCTAATCTCCTTCTAGTTTATAAATCATTTTAAAATCAGTTTTAAAATGTTTTTCAAATCAGTTTTTAAAATTATAAAAATCAGTTTTTTTCTCTTTTAACAAAATCAGTTTTTAACTTTGAATTAAAATCAGTTTTTAAATTTAAAAAAAATCAGTTTTTAACTTTAAAAAAAATCAGTTTTTAACTTTAATAAAATCAGTTTTTAACTTTGAATTAAAATCAGTTCTTCAATTCTTTTTATAAAATTCAGTTGTTAAACCTTTTAAAAAAAACTGTTTTTAATCCTTTTTTTAAAAATCAATTCAGTTTTAAACCTAATTAAAAATCTCAGTTTTAATACTTTTAAAAATCTCTTCAGTTTTAATACTTTAAAAAAAATCAATTCAGTTTTTACTTTATAAATAAATCAGTTTTTACTTTATAAATAAATCAGTTTTATCTTTATAAAAATTCAGTTTTATACTTTTTAAAAATTCAGTTTTAATGCTTTTTAAAAATTCAGTTTTAATGCTTTTTTAAAAATTCCAGTTTTAATGCTTTTTTAAAAATTCCAGTTTTTAAGAATTTAAAAATAAAAAAATAAAAAAAATAAAAATAAAAATACTTACAGATAGGGGGGGTTCTGCAGATCGTCGGAGGGCTTCTGGCTTCGAGGGGCGGCGCTAGGGCTTCGAACGGGAGGCGGCTTCTGGGGGCTCGTCACTGGTTCGACGAACGGGGGAGGCAGGCGTCGATGTCTTCGAGGCTCGAACGGGGAGGCAGGCGTCGACAGACTGGGCGGAGCGGTGGTGCGGTCGGCGGTGGGAGGTTGGTGGAGGCGGTCGATTCCTAAGTTAGGTTTTCTTTCTTTTTTTTTTCTATGTTTAACTGAATCGGGAATGAGCTACGGGGGGGGGGGGCAGAACGAAGATAAAGGGGGGAGGGAAATTATATATATATATATATTTTTTATTTATTTAATTATTAAATTTTTGCAAAAAGGTTGACTTTTACATACGACCTCGAAACGAGGCCCACCGCCTGTCGCCCATAGCGTTTTACCCCCATTCCGAACACAATAGGATATGCATCGCAAGCTGATTTGATCGTTACAATCAGTTTCCTTTTGAATTTACATTTAAATCACTATATTGAATTTTAAACGTACATTTCAAATTACCGGGGTCACATACTGACTAGAAAAATTCCAGAAAAATATTTTCTAGCTTCGTATTGACGATACGGTCCTAACAAAACTAGTTTCGTCGAATTCTGAGACCGTTTGAAAAATGGCCAATTTCCAGTCGATTAAAATCAACTGAAACTGGTCAAACGCGTTTTCCTTTGCCACGCTCACATATTGATTCGAAAAATTATGAAATTTGAAACCTAGCAATAACTTGACACTGCGGATCTAACAAAAGTGGTTTCATCGAAATCCGAGGTCGTTTGCAAAATGTCCATTTTTAAGGGCCTGAATTCCATAGCGACTATTCAGAATTTTCAACTGGACATATCTTTTGATTCCCGCTATCAAATTCCTATTGGTCGGATTCGTTAGAAAGATATCATCAATTAGATCCTAATGTTTTTGGTTTCACTAAGATCCGGATTATTTTGCACCCGGTATATTCAATTGAAGTTTGAAATCGAATTATCGAACTACCGCGCCATTTTCAATTCTATATATAATTATAATTAATTATATTCGTTTTCAAATGTCGATTTTAACTCAGTTTTCATCTCCATTATTTAAAATATTTATTTTAAATATTTAAAATCCATTATTTTAGCCAATTTAAAAATTTTAAATTGGTTCAGATTTTCTGGGTCGTTACAATATCCACCACTTAAAACTTTTCGTCCCCGAAAAGGAATAAAGTCGAAAGTGGTTTGATAAATGTACAATCACACAACCCAACAACTAATCCAATTGTTTTTACCTTTCTAAAATATTCCGATTAAATCCTAAGCCCTTTAAATAATCTTCAGACTATATAATTAAAAGTGCACATTCATGAAAAGAAAATAACAATAGAGTAGAGAATTGAATGGTAGTGCAAAGTATGGTAAATGTACCTGGCACCGGAGTCAATCAGAGATATCTACTCGGCATCTAGGATAAGCTTTCTGAATGCTCTCCTCAGTTTCCCAAGTACAATCTCGCGGATCTCCACTCCATTGCACTTTGACTAAGTGAACCTTCTTGTTTCTCAGCTCTTTGGTTTCTTTGCTGATGATCTTTAGCGGCTCTCGCCTCACAGCTAATTTTGGAGTAATTTCAATATCCTGCTGAGCTGCTTCTTCCACGATCAAGTCTGGATCATGAACGTGCTTTCGAAGTTGAGATATATGAAATACATCATGCACTCCAGGCAACCAGTCAGGCAGTTTAACTTTATATGCGAGAGTTCCAATCCGTTCCAGAATAGGAAACGGACCAATGAATTTGGGTGCTAACTTTCCAGTTTTACCGAACCGGATAACTCCTCTCATCGGCGATACCCTCAGATATACATAGTCGCCAACTTCAAAGGATATATCTCTTCTTCTTCTATCGGCATAGCTCTTTTGTCGGCTTTGAGCGGCGAGTAATCGCTTCTTAATAAAATCGACTTTGTCGGCCGCTTCTCGAATCATATCCGGACCCAACACAAGTCTATTTCCAGGCTCGACCCAACAAGCAGGAGATCGGCACGGTCTACCATACAATGCTTCGAATGGCGACATTGTCAGACTTGCCTGGTAGCTGTTGTTATAAGAGAATTCAGCCAAATGCAGATGGTCTTCCCATGATCCACCGAAATCTATAACACAAGCCCGCAATAGATCTTCTAAAATGCGATTCACCCTCTCAGTCTGACCGTCTGTCTGAGGATGATAAGCGGTGCTCAAGTTTAACTTCGTTCCCAGCTCGACTTGAAATGCTTCCCAGAATTTACTAGTGAATATCGTGTCTCTATCACTTACTATGCTGAGCGGCACTCCATGTAGTCTAACTATTTCCCTGAAGTATATCTGTGCCAGACTCTGAGCAGTTCTGTTTGATCTGACAGGTATGAAATGGGCGGTCTTCGTGAAACGATCTACGATCACCCAAATACTGTCATTTCCTTTTCTGGTTCTGGGCAAACCATCAATGAAATCCATAGAAATATGCTCCCACTTCCAACCAGGAATTTCCAGTGGTTGTAATAATCCAGCCAATTTCTGTTGGTCGCTTTTAACTAGCTGGCAAGTAGGGCATCGACTAACATATATTGAGATGTCTCTTTTTAACGACTTCCACCAGAATGTGCGTTTGATGTCATTATACATTTTATTCACACCTGGATGGATACTGAGCTTAGATTTGTGGCATTCATCAAGCACATCTCTTCTGAGTTCAGGAATATCTGGAACGCAAATTCGCCCTTCTAACCTCAGAATCCCTTCGCTGTCTAACTGGAAATCCGAAGCATTGCCTTCACGAACTCGCTGACTTATTCCTTTGATAAATTGGTCGTCTTTTTGGAGAGCCGATATCTTATCAATCAACGAAGTCGCAATGATGAAACTAGCGATCATCTCATTCTTTCGGCTTAACGCATCAGCCACGACATTGGCTTTCCCGGGAGTGTATATAATTTCAAAGTCATATGCTGCAAGAAACTCCAGCCAACGTTGTTGCCTCAAATTCAGGTCTTTCTGAGTGAACAGATACTTTAACGACTGGTGATCTGTAAACAGTTCAAATCTCTCGCCCAGAAGATAGTGTCTCCAGATTTTCAAAGCGAACACAATAGCTAATAACTCAAGATCATGAGTCACGTAGTTTTTCTCGTGCAACTTCAATTGACGGCTAGCATAAGCAATCACTTGACCCCTTTGCATTAACACTGCGCCAAGGCCTTCTCTAGAAGCATCAGTCCAGACTTTTAGATCTTGGTTGCCATCGATGATGGTTAACACTGGAGCAGTTGTTAATCTCAACTTTAGCTCTTCAAAAGCCTCCTCATTTTCTGAAGTCCATTTGAATTTAGAATGCTTCTTTGTAAGCTTCGTTAAGTGACCAGATATCTTCGAAAAGTCTTTAACGAACTTCCGGTAATAGCTAGCCAATCCGAGAAAGCTGCGGACTTCAGTGGGAGTACTGGGCTGTTTCCAATTCTGAATAGCTGTGATTTTGCTTGGATCCACAGCGATTCCATCTTTCGATACGACGTGGCCCAGAAATTTCACTTCATCTTGCCAGAATATACATTTGGAAAACTTGGCTTTCAATACATTCCTTCTGAGGATTTCTAGAACCTGTTCCAGATGCTTTTCATGTTCGCCCTTTGATTTAGAGAAGATTAGAATATCATCAATAAATACCAGAACAAATTTATTCAATACTCCTCTGAATACCCTGTTCATTAGATCGACGAAGTAAGCAGGGGCGTTACATAAGCCGAACGGCATTACTAACCATTCGTAGAATAAGTCGGGGCCTCTGAACGCTGTCATTGGAACACACTCTTCGGCAATTCGAAGTTGATGGAATCCTGTAACTAGGTCCATTCGTGAGAATACTTGTGCTCCATTTTATCGATCTAACAAATCATCTATTCGCGGCAATGGATATTTGTTCTTTATTGTCTGTTTGTTCAGATCTCGATAATCCACGCATAGCAGTAGAGTACCATCGGATTTTGGGACAAACACCACTGCTGCACCCCAGTCAGAGAAACTAGGCCTGATCAGACCTTTCCATACAAGCTGTCGTGTTTGATTGTCTAATTCCTCCTTCTCTTTCAAGGACATTCTTCGAATAGCGTGAACTACCGGCCTTGCATTTGGAATTAAAGCAATCTTGAAATCTATTTCTCTCTGCGGAGGTAAGCGAACGACTTCCTCAAACACATCCGCATAATCCTTGACGACAAGAATATCTTTAATGAGGTCAGGAATATTCTCAGTGATTTCAGGGATATTTTCTATTTGGGCTGGAGAAACATCGAGAGCTGACCAGAAATCTTTTCTATTTGAAGTCGGGCCTTCACATGGTATGGTTATATAATTCCCCGATTGGGCCTTTGCTTTAACCACTCTCTCGGCACATTTAACATCAGCTTCATATCTAGTTAACCAATCCAATCCCAGAATAAGATCGAATTCATCAAAATTCATGACGACAGAGATAATAGGGAATTTATAGCAAGAAAAAGAGACGGGTACTGCACAAACCCAACTGAGATTGATGGAACCTCCAACTGGATTTCGGACAGTCATTGGCTCTTTGAGCTTCTTCAAATTCAAATCCAACTTCTTGACTGCACTCTTTGCAATAAAGCTTCGTGATGCGCCTGTGTCAAACAGTACTTTAACTGGAATGTTTTTGACATTGAGCGTGCCTTCTAAAACATCAGACCTTTCCTGAGCAGACGAGGGTGCAGGTACCTCTACCACTTCATTTACATGTACCGCTTTAGGTTTTCTGAATAGCGGGCAGGCCTTTGAAAGATGACCGGGCTGATGGCATTGACTGCACTTTCTATTTTCCTGGAACTTCTTACCGGATTTAGATCCATCCTTTACTCGCTTCTTGAGAGATCTGCAACTTACTGAAAAGTGCCCTTGCCGATTGCAGTTACTGCATACAGCTGTCGTTACTGGTTCCTTTTCGGATCTGGCCCTTTTTCGATTTACTTCGGGCTCCTTACCGACTTCAGACATTGTACTGGCCTCAGAACGATCAGTTTCAGAATCTTCTTTGTCACTAGAACCGACTTCTTCTTCGTCGCGTAACATTCCTTTCTTATGAAGATCTTCATATTGATAAGCCATATAAATCATTTCTGAAAAAGGAAGCTTCACATGCCCCAATACTTTATTCCGGTATTTCCTTTGAAGTCCGTGAATAAATCTCATATTTTTCCTCTTCGGATTTTGAATTAGATGAGGGGCAAAGTGAGAAAGTTCATTGAATTTCTTATGATATTCGGGAATTGTCATGTCACCTTGTATTAGATAAGAAAATTCATCACACAGTCGTTCGGTTGCTTCGGGAGGGGTAAATCTTTCTAAGAAAATCACTTTGAATCTGTCCCAGGTGATATCACCTTCTGGATTATTCTCTATAACCGAATCCCACCAGAACAAAGCTTCATCTTTGAGAGCCCAGGAGGCCAGTAATCTTTTCTGGTCATCCCTAAGCTTTAATGCTTCGAATATTTTCTCAGCCGAACGAATCCAAGCTTGTGTTCTCATAATAGATTCTTCGCCCGAGAACGACTTTCCTCCCAGATTTCTATACTTCATGAATAGAGCTTCAATATCCGGGTTAGTATTACTTCTTCTGTTTCTGGCACTCATTTTCTAGTTCTTCTGCAAATAGCAGATCAAGTGTCAGGTCACAGAAAAGGTATTTCAAAATATAGAGACAAATACTTGTATGTAAATGTGTCTATCGAGGTGTTATTCCTTTCTGCTACTCATACTAGGATATTACTGATCCTATCTGTATTGAGTTACCCGTCCTAGAACACTACTGGTTCTATTTCTGACGAGTTCGTTCACATGTTATATTCCAGAACTAAGCTTAACCAAAGCTCCGATACCACGTTGAGACGACCCGAATTCCCGTTCTCACGGAAACAAGGTTATCTTTGGAACATAACACAGAAACAGATAATAGCAGAGCAGAATTAAATAAATACACCAGAATGAACAACAAAATATACTGGATAAAAGTAATCATCAGAGTTACACAGTATACAGGATCTTACTTAGTACAAATACAGTTCAGCTATACATAAATGTCTACAGCGGAAATAAACAAAATATGTACAATAGGAGCTGAACAGCATAAAAAGAATAAATGATAGAATCCATCTTCAGCTCCAGCTATCCAGAAAAAGAACCAGCTAAACCTGAATATAAGGCTGCCCGTGTGGAAAAAGGGGCACCCGAGTTTGAGAGTGAAACAAACTACGAGTCAGTCATGGGACTGGTATGAGAAATCTACTCAACACATATATAATATGGCTAATCACAGGACCACGCCACTTTCGTGGAACGGGTTTACTCCATTGGATTGCCAGTGCTTTAAAACAAATCTTTCTTTTAAAACATCGCTATGCTTTTTATAAAATGAAGCCGTTATAAGACTCAGTTCCCATCACACAATGCAATGCAAACCGGAGGATAGAGTTTTTACCTTATAACGGCCAAAATATGCTTGATACGAATAAAACAAAGGCATTTGATATTATTACTAGTGTTTATATGTTTTGAAAACAATTTCAAATCATAACTATCAATCATAGATGACATGAGCGTCCCATGCCACTATGTCGCCAAATATCTATACAATCGAAACCGCATCGTCACGTATTTGGAAATTGGATTTCCGTCATGAACCAAGGCAAAAGATAGTCCTTACCGAATTCGTGACTCTCTAGCCCGAGCCACAGGATCAGAGCTCGAGTGACCCTAGGAGCGACAGGGCCGGTCCACCGATGTGGATTAAAATGCCTGAACAATACGTTTCCCCGCCCTTTGGGGCGTAAACGAGCCAACGAATGACTCCATCGGACCCGGATCGTCCGATCAAACCGAGGCGCCTCGCAACAGCAACAACCACATAGGTGAAAAGTATATAAATGTCAGGGCTGGTAGGTCACTGACACCACCCTAGCTAGAAAGAAACGCAGGCCCTCCCTGATGTCCTCTCCCGTTTTAGGTTCATACCGAGGTGTGAGGCTCGCGAATTTACGTTATACACAAAGCTACGCCACACAGGCGGTTCTTTGATCATCACCACAAGACTTTGCTTTTCAACAGAAGCCCTGATCACTGCATCTTAGCGTGCCACACAGAATAAATCCTATGTCAGACACACAGTCCATTTACAAGTCCGTTCTGGGTCTGAACGAAACCGGAGGCACTAAATACCTCGCAAACCCTTCGATCAACACGTACGTCTGAACGATCACCACTCATTATCCATATTTCGGGATGCCTCCCAATCAGGACCTCGGTTACCATCCAAACGAGGTGAAGATCTCCGGTCTTCGACCATCGTCTTCATCTTCGACTTTCAATCGTCGGTCAATTATTCGAAATGAGAATTAACTCGGCCTTTTCAAATAATTCACGTATATTTAGAATTTCAAATCGATTTATTTCAATGGTTAAATTATTTGACAACATCACGTTTGTTCTTTAATGTAATTTTCATACCAAACACATTCAACCATCAAATATCACATAAATCAAGCAAATTCAGTTTATTTCCATTCCATATCGCCTATGATATTTTATAACTATTTATCGCTATTTTTATTTATTTTAAAATAGCCATTTTATTCAAAACGACGCTTCGGGCCATAAGGCGGCCGTGGCGCTGTTTTTCTTCAGATTTGATTTACACATATCTGAAAGTCTAACCGTTGGATCTTCACAAAATTTACATCATTAGAAAGGTCTTTTCAAAACGAACCCAACGGTTCCAGTTTCGGGAAAATCCGACGGTCGGATCTCCCGGTACAATCGTTTGAAATTTCGATTTCAAAATACGAACTGCAGCGTCGTTATTCGATTAAATATAATTATATTTATATATATATAAATAAATATAATCCTTTCTGGCGCTGTTTTTCTTCAGAATTGAATTAAACATCCCAGACAATCCAACCGTTGGATTTTAACAAGGTTGGTGCCGTTGGAAAGATTATTCCAAGGCGAACCCGACGGTTGAGGTTTCGGGAAAATCCAATGGTCGGATTTCCCGCACTAGTCGTTTGAAATCACGGTTTCAAAATACGAACTGCACGGCCTCATTTCGTTTTAATTTTATTTATATTTATATATTTATATAAATATAGTTCGTTCAATGCTTTCTATATCGTTTTCACTTCAAATATTTTTCTAACACCTTAATTTTTTGGAAAAATTTCGCCATAACCTCCCCTGCACCGGGAGCATCGGGAAATCGCAAATAGCGTTCCCGGTCCTTCTAATCTCAAAAAGAAAAAGAAAAAGCCAAGCGGCTAGCCAACAGGCTCAAAATCATCACCCAAACAAATCAGTAAATGTGTACCTATTTGTCGGGCACAAAATTTTATTCCTCTTCTCTAGCCCCTTTGCCATAACCTGTTCAATGAATATTGCATGTACATATATATACAGTTCTTATCATTTATCAATTTCTATTCGACTTCATATTTGATTTCTATTTGGTTTAAAAAACTCCATTCGTTCTAATGTTACATAAATAGGTGCAAATCATTTCATTAGCTAATTAATGAATATTTCAACTCATATATGTTTATTTTGAACAAGTGGCTATTTTTAACACTTCACATTTCAACGATTTATGCATACAATAAAAATGCGATTTTTATTGTAAAACGATTCATTTCAAAACACTATTTTTCTATATAGTTCATATAGTCGATAAAATAGGATTTTTATCATAAAACAATTTCTTTTTAAAACGAGATTATTTTACACAGTTCATATAGTCGATAAAAGGTGATTTTTATTATCAAACAATTTATTTCAAAATATGAATACCATTCAACACATGAATTTCTAAACAACGAATGAATATCAATTCAACACATGAATGTTTTCAATAGTTTTTATATATAGATAAAAATGTGATTTTTATTATCGAACAATTTATTTCAAAATATGAATACCATTCAACACATGAATTTCTAAACAACGAATGAATATCAATTCAACACATGAATGTTTTCAATAGTTTCTATATATATAGATAAAAATGTGATTTTTATTATCGAACAATTTATTTCAAAATATGAATACCATTCAACACATGAATTTCTAAACAACGAATGAATATCAATTCAACACATGAATGTTTTCTATACAATGAATAAATATAGTTTAAGCATATGAAAATAATTCAAACACACAAATATTATTCAAAATTTCGGCAGCATAACGGCAGGGTAGTTACACCGGCACCGTCCCTAGTACGGCTCCTCGCTCTACCTTAAAACCTCGCGGTTTTTGACAATGGGAATCATGCATCTAGTTCGCACGCAGGCGGCATGTATGTATTTATTTCATTTCCACAAACTAATCCTATGTGGTTTCAACCAAATATTTCACAATCACCAATGGGTATTTTTCAACCGCAATCAACCAATATCAATCACAAACAATCCCAAACAATCATTCAATTTTCACAACAATTTCAACCAATAAATATCGTCCATGGTTTGTGGACGAGGGGCGTATATATATATATATATATATATATATATATATATATATATTTATATATAGCAATTCACTTTCAAATTCAACACATATATAATTTTTAAATCAGAAATCTCACCAATAGCTATCCAACTGCACGACACTTCCTTGTATAAAATCTTCGCCTTTTGTCGCTTTCGCCTGTATTCTCTACACATGTAAAAATCGAATTTTTACGATGCTATTCAATATATAAAAATATGATTTTTACTTCGGCTTTATATATATAAAAATCTGATTTTTACTTTCGACTTTCGATATATAAAAATATGATTTTTCCTTTTAAATTCCTAATCTCCTTCTAGTTTATAAATCATTTTAAAATCAGTTTTAAAATGTTTTTCAAATCAGTTTTTAAAATTATAAAAATCTGTTTTTTTCTCTTTTAACAAAATCAGTTTTTAACTTTGAATTAAAATCAGTTTTTAAATTTAAAAAAAATCAGTTTTTAACTTTAAAAAAAATCAGTTTTTAACTTTAATAAAATCAGTTTTTAACTTTGAATTAAAATCAGTTCTTCAATTCTTTTTATAAAATTCAGTTGTTAAACCTTTTTAAAAAAACTGTTTTTAATCCTTTTTTTAAAAATCAATTCAGTTTTAAACCTAATTAAAAATCTCAGTTTTAATACTTTTAAAAATCTCTTCAGTTTTAATACTTTAAAAAAAATCAATTCAGTTTTTACTTTATAAATAAATCAGTTTTTACTTTATAAATAAATCAGTTTTTACTTTATAAATAAATCAGTTTTTACTTTATAAATAAATCAGTTTTTACTTTATAAATAAATCAGTTTTATCTTTATAAAAATTCAGTTTTATCTTTATAAAAATTCAGTTTTATACTTTTTAAAAATTCAGTTTTAATGCTTTTTAAAAATTCAGTTTTAATGCTTTTTTAAAAATTCCAGTTTTAATGCTTTTTTAAAAATTCCAGTTTTTAAGAATTTAAAAATAAAAAAATAAAAAAAATAAAAAAAAAAATACTTACAGATAGGGGGGGTTCTGCAGATCGTCGGAGGGCTTCTGGCTTCGAGGGGCGGCGCTAGGGCTTCGAACGGGAGGCGGCTTCTGGGGGCTCGTCACTGGTTCGACGAACGGGGGAGGCAGGCGTCGATGTCTTCGAGGCTCGAACGGGGAGGCAGGCGTCGACAGACTGGGCGGAGCGGTGGTGCGGTCGGCGGTGGGAGGTTGGTGGAGGCGGTCGATTCCTAAGTTAGGTTTTCTTTCTTTTTTTTTCTATGTTTAACTGAATCGGGAATGAGCTACGGGGGGGGGGGGGGCAGAACGAAGATAAAGGGGGGAGGGAAATTATATATATATATATATATTTTATTTAATTATTAAATTTTTGCAAAAAGGTTGACTTTTACATACGACCTCGAAACGAGGCCCACCGCCTGTCGCCCATAGCGTTTTACCCCCATTCCGAACACAATGGGATATGCATCGCAAGCTGGTTTGATCGTTACAATCAGTTTCCTTTTGAATTTACATTTAAATCACTATATTGAATTTTAAACGTACATTTCAAATTACCGGGGTCACATACTGACTAGAAAAATTCCAGAAAAATATTTTCTAGCTTCGTATTGACGATACGGTCCTAACAAAACTAGTTTCGTCGAATTCTGAGACCGTTTGAAAAATGGCCAATTTCCAGTCGATTAAAATCAACTGAAACTGGTCAAACGCGTTTTCCTTTGCCACGCTCACATATTGATTCGAAAAATTATGAAATTTGAAACCTAGCAATAACTTGACACTGTGGATCTAACAAAAGTGGTTTCATCGAAATCCGAGGTCGTTTGCAAAATGTCCATTTTTAAGGGCCTGAATTCCATAGCGACTATTCAGAATTTTCAACTGGACATATCTTTTGATTCCCACTATCAAATTCCTATTGGTCGGATTCGTTAGAAAGATATCATCAATTAGATCCTAATGTTTTTGGTTTCACTAAGATCCGGATTATTTTGCACCCGGTATATTCAATTGAAGTTTGAAATCGAATTATCGAATTATCGAACTACCGCGCCATTTTCAATTCTATATATAATTATAATTAATTATATTCGTTTTCAAATGTCGATTTTAACTCAGTTTTCATCGCCATTATTTAAAATATTTATTTTAAATATTTAAAATCCATTATTTTAGCCAATTTAAAAATTTTAAATTGGTTCAGATTTTCTGGGTCGTTACATGTGGCATAGCTTTGTGTAACGTGAATTCGCGAGCCTCACACCCAGGTTGTGAACCAGAAACGGGAGAGGACTTCAGGGAGGACATGCGTTTCTTTCTAGCTAGAAGTGGCGTCAGTGGTTTTACATGCCCTGACGAGTTTAACTTATGTGGTTGTTGCTGTTACGAGGCGCCTCGGTTTTATCGGACGATCCGGGTCTGATGGAGTCATTTAGTTGGCTCACCTACGCCCCATTGGGCGGGGAAACGCATGTTCAAGCATTTTAATCCACATCGGTGGACCGGCCCTGACGATCCAAGGGCCCACCTGAGTCTGGGTCCCGAGGCTCGAGCTAGACAGTCTCGAATCGGTAGAGGACGATCCCTGGCCTCGGTTCATAGATGGAAATCCAATTTCCAAATACGTGACTTTGCAGTTTTGATTGTAGAGGCCTAGTATGGCGACATAGTGGGATGGGGCGCTTATGCCGCCTATGATTGATACTTATGATTTGAAGTTGTTTTATACACTATGCACTTATAATAGTATCAAATGATTTGTTTTAAACGTATCAAGCATTCTTGGCTATTATAAGGTAAAAACCCTATCCTCCGGCTTGCGTTGCATTGTGTGATGGGACCTGGGTCTTATAATAGCTTCATTTTTCTTTATTTAGCATTGCGCTGCTTGTTTTATGCACTGGTATTCTTGGGAGGAAACCCGTTCCGTGTTATACGGCGTGGTCCCTTGATTTACTTAACTTTAAAAATAAAGATTAATAACTGTTTTAGTTCTCACACCAGTCCCATGACTGACCTGGAGTTTATTGTTTTAACCTAAACTCTGGGTGCCCTTATTTTGACACGGGCAGCTAGTAGTTTTGGTTTTGTAGATCTATATTCACAGGATCCTGGTTTACAGCTGGAATGATATCCAGAAAGCTTTGTATCCGTATATCTCCTTCTAGTTGTGTATTGTAATATTTTCCGCTGCTATTTAAATGTAATTTAAATCTCTGATATTTCTGTGTAATATTCATTCATACTCTGTATATTCTTGTAATCTGATGGAATTGTTGTAATATACAATGAAATGTTCTCCCGTCTGCGTTCTGATGTGGCTTGTTCTCGAACTATCCGCGCTTTCCTCACCAGGGAAGTTACGGGTTTTTACAGAAGCCGGTAGGTTAGAGCTCTATTGCTCCATTCCTACTAGCCATCAATCTTAACTCTCACAAATAGATATGCCTACTTCGTTGGCTTATTAGTGTTAAGCATTATCAATTACCTTTTAATCTAGTAACTTAATCATGACAAGGTTTAGCAATTCATAACCCTTTTTAGCCTTTGTTTTATTTTAAAAGATAGTTCAGAAAGAAGATATTTTATACTTTAAAATGCTCTAGCAAGAATTAAGAAATCATATTAAAAAGATAAGATAATTTACATAAACTTAAAGAACATTTATAAAACTTAGAAATCCAAAAATCAAGGTTAAACGGGTAGTTTTGCACTAGTGAAGTTTTGGTCATTTTAGATGGGTTACTTAGCGTTTTACTATTCAATAACTTCTAGATAGTAAACATACAAGTAATACAAGATTAAATATGATAAGAAATCACTAAGGATGTCATTTCAAAGTTCTATACAAAGTGTTGAAAACACAACAATTCAAACTACATCTATAGTGACTATCGCTATAGGTGCACTTTCAATTTCAAGTCCGTAATATGTCAATTCCATACTAATCCTTATGTGCTTTGTTTCAAATCCATTCCACTTGTTATACAAGTCAATTCAAATCCAATTCCAAGTTCATTCATGTCCATTCCAATCCATTAACATGGATCACATATTTCACTTACTTTTAAAGTAAGAATCAAGTTAACATTTTTAACATAAGTTACCAACATTCAAGTGACTTTAAGCTTAGTTAAAAACATGCAAAAGGGTATATGTTTGTTATCCTAAATAGTGAGTAAACTCACCTTCACCCTTATCAAATCCAAGATCCAAGAATAAGAATAAAGATCCAAGAATAAGAACAAAGATCCAAGCTAGTAACCTCCTTCCTTTCCTTGTTTTTCCTCGCTTCCTTCCTTATATAGCCACGGGCAAAGATGGAAATTGAGAGGGGCTTGGATTTTTTGACTTCTAACTTGCTTGAAGGTCTTGTAATGGTGTAAGAAGGCTACACTCAAAGTTTGAATTGATTTGGAGTTGGTTTGAGTATAATTTGAGAAAGTTAGTAAGGAAGAGGAAGAAGATGAAGATAAGCCATTAAAAGCTTTACTTTTGATTAGGAATTTTTGCGTAAGAAAGAAGAAGGCATACCCCTCCTTATATAGGGAAAGGAAGGTGGATGGGAAAATACTAAAATTCCTTAAAACCCCAATAGTAATTAATGAGAGATGGGATGTTGTGTAAGAGAAGTGAAAGGTGTGTAAGAGATGGAAAGTTTGCTTTTTCGAAGCTTAAGGATTAAGCATTCCTTTATATACATATAAGGAACTTATATACATACACTTAGGATATTTTATAAACCTTTGATGTGACTAATTATGCATACATATATGTGTATATGCATGTATGTGCATGTATATAAACGTACCAAACAACGTTGCACAATACGAAACTACTTCTATTCAATGATAAGTTTGTAATCTGAAAGTTAAACTTCGGTCATATATTTAATTCCTATTCTAGTTATTTATTTAAGTAAACAAAACTTAAAAAAATTCCTTATCTTATGTAAATAATTAAAACAAGCATATCTGAATTATAAAGCACTTATCTGAATTTCTAAATACTCAAAATACAAAAACTTTCCTTAAATGCTCATTTTTTAAAATGATGACATCATCAAAATAGTTAGCCATAAATATGAAAAATTCTTTTATTTGCTAATTACTTTCATAATGATTAATTATATATTCATTTAAATTTTCAAAAAACTTTTATTGAGAAAATAGCTGTATGTCGATAAAACGGTTTTCGGTTACATTTTCTACATTTTTCCAAAAAATATATTTTTGAAAGCATTTTTCCGAAATGGGTCTAGGATCATTAGTTAGTAATTAAATGATGTTTAACAAGGTTATAAAATCACATTTACAACATTTAACAATATTACGAATTGTTACGATATTCAAGGATTAAGTGTTCTATTTTTCCGGGTCTTTACAACTAGTAACATAGCAAATAAGAGTGACACACATGTATACACATACATACGTGTATATATACATATATGTACACATTGATACACATTCACATAAATGCAAGCTAGAGCAGAATGGGTCAAGAAATACATAGTGCAACATCAAAGACCTCCTTTTCAAGCCCAGTGGCCAAAGGAACAAAACAACAATGAATATATACTCATATATATATATATATATATATATATACACACACACACATACATTGTATGTATATACACAACAGCATACACACAAGTATATTGGCCGAGCAAAGTCACGGTTTCAAGTGTTCAAATACATGAGCAAACAAAAACTTGAATGTTAAACCTTGTCAGGGACGAAGACATGAAGAGGACAAAGTGAACATGGCATGCAAATAAGTCACACAGCAGCATCAAGTTCAAGAACCAAGGCTCGAGTACAAGGCAGTGTCATATATGATGAAGCAAGTAGGGTCAACGCAAAATTTTCAACATACAAATGTACATGAGTCACAAACTCAAGCCAGGTTGAAATACAGGTTGCAAAAATGTTCAAGATTCTTGGAGCATGCCAATGTATACAATGTATACAAGACATCACAGACCGAAGTGACACAAAGAGGCAATATAGCAGGAAAGTTGATTTCATGCACAAGTGTGGTTTGCAAAATGGCTACAGCTCGACATGGCAGTTTACATGAACAAAGAAGTGAGCATCACACAGGTCTTATGCATATATTACACACACACACACACACACATATATATATATATATATATAGTTGTGTGTGTCTATGTATATGTGTGTGTGTGTGTGTGTGTGGAAGCAATAGTGTATGTGAGTACTCAAAAATACATGGCCAAGCATATGTACAATAATGCAAGTCAAGTTCATAGTCAGGAGCACACATGTGTAAGCATGCAAGGCAGCAGATTAAGCCATATATAAAAAAGGCTCAAACATGTTTCATTTTATACAAGTGTATGGCAAATTCAACTACATCACTTAATGCAGAATTGTGACTAAGCCAAGATAGGTGTATACATGTGATAAACAAACACATGGTGATAGGTCAAAGAAACACAAGACATCACATAGTCAAATACATAGCAGCATCAAATACACAGGTATCATAGCATGCAAAGTCACCACAAATGAAGAAGGATTTTAATTCTGCATGTACTAAATCTGTAGTAAAATTAGGCAGATTAATTCATGTAAATCACGCAAGTTATACTAGGCAAAATGGAGTCACTGATATGTTTCCAGGAATACACAAAACAATTTTGGGAAAGAATCAAACCAAGTTTTTCAAATGAGCAAATTGTCAAATAATTATATATTTATAGAACTCAATAAGTGAAGATTTTTGGCAAACAATATTGGGCATGAAATAAATTGTATGCTTCCAGAAATACACAGTGTATTTGACATGTTCATATATTGAAGAATTTATCTTTGAAATTCAAGGGATATATTTCTGGCAAGATTGAAATTCATGTGTACGAAATTTCTTACAGAAATCACGGTGATTAAAGTTGGCAAGAAAAATAAATTTCTAGCAAAACTTGTTTCCAGCATTCCAAAGATGCAATTTTGGGAAGTTTTCACATGTTAGAAATCTTTCAAGAGAGACGATCAAAGATTTCAAGAAAATTGCAATCACGATTTAAGGCAAGAAATCGATTTCGAACTTCAATTGTTTCCATATGTTCAAAGGTTGCTTCACGGGTTTAAATCACTCCAAAAAATTTCACGAGAACAATTCAAGAATTCAATCTCAAACCCACGGCCTTTTTAATCAAGAATCATTTATGACTTTCAGTCAAGGAAACAAAAGGAGAAGCTCACGTAATAAATCAAGTAACACACACACAAATCAGACCGGCCATATTGGAAATCAGAGAATGGTAATAGGGTTTTCTGTACCCTATATAAACTACACCAAAATCATCATAGGCAAGTATTGAAAAACCAAGGCAACAATTCGAAAAGCAAACGATTTCAAATCAGAAATACTTACAGAGGGTTTTCGATCGCAAGGGCCAAATTAAATCGAGCAAGAACAAACGACTTTGAAGATTAACATAGATCGAATCGAATCAAGCTACATGCATTACGATTTTGGTTTGGGCAGAAAAACCCTATTTTGATCGGCCGATATTGAAGAGTTATGGAGCCAAAACAAAGAAATATTATAAGTGTCGGTCTTGTTTTTAGTTATATACGGGGTTTTGCTTTATTGTTTTATATTGTACTGTTTTTTATTTTCATTTGTAACCGATCTACACAGTTTTCTAGTTTGTCTATAAAACTAGGGATTTTCTAGTTTGTTTGTAAACCTAGGGGTTTACTAGCTATAGGATTTATAGTTAGAGTTTACGGATTACAGGTTTGTAATTCGGGGAAAATATGATCTTGAGATAAAGATCAGTCCTGGGTTTTGAGTGTAGGATTAGAGCAAGAGCAGGGTTTGCGAGTTTACATTGTTGTGTAAGCGGGATCTGTTTTAATACTTAGTAGGAATCTTGGGAATGCAGTAGTATGCAGGGTTAGTCGAAGCAGAGTAAAATCTGTGTTATTTACTTTCTGCATTTATTTTCTCTAATATAATTTGTTTTGTGATATTTTTTAATATATCGTAAAAATCCAATAATCCTTATTCACCCCTCTCTAGGGTTTATCTAGATCCAACAAATGTTATCAAAGCGGGTATTTCATTAACTTTAGAGTCATGGTGTTCCCTAGTTGTCAATCGAGTGAGGGTCAATCTAGTCGTATTCCAGTTCTTTTTAATGGTACAGATTTTTTAAGTTGGAAATTAGAAATCGGAAATGGAATCCTAATTAAAATCTGTTAATATTAAATGTTGGAATACTGTTATTAATGGGTTTGATATGGTATATAGGAATGATATTGGATTTAATTCTCGTGCTACACATATTTTATATTCTTATATTAATGATGATCAGTATGCCATATCTTCCATTGTTTGACTTCATAGGAAATCTAGGAAATTCTCAATACATTGTATGGAAGAAAAAACAACTTCTCAAATCCCCAGAAGGTAAACTCAAATTTAGAAATATGTCTGAAAGGATAAACAGATGAAAATTCAGATAGATCAAACGATGGAGACTCAACATACGATGAGACGGGAAATTTCTCGTATAAAGATTTAGTTTATATGTGTAATGATTTAGCTAAATCTGTTGATAATCTCCAATGGAAAAACAAATATCTGAAATCTAAAGATCATGAGTTGACTAGAAAAATTAATATTTTGGAATCGAATATTGAAAATGTCAAGAAATCTTCAAACTCTGTATGCGAAAATTGTTTGAATTTGAAAAAAGATCTTGTTCATCGAAATCAAAATATTCAAAAACTTGAAAATGAAATCCTGATCCTAAAAGAGAACAAGATTGAGCTTATAAGTACAAATAATTTTTTGCAAAAAGAAATTAAAAATTTTAAGATGACTGAAAATTCCAAATATGAAATTGCTAAGAAACAAAATTTTCAGAAAGCTGAATTGATTTTGAATGAGCTTGAAAGAGAGATTGAAAATTTCAAAAATTTTGAAAAAATTGAGATTGAAAAGAAAAATCAATTTGAATCTGAAATTTCTGAGTCCAAGGCCAAAATAAAAAAACTTGAAAATGAGAACTTGGTTTTGTAATAATATGATGCTGAAAGGAAGATCACTAATAATCGTTGTTCGGACATAATAAAAGAAAATAGTGATCTTAAATATGAAATTCAACGACTAGAATCAACTTTGGATAAATTTTCGAATGGGGAAAAATCATTGAACATGTTATTACAAAACCAAATTTCTATTGGAAATAAAAGTGGTCTCGGGTTTGGAAAATTTGATAAATTTGTTCAAAAGCTAAATTCAATTGATTTTAAAAATCCTTCAAATTACCTTGGAAAAGATCAATTTGAAAATTTGTACTCTGAAAATGTCAAAGGATTTTTAAATCATAAACGGGATGAAAATTGGTTGTGCAACAATTCATTTAAACAATCTTAGATTCCAAAAAGAAATAAAACGATTTTGACTAAATTCAAACAGATTTGGGTTACTAAAGGTACATAAGTAAATTCAGATGGATTGTTGTACAAACAAGTTTGGGTAATAAAACGTGTAAACGAAATTGTGAGTGGTGAAACAATTTTTGTTAGACCACTCGATCCTATAAATTTTTAGGTACTAGAGGTTGGCTAAGAAACGACCTTCTAGAATAATCAATGACAGTTCAATATTTGAATGAAGCTATTCGATATTTTTTCCTAAGCCAAGATTGTCGAGTTATAGAATCAACATCGTCTTCTGAAAATCAGGTATGATTTCTAGGCTCACATTTTTTTGTATATTCTCTGTTTTGTTTATTCTTCCTCTCTATTCCCTTTCTTTTTTTTATTCTGCTCATTCTGATTCACATTGTCACTGCCACATTTTTATTTTTATTTGAGCTTCTTTAACTTCAAATTGAAAAATTCATATTTTTCTGGAAATTTGCTTCATTTGTATAAAACTCCCACGTTTTAATGATTTCCGTATCTTCAATTCGAAATTGTAAATTCTATGCAATCGTTTTGAAGTTTATTTTTTCTTGAATTCATAATAGTACTGAAGCATTCTTGTTATATCTTGAACACTATTAAAGAATTCTAAGTTTTTGAAGATCTGAAAAACAATTGAAATTTCACACATTTCTACAGTTTTGAGTGCCTTCTAATTCATTTTAGAAAGACATAAAAAATTATACTCATTACAACACACTACTATTTTTCAGTTGTGATAATTTCATTGATTTTTGGATTGGCTTGACTGTTCTGATTTGAAAATCTTTTGACTTGAATCATTGTGTTACATCTTGAAATTCATTTTTGAATTCATAAGCATGTACTTGGATATTTTCTTGTTTGAAATCATTTGAATTTTTTATTTCTTGAATCTCACACACTTCCACTACTAGAAAAACCGAGATTAGCGACAGATTTTTAGCAGCGGAAAATTCCGTCGCTAATTAGCGGCGGATTTCCGTGGACTTTGTAAGAGAAAATATTTTGGATTTTATATGTCATCTTATTGTAAATTATTACCGTCGAATACTAATTCTGTCGCTAAATCAATGGAAATTACAGCTCTTTACCGTCATATAATATTCGACGCTAAATTCCGTTGCTAATAGAGTCGGATTACCGTCGACATAATTTTGAAGCTATTTTCCTGCAGTTTTCCAGGAGATTTGAAACGAACTTTTATATTTTTTATTTATTAAATGTTTTAAATTTGTGTTATTACTTAGTAATTAATTATTAAATTTAAATTTTAAGTAATTAATGTTAATAATATAATAAATAATAACTATTAGAAGTAAATAAAATTCAATAGTTAATGCTGATTAATTTTTTTTGAAAATTAATGCTGATTAATTATTAATTACTATATAATATAAATAAGAGGTAATAGTAATTAATAAAATACATTGTTGTACGATGTTTATTAAATTTGTTTTGATAATCAATGATTATTTAGTAGTCTTTAATACGATTAATTAAATTAATATCAAGAAATTATTAATACATATTTGCTTTTGAGAAATTGATTGGTACATATTATTTGATAAATAATTAGTAATTAAGAAAAACAAAATGGTCAAAGTTTAAAAATAAGAAATTAAATAAATATTAAAGAATTTCGAAATTCAAAAAATTCATGTTAATAATTAATGTTAATAATACACTTACATGATGTAGTTAAATTTTACATAATTAATGTTAATAATACACTTATTACATGATGTAGTTAAATTTTAAACCTTGCAAACTTTTTGGTGTTATAAGTTTATTATATTCACATTATTTATGAAACAATAAATAGGTATTTATAGTTTTTATTGTATTCACAAGATTTCTTCATCTACATCATTTACAAAATAGTAAGTGTTGACAATAAAGTTTTGTAAAATATTCAAAATTTGAAATTTTATAAATATTAAAGGGTTCCGAAATTCAAAGAATACAAACATTACCATACTAATTATTATTTCCATCATTTACAAGCTTTCACATGTAATTATCTTCTCTCACACATAGTAAGTGTTGAATATGTTTTCAGTTATGTTGAATCAGTTAATAATTACACATTGAACGTTATGTATTTTTAAAAAACTGATCATTTTTGTTGAACATATCTTTAATAATCGACGGTCCCGAGTTGGTTTTTACTATATTAGCATTAAAATTACTATTATAACAATAAATTAGTAATTAGTTGATTGTCGTGAGTCAATCTTACCTTAAATCTGTTCTAGTTCGTCTGTCTTTATCTCCGTACACTTCAAAACCGCTGTTTCTCTTCCTTAAATTAGTAATTATCACAACGTTAGATTGTTCTAATGCTCAACAAAAGGTAAATTTTAATAACTATATTTAATAATTAATAATTATAAATTACATTAATACATAATAATCAATACCAATATTTAATAACTAATAATTAATTGGTACATATAATTCAATGAATTAAAAGTAGTGTATATTTTAGTATTTGATAATTAAAAATTATATCTAATATTTTAATTTTACTTCTATTTTTTTGAAATAAAATTAAGAACAGTTGATAACTGATACATATATGACACTATATATATCCAAAATATCTGCCCACTAAATTAAATATTCATTTTCCCCATACTGTACTCTATTCTTAAAAGCTAAACAATTAAAAATCAATTTAAATAATCATAAATCCATTGATTTTTTCAACCTTTAGATTCCTGTTACCATCAATCTCTACCCTTAGTTGCACCGAACCCTAAATGTATTAAGCATTTTTTGCTCCAATCTAACAGCTGCCTCTTCTTCTCTACAATTTTTTTCGTTTCCCTCCAACTTTTCCACTGACCCACGTTCGGAGTAACACAAAACGTATTTGTCTGTTTTCCCTAATTCCTAAGTCATCAAAAACCCTAGTTCCTAAATCGACACTACCAAATCGCTTCTACCATTGTTCGCTGTTGTCACCATGAGGAAGAAGTGGTCGGCTCTGTCCACTGTTTTCCGAATCCTTCGTCAATCGTCAGCTGCTTCGCTGCCTCGCCTAGTTCACCGAGGATGAGCTCGACTTCGATTATTCAAAGACTATTGGAGCTTCTATAGATAGAGAAAGTGAAAGCGAAGATAACAGAGGGAGAAGCCTTTAAAGAAAGGGAGAGTAATTAGGAGGCCAATTCGATCTGCTTTAAGTTTTCTTTAGCACATTTTCTTGATTAATATATCGGTTAATCTGGTTTCTTCTTTTTTGTAGGCACTCTAGTGCACCGTCGTGAGAAGCAAGCAACAAAATTGCAGCAGCTCAATCAAATGACTACATTGTCGTTAGCTAGAACTCGACCTCCAACCAAGAGGTAAAAGCGAACTATGAATTTGAATTGTTATATGCTTTAAATTGTTATATCACCATTCAAAATTTTTAGCTGGAACTGGGGGAAGATGAAGCAACAAAAGGTAACATATTCAATCACTATTTTTTGCTGTAGGTGAACTTTTTGTCCCTGTTTGATAGGAGGATGGAAGTCCTTTAAACTATTTTCAAAGCTATTCTAATCAGATATAGGGCTGTTTCAAACGGCCAATACATTTTTCAATAAATAAATAATCTTTATTGTTGCTATTTGAAATGGTTTCAACACAAAATGTTTTTTTCCCATGTAGAAAAATAATAATTTGAGTTGATAAATAATTTCCAAATCAGTTGGTGTATGAGATATGTTTTTCATAGTGGATTTAGTGAGTAAAATGTCTCATTATTTGACTGATGACCTTATCAATCATGCTGTAATATGGATGGGATAATCATGACTTCCTATGATTTGCAGATGAACACCCTTCGCTCTCTATTGAATGTATGATGTCGGCTTCCCGATAACGAGAACTTCCTCATGGCATACCAGGCAGGAAGGTTCAATGCAACAACTCCTATTGGGAAATCACTCTCTGAACTTGGTAAAAAAAAATCAAGCTCATAATTCACATGGTATTCATTTCTTCACTGCAAATGCTCGAGAACTGTCACATTGTTAGGTTGGTGCGCTATTTCCTATAACTTGGTGAAGCCTGGAGTCAACGAATTTAGAAATAATTGGTTAAATGTATTGTTTCCTGATGGACACGCTTTCTCGATATTTAAATTGTTGTCTTGGACGCTAATGGCGTAGTCAGGTAAACTTTTCATTTGTCTTCGTTCATCACAAGATACTACTGATAGTAATAATAACTTGTGCTTTTGGATTTTCTATTTCTCATTTTTTTACACCCTTACAGAGGTTGTGGTGTTTGAGTTCGAGGGGATATGGGACATAAAATAGGAGGATAGTAAACTGTTGATGTTCCCGAAAATCATTTAGAATTATGGTCACAAACAAATTGCTCGCAAAGGTAACAATACCATGTTATAAGTCACTGTTACTTTTTGGATGTAAGGTTAAGTAAAGTTTCATAATAACTAGAAATTAATAGGCATTTTACTCTTTCTATATGAACTATTTATGTTCGAAGATAAAGCACAAAAGGATACTATTATTCTTAACATATTTGGAGCAGGTGATTATGGTTCCATTTTCACTTGAATTTTATAGTACATGTTTATGTTTGTTGTTACCTAACCTGAACTTTATATGCATGTGAGTACATGTTTTAACCTTATATACTTGAACTTGCTGGTGTTGATTCAAATATTGGCAACTATCAATTATAATTTGTAAACATCATTAATTTGGGAAATCAGTAACTTATTCATGTTTAGGGCTATGAACATTTCAGTCACTAATCCATGTGAACTTGTCTCCAATACAATAACTGGTTCATGTCCATATTAGTTGATGTCCGTATCATTTGTAAACACCAGTTCTAATGGTGATGGATGAAAATACTTATAGAACTTGAATGAAAAGGAAGCACTGTTTTAATGGTGATGTACTCTAATGTAGGAACTAAATAATATATCATTCCTACTACACATAAAATACTTATAGAACTTAAATAGATAACGAGGCATTGAGGCTCACAGTTAACTCTGAATGCCTGTATGAAATTAATTTGGTTACGAGAGAGCTTCATATTATAATTTTACTTCTTTACTGTGAAACAGCACAAAAAGTGTAAAAAGGGGAAATGATCATCCAGATAAAGCTCGAGAAATTGGTAAAATGGGAAGAGGATTTATTCAGGACGAGCTGAAAATGGACTATGTATATGACTACATGTTGCACCTTCTAAATGATTATTTGAAGCTATTGAAGTACAGACCAACGGTTCCAGAGAATGCAGTTGAGTTGTGCATGGAGTCCATGGCATGTAAAGCAAAAGGAAAGGTGAAAAGTTACATGATCGAATCCATGGTGATGTCTCCAAGTAACGTTGAATCATGCATTATGCCTAAATAGTTAATATAACGGTATGGAACATGACTTAAACATTACAGGATTATAGGGGTTTTTATTTTACTTGTACGCTTATCTGTGTAGACAACGACAGTCTCTTGTAATTTTAGGTGTAATATTAGGTAGTTATCGATCAAACTGCTTTTGTTTAAATGTATATTACTAGTGTATGCTTGGACGTATTAAAAAGTTCAAGATATATGCAGTCGTCAAAGTTAAAAAGTTGAATGTTAGGTGGTTATCTTTGTATTTTTGGTTATGCTATTTATTTCAGTGTTCATAGTTGATTGATATTAGTTCGATAAATATACATGTATGTATCTATGTGTATGTGTATGTGTATGTATGTGTGTGTGTGTATATATATATAGATATAATATTTGCAGATTAGAAGGGGAACAACGACAGATTACCAACAAATTATGCTAGATTAAATATTTACATAAATTAAAATCTGTCGCTAATCCCTTGGCAATTAGTAAGGGTATACCAACGCCTTTTATAAATAATATTTTATTATAAATTAATTATCCGTCCGTAATTAGTCAGTATATAAATTAAAATTAAATTAATTAATAAAATTTTAATTTTAGTATATAATTAGTAAAATGACGGAAAATTGTCGGAAATGCATGCTTAATTTCGTCGCTAAATCCGACACAGATACCGTCATGGTTTTTACCGACCATACCATTATGCAGGAAATCCGTCGCTAAGGCCTGTTTAGCGACGGATTATAAGCGGATTCTGCCGCTGCTAAATGTTGTTTTTCTTGTAGTGTTCTTGGATTTGAAATTAATTATGTTGTGTGATTGATTCATCGAATCTTGAAATATACATATTTCTTCAAGTGATTTCAAATGAACTATTTTAGATCATGATCTGTCTCTTGTGCTTGTTACAAATGTCTTGATAAACGCTTGTGAAAATTATTCTGATCTTTATAGATTGTTGCTTTGATAAAAAGAACTGTTTTGTCAGATTTGATAGCTTGGGCTGGGTAATTGGATATTTTTTGCTTGAGATACCTTTGTAAGCCACCGTGGTGGTATTAAAATGCTCGTTAATGGAGATAACAGGTGGTATCAGTACTAGAAGTGTTTGAAAAATTTTCACGTTCATTTGTTTTTGATTGATCCGATTTAAACTGATTTTCAAACTGTATAGATCTTTCAAATCCCTCTTGTAATTGATTTTCAATTTGAAAATCATTTACTAATTATTTATTCAGAAATTAAAATCAATAACCAAACTGATCTGTGTTTAGAATTCATCAAAATTATTATCAGATTTTTGAAATTGTGATGAGTTGTGACTACAGTGTACTTCACAACAAGAGGAAATATTATTTAACTTTTCATGATGATTGAAAAATTATTATAATATCTTTGAATCGGTGCTTATTTCATGAACATCTTCTTTATCTACTATCATTCTGTCATCCATCATGACTTTATATTAATATGGAGAGTTTAATATTTTAAAGTCATCATAATGAATATACTGCTTCAAAATTTGTGATGGAAATGTGACTTTATTATTTTTTTCAGAAAAAATGATAATTGAAAATTTTCAAAGATCCTGGTACAGTTGAGCATATTTCATAATATGGTTAACTAGAAATTTATTTCACAACCATTTCTGCACCTACCATATTTCTATCATCCACATTGGTTTTATATACTGAGGATTTTGTTTGAAAGATAAAATAATAAACAAATAATATACATAAGTGTTTCTCTAACCTCATTTAAAAATCCAAGATCTGTTCATGCATGGTTAAGAGATTACCTTATAAGCTGCAACTGAACTCATTTAAAAATCCAAGATCTGGTTATGCATGGCCAGTGTGCTCTTAAATAAAAAGAAAAGAAAAGAAAAATAAAATAAATAAAAAATTATATGAAATCCTCCTTGGTGTGTAAAAACCAACCTATCAATTTATTTTCAAATTTGTAAAATGTTTTAATATCTTATGATATATTATGATTTGTTGATTGATAGTTATTGGGATTTGAGATTATCTGATTTTGTCACTTGATTTGAATTTATAATCATTGTCCAGATCCATCACTATATTGCGCTAATTTTAAAATTTTATTTGAAAATAATAGGAAATCCTATATTTTAAAACTCTTTCCTTTTTATATAAAATTCATCGTAAATCCATCATTCTAGAATGTGAAATTTGCTTCTGGTTCTTAGAATATTATGATTTTTATTTGATCAATTAAGATTTATGATGAACATTCTCTCTTAAGATGATTTTAATTTTCTAGTCATTTTTTTCGTCACTATTTTAATTTCTGTATACTTTTGACGATAACAAAAGGGGGAGAATGGTTAAGATTTTGATTTATGAGTGAATATTTTATAAATATTTTAATATTGAAATTTCATTTGATTTATTCTTTTTGCTCATTCACATATTTAGGGGGGTTTTGTTGTAAGGGAGCATATAAATAGGGAGAGTTCCACAATTCATTGTCAAACACATATATTGTATTCAAAACCTTATTATATGTTTGTCATCATCAAAAGGGGGAGATTGTTGTATATAACAATTCTATGATTTTTGTTTGACTATAACAAACAAATATATATATATATATATATGTATGTATATTATATTAAATGTGTTTGTAATTGTACTATTATACTACCTCACAGACATAATTAGATATTTATATTTAAATAAAAGGGGTTTTTACCCTCAAGGACAAAAGGAACAATAAATTTTTCCATAAGGACATGGGGGCAAAATTTTATCTTCAAGGACAAAATTTAGTGTAAAGGGGGGAATTCAGGGGACCACTATAATTCATCCCTTTACACTAAAACTTGTCCTTATGGACAAAAATTTTCCCCCTTGTCCTTATGGAACAATTTATTGTTCATTTTGTCCTTCAGGATATTTTCCTGTAAATAAAATACTATTGCACAAGAATTTAAATATTTGAACAGTATTTTATTGAAATATAATATTTTATTTCTACATTTGAATAGTACAAATTTATTACTCCACTATTTGTACATCTCACTCTAATACAATACATTTCATATTCAATGTCATATACATTGTTCCTCACTACAGCACTCGGCCACTCATATATAGTCAGTCACTCAGTTTGTACATACGTTGACACACTCAGTTACACACTCTCGTATATTTACAGTTTCACTCACTTGTCTTTTTTCTGTCAGCACAGTCAGTCCAGTCACCTGCTTACCTATCACAAAAACACACACAGTAAACTGGAAAAAAATATTTTTAAATTCTAGAAAATATAATTCTATTTTAAAATTTATTTGCTTCAAAATTTTTGTGTGTTTCTCATCGTTTTTCATGACTTGATCTGATTTATATATACATCCATCTGTGTCTAGACAGCTTGTGATATTCAGAGCGATTCACTGTAAATACCACACGGTAGACAATGTCTTTAGTGCTCATATATATATATATATATATATATATATATATATATATATATATATATATATATGCGTACACACACATACATGTGTATGTATATATACATATATTTCTGTGCACGGGCAATACGAACCAAGAATTTCAATACAAGTGACATAAAAATATAGAGTGACACACACACACACATACACACACACACACACATACACACACACACACACACACACATATATATACACACACACACATACGTGTGTATATACATATATGTATACACGGATACACATGCACATAAATACAAGCCAGAGCAGCATGGGTCAAGAAATATATGGTGCAACATCAAAGACCAACTTCTCAAGCCCGGTGGCCAAAGCAACAAAACAACAATGAAGATATACTCACACACACACACACATATATATACACACACACACACATACATACATTGTATGTATATACACAAAAAAACTGGCCGAGCAAAGTCACGGTTGCAAGTACAAGTGTTCAAATACATGAGCAAACAAAAACTAGAATGTCAAAGCCATGTCAGGGACAAAGTGAACATGGCATGCAAATAAGTCACACAACAGCATCAAGTTCAAGAACCAAGGCTCGAGTACAAGACAATATCATATATGATGAAGCAAGCAAGGTCAAGGCAAAATTTTCAACATACAAATGTACATGAGTCACAAACTCAAGCCAGGTTGAAAGACATGTTTCAAAAATGTTCAAGATTCATGGAGCATGCCAATGTATACAAGACATCACTGACTTAAGTAACACAAAGATGCGATATAGCAGGAAAGTAGATTCCATGCACAAGTGTGGTATGCAAAATGGCTACAGCTCGACATAGCAGTTTACATGAACAAAGAAGTGAGTAACACACATGTCTCATGCATATATATATATATATATATATATATATATATATATATATATATGTATATATGTGTGTGTGTGTGTGTGTGTGTGTGTGTGTGTGTGTGTGTGTGTGGAAGCAATGGTGTATATGAGAACTCAAAAATACATGGCCAAGCATATGTACAATGATGCAAGTCAGGTTCAAAGTCAGGAGCACACATGTGTAAGCATGCAAGGCAGCAGATTCAGGCATATATATAAAAGGCTCAAACATGTTTCATTTTGTACAAGTGCATGGCAAATTCAATTACTTCACTTAAGGTAGAATTGTGACTAAGCCAAGACAGGTGTATACATGTGATACACAAACACATGGTGACAGGTCAAAGAAACACAAGACATCACATTGTCAAATACATGGCAGCATCAAATACATAAGTATCATAGCATGCCAAGTCACCACAAATGAAGAAGGATTTTAATTCTACATGTACTAAATCTGTAGTAAAATTGGGCAGATTCATCCATGTAAATCACACAAGTTATACTTGGCAAAATGGAGTCACTGATATGTTTCCAGGAATACGCGAAACAATTTTGGGAAAGAATCAATCCAAGTTTTTCAAATAAGAAAATTGGCAAGTAATTATATGTTTCTAGAATTCAAGAAGTGAAGATTTTTGGCAAACAATATTGGGCATGAAATAAATTGTATGCTTCCAGAAATACACAAAAAGATGTATTCCACATGTACATATATGCAAAGAGTTTATTTTCGAAATTCAAGGGATATATTTCCGGCAAGATTGAAATTCATGTGTACGAAATTTCTTCCAGAAATCACAGTGATTAAAGTTGGCAAGAAAAATAAATATCCAACAAAACTTATTTCCAGCATTCTAGAGATTCATTTTTGTAAAGTTTTCGTGTTAGAAATCTTTCAAGAGAGACAATCAAAGATTTCAAAAAATTTGCAATCACGATTTTAGGCAAGAAATCAATTTCGAATTTCAATTGTTTCCAGATGTTCAAAGACTTCACGGGTTTAAATCACTCTAAAAAAATTGACGAGAATTCAAGAATTCAATCCCAAACACACGGCCTTTTTAATTGAGAATCATTTACGTCTTTCAATCAAGTCAACAAAAGGAGAAGCTCACGCAATAAATCAAGCAACACACACGCAAATCAGACCACCCATATTGGAAATCAGAGAATGGTAATAGGGTTTTCTATACCCTATGTAAACTATACCAAATCATCACAAGCAAGTTTCAAAAAACCAAGGCAACAATTCGAAAAGCAACAATTTCAAATCAGAAATACTCGCAGACGGTTTTCGATCGCAAGGGCCAAATCAAATTGAGCAAGAACAAACGACTTCGAAGACTACCAGAGATTGAATTGAATCAAGCTACAGGCATTACGATTTTGATTTGGGCAAAAAAGCCCTAAACTTTGTATCTACCGACATTGAAGAGTCAAGAAGCTAAAGCAAAGAAATATAATAAGGGCCGACCTTGTTTTTAATTATATACGGGGGTTTTGTTTTATTGTTTTATATTGTATTGTTTTTTTTCGTTTGTAACCGATCTACATAGTTTTCTAGTTTGTATGTAAAACTAGGGGTTTACTAGCTATATGATTTATAGTTAGGGTTTACGGATTACGGGTTTGTTATTCGAGGAAAATCTTATCTTGAGGATAAAGATCAGTCCAGGGTTTTGAGCATAGGATTAGAGTAGGAGCAGGGTTTGCGAGTTAGCAGGATTTTGTAAGCGAAATTTGTTTTAATAGCCAGTAGAAATCTTGATAATGCAGCAGTAGGCAGAGTTTGCCGAAGTTGGGTAAAATCTGTGTTATTTACTTTCTGCATTTATTTTCTTTGTTATAATCTGTGTTGTGATATTTTTTAATATCTCGTAAAAATCCAATGAACCCTATTCACCCCCCTCTAGGGTTAATCTAAATCCAATAGTTCTTGCCACCCATGGAAAGCAACCAATTATAGTGAAACTCTGCACGGTGAAGTGCAGGACTAGATAATCCGAACTAGTATAAAAATCCTAATGTTATTTACTTTACTGCATTTTATTTTATTACTTATTTCTTTATATTTGAATTTGAATAGATATAGTAAATACATTTCATCTTTCTAGCGTCTGAATAGCCTTAAGATCCATTAACACCGTGTAATAGACACCACAGTTCCCTAACACATCGATATGTCACGTAAGTGTATGGATCCTTGTATCCGAACTCCTCGGTCGAACCTCGTCTCGACATGAGTAATGCCCTAACGTCTACAATGCACTAGTCAATGTGTGTATTTAAACCCTCGCATGAATGTACTGCCTACTATAACCCGAGTTCCGTAATAGGGATGCGTCCAATGCACGGAACTCGGTCGGAAGTTTTCGATATCTGTAAAGGACAGCTTCGTTATGCCTACACTACAGATATGCACATATGGTCTGTCTCTTTTCACGGTCGCTTTGGCACCACCCTGGCCCCTTCCTCAACTGATGAAAGACTACATCAAGAGCTAATGATGTGCTCCTATCAATCAATCTAACATCCAATTTGGCGTGTCCCTCAACCAACATCCTGATACGAAAGATCGTTAGTTTAGCTCTACTATTTCCGCATTCCACTGACTATCGATGACAAGTATTCGACGATTACTATCTTTAATTGGTCCCCGACCATCTCCTCCCAGAGCGATGCAAACCGCCGCCGAATCACCCAACGCCATCTGCCACAACCTTCTGACTGTCACACCATAGTTGCAGTCAAGGTATACTCTAGATGGTGCAACGGACCTGCCTCTGAGCGACGGCTTCATCCAGTTGTTTCTCAGAGGGTCATCTTAGAGTACCCTGCCACATCCTGCAGAACCTTGAAAAGTAACATTGCTCAGTCGTCCAGTACACAACCATCCTGCTAAAAAAACAATATTCATATCAAAAATAGAAGTAACATGGCTCTGTCGGAAAAAAAAAAAAAAAAAAAAAAAATCTAATCTACTGATACTTCCCAAAGACCATTAACCATAAAAAACGAACAATAACCACAATACCCTCAGTAAATAATATTAATACGTACAATTATGAAACAGATACTTACATAATATAAAAATGACAACCAATAACATCCACTAATTTTAAAACAAAACTGACACAACCAAAAATCATGGATTGTTTGATTAAAAAATCAACAGTTCAAGTCATAAAATTATGATGAATGCAACAATATGAATTATGTATCAGCAACAATTATACTCTTCTTTTAATTAAAAATGATACTAAAAAAAAAAAAAAAAAAAAAAATCTAATACCCAGAACCTGTAAACTAAATAAAATAAAACAATATAATTTCATTAAATGCAATATAAATTATGTAAACAACTACAGAACAATACCTAAACAACACTGAAATAAAAAATAAATAGCATATTTTATCAATAACAAAAACAAAAAAAAGATATCAAACTTGCTGCACCACCGAAAGACGTTGTTAATCATAACAACGGACAAAAACCTCTAACCTGATCACCGTTTTTCAAAATGAATTAAAATGTCGATGAAAAGATAAATAAAAAATCTTAAATACACATTCAAACCTAAATCTAACCCAGTTCAATCTGAAATCGATACCAACAAATTTAAACAAATAGGAAAATGAGGAAAAAGAAGAGATCAGCACACGCTGGGGCTTGTCTTAACAGGCACAATCAAAAAAGAATAAATCAAATTGATGAAGACGAGATATAACCCTTGAAAATTAAAACTCATTTAAAATTATCAATGTTTTGTCTTCTATAAATTTTTAACGAACTGCCCTTGAACTCTAAAAAACCTAACAAATATTTTCCTTTTTCTACACGGTCGTAAAATAAGACATCAGCCCATAGAGACACAAATTTGTACATTAGAGCACTTTTCTCAGAAATTCACAAGTTTCACATATAAAAACCAAATAAGCAACAATATTGCAGATAAGTACCAGGTTAACGATTTATTTCCTACTTTACGGCCCCTGCCATTTTTTATACACATGCCTCCAAAAAGGTAAAGAGGCTATTTAACAGAAATGCATGTTTCAGTAAGAGGCCTGCTTTGGAGCTTTGCTGCTTGTTCGGCCCAATAAGCATTGGCTATGAGAACCCTATCCAGTAATTCTTGAGGAACTGGTTCTCCTCTCCTCTGCTGAGGTGCTATTTCTGCAGTATGCACTAATGTCTTCCACTTATCCTATTCCAAATCATTTATACTTTATAAATAAATCCTTTCAAACATGAAAAGGCATTGACACTTCACTTGAGCAAAGTACATGTTCAGATCCAATACCTTCAAATCTACGTAAGTGCGATGGTCTGCATTTTCAAATGCTCGAATTTTGATATCCTTCCATCTGCCAATATAAAAATATGAATGTGTATCTCATAAGAAAAGGCAAAAGCGTCTCTAGTTGAACTTACCAAATAACAAACAAACAAATTCGACACAACCTACCAATTCAAATCTATTGTCAATATAACATCTACTATTAGCTACATAACTTTGGAAATAAAAACACAAAATACCAATATCTGTGTATATGTATATGCATATGTATATGTGTATTGCTGATAATATTCTTAAAGAAGATGTCTAATACATAGACTGACCTCCCAGTACCAAACTCTTCGACTGCATGCACTAGTGCTTCAACTTCAGTGATAGAAAAAGGCCTTCTCATTCGACGCGGTGGAATTTCAATTTGTTTGGGCTTCTGATTCAAGCCCGTGTGCACAGGTTCAATTTTCACTGGTGGAGTTTCTACTGTTTTGTTATCTAGTGATATAACTTCCACAGGTGACAGAATTGAACTGAGATTACTGTCCAGAAACTTTGCATTGGGCATTTGGGAAGACTCTGCCCTACATTCGATCATTTGACTATCTAATGGAGGAGCCCCTACCGGAAACCTAACACATACATATTTTGATTGCTCAGAATACTATAACGCAATTCAGTTTTGGCAGCATGTTTGTAGTTAAGCTTTAAAAGTTTTAAAAGCTAACGCTGTAAGCTATTGAAATCAACTTCTTTTTAGTATCTATATACATATACAATGAGAATACCTCCGTCTGAAGCTTTCAGAATTACAGATTTACCTTCTCCAGTAATAAAAAATAAAAAATAAAAAATAGCACGAATGCCATTTGTTAACTCTTTGCTTACTACATTTTAGCTTTACCATGCAACATTTTTTTGACACATCCAACGTACATGCATTTTGTACCAGCTATTGATAATGTATCTTCTTGTCTCACAATTTGGAGAACTATCCCAAAAAAACAACATAACATTTGCACTGACCAGATAAAAATGAAATATAACATTGGTTGCATAAACAATTTCAATTTAACCTATAGTGCACACAGGACAGTTATAATAGGTGTGGTGTATGCATGCATAAATATGCTATAAAGGACTATGCGTACGTGTTTCTTTCATGACGAGTACAGACATTCAAGTAAGACAAACCAGACAGCCAACTGAAGTGCAGACACAATAACCAACTAAAATAAGTCAATAAAACCTATGAAAAAGTAATAAAATACAAGGTCTGATATTTATACAAGGCCTGTAACTGGTCAGCATTCATCCTTTGTAATTAATTTAATTATACATATGGCATATTAAATTCAACGTGAAGTATTAAATTTTATCCAATAAAGATGACTAATCCCTCAAGAGATAACCCTGCTCTCTTGATAAACAGTGGACTTGTATAAAGAAGACAGAATAGTAGCTTCTCATTAGAATGCACGCGCACATATATCAATGTTAATTCAAAGGCATTACCTTGATATTGGCTCAGTTTCAGTAGTTTGAAGTACAGAATCTTCGTGGCCGATGAGAAGCTCTGATGTCTGGCTAGTATTAGGTTCTAAGGCGAATCCCAGATCATCTAACTTATCAACATTAGAGACTCCAGCCTGGAATAATGTTTTATGGTCATCTCTAACCTTCTTGCCTTGGAATAGAACACCTACCTGAAGTGCATTTCCAAGCACCGCATTTAAGGCATCCATAACTGTCGCCTGCATCAGTTATTAAACCGGTCATTAGAGAGGTTTGTCTAACTGGGTTTGCAAAACAAAAACGTGTGAAGCCCAAAAAAAAAAAAAAAAAAAAAAACCAAGGAACGTGTCCTTAAAATTTATTCAGCGGCATTTAGTTTGTTCTATCCACAAATGTCTCCTTAAATCTCTTTGATTCTAAACTTTTTGTAACATATTATCATTTAATTTATAGATAAAATTAATAAAAGAAAACAAAGTAGACTTTTTCTTTATTTTGAAATTTATGTAATCGAACGGTTGTTGAAATTTATTGGTTACATAATTTTACTTGCAAAATAGAACTAATGTCAAGGTCTGTTCTGACCTGGCCTCTAACCATACCTAGTTATACTGGTGATTTAATCCATTAAACGCCTAAAATAAAAAAGCAAAAAATAATGCATCATACTCTCCTATAAGTTTCACCATCGAATTGGTATTCTCCTTAAATAGCTAAAAATGGAATAAAAAAATGCAGGCTTGCTGAAACGTACTATCATTTATTTCAGCAGGTTATACATGCTTGGTACTTGATTCGATAGCTCACATGAATTCAAAATGAAAACATGTGCAGATAGGTAAAGGAAGAGGAGAAACTGTGATGTCTAAAAATGCTCGAAGTTAAAAACAGAGTAAAAACGCATTTTAAATTGTTATGTACATTGACAGACTTCGATTTTTTAATACCGTCTGATTTTGTTATAGAGGTCCTTTTTTTTAAAAGATTAAGGCTCTGTTTAGCTAATCATTTTTTATTTTGTACTTCATCTAAACAAAAGTGTGTCCGTCGCATATATTATTTGAAAACAAACAATTTTGCAAAATGAAATTAACATGTAAAATATGAAACAATTTTATCACATTTTTGTGCTTTGTGTTATAACAAAGGTACAAATAACAATTCAACACCTCTTTTTCCCATTGATCGTCGCAATGGCTAAGAATTATAAGTCTAGTTTTCATATTTCTTGGTATATCCTAGTGCAAGTTGAAAACTCAAAACTCAAAATGCAAAAACGAAACCAAACGGACCATAAATATTTAACGATAGTATTGATTAATATTATGTTTTAAAAGGAATGGATACTTGAACTCAAAATCTGACTAAACAGTTGTTAGATCAAAATAAATTTCAATATCAAGATTAAACCATGGATTAATCTCCATATCTCGTTATCAAATACCAACTGGCTACCTGCAATAACTAGAACAAATAAAACATTTGGTCTAGCAATCAGTACTGTTTGTAAATGGCAACGTTTAAACTTTTATGCAATTAATTTCCTTTATTGGTAGTAGAGAGATAGATGGAAATGGATGTAGTGTGGTAAAACCCTCTAGAATTTTATGCAATTAATACCCTTTATGGGTACTAGAGATAGATGGAAATGAATATAATGCCACAAATCTGATGATGTAGACAGAAAATTTGACGACGACATAATCTACGGTAGTTACGTTAGTAGAAAGGAGTTGGATAACTACACCAAAACTCGGACTCTACTAATTTGCCTGATCTTTTATATTATGTATTAATGGGAGGTTTCTATTTTTGTAACGCTTGTTTATTATCACCAATAAACATAGAAAAAAAAATCTATGTTCATTTTTCTCTCTTCTAAGAGAGAATATCATGAAATAAAAATTATTTGTTCCATCGTTGAATCTTCATAATTTATTTGGGAAAAATCAAATCAAATAAAAATCCTAGGTGATAAGCTTTGTGAATCTCCGAATACTTCAACCATGAATGCAGAAGTTTGAAGTTAGTCTTGTGAAACGGATGACAATCATTAGTTGTACTATAGTCATGTCAATTTTCGCTTTCAAGAGAGTGACTCAATCCACGGAACAGAAACTCCCATTACTTACTAATCCATCAATTCTAATAACTTGCAAGCAAAACTGATCCACCTTTCATAAGGATTATGCTCTTTCGGTTTGAAGCAAATAATGGATTATTATGACGGTTGGCATGTTTGAAGAAAAAAGGATTTTGAGCAACTTTGAATTGGATTTGGAACTTTGAACAAATAATTCACCATCTGATTTTTATTTTGAATCATTTTTTATTTTTTGACAATAGCTTCCGTTTGTGTTGGTAAAAGCATTGACTTTGACTGTAACATATATGTTAAACATAGCAAAATAATTTTTTATTATCCCATGGTGGCAAAATAATAATTAAACTACTAGTTTGTGATAACAATAAGTATTGAGATCAAAAATAGACGCACAAGCATAGAAATATGCATGTATGTATGTGTGTGTATATGTACATATGTATGTGTGTGTATATACCAAAGTTTTGAAATGCAAAAGGCGTACATTAGGCGTTTTCAGGTCTACGAGGCGAGGCGTAAGCCTCGAAACGTTGAGGCGTAAGCTTTTCGGGTAAAGATAAAACGCAAAAGAAATAAAGAAATTCTGACACTTTAAATTAACCAATGCAAAAAATGAAAAACAAATAATTTAAGATCCGACTTTTACCAAGTATATATTTTTATTATAGATTAAAAATAAATAATCGAAACTCATATGATTCAAATGTTGATTTCTTAAAACTATTTGAAAATCACATCAAACTCTAATTTTGGTACGGTTTATCAATCCAAATCGATTTGCAAAATTTATTTCGAGATTTAACAAAGTTTACTGAAAAACATTCTTTAAACAATGAGAAAATTCATTACATTGGTCATGATCGTTATTTCATAAACAATCTTACTTGATCACGTCGATATTATAATTGAAAAGTAAAAAATGCTAATTTATATTTATTTAAACTTTTCCTTTTTTATTTCTCTTAGTGGCACGCTACACCGACGCCCCGGTGTAGTGATAAGTGAGCAAGGGTCCTCGCATTTTTCTCGTCGGATGCGAGGGGTAAGGAAGCTAGTCGACGATAGTAGAGTTCGGTTAGGTAGTTGAAATGTAGGGTCCTTAACAGGAAAATTAAGGGAGATGCTGGATACTATGATTAGGAGACGGGTTAACATCTTGTGCGTTCAAGAGACTAAATGGGTGGATCAAAAAGCGAAGGAGGTGGAAAACACTGGCTTCAAATTGTGGTATACGGGAGAAGTACGTAACAAGAACGGGGTAGGCATATTGATTGACAAGAACCTTCAGAACAAAGTGGTCGATGTCAGAAGACGAGGGGATAGGATCATCCTAGTTAAGCTAGTAGTCGATGAGGTTGTTTTGAATGTCATTAGTGCATATGCCCCACAAGTAGGTCTAAGTGAAGAAGCCAAGAGGAAACTTTGGGAAGACTTGGATGTCATGGTTAGAAATGTGCATACCAGTGAGAAACTTTTCATATGAGGAGACTTCAATGGCCATGTTGACTCATCTAGCGGGGTTTTGAGCGAGTGCATGGTGGTTTTATCTTTGGCAGTAGGAACCAAGAGGGTGAAGATATATTGAATTTCGCTCTCTCTTTTGATATCATGTTTGCTAATACCTTCTTTAGAAAGAGGCAATCACATCTGATTACCTTCAGTAGCGGACAACAGGCTAGCCAAATTGACTTTTTCCTAACTAGAAAAGACAGTAAACGGGACTGTGTTGATTGCAAGGCCATACATGGAGAGTGTGTCGTCTCACAACACCAACTCTTGGTATGCGTGTTTCATCCTCGGATGGTGAAGGATAAGAGAGCGAGGATTAGCAGGACGAAATAATGGAGACTCAAAGGAGATGCTTCACGGGTGTTTAAAGATAGAGTGATGGGAGAAGGTGCTTGGAATGTAGAAGGAGAAGCAAATGTCATGTGGAATGCGATGACAACTTGCATTCGGAGAGTCACTACCGAGGTATTTGGGATAACTAGAGGAAGCAAGCGAGAACCCAAGGATTCGTGGTGGTGGAATGACGACGTGCAAAAGGCTATCAAAGAGAAGAAGGAATGCTACAAATGCATGCACCATCATAGAAGTGAAGAGAACATGCACAGGTACAAAGTAGCAAAGAAGACTGCAAAGAGAGCAGTGAGGGAAGCAAGAGGACGAGCGTACGAAGATTTGTATCAAAGACTAAGTACAAAGGAGGGTGAAAAAGACGTGTACAGAATAGCTAGACTACGCGAGAGGAGGACAAGGGACTTTAATCAGGTTAAATGCATTAAGGACGAGAATGTAGACTTTTGGTGCAGGACGATGAGATAAAGAACAGGTGGAGAGAATACTTTGATAAGCTTTTCAACGAAGAAAGTGATAGCTTTTCGATCGAGTTGGAAGACTTTGCCGACAACACCAATAGGCATTTTGTGTGGAGATTTCAAGAAGCTGAGGTAAAGGGGGCGTTGAAACGGATGAAATCAGGCAAGTCGGTAGGGTCTGATGACATTCCTATTGAGGTGTAGAGATGCTTTGGAGATGCATGGATAACATGGCTAACTAAGTTGTTTAATAATATTTTCAAATCAAACAAAATGCCAGATGAGTGGAGGAGAAGCATTTTAGTTTCAATCTTCAAGAATAAGGGAGATATTCAAAGTTGCGCAAACTACAAAGGAATTAAGCTTATGAATCATACAATGAAGCTTTGGGAGAGAGTTTGCGAGCAGCGTTTGAGGAGGTTGACAAGTGTCTCTAGGAATCAATTTGGTTTTATGCCTGGAAGGTCAACCACTGAGGCGATCTTCTTAGTTAGGCAACTTATTGAGAGATACAGGGAGCAGAAGAAAGATCTCACATGGTTTTTATTGACTTGGAGAAAGCTTATGACAGAGTACCAAGGAGGGTTATGTGGTGGGCGCTAGAAAGGAAGAGAGTGCCATCAAAGTATATTACCCTTATCAAGGATATGTATGAGTGGGTTATGGCTAGTGTCAGGGCATGCGATGGTGAGACCAGAGACTTTCCAATTAACAGAGGGTTACATCAAGGTTCGGCTTTAAACCCCTATATTTTTGCATTAGTGATGGATGAAATCACAAAAGATATACAAAGGGAGATCCCTTGGTGTATGCTCTTTGCCGATGATGTTGTGCTGATTGATGAGAGTAGAATAGGGGTTAATCGACAACTGGAGTTGTGGAGGGAGAACTTGGAATCAAAAGGTTTTCGGCTTAGCAGGACTAAAACAGAGTATATGAAGTGTGAGTTTAACGGTGTCAGCTCAGATGACGGAGAGGTCACCTTGGCCGGTAGAGTAGCACCCAAGAAGGAATCGTCTCGATACTTAGGATCTATGTTGCAGTTTGATGGGGAGATTGATAAGGATGTTAGTTTTAGAATTCAAGCATGATGGGTGAAACGGCGACTAGCATCTGGCATTCTCTGTGACAGGAAGATTCCTCAGAAGCTTAAAGAAAATTATAGGACAGCAATCAGGCCTGCAATGTTATATGGTGCAGAATATTGGCCTACTAAGAGGCAACACGTTCAGAAGATAAGTGTAGCAGAGATGCGGATGATGCGGTGGAGCTATGGGCATACCAAACGAGATCGGATTAGAAATGAGGATATTCGGGAAAAACTTGGAGTTGCACCTATTGAGGAAAAGTTAGTCCAACACCGCTTGAGATGGTTTGGACATATCCAACGTAGACCACACGATGCTCCTGTGTGCGTTGGAATTACAGGCCTCGCCGAAGGCCCAAAGAGAGGTAGAGGTCGACCTAAAATGACATGGAAGAAGATAATATAGAGGGATTTAAGTAATTGGAGTATATCTGAGGAGCTGGTAGTGGATAGGAGTGCATGGAAGTTGGCAATCTATGTACCAGAACCTTAGGGTTTTTTTTTAAAATCTGTTTGATTATTTTAGACTTTATTTCACGTTTGTTGAACCTTTTTACTTTTTATTACTATTTTAGACTTTATTTCAATTTTATTGAACCTTTTGATTTTTTTTTAAGAAACAAAACTTTTTTCAGACGTCTTTTTATCTGTTTGGTTATTTTAAACCCATATATATATTATTATCAGTATTATTTCTTTTATTTTTATTTTTATTTTGGGTTCCATATCTAGCCAACCCCAACTTGTTTGGGATATATGGCTTTGTTGTTGTTGTTGTTGTTTTCTTTTTTATTTCCATTAAATAATTAAAGTTTACTGACTTTTATCTATGTCAATATTTGCAAATAAAGATAAAAAAAAGTTTTCAAGTCATGTGCCTCAGCTGTTTGAGGCGTGCGAGGCGTACGCTTTATGCGCTTTTTATGCCTCAAACTGTTAAGGCCTAAGCTTTAGTGGTAAAAAGCTTTTGGAAATAAGCATCAAGGCGTTTTATCTCTTATTTCCCCGAGGCGGGCCCTTGAGGCAAGTATTGAGGCGGGCTTTTTAAAACAACGATACGTACATATGTATGTATTATATATAAGTATAATTTGTCTACAAACTTATGCTTTGCAATTGCCTCTATGAATTTTTGTTGGTGCTCTCCTTTTGTTTCTATGAACTCTAGTTAGAGATATGTTTTATAGGCTTTCCACTTATGCCAATGTTGGATAGTAGAGTTCTATAATTCCAATGTAAGATATTAATTTGAAAAGTTAACATTCAATAAAAATTAATAGCATGAAACCTTTATAATTATGAAGTAATGAAATTCTTATTAGGAAATATAAATTTATTCATGTATGGCTAAATAAATTTTATACAATCACCATACACGTAGTTGCTTGAGAATGTGTGTGTGTATGTGTGTGTGTGTGTGTGTATATATATATATATAGAGAGAGAGAGGAGTGTTCAATGGCACCCCAAATAGTGAGCACCTCATTTGCCTCCCTATATAAACCAAGCATTTATATTAGAATAAGTGAGTGGGAGGTGAGAGAATGAGTGGAGGGAGAAAGAAACGAGATATGTGGTGGAAATCAGGGGGCATTTAGGGGTGCTGCACTATTTGGGGTGCCATTGAACGCACGCCATATATATATATATATATATATATATATATATATATATATATATATATATATATATATATATATATATATATATAGGTCTTTTTTATCATTGGTTATACAACTAGTAAAGTAAAAATAAAATTAATGTTTTCTGACATAAGTGTAAAGGTTGCAATTATTAGTTACTATAGAAGTCTTAACCATTAGTGGTCATTTTCATGCATACAAATATTTATGTGTTTATTTATTTTAAATCATTTAGTAATTTGAATAAGGTGGTGCCTGGCGCAAACGGTAAGGTTGCCTGGTCATTGAATAAATGGCTTGGTCATTGAATACATATTATATAATATAATCAAATACTGAACAAAATGAAAATTTTGCAATGAATAATGTTTATTCTTTAGATAAGTTACATAAAAAGAGGATATTGTAATATAAATCATTACATTATGTAATTTTATTATTTTAGCAATTAACGTGTCTTAAATTGTCCTCCTAATTTTAGAAGGAATTAAAGCAACACTTTCAGATCACGAATAAATGCAAATATCACATTAATAAAAAAAAGTTAAAAAAAAACCTCTTAAGCATTTATTACTGTTTTTCTCATAATAAAATTTAAGTATTCAAAGTAAAAAGGCTATATGAAGTGTTTTTAATACTTCTATGAGCTGAAAATAAAATAACTATTTGTTAAATGAAATTATCATATAAGTTGGGCGTTATCCGCAACATGAAAGTAAATAATTGATAGGCATATGGAATCTTAATGAATTAATCTATCGTTGAAGTTACATCTGATAAAAAATATTGATCTGCTTTTAAGTGTTTGTATTAAGAATTTTATAAGCATTTAAAACATGATATTTGAATTATTAAATCATAAAATTGATCTATGAATTATTTGTTGAAGTAAATTATGAGCATTTAATGATTATGTAATGCTTGAGTGGAAGGTGAATTGGAGTGACAAATCATGATAAATCAATTTTCTGACTCACTGAAGAGACTTTATTGATTTATGGAGTTGCATTTATTCTTAAACTATGAAAAGAACATAAAACTGATAATTTTCAAATATAAAGATTGATATCTTTAAAATACCAAAGTTATCATAAGCATATTTTGAAAAATGATTATTATGAGTTTTATTGTTAAGAATTAAGAAGATATTTATGTATAAAATTTTACAGTAGAAAAGATACTTTGAGCATATAATATAGAAATTATGATATTTAAATATTTATGGAAAATAAAGAAGTTATGAATATTTAATACATATATTGGTATGAAAAAATTCACCAAAAGGGATAGAATGCTATTATCTTAAAGACATGTATATTTCAAATTTTGATTACATTTTTAAGTGTCAAAATGCATCCACATTTGTAATGTTCCTCCCTCTCCATCTCTCCCTCCCCCCTCTCTTGCCCTCCCTTTCTCCTTTTTATAAGAAAAGAATAGGTAAAGCAAAACTCAAATTTTCATCTCTTCGTACCTAACTCTGAAATAAAATTATCATTTAAATAAAAATCATAGTAAATGACTTACGTGGATATTCAAATCTTTCAATATCGAATGTACAAGTATGAATGATCATTAAGTTAACCTTGGGGAGTAGACAATTATCAATTGCATCATACTCGTGTCGACTTTCTCTTTCAATGTAATGACCCCATCCACAATACAAAACCCCCATCACTTACACTTGATTAGCCTATTCCACGGGTCCCAACAAAGGTGTTTATATAATCCTTAAAATATACATTTGAATCGCACTCATCCCCTATTTTGATGAATGTAAGGGATGTTCATATTTATATACTTTCCAAATGTATATTGTAAGTTTACATTAGGATGAAAGAACAATATCATCCGTGTATTGGCCCGATAAGTAGAAGAAAAAATAGTGTCATCTTTATCTGTTCTATTTAACGAACGTGTATAAAGAAATTTTGAATTCCTTCAGAAAGACCGTTCCAATTTGAGAACTTGGTAATAATTGTCGAAATGATTTCATATTCCAAATGGGTTTTGTATAATTCAACACTTATTCCTGTCTTGTATCAAATATATTCCCATTAATTTTCCAGCAAAAAATGCTGATTAATGGTTCTTACTAAAAAACGGATCTCCAGTTTAATTTAATTTCTAAGATAGGAACAAATCTTCTTACTAAGAAATGTCGATAGCAGATACAATTTTGATCTGAGTTTGTCATAAATTCCCATACTAGAAAAGAACACATGATACTGATTCATATTAACAGGTTACACTAGAGAAGTGCTAAGCATATTATTGTTTTGTAGAATAAAAAGTAACTTTTCCAGCCAGTTGGACCCAATTATGTTCATTAACCATAACATTAAACCACAAAACCAACATGGCATTGGCAATGAAAGTAGATTCTGATATCAATCAACAAGAACTTCATCCGACATGGTTACGTGTAAAATACCGTTCTGTACACCAAGTATTAATTTATAGCAACTTGACCCTCATAAGTTATGTTTGTTCAATTGTATTCACTCCCTTAGGTCCATGCCAAGAAGAGGATTATGTTTCTGTCGCTGTGTATAGTTACTGCTCATAAGAAAATATGACGCTGAGAGGGATAACATATCAAAATAAGTTACCTGCATGAATCCCTACAAAGTTTGCATAATCAATACAAATATGAGGATATGATAACATAAAAGGATATACCTTCAAGGATCCTACAGTAGAAGTTTTAGGGATCTCAAAAAAGATTTCAGGAACGTCAAAAGACTTTATTGTCAGTTTGACTGCACAAAATGTGTATTCTCCTTAGAATCTTCTCAAGCAAGTTCAAGGTAGAAAACTGAATTACCCAACGGAAACTGAATGTACCATTGAAGTGTTCTGGTCTATAAGATGACAAGTGGCCATTCTTAGATGTAGATAATATCCTGTTATCTGTGAAATGAAAACTAAGGGCATTTAGAAGAAGAAAAATCAAGGGAAAGGAGAAAATGAAATGCAAATTCATTCAAGCTGAAAATTTCACATCCTCCTAGCTTCGTTCTATTTAAATGGATTACCTTCCCTATCAACTCCTCGGTTGTAGCGAGGGCGGTACTTTCTCCTCATGAAAGAGCTTCTTTGCCTACTATAGCAAACCTTCCTTCTAGGGAAATATGGCATATTTTTCATATCTGTTTTGAAATATATCGCTTATTAGCTAGAACAAATCAACAGATAGGACATGCGAAGTTACTCACATGTACTCTGAGACTAAATCTATTAAGGATCTTAATAAACTTGCAAACCACGAAGATAAATAACACTCCAAAAAGCACTGACAGATTCCAAAAATACAGCTTAGGTTTTATGGAATAAAGATATTAACATTGTTCCCAGTGCAAACTTTACCTGTCATGGTTTCCGTAGGCATACAAAGAACGATAAAATAGAATGTTCAAACCATTGAAGAACTTATGCAAACAACAATAAAGTCATTACAGTGATGTTCACTGAAAAAGAAAAAGAAAAAAACATGAAAACTGATAATTGATGCTCCCCCACAACACATAGCAACATTGTTTAATTCCACTGTATCCTGCTGAAACAAAGAATTTGCAATCATATTCATATATTATCTTGCGAAGCAAAATTCACTTATCTGGCATGTAGATAATAGTAGGTTCATTTAATAACCTAAAGCAGCTTAGTATGACAAAAACAAAATTGGTGAACAAGATTCGAGTGTAGAAAAAATTTAGCATACCAATAGCTGGGAATTCTCTACCCTTTGTCAATGTTGTAACTGTTTTCCAAAGCTTTGTCGCCAAATGCTGTCTAGCTCTATGTTGTCCTGCTTCTTGATCATTCAAATTTCTACCTATTGTGTGGTTACTAGAATAGGTTGTGCAACTAAACTTTTCGTCATCATCTCTACTTACAAGAGGTTTCCCATCCCTTAAATTGGGAAGGGAACCGGTATCAACAATTTGACCACTACCACTCGAATGGATTATAATGTCAGAGCCTGCTAGAGCAAGTGGTCTGGCTTGCATGTTCATCTTATATGCTGAATTGCAAGGGTTAGCATTTATGTTTCCATCTATAGTTTTGTACTTGTATACATTATCAATATCAGCTGCTGATTCCACGGTAACATTATGAGTGGCATCTACCGGATCGAATGCTTTGAACTCAATAGGACACTCATCATAATGCTTTTCCTTTTTTATAGCATTGACTCCATTCTGAGAATCACGCGTATTCACCGGGTCAGATGCTCTGTATTCAATAGGACGCTCATCATAAAGAGTTTCCTTTTTTATAGCATCCATTCCATTCTGAGAAACAATCGTGTCTGTAGTTTTATCTGATAATGAGTAACTTTCTCCTTCTTGTAGCAATCTTCCTGCTACAGTAGCTAGCAAATCAAACGCACACAATTGTTCGTCCACGACTTGTTTACAAACCACAACTTTATTACGAACGGACCGCTTACCCTATAAACTTAAAGTTAATATGACTCCAGCAGCTAAAAAGGAAGTGGTCAAATTCATTATTACTAAGCCCGTTGTACCTTAGCAGATTTTGGAACACGTGGAGGGACAAAGCAAGCAGTGGGACCAAAATTCAATCTCTTCTGCCAAACCATCTCAGCAATTCATATCCAAAAAGGCTTAACTATCTGCAAAGAGTACACCTGGCGATTTAGAGTTGAAGACGGTGTTTAAAGAAGAAACATGCTCTTATCCAAATCATTTCAGTTGAATGAATTTGGAATACTCGAAGCATATGGTTCTAAAATATAGGTCATTAGACAGTACAAGTAGATACATTTACACAAAATATAAGAGAACAGTTGTTAATACCACACTGACCAGTAATTCAATAACAAAGATATTAAGATGAGCTGGGAATCAAAAACAATATGGCAGTTGATTTTTACAACCACTACAGATGCAAATTAACCGCAGACTAAATGAATGCACATAAAGTGTTCTTTAAATAATAAGCTGAATTTGATGTCTAAAAGTCAAAACGTGAAACTGAAAAAAGTCTCACCTATCTATCCTATCAGTAATTTTTGATCAACCCATATCTACAAGACTACAACTCTGCAATCAAATAGCGAAAATAATAAGAAATATGAATCTGAAGAATGGAGCTTTTCGCTTTCTTTAAATATGCAAAAGTAAAACCTAATCGGATCCGCAATCCAGCCAAAAATAATGTCTACTTTGATCAAAAAATAAATTTCAGCTTTTCTCAGCAACACAGTAGCATGCAAATTTCCATTCCTATAAGTTAAAACTTGGCAGCGACCTGAGCAAAACAGATCATATAATTGAACCAGATCGCAATTGCATATCAAAAGATAGTCCTGACTAAGAAATCCCAGTAGACCAACTAATGGGATCTAAAAATCATTTAAAACATATTAAATAACAAAACGATCAGCATAAATACATATTATCTAGATACGACTGAGCATTAGAAACACAAATTTCACAGCGTAAAAGTCAGAAACTTGTAAAGTTCCCATTCGCACCAGTAACCTACCAACCAGAAGGAATTCGAGTCCTCAAATTTTCACGATCCGAACATATATTTATCTTTAGACTTAATTCAGTATAATCTAAAATGAAATTGAGATACCATATAATATTTTCTTCGAATTTTGGTTGTTTTCAAAATATTTTGTTTATTGTTATTTGCCTTTCTAAAACCTCAAACCAACCCCTTCGTGCTTAAACCCCATGCTCTTATAATTTAGACATCATCCAGTCATCTTTCTACGTCACTTGCTATTCCCGGTTTCTTAACCTCCATCACCGTTTCGTACTGTCCATTTGTTCCTCACCCTTCAAGCCTCTTGCGATGCTTGACACATCATTTTAATTTGGAATCATGACCAGGGGCGGACCCAGGAAATAAAATCCAGTGGAGCAAAAATCTGAACGGGGCCAAAATTGAACCAAAACTGAATAAAGTAGTGTTTGGTTTACCATTTTAAGTTTTGGGTTTTCGTCTATACAAAAATATGCACAACGCATGTAAATCATGAAAAACAACAATTTTAGAAAACAAATTTAACACACAAAATAAAAAACAACTTTTATCCATTTTTCATGTTTTGAGAAATGAGAGAAATATGGAGATCAAATCCTCATTTCATGATTGCTACATCTACTCCGCGGTACCCTCCATTTTGCTTTCATTCTACCATTCCTCCTTCTACACCTTTAAAGTTTTGTAATTAATTTTGAAAACTAAAAACCCAAAACTCATTTTTAACCAAACATAAGGTTTGCTAATATACAACAAAATGAAAGTAGAGGGTGGAGACAGAAAGTAACTGCATGGCTGGAGACAGAAAGTGACAAGGCTGGGGAAAATATCTTAACAAAAACACTCAGTGGGGGCAGCGGCCCCCACTGGGCCTCACATGGCTCCGCCAATGATCATGACCCTAGGTTCTCAGTTAATACAAATTTGTTGACACTGTCACCATGACACCACAAACGGTGTTAGTGGTGTGTGGTTGAGATTGCCCCCTGAATTTCTCCTGTTAAGTCTCAGTCATACACCACTAACACCGTTAATGGTGTCATGGTAACACACGTTAAATAGTGTCAACAAACTAGCTCTCGGTTCTCAGTTGAAGTTGATGCTGCTAAAATCAAGTTGGTGGGGTATCAAACTGCACAGCATCTGAAAGTTCTTTATTAAAATTATAATAAATTATGAATTAGTGATCATGTCACGAATAAAAAATTATATTGATATTGCACAGCACAATATCACGAATAAATTACGAATTCGTGATCATGTCACGAATTCGTGATCAAACTGCACAGCATAATGTCTTAAATATTGTATATTTTATATATATATAAAAAAATTTGTATTGATATTGCATGATTAATAAATTGTCACTCCAAGAAAAAAAAATAGTAAACAATATAAATAATCCAAATGTAATGGTCATAACATATTATTCAACTCTTTAGTCCGTTAACAGATATAAGTACATCTCCATAAACGACATCTTTAGTATAAGTTCCTGATTTTTCATTTAAGTAGCATGATTGGGGCTCCTTTCTTTCAAACAACTTATGTGGAGGCAAACCACTTGAGGCAATTGAGCTAAGGTATTCAAGTTGGTATCTATAATATATTAAACGCAAAGCGAGGCTGGGTCCGACCATAGGGGTAGGCGAGCAAGGCCACCGCCTAGGGCAACACCACCGTAGGTGGTAGAGGAGGCAAAAAATTGACCTAAGTGTTTTTAGAAATATTGCTAAATAAATATGATAGGACATAATATTCATGAAGTTGTTGGAGGTAAAGTGGTAAAAATATTACATGTAGGCAAGACTAACATGGGTTCGATTCTTGGCACCTTCAAGTTTTCTGATAGAGTTTTTTGTTCATTCTTCCCTGCATTGGTTTCGGTCAGGGCAATGTATAGTAGCGGGCCAGCCCTGAGCGAGGTGAGGCGATGAAGGGTTCGCTTCGCTTAATGGTGCTTAAGCGGTGCCTAAGCGCAGCGCTATACCCATGCACAACGGTACTAAAACTAAAGACGCTTAAGAGGTGCTTAAGCAACGCTTAAGTAATTCATCGCTTAATACTACCATACAAATGCTTAAATTTAAGCGAGACACTATTAAGCATTAAAAAGAAGCGCTTAAGCACTAATCGTTTGATGTCTTCCACTTTTCAGAAAATTAAGCTACGTAATTGCAAAATTCGCTTAAGCGCGCTTTTCATAACGTAGGTTGGTATAGATTTCTTGTATCGTCTTCAACAGAATCAAATGAGTAGTGTGTTAACCAGCCTTTTGGCCCGGTCTCTAAAAGCAGTTCAAGCCCACATGACTCAGCATATCGTGTGGATCAACAGCTAGAAGCATTGCCAAAATGTTCAGGACTCGAGCCCAGATGGGGTCGAGTAAGAATAAGTCGTCCTAGCTTGACCAAACTGCTCAACAACAGACTAACACTTCGGGATCGACCCTTAGCCTCAGCATCAACTCGCATCCCGACCTCACAACTCCTCAAAACTCTCACTAAGTCATTTTCCGTATCCCATTTCCACTGAACCCTGGGTCGGTATGCATCCCTTTCCGCACTCTCAGTTCTCCACTTTGTATCCCACCCTTCACCACTTTTTGTATCTGACCCAGCACCCCCCCTTTTTGTATCCAACGCCACTCAACTAATTTGTATTCCCTTTTCACTCTTTATTTTCATATCCGGTCATTTCGTATCTTATAGATACGAAACTCCCCGGATATGAAGTCATGAAGGACTCGTGGGATACGAACTCAACAATCCACTAACTAACTTTTTGGACACGAAATCACACGGTGCTTCTCGAATACAGAGTGATGGAACACTAGCAGGATACGAAGTCGGTAGGAACAAAACTTTGAAGTGGGAAAGCATCCAATAAACTAACTCCTTAGGAGCCGAACCGATCTCGAGATTGGAACGACTCCCAAGATACGAAAGTTTGACGTGGGCCCACTTCTCTACCTGCTTCACCTTCCTACTTACTCCTATAAGTACTCCTTCATTTCCAACGTAAAGGGGTTGGTTCCTTGCTCTCATGGCTTCGTGGAAGAAGATTACCTTCCTTCAACCTCCCAAGCACCTTCCATCACTATAGGAAGAAGAAGAACCATATTCTTGGATACTTGGACTATTTTGGTTTGCCTAGGAATTTTGGGAAGAAGGACTGTAACCCATCATTGGACCTCCTTGCCACCATGGCCATGGTAGCTTCACGAGAATAACTTAGCCTCTCGATCCCCACTTGACTTGGCTTGGTTTCATGGACTCGTGAAGGCTCCTCCTTGCACTTTTAAGCATTTGAATCATGAAGCATAGCCTAGTACTTTCCTCTCCAAGCATAGCATTCAGGATCGCATACTATAACGATTGGAATTATCATAATTCTTGTACGTTCGGAAATATACTAACTCTATATTATAACTTGTAAAAGAGAAGCAATAAAATATCAAACTTCTAGAGTGGATGTAAGCTCCGACGAGCGTACCACTATAAATAATGTGTGATTGTTCTCTAGCGTTTTCTCTTGTACATTTACATCTCTTATAACATATTTTCCATTCCGGGCGTTTATTTTCACTGTCATAGAAATCTCGAGTGTTGGCGACCAATTTTGGACGTCAACACGGTATGTATGTAATTCTCCAGGAAATAAATCAATAACTTGATTATCCAACTTATCGACACATTCATTGAAAGGGGTAACTAAAGCTCTTGTCACAATATATTCCTTTTGAAATGCATTTTCAGAGAAAAGATTGTATTTATAAGAATAGTTATTGAACTTGTATCTTTCCATGATATCACCATTTCATCTGAATTTCGAATCAAGTTGTCGTTTGTACGCATTCCACTTCCATCACCAACACATAATAGAATATTTGAGTAGAAAGAGTCTTCTTTGGCTCTCATATTTTGAGTAAGCTGGATGATTTATACATGATTCCATAATAGTTATGTGACAATGCACCCAGCAATTGTCTCTGCTAATGTATCATGTTGTACAACTGGTAAAACTTGTCGAAAATCCCCTCAAAGAATAAGAATTTTTCCTATGAGTGACAAGTTATTCCTCATAATATCCCTAAGGGACTTATCAAGTGCTTCAAAAGCATATCTATGAGTCATAGTTGCTTCATCCCAAATAAGAACATATGCTTGATGCAAAAGATTGCTTATTCTGATTGTTTAGATCACACTGATTCAGATGTTGGATTAAGTAGGATTTTAAATCTTGAATGCGTCTATCGATCGCTTGGTAAAATAGTCGCAACAATTCTAGATGTTGTTGTCGCAAGTGCAATCAAACCTTCTTGTCGAAGCGTTGCAAGAATGGTTCGATAGAGAAATGTCTTTCCCGTTACACTGGGACCATCAACAAAATAAATTCTGCTTTCTTTAGTTTTAACAACCTTCAAAATTCTAGTATGTGCATGCATTTGGGATCCATTCAACTTGCTAGCAAAGGTTAAATCATCTCGGTGTTTTAATTGAATGTTGCTCACTTAACAATCTAGAAGTTAGTGAACGATCATTTATGTCATCTCTAATTATTGGAAGGTCATAATCAGAAACTTTTTTGTAATTGTTCCTTAATAAAAGTTTGAGATCTTTTAGAAGACGATTTCAAGTATAACTCGATTTGTTATGCTTAAATTTGAATAATTTTCGGTCATATAGTAGAAAAATTCATTCCATAATCTTCTAATGTCCGTTGATTCACAATAACCCAAGATTGTAGCGAACAATCTTCTTAAAGTTGATGGAATTCTTATGGCTGATGCTTCCTATAAACATTCCCTAATACTTTGATCTTCCTCTATAGTCCCATCTTCTCCATTGTTAAAAATGTTGGATATTTAACACCTTCGATTATAAGAAGACATTCTAATGAGGTTGGTCCTTTTACATGGTTCAAAATAATTCTCAAGTAATAATGTTCTCCTTTTGTTGGTGAAACACTGTAAATTTGCCCTATAACTTTTTTGTTGAAGTCCTACGTCTCCATTTTTTCATATTTATGTCCCACCTATATTTCTTTGGGAATTGACGATATAAATGTTTCCTTGCTTCTGGATCTTGTGAGTTTGTATTGAAGAATTCAATCAGGATCGATGTACAGAGGCTTTCATCTAACAAATAATCGGATACGGTTTGATTATAGTGATACTTGACTTGTTGCTTGCTTGGTAAGTGTACTTGTAATTGTCGAATAGAAAGATAAATTGTATATAATGAAAATTCAAAAATTCTCCAAAAGATCTCTTGAGGACATATCCATCATGCATCAACAAACTTTTGAATTTCATCATAGTTGCTTTCTGGACGAACTTCAACCTCCATGCGATCTGGACCATTAAAAACATATTTATGTAAGTATTTGATAGATTTGAAACTACTACAAACTTCAACATTAATGTGGCAATCATATTTTTTTAATAACCATGGATTACATGGAACAACTTGACGATTGTCGGTAATAAAATCATTGTCCAATGCAATTCTTCTACCATTATCTCGTCTATGGTATATAGGATATGAATCATTGCCCTGAAGAGTAGTTGGAGAAAATTGTTTTGGATAATTCTTTTTGTATTTTCCGTGTTGAATTTGATCATGCTAAATCACATTAAAAGGAAAGAAATTTTTCTTAAAGGTGAGAAAGATAAAATATAGCTTTTCCTAAATAATGAGATTTGGTTATATATTTATTTCCCTCTTTATGTGGTGAATTTAATAAGATCTTTTTCTATACATAAAAAAACTTTGATGTCAAGTTTACTTGACTTGGGGTTAAAGTAAACTTGAGTATGAAGTAATTGATCTTATAAAAGGAGCCTATAAGAGAAAGTGAAATGCATCCAATTATCTCTCAATCAAGTTTTAGGATCTCTAACCTAAATCTGTTTCCTTCAATTCCTATCTCCACAAATCAAATTCTTGAGTGAATTGAGTGACCAATATAATCAATCTTTTGTACGCTTCATTTCGTGTTAATAATAGGCTCTCTCTCTCTTTCTCAAATGGACATACACTAATAAATGGTTAATGGGACCACTTTAAATATTGGTGTGATTCATTTATCATTATTTACTCTACTTATATTGCTTTTTTTGGTGTTGTGGTCGGTTTGTGTGTGTTTGAGATTGGTTTTGATAGTAGATCCGGTTTTTTGTATACTATCTATCACGATCTAATTCGTTTCTGCATTGCATTGGGAAAAGTTGTGTGGTCTTGATCAAGGTATTTTCCCAACAATTGGTATTAGAGCTTTTTGGTGTGCTAGGTGGTCGTAGAAATGTCGTAGTCAAATTCAAATAGTCCTTTAAACATTGGATCAAATGGAGTAGTGCCATATGTTTGTAGATCGTATGCGGGATTGGGATCACAATTGGTTATTGATAAGTGGAATGGCAATAATGATTTTGAAAAGTGGCAATGGAAGATGAAGGTCGTTCTAAGGAGGAATCGGGTTCATCTAGTGGTGTTTGACACGTATTTGTTACCAACGGACAACTTGGATGTAGAGAAAGAGAAAGTAGAAGAGTGGGCATTTACTGCACTTAAATTTGCTATGGGACAAAGTATAGTTTCCAAAATTAGTGGTGAGACAACCGCTAAAGTAATATGAGGCAAGTTGGAAGAGCATTATATGAAGAAGTCACTTGCAAATCGTTTGATCTTATTGCGAACGTTTTCACCAACAAGATGAAAGAGGAACGTCTCTTAAAGCACATTTGTATGTGTTTAATGGCTTGCTGATGAAGATGAAGGCGGTAGATTTGGAGATTGAGGAAGAGAAAAAGACGATGATATTGTTATGTTCATTACCGGACCATTATACACGTTTCTTAAATAGTTTGATATATAGCCAGGATACATTGACGTTGAAGGATGTCAAGTCTTGTCTTCTTAGTAAAGGGTTGAGAGATCAAATGAAGGAGTAAATCCTTAACCCTTACTCCTCTTACTAATACTATAGAATGTTCTTTTAAATTGTGTGAGTGTGGGAAGTAGTAGTACGGGTAATGGTCAAGGGTTTTTTGTGGAGAAGGAGAAGTATGTGAAGAAGGAGCACCGTGGGCATTCCAAATCTAGGAATCCCTGTTGGAGAGGGAAGTCAGAGGAAAAGAATGGCAAGTGCTATATATGTAAGAAATCCAGTCACTGGAAGAATGAATGTCCAGACAAGGAGAAGGGAAAGAAGAAAGTAGCTTCTTCATCGATAGCATTGGAGAGTGGTGAGGAAGATGTTGATGTTTTAACGATGGTAACATCGTAGGTTTCAAGCAATGATTGGGTGCTTGATTCGGGGCGTCCTATCATATGACAGCTAATAGGAATTGCTTCTCTACCTATGCTCAAAAGGGTGGAAATGTAATTGTTATGGGTAATGGTGCCATGTGCAAGACAGAAGGCATTGTTTCCGTGCAAATTAGGATGTTTGACAGAATTTTTCGCACCCTCACCAATGTACGCTATGTTCCAAGGTTTAGAAAGTCACTTGTCTCTTTGGGGAAACTAGATTCTCTTAGATGTAAGAGCGCAATTGAGAGTGATAGCTTGTGGGTTTCGAAGGGGCGCTTGTGGTCATAAAAGGTGCAAGGGATAATGGAATATATTTACTTCAAGGAGTGACCATCGAAGGTGAAACCTGCATAAGAGTTGATAATTCTCGTGGCTTGGATGCGACACGGTTGTGGCATTTGAGGTTAGGTCATGTCTCAAAGAAGAGTATGGAGATCTTCAAAAGAGGAAGATGATTGCTGGAGAAAGTTTCGACAATTTGGAGTTTTGTGAGGAGTGTGTCATGGGGAAGCATACTAAAGTGACATTTAGTGAAGGGAAACATGGTTCGAGAGCAGTCCTTAAGTATGTGCATACGGATGTTTGAGGTCCACACTGGTGGCTTCTTTAGGTGGATCGAAGTATTATATTTCATTCGTAGATGATTTCGAAAAGTTTGGGTGTATGTAATTAAAGCCAAGTCGGAGGAATTTGCTAAATTCAAAGAATAAAGAGCTCTTGTTGAGAAGGAAAGTGGAATTTTTTTGAAATTTCTTAGGTCCGACAATGGCAGAGAGTATGTTTCTGGAGAATTTTTGGATTATTGCAAGCAACATGACATTCAGGTGCATTTTACTACACTGGGAGATCAGCAATCAAATGGGGTTGTCGAGAGAATGAACTGTACTTTACTAGAGAGAGCTCGATGCTTGAGATTGACAATGGGTTTGTTTAAGGAATTTTAGGTCGAAGCATTGTCAACCGCGACGCATATTGTGAGTCGAATTTCATGCTCGGCTATTGGTATCAAAATTCCTGAGGAAGTATGGAAAGAGAAGAGCATTGACTTGAGTTATCTTTGTATTTTTGGATGTCCCACATAAGTGCATGATCCAAGAGATAAGCTTGAACCCAAAGAATTTAAAGGGATTTTGCTTGGTTATGAAGACGGAGTGAAAGGCTACTAGATTCAGAGTTCGAAAACAAAGAAGGTACTGATTTCACGTCATGTCACTTTTGATGAGTCGGCTATGTTCAAGGAGAATGTTGGCTCATAAGATATTTTGGGTTTGATTCATGATCATTCAAAGGAGAAGCATGTTATTACCATGTTTCATCTAAGGAGTGGAGATAGTAGAGTAGTTGGGGATGCTTAAGGGGAAGAAACGGTTGATGGAACATCACATAGTCCATATGGTGCCTCTAGTAGTGTTGGTGATGTATGTGAGCCTAGAGAGGATTCAACTCAAGTTGGAGCCAAAAGGATTCAGGGTATTGGTATTGCTACTCGTGTTAGTCGTCGCACTATATGACCACCCGAGAGATATAGTGATTAGAACTATCTAAGCTTTTCTGATAGTTTGGACTATGTGCTTCACGTAGTCCAAGATGAATCAATGGACCTTGATGACGTCATGAAGAAGAGTGATATCCCGAAATGGATTTATGCCATGGAGGAAGAGATGCAATAATTGATGAAAAATCAAACTTGGAAGTTGGTTCCACTTCCTAAAGAAAATCAGGCAACTGGGTGCAAATGGATATACAAGGTGAAGGATGATGGAAGTTACAAATATAGGCTAGTGACTAAGGGGTTTGCACAAAGGAAGGGAAAGGAGTACAATGAGATATTGACCCCGGTTATGCGTCATACTTCTATTCAGATATTACCTGCCATTGTTGTTATTCACAACTTGGAGTTGGAGCAACTTGATGTGAAAACCGCCTTCTTGTATGGTGACTTGGATTAAGACATTTACATGGAGCAACCACAAGGTTTTGAGGTAAATGATAAGTCAAATTTGGTGTGCAAGTTGAAGGAACCATTATACATGTTGAAGTAATCACCTCGGCAATGGTACAGGAGGTTTGATCATTTCATGCTTGAAAGTGGCTTTCATCGAAGCATCAAAGATGCTTGTGTATATTTCAAGAAGTTGAGAAATGATTGTTGGGTGTATTTTCTCTTGTACGTATGCGCTCATAGCTTCAAAGGACAAGACAAAAAGCAAGCTAAAATTGAGATTGAAAGAAGTGTTCGAAATGAAAGACCTTGGTGAAGCTAGGAAGATTTTTGGCATGAAAATTGAAAGGGGTCGAAAGCATTTTGAGTTAGAGCTAACTCAAAAGAAGTACTTAAAGAAAATGCTTTGCCGGTTTAGCATGGAGAATGCAAAGGAGTCCAATACACCTTTACCTTTGCATGTGAAGCTTTTGAGTCAAGGATTGCCTATCGAAGAAAAGGAAAAGGCTTATATGGCAGTGGTGTCATATCCACGTGTGGTTGGTAGTTTAATGTATGAAATGGTGTGTACAAGGCCCGCTATTGCAAAAGCCCTCAGGGTGGTTAGTTGGTTCAAGGATAATCCGCAGAATTCGTGTTGGGAAGTGGTGATGCTTATTTGAGATACTTGAAAGACATAACATCTCATGGACTTGTTTCTTGGGGTAGTAAGAAGAAGAGTTGCAATTTGATTGGTTACTGCAATTTTGACTATGTCGGTGATAGGGATCAAAGAAAGTCAACTTCCGAATATGTTTTCACACTTGGTGGCCGACCATAAGTTGGAGAGCGAGACTGCAAACCGTAGTTGCTTTATTCACCATAAAGATGGATTTGATAGTTGTGGTGGAGGCGGTAAATGAGGCACTCTATTTGAAGCGTGTTGTATGGCTTGGGGTATGAACATGATAGCATCCATGTTTATAGTGATAACCAAAATGCTATCCATTTGGCACATAATTTGGCCTTTAGCTCACAGACTAAGCAATGTGAGCGAGTCGTTCTTGCTAGCCATGGATGAAGATAAGCAAGTATATCTTCGAAAAGTACACACAAATGATAATGCAACGGATATGATCACGAAGGCATTGTCGGTTGGGAAGTTTGAGCATTGATCGAACTAGATTCTCTTAGAGAAGTGCTAGGTGGTAAAGGTGAGAGAGGAGTTATTTGATGTGGAAGAGTATTGGTGTGAGATTATGGTTCTATTTTCGTGGTAAGTGCCAATTTACACTCTTAATCACTTTAGTCTTTGGCTGAGACGATTTTGAAGTTGGGTGCTTTCAACACTTTATTAGCAGGTGAGGGGCTTTTCCTGAACTCGTTGATGAGGTACAATGGGGGTGGCTATGCCGGGATGCATTGGGACAACATTCAAGCTTGGTGAAGCTAGATATGGTGATAGTTGGAGCTATCGGTTATGGGTGATGGTATGGGTGCCATTAATTCATGGAGTTGGAGATAGGTGATTTTGCATCAAGGTGAAGTGTTAAATTTGATGATGCTAAATCACATTAAAAGGAAGGAATTTTTTTTTAAAGGGGAGAAAGAGAAAATATATCTTTTGCTAGTTAATGAGATTTAGTTATATATTTATTTCTCTCTTCCGGTGGCATATTTAATAAGATATTTTGTCATAAATATAAAAAAATGATGTTAAGTTTACTAGACTTGGAGGTAAAGGAAACTTGAGTATGAAGTAACTTATCTTATAAAAGGAACCTAGAAGAGAGAGTGAAATGCATTCAATTATTTCTCAATCAAGTTTTAGAATCTCTAACCTAAATCTATTTTCTTCAATTCTTATCTCCACAAATCAAATTCTTGAGTGAATTGAGTGACCATTGTAATCAATCTCTTGTACTCTTCTTTTAGTATTAATAAAAGTCTCAATCTCTCTCAAGTGGACGTACACTAACAAATTGTTAGTGGAACCACTATAAATCTTGGTGCGATTCATTTATCATTATTTGCTTTATTATAATTGCTTGTTTTGGGGTTGTGACCAGTTTGTGTGTGTTTGAGATTGGTTTTGTTTATAGATCTGGTTGTTTGTACACTATCTATCACGATCTAACTTGTTTTCGCGTTGCATAGGGAAAATGTTGAGCGGTCTTGATCAAGGTATTTTCCCAAAATTTTCCATCTTTCATACATGATGCGTTTGGTCGATGTCTTCCGCATGGTCCATGAACCATTCATTTTATTATTGTATTGTATAATTCTTGTTCTTCATCTTGGTATGGGATTTATGCTCTTACAACAGCATCAAAATCATCTGGGCTATGAAGTTTATCTTCATCGTCAATATTATAAGAATACAAGCATGAGGAAGTCCTCTTTTGTGAAATTCTATAACATGCACATGTGTTGCAACTGAATCAAGAATTTATTTGTTACAAATGTCATATTTCACACGAAATATTCTTATCGTAAGATCTGGACGGTCTTAAGATGATTATCCATGTTGTAGTTTAGAAGTGATTATATCGCGTGAAGGATTGCATGTCATCGTAATGGAAATGTCAAGCTTTCCAAACTTCTGCATCAAAGTCACAACACCTAGGTAGCGTTGGTACATGTTGTGTGGACTTCTGTTAAATGAAACAGACAATATTCTTCTTCTTTCGATGTTTCCTTTATTTATTTTTCAAGTCATTTTAGGATGATGAGAATATATGCATGTGTGTGTGTATATATATATATATGTATGTATGTATGTGTATGTATGTATATATATAATATATACATATGTGTGTGTATGTGTGTGTGTGTGTGTGTGTGTGTGTTCATAACATATTGAATATATTGATTTTTTTTTATTGAGAAATGTAAATAAAATTTCATATGCCTGCATTGTTATCTCCAGCATTCAATTCATCTTGTAAACCAACATATAATTCTAACCTAATATGATGTTTTTTCCCTAAAACCATGTCATTCTGCTACTTTAAATTTTTACGTAATTATCCACAACATACAACTGCAATAAACGTCTACAAGTAGTAAAAGAGACTTGTGTTGAATTTGTAATTAGAGTATTCATAATTATATATGTATTTATTAGTATAAATAAAAGTCAAGTAGTTTATTTGGTTAGTACTAAAGTCATAAAGAATATATAAATTAATTAATGATCAATTTTCATACTTGTAAGAGATATGCATAGTGCACTCGGCATGTAACAGGAATAACGTTCTCATTACGACCACTTAGATCCCAATCATTGTTTCCATATGGCAGTACAAGCGGATATTGTAAAGGATCATAATAACCACGTGTCTCTGGCACTCTTATAAGATGTCAAGATATTATTTGTACAACTATGTCCCTACCATTTATGATACTCTTCTCATCGCCTACCACTATTCCTGTAACTTGTGAAACTGTCGGAATTGAATATTGTCGCTATAATGGTTGTTCCTTAATTATAAACCTACAATCATGAATTGTAGGAAGTTGTGAAACTCGAGGAAATTTTGAAAAAAAATATTATTTTTGTCTAATATATATTGTAACTTTTCTAGTATTCTCCTATCCAACTCTTTATTTTATGTCATACGGTTTTCAGTTTCATGATTAGTGTCATATTTAAAATTACAAAAACCTTATCCTATATCCTTCAGGAGGCAATAAAATGCCAATATTGTGATATATATATCCTTGGACACAGAAAGTGTAGACTTTAACTTTTTCGTTTGCCAATTTTTCATCAATGTGAACTCACATTGAAGTGAAAGAAAATGCATGATTGTATGATCGAATATTTCTTCTAAAGTGTACACCATCATTATTTGTACCCAAGTAAAGGTTAAAGAGCTCAATTGGTGAGTGCAACGGAGGCAGCATAGTTCGTTCGTTCTCACAGCATAAAGAATATGTTTCATGTTTGAATATTTTTACTAAGCAGTGCGACAAAATTTTGGTTGTTGTAATAAATGTTTTCGAAATTCAGTGTGGTCTTTGAATTTTTTTGCAACATTATTAATTCTTATACGTTTACGCACTCCTTAAGCCTTTGCATTTGACTCTCACTTTCCATATTTTGTCGTCTTTGTCGATAACAATCTCAACGATAAGCATGATATTATTCTCTTTCTTCTATAGACATAGTTTCTTTTTTCTCTCTATGTCTTTAATGATTTCTCTTGGTGGTAATGATGATACTCCTCATTTATATGACCACTTGCGGTACTTGAGTTATTTGTCTCTATAACCATCATTTTTGTTTCTTCAGCTTGATATAAATTTGTTATTTGGTTGTTTGCTTGTGAGTTGACTGATGTCCATCATTGAAATTTCCATTTGAATTTCCTCTTGAAGAAGTATTTTGAAGCCTTTCTCGACGTAATGAAGACGTCGGGCTAGATATATTTCTCTTTCCTCCAATGTCATACTTTGTCATCGTTCTCTAGCTCTTAACTTGTTAACTTCTCTTTGTTAATCAGTTAAGCATTTGTTTTTTCTATTTTGCCTATTCCATATGCAACTGTGTTAAAATACAAATACCATTAATAAGGCTCTAAAATTTTCAATTGTACAATAGTGTCAAAAAATTAGAATGATCATATCAATTCGTAATGAATACAAATGTAAATAAAAAAGGTCTACGAATAAAGCATATATTAAGATAATGTTAAAAATATACAATTGTTGTACTAAAAATTGATAAAATTTATTTATTGATAAAATATTTTATCTTGATTGTCTTCATTGTCACCATCCATATTCCTCCATATGCTTTATTTGTAAGAAATTTTTTGATTGGATAATACAATTAAATAATGAATATTTAGATAATGAATATCTGTTATTTTGTAAATTATGTTCATATGTAGCTTACCAACTCAGAAGTGAAACTTGCATCCCAACCGTAGTCGTTTACTTACAGGGTCTGTTGATTGTTGCACAATTGCTCTTACACCATTTTTTTTAATCATTTTCCACTGACGCAACTTTGGATGGTTTTGCATCATCTTGGACCAATTTTTATTGATCAGATGGTTTAACATCCATTGTTCGATCTATAATTTGTTTGCAATTAACAAACTAATCCTCGTTAATAAAGACATTCAATACATTGAACATTCACCTGTGCATTTAATCACTTTCTAATTTAATTATGAAATTGTAACAACAATAACCTACATTAGATGCACCAACTATTATGGCAATATTTCTCGAATAATTTAGGAAGCATATATTGATCACTATCATCATCAGAGATAGCAACGTAAAAGATGGGTTATATATGTATAGACTGCTTACGAAACTGAAGCATATAGAGGTGTGTGTGTTTGCTTGAGCTTTAGGTAGGGAAGTTCCAATATGTATATGATTTACTCAGAGCACTCAGATCATATTATACCCGTATATGAAAAAGATGATCAATCTCCATATCATGAGCACTCAAATAATATCATGCATGTACTATTTAATAAAGGTAAATAACTAAGCAGTAGGGGAAATATTCATAACACAAGTAAATGTTATACTTGCATGCATGTTTTACTATTAGCATGAATATTTCACCTTATAGTATACATACGCTGCTTCAAAACTCATGTTCGTTGATTTTAATATTCATAGCACACGTAGATATTTGTTGTGCACTAACATTTGTTGAAAGTGAGCCCGTTGATTTTAATTTTCTTTCTTTATATCCTTTTTTTAAGCCAAAAGTATTTGAATTTGATATGTTTACCACTCGTCAAAAATCTCAAAGCATAAAAACAATATACTTTTCAAAGGTTTAAATTCACTTTTTTGAGTAATTTAATAAATTAGTTAATAAAATGCATTGTACAATTTCATGATCACCCAAACCATTCAACCACTTCAAATGCCTTAGTGAATAACATGTTGCACAGGTCAAAACCTCATGCAAAATAGTTACGTAAAACCCATCAACTACACTAATTAACTATGAAATTATACCAATCAAGTGAACAGGCTATAACAATGTACTACATCCATGTGACTTAAGGTTACAACTCAAGGTAGAAATAAGTCAACTTATCATATCAAATAGATTCGCTTTTGGCCTACAAATCCATATTCAAATTTCATATGTTCATTTCAGATTTGACAATAACAAAACAAATATGATAAATTTTAGGCATACGTAAAAGATTTAACACAAACGAATTATATAAGATATTATAAACAATTGAATATATTTCCCACTCAACTGAAAGTTATCCAAATCTGAATCTAAACACAATTTTTAGGCTTATAATTTCCAAATCTCACTGATCTCCATAAATCTAAATTCAATCTCTCTAATTCTTGTTGATTAGATTTGTATGCGCTTATATTTTAAATTTTAGAAGAGAATGGGGGACGGGGAATGACAAAGCTTCGCTGCTGCCTCCATAAAATATGAGCAAAAAGTGGGGGTATAGCCCTTTATTTATGGGTGTAGAAATGACCTGAACCGATATATTTTATTTCAGAAAAAAATATGTCCATTAATATAAAATTTTACATTATAAACCCTAGCCGCCATTACCTGAACAGACCAGGAGGTCGATTCACCAATCGACGATTTTGGTCAACCTAGAAGTGGTGGTGTTAACGACCCGGGTTTTCGCGATCCTGAGTAACCGACATAAACTCAACGTCTATCATCCAAGCATCGGAAACACCGGATAGTCCATGAAAGAAATTAGAGGGTGAGAATAGATAAGATAGAAACTTAGAATAGAAGAAGAAGAAGAACATACAACATCAGAGTAAACACGAATCTCAGTGGAACGAACAATATATAATAGATACATAACTTTGAAATAAAATCAGTATATGTATACATTAACATTATCAGAGTATAACACTTACAACACATCAGAAATAAACGATAGCTATATATTCCTGAAGCCTCCTGCTCCAAGCTATCCAAGTATATCTGTAAAATCATGACTACTTGACTGCCCGTACAAATTTGGGCAGCCAAGAGTTTAGGGAAAACAAAACAAAATAAACTCCGGGTCAGTCATGGGACTGGTGTGAGTAAAACAATTTAAAACAGTTCGAGTAATTAAACGATATCTCATAATACCATGCCGTATAACGGAACGGGTTTTTCCCTTATGAGAATCCAAATCAATTTAATTTAACTTAACTTTCAAATCATTTTGAAAGAAACGATAATCTTTATATCAAAACTCATTGATATTATAATAGTGTATATCAACCACAATATAATAATCATCTAGCAGAAATGCTTTCATCTCACGTTCTACATACATAGTATACAATCAAAACAGCGAACACTTATTGGATAATGTATTTCCAACTATGACAAGGTATGGAACCACCTTCCGATAGTGTACCTCTATAGAGGAATACCTTGTGTTCAACAAGAACATCTTGCAACCCGGCCACACATGACCGACCACTTATTTCGCTTGAGTGTATCGAATGTATACCACCAACAGTTGGGATCAGCAACCGTTTCCCGAATGGGACAACATCGAATAGATTAAATAATGAAATGAATATATCTAGATAGGTGATAATACACTCTAATGGAAGCAACCCACATAGTCATGCTGCCTGCCCAATTTTTGTCATTTCCCGGTTGTGAGGCTAGAGGCCACGCTAATCTCTGACAGATCACACATTTCTTCACTTTGAATGTCACATCGTCATACCTGCCAAATCCCAAATTGATTTCCCCAAAAATACAATGGGTATACAGCTAAGAGAAATGAATTCCTCCGCCATCAAACGTAAATACGTTTGAAGAGATCAACTTAAGCGATCTATTAAATATACTCTGTCAGACATTCTTCCATACAGGTTGTCTTGGGACTGGACAAACCGAAGGCACTATTCTTTAAATCCATCTTAGGAAATTTCTACCTAGGATCGCCAGAACAGCCCTTGCATAACTTTGTCTTCAATTTTCTTCATCACATTTGATTCGCAACGTTAATTCCCATACGGAGTGGTTTTTAGATAATGAATCTGATCCCTGTCTCTCCATATTGACAACGGAAAAATGGCCAAAAACTTCAGCAGTCGGTGAGTTAACTATTAAAGAAAAACACGTGTGCAAACAACGATATTATTTCCAGATGGAAATTCTATCGATCAGTCATCATTTAACGTTTATCTCTTTAGTTCATTAATTTCTTTATTTCCTGCTTCCATATATCCAACATTCCTTACTTTCTGAATTTAGAAATATATATGTTATTAGTTATTGGAAAACATTTCCATCTCTTTTTCACGTATCACTGTCATTTCAGTATTCTTTATCATTAGACTTTTCATTTTCTAGGATTAGAAAATATCTTTGATTATATTTGGAAAATGTTTCCAAAACTCATTCATTGGATTTATACAGATGTTTAATTAAAACATCGCTATGCCAACTCAAACCATTACCTTCATCAACTAAATTCACTTAACCAACCTTTACTATTGAACCTTAACCATTCCTTAGCTAAAAATGGAGTCAATCAAGTTGGGGTATAACTACCTCTCAGACCTTAACTGAACAACATTTCTAACTTCGAAATAGACAAGATTCACCTTTCAAATCTTTAACAAACTTCCTTACATAACTCTCAGATTCTATTTACGAATCCACATCTTTTACAGAAATCATTTTATTTTAACAATAGTGTTAAAATTCCATGCTTCCGAAATATAATAACTTCAATTTAACTTTTATTTATTAATTTGGATAAATAAACAAATAACTAATTTATTAATAAATAAATAAATCTTGATTAAAAATGGAAAGTGAATAGTACTTTCCCGAATTCGATATAATCGAATTCAACGTATGATTCTCTTTCAAATAATCTCTGTTCGATAACTCCTTTTCGAATAAACTATATTCGATTAACTCCTTTCGAATAAACTATATTCGATTAAATCCTTTCGAATAAACTATATTCGATCAACTCCATTCGAATAATCTATATTCGATTAACTCCTTCCGAATAAACTATATTCGATTAACTCCTTTCGAATAAACTATATTCGATTAACTCCAATCTGACTAACTTTAATTCAATTAACTCTATTCGAATAACTAATATTCTACCAACTCTTGTTCGATTAACTCTATTCGAATAACTAATGTTTGACTAACTCCTTTTTCGATTAACTCTATTCAGTTAACTCTAACTCGATTTACTCTAATCGATTAACTCTAATTCGATAACTCTAATCGATAAACTCCAATTCGATTAACTCTAATCGATTAACTCCAACTCGATTAACTCTTATCAATTAACTCTATACAATTAACTCCTTTCGATTAACTCTAATCGATTAACTCTATTCAATTAACCCTACTCGATTAACTCTAATCGATTAACTCTTATCAATTAACTCTATACGATTAACTCCTCTCGATTAACTCTAATCATTTAACTCCTTTCGATTAACTCCTCTCGATTAACTTTAATTGATTAAATCTAATCAATTAACTCTATTAGATTAACTTTAATCGATTAACTCTTATCAATTAACTCTATATGGTTAACTCCTCTCGATTAACTCTAATCGATTAACCCCTTTCGATTAACTCCTCTCGATTAACTCTAATCGATTAACTCTATTTAATTAACTCTATACGATTAACTCCTCTCGATTAACTCTAATCAATTAACTCCTTTCGATTAACTCTATGCGATTAACTCCTCTCGATTAACTCTAATCGATTAACTTATTTCGAATAAACTACATTCGATAATCTCTTTCTTCGAATAATCTATATTCGATTACTTCTTTTTCGAATAACCAATATTCGATTAACTACCTTCTTCGAATAAACTATATTCGATTAAACTATATTCGACTAACTCTATTTGATTACAAATACTTCCTTTTCTATTTGTTTTACAAATATTTCCCTTTTTATTTGTTTTACAAATATTTCCTTTTCTATTTGTTTTACAAATATTTCCCTTTCTATTCTATTTATTTAACAAATAAATATTTCCCTTTCAATTCTATTTATTTAACAAATAAATATTTCCTTTTCAATTCTATTCATTTAACAATTTATTATTTCCTTTTTAATTCTATTTATTTAACAAATAAATATTTTCTTTTCAATTCTATTTATTTAACTAATATATATTTCTTTTATAACTCTATTTATTTTCTATATAAATATTTCTTTTTATAAAATCCTTTGATTCTATAAATATTTCTTTTTCAATATAACATTGAAAATTTCCTTTTTAACATTCCAGTATTCCTTATGGTATTTAACGTACCATATAACAATGATAGGTATCAATCAAACATACAAAACCAGCAACATATTTCATATCACATCATATAACACAATATATGAAAAACAGTAAAATAATTGTTGAGGAATCCAGTTGGATTCCTTCGACCTGTTTCCCTGCATCCACAGATGTTACACAATATAATTCACATCAATTTTCATTTCAATTTGAAATATTCTGATAAACAGAATCAATATTTGATTAACGATATATATATATAACTGTATCGATATTTTCAACCAATCAATTAGCAGTTCAACCAAACAGTCAACACATAACAATTAATCATCATTTATAAGTTCTAAAAATACGTTATAAAAATATAATTGGGTAGTGTTAGTGAGTTTTACTCACTTTGGACGATCATCGTTAAATAACGATTACGATCATTGATTTGGATCCGACAATTTATTTTCTTGTAAATTGTAACGAGCTCCAATTCACTCCCAGTAGTTCCATGGTGTAACTCTCGTCCATACGATCCCAACGGATCCTGTTTTGGTAAATTCCGACATCGTATGATCAAGTTATGATATTAACAAGTTAATACAATATTAGATTTAAAATTTAACTAAATAAAAAGGTTTAGTGGGCTTAACTTCCCAACGGCCCATCCACTATCGGTATAAACCCAGACCACATGATCTTCTTCCCCAACCAAAAAGAACACGAGCTCCCTGTAGTCCTCCACCATTTCCAAATCTTCAAACACTTTGTATTCCTTCTCCTCTTCACGATTAATTCACTAAAAAAATCCTAAATTCTTCTCTTTACCTCCTCTCTCCATTCATATACACAATGTGTAACTTGACATCTTCACTCACAACCCGAGCTGGGTTCTCACCCCACGTCATACAGTAATAAGCACCAAAACTTTTTGAACCCAGAATTTCCCAAAATATCACCGCAACCTCTACTCTCCACCCCAAACACTAATTCACACTTAATTTCTCGAATCATTGGCTCAATTTCCAACCGTGAAAAACACTAGGCAACGCTGTCCAATTCTGCTCCTCGAAGACCGGCATCACACTTATCCAAATAGATATAAAATCAAAGAGGATTACACAAGGATTTCATATCAACTGGTTTCAGGATTTATGGAGTTTTTATTGGATTTTATTTTGGATTTTGTAAATCATAAATCCGTTTTCTAGAAGAAAACAGTGCGGCGGATTTTCCATTGACCAAAAGAGAATGAAAATTTAGGGTTAGGAAATGGTAGGTGGTATATTTATAGCTTCTGTTCGCTTCCAGGTAAGCTTCTCATATTATAAATATTAATTTATATTGTAACGCTATTTATATTTTCCGTTTAAAAATTTCTGTGATCACACATTATATCGAAAAATCACGAAAATGGACATACGCCTTCAGTTCGATACTACGGACCCAACGAAACTTGTTTCGTCCAATTCCGACTCCGTTTGCTCACATAACGTATTTTTAACCGTCAAAATATCGACTGTTTTTCACATTAAAAATCAGTACAGCCACACACTAACCCCAAAAATCATGAAACTTGAAATATAACAATAATTTAATATTATGGATCCAACAAAATTAGTTTCGTCGAAAACAGAGGTCGTTTGCAAAATTGGCTATTTTTAAAGCTCTAGATAAACCCTTTTTAAATATTAATTATATTTAAAAACAATTAAATTAAATATTTATAAATAAGTGTTATCGTATATATTCACACTAAATTATCATACAGTTCCAGAATATTCCTATATAAATTTCTAACTTGATATTTCAAATCCTGGTTGATCGATATTCAATTTATATTAAAAAATTCATTTATAATATAAATAAATCGTTATAAATTATAAAGGAATTCAATATCGACTTTTCGAAAATTTGATTTGGACATAAATCAAAATCTACACGATGAAATCCGGATTTTTCTCTTCCATTAGAAAAATATACTGCACTAGCTCCGAACGTTTCTTGTTTCACAGAAATCCGATTTAAAACGGATTCTGTATATTCGTTTAAAGTTCGAATCACCAATTTACGAACTGCAGTGTCATTTCGAGCTCGATTTTAATTATAATATAATTATACGTTCAACTGTCGTTCAAATAATATATTCGTTATTCTAATTCAAATTCTTTGCTGAATTAAATATTTTAAGTTGTCCAGTTCACATTATATTGTCAATTCACTATTTTCCGACTATTTTGGAATTAAATATACTATTCTATTATTTAAATTAATTAAATATTCAATATTATTTAATTAAACAAACATTAAATTCTCTGAATCGCTATTTAAATAATTAAATCAATTAATTATTACCTCGTAAAAATACGGGACATTACATTCTTCCCCCTTAAAATAATTTCGTCCTCGAAATTGCTAAGGTAGGAAACAAACCCTATTAACTGAGTTACAAATTACTTGTTTACTTCCTTTTCAGTTTCAGCTGAACCGATAAATTTCAATTAAATTATTAATTTATTCCACTAATGAAAATTTCCAAAAATCCTGAAATTTTCTAACACCTTGACTTTTCAAAAAAAATCGCCAGCACCTCCTTTATACTGGTCAATAGCTCAAACTCCAACTCGCCTCTCTAGGCCTTCTCCAACCCAAAAGAAAATCAAACAGCCAAGCGGCTTGCCAATTTGGCTCATTAATCTCATATCCAATAGAAATATGAACTTGTACCTTTTTGTTGGGCATATCATTATATCCATTGCATCTGTCACCCATTTCAGCATATACCAATGTCCTTACAATCAATTTCCAATCTATATCTGTTCAACACAGCTATTCGCTTATATCCAAACCAAATTCCCTTTCAACTCAAGTTTCATTCTTGATTCCAAACTCATAATCCATTAATCGAATTCCATTTCAAATTCCTATCTCCCAATACAATTGTATTCGATATCATTCTAATCTAATTCAATTTCAGTTACCATTTAACTGATTTCAATTCAATTATAGTTTGCTTTCACATATTTCTATTTAAATTTGTTTTTAATTCACAGTCTCTTCCTGGGAGTTTTAAACAGCTTTTCTTTTCTTAAAATCAAACTTTCCTTTTTAGGATTTCAAACAACTTGTTTTCCCAAAACAATTCAAAAACAAAATCTTTGGTAGCAATCCGTCACTTACATACTCGAAAATAAACACCGATAATCTCATGATCATCATCAGAATCTATTTTCCAGCGATTGAAGTGAGTTTAATACTATATCACCTTCAAAACCATATATCTAAACACTTCCATTTTGAAATTCATTTCAAAATACCATTTACAATGCTTTAAAACAATTTAAAATCTCCTTGGATTTTAAATTCTCATATATTTAATCCAAATCCGTTTACAATAACTTTTCCAAATTTTGGGAAATTCAATTTCTAATTCTGATTTTAATTTTAGATTTAATTCATGTTGTAACACTTATACAAATTTTGATTGGTTATTTACATAACCGTTTTAATTATAATCTTATCTGATTATAATCACAACCAACACATCCAATATATGATTATATTTCCAATATATATATTTTCTTTATATCAAAATATATTTGGGTAAAATTATTTCATTACCCTCTTTTCAAAACATACTATGTCGGTTCATCGTATTCAAGTGTTTATAAACCCCTACTGATATAGTGGATCAAACTGATCGACCAAAACTCATAAACAACTCAACCAATAAATCTCCACAATATAAAATCGTTTTATATTGAATAAAAAATACGTTCACTCGTATATATACACTCAAATCAATCTAGGGTATTATTAACCCCATCACTACTGAGTCACGCCACAGAGCCAAGGTAATAACTGAACCTTCAGCTCTGATACTACTGTAACGACCCGGGTTTTCGCGATCCTGAGTAGCCGACATAAACTAAATGACGATCATCCAAGCATCGGAAACACCGGATAGTCCATGAAAGAAATTAGAGGGTGAGATAAGATAGAAACTTAGAATAGAAAAAGAAGAAGAACATACAACATCAGAGTAAACACGAATCTCACAGCGGAACGAACAATATATAATAGATACATAACATTGAAATAAAATCAATGTATGTATACATTAACATTATCAGAGTATAACACTTACAACACAGCGGAAATATGCAATAGCTATTGTGAGGACCCGTAAATTCCCCGCGAAGGAAAGCCCAGATACTTTGAGAACAACACACAAAGGAACGCAGACGGAAGAACATTTCATTGTATATTACAACAACTCCATCAGAATACAAAAATATACAGAGTATGAATAAATATTACACAGAAATATCAGAGATTTAAATTGCATTTAAATACATCGCAGCGGAAATAATACAAAACACAACTAGAAGGAGATATACGGATACAAAGCTTTCCGGATATCGCTCCAGCTGTAAGTCAGGATCCTGTGAATATAAATCTGCAAAACAAAAACTACTAGCTGCCCATGCGGAAATAGGGGCACCCAGAGTTTAGGTTAAAACAATAAACCCAAGGTCAGTCATGGGACTGGTATGAGAACTAAAACAGTTATTAATCTTTATTTTAAAGTTAGGTAAATCAAGGGACCACGCCGTATAACACGGAACGGGTTTCCTCCCAAGAATACCAGTGCATAAAATAACAGCGCAATGCTAAATAAAGAACAATGAAGCTATTATAAGACCCAGGTCCCATCACAAAATGCAACACAAGCCGGAGGATAGGGTTTTTCCTTATAATAGCCAAAGCATGCTTGATACGCTAAATTTCATGTTTTATTACTATAAGTGTATAGTGTCAAAACAATTTCAATCATAAATATTAATCATAGACGGCATGGGTACCATATATCATGTCGCCATACTAGTTCTACAATTAAAACTGCAAAATCACGTATTTGGAAATTGGATTTCCATCTGTGAACCGAGGCAAGGGATCGTCCTCTACCGAATTCGAGACAATCTAGCCCATGTCTCAGGGACAGAACACATCGACCCTTGGATCTTCAGGGTCGGTCCACCGATGTGGATTAGACGAAATCCTGAACACTATGTCTCCCCGCCCTATGGGGCATAAATAAGCCAACGAATGGCTCCATCGGTTCGAGAACGACCGATATATCCGAGGCGCCTCGCTATCCATCATCCACATAAGTAAAATGTCAGGCCATGTAAAAACACTGACACAACTCCTAGCTAGAAGGAAACACATGTTCTCCCTACAGTCCTCTCCCGTTTCTAGTTCACTACCGAGGTGTGAGGCTCGCGAATCAACGTTACACAAAGCTATGCCACACAGGCTGTGCTTTGATCATCAACCACAAGACTCTGCTTTTCAACAGAAGCCTTGATCATTTGCATCTTAGCATGCCACACAGGCAAACCATTCCATGCAACCGATATCAATCACATAGAATGAAATCCAATGTCAGACACATAGTCCATTTACAAGTCTGTTTTGGGTCTGAACGAAACCGGAGGAACCTTATTCCTTGCATATCCATCGATCTCCAAGTACGTCTGGACGATCACCAACTGATTCCCTCCTCTTGGGTGTACATCACAATCAAGATCATCAGTACTCACCCAAACGACGTGAAGACCTCCGGTCTTCGACCACCGTCTTCATCTTCGACTTATCGTCGTAGCAGTTATTCAGAATGGGATAAACCCGGTCTTTCCGAATAACTCGCGTATATAATAAACAAGTGTTACACAAACACAACATACGCCTCATTCCAATCCATTAGTCACTAACCGTAAAATTAACAAGAGAATAGTTCCCCAAATATTAACCCCGAAGGCCGAAACCAACATCAGATCAATACCCAGGAAACCATTCTACTTAGCTAACCTACTGTTAGTTTCTAAATTTCACATTCTTAGGGAAAGGTTCCCATTAATTATATCAAAGATAAATTCCTTGAATTTATTCTTTAATCTTCTTTTGAATATCGATTCAACTAGTCGGGGTTAACGAACCTTACCAAAGTAATCATTTGTTTTAATTTCCCAATCCCAACCTATTCATCCCATGAAGTAAAACTGGTCATACTTCATATCTAACATCACGGTGTTATCGGTAAATTCAATTACCATTTCACGTTTAAATCTAATTAAAGATTTAACTATCGCCTGGAGCAAAACTGGTGATACTCCATTCCCGATCTTTTCAATCTAATTAAAGATTCATTAAAACTCCACTTAGTTTTTGTAACGACCCAAGGATTTTCGGCCCCGAAAATCAACATAAATACCTTACCGTACTCATGTCGACCCTCCAAGCACCGAAAAAACTGGATAGTTTTAGAAAGAAATTAGAGGGTGAGATAAGAAAGAAAGAAATATAAGAATAGAAGAAGAAGAAACACCACACACAGAATCAGAGTCTCTAATCGCAACGGAACAAAATATAATACTGAAATAAATCTTTACTAAGAGCTTTTGAAAATACTTACAATATCAGAGTACACATCTGGACAGTGATAATAACCTGTCCTCATATACATCACACAGCGGAATACACAACATATATATAATACGTCTGGACTTCTTCAGCTCGTCTCTGGACATCGCAGCATCCGATAACCTGGACCTGCACAACCCGGTCTAACCCGAGCATTACAAATACCGGGTCAGTCTGGTGAACAGAGTGAGATAAACTCGCACAGTATTAAGGATAAATCATCCAACCATGATTTTAGAGTTCAAAATCTTTTCCAAACAAAAGGATAATCGTACGACCAAATCCACACATAAACACAGACGGTTTTTACCTTACGATAACCCAAAACAGTTTTGAAACCAATATCTTGTCTGATATTACAATAATGTCTACATACAAGTAAATACCAATCTAGTGGAACGCTTGCATCTCACGCTCCACATACATAGTATACAAATCAAAACCGCGGGCGCTTATTGGAGATTGGATTCCAACTATGACAAGGTATGGGACCACCTGCCGATAGTGTATCTCTAGAGACGAATACACTGGGTTCAACAAGAACGTCTTGCAACCCGGCCCTCACATGACCGACCACTCATTTCGGTTGAGTGTATCGAATGTATACCACCGACGGTTGGGATCAGCAACCGCCTCCCGAATAGGGACAACATCGAAACATAGATTAAAGAAGTAAATAGGAATTTCTCTAGATTGGTGGTTATACACCCTAATGGGAGCGACCCACATAGCCATGCTGCCTGCCCGATTTTTGTCATTTCCCGGTTGACGAGGCTTGAGGTCAGAATTAGCTTCTAATCATCTGGTCGTCATTCACTTGAATGCCACATCGTCAGATCCGCCAGATATCACTAATTGACGCCTACAAAAATACTCTAGCTGGAAGCTAAGAGAACGGCAAATTCTCCGCCAACAACTATAGCACGTTTGAAGAAATCAACTTACGTGATCCTTTGGAAATACTCTGTCAGACATCCGTCCATATATGTCATCCAGGAACAGGATGGACCGAAGGCACTCTCCTACCGCATCCATATAGGAATCACCCCATGGATCAGTAGCGAGAAGCCCTTGCAACCCGTAGACTCCAACCCCGACAGAATCACAACTTATCTCTGCTTGCCAGGCAGAGAATATTAATGGTTCTTCCATTTATGAAAGTCCACGGTCTTCAATGCTCCATCTCAATCATCTTTTGATATCTTCACGTATTTGTTGGTCGGGATGGTTTTCGAATATAAATTCGATCCCGGTCTTTCCATACCAACAATCGTATTGGACAGGTTTGATAGTCGGTGTTTTAACTATCAAAATATACAGTGTTTCAATCATGACACTCCAATGAGTTCACTGGTTAAGTAATCAGCATCACTTGGCCTTTAATTTAAACAAATTTATTCACTTTTGCTTAATCAAAACCTCTAACTCTTTAATATTAAGAAATACGATAATTAAATTCTTAATTAATATACCACTGTTCTCAACAGCATTTCTTTATAATACTTGGTGAAGTAACCATATGCAATCCCCACTTTATTCTCCTTTCAAAACATTTCAACATCATTCCTTATTATTTAAAACATGGAAAATCCATTCAACTCATTTTTCTTTAAACAGTGTTACGTAATATCTTATATTCCATTCTCGAAACCATAACTAATATGAATTTAGTATAGAATGAAACTAACTTTGCATTTCCTTTACCTTGGACCTCTTGTTACGTATATTTCCCAATTTTTACCAACGTTGCATTATTTCACCAATGGAAATAATGAACTATCACTAACCCCTTTTACAATTACCAACTAATATCATCTTCAGATAATCCTGATGTCGTTCAAGTTGGGGTATTTTAATTACCACTCAGACCTTGATCACCAACGTTCATATCTTCAGATAAATATCAGTTGTAATCAAAACCCAATATTCTATTCCAGTCTCAAAGCAAATTCCATTTGACACTGATTTGGTTATACAACCCAATGCCCCATTTATTTACACAATTTCACCTATTTCCAATCTCCCTTTAAATTTCTTCGACCCTTTCCCACTTTGGAAATCTTATTTCAAATTCTCCTTTTTACTTGATCTCGTTTTCAAGTAACGTCAATATAAAATTATCGCCTTAACACTTTAAACCTCATTTACATAACCCCGGTTTATATAAACCCTTTTCCTTAATTCAATAATTAAGCAACACCTAAATTTAAGTTATCGGCTTCTCTTGAAATCCTCTTTATAACATCGTTATAAAAATTTGGGTTTCAAATATAAAACCCGCTCATGAATTCCTTTTACCATCCATTTGGATTTCATTTCTCTTCGATCACTTTTTAAATGCATTTTCATTTAAAAAGTACTTTCCCAAATTATCATTATTCAGAAGAATAATTCTTCAATCACTAACTACTGTAAAAGTAGTTAATTCCTTTATTAACTAAATTAAATAGTAAATCTCTTTTTAAAATCTTATTTAAATTTAAACAATATTCATTTAACTATTTTAACCAAAACACATTGATTTGATAATCAATTCCAATTCAAAACAGTCGATTTAAGTAACTCAAACTCGATTATCTCATTAATCGATGCCAAGTAAATTCTCACTTTAAATTAATTAAAGATATAATTGATTAAATAATTCCACTAATTGTTTTCTTGACAAAACAATTATCAAAGATTAATCACTCGATTTATCCTCATCCTCATACTTGCAATTCTGATTAACATCAGAATTTACTTTATCAATTAAATCATTAACAAAATCGAAGTTTAAGTAAATAAAATATTTATTTCTCTTTAATAATTTTTATTCAAAATAATATATTTCAAAAATCTAACTCCAGTATAAATTCATACTTTGGTTCTATCGATTTACCTGACGGTGAATCACTATCTATAACCCGATTGATTTTAAAGGCCATACTCTGCCAAACACTTAATCAATCCCACTTATTAGTCTAAACCAACTAGATGTTGAACATGCAGTCAAAATTTAAAAATCAAATTAATCACATTCAACTGATAATAAATAACAACCATTTAGCACTAATCAAATAACCGAACAATTCAAACAACTAAGTACGCTTATAAATAAACGTAACCAACAGGGTGAGTTACCTCCGTTGGGTCCAATCGTTAAAATAACGATTTGGTATTCCACTGAAATTAAACACAGTTTAATTTCATCGGTTAAATCAACAGTTAAATAGATAACTAGCAAAGCAGTCAACCATTGGCAAGCAGAGCACACAAAATAAAAATACCCAATTTATATAAAATATAAAAAGGGTAACTGAGTGAGTTTAACTCACCTGATTCTTTTACTGTCGGTAAAGTAGTTGGATTTAGTTAAATTAACCAGTGTTTAATTTAACGGTGCACCCCAGCTATCTCCGTCTCTGTCCAAAATAGCTTCATGTTGTTCTGCTCGTTACAACGATTCCAGTGTAACTTGATTCCTCAAATTCTGTCCATATTTGAAGAAGTTATTTACAATTTGGTTTCATATGATTATATAAATAACCAGATTCCCTAATTTAGTTTATGAATTTACTAATTATTTTTATGACTATCTAATTACCCTGGATAGATTTTAAAACAATTCTGAACTTCTTCTTATTCCCTTTGACATGTTTAGTTTAAACTAGTTCTTCCTAGGATATAACAAGTCACGAATTTTCTTGGGTTTAGTAATTTAACAGGGTCGGTTTTGGTATTACTCGGACTGCATCTAATTATTGTCAAATTAACTCCTAATCATGTTTTATACTTAACTAATTTTATACCTTAGTCAACTAAACACTTTCGATCAGAGGAAAACGTGACTCCATTTTACTCCAATACTCACACATGCTGGTTCCGTTTTGATCCAAGATGGTCTAATCCCTTTGTTTAATTCTTCCTCCTCCCTCGTTTTCAACCCGTCATCAGACAGACCTCCTACCCACACCGATTCGCTCTCACAACCGCGACCCAAAACAAAACCGTCCCCCTTCGACTTTGACTTCACCCCATTTTCCATGAACCTCGACGAGCACAAGATCGGTTATAGCAACCCCGACACCTCACCTCGACAACCGGAAGTTGATCAGAATATGGCGAACTGTGCGCCTCAAGACACTCTCCTTCCCCCTTCAGTCTCGGCTAGCCAAGAGTTGCCATCGTCAGCAACAAACCCCATGAACGCCAGCACTTCCCAATGGATTTCCGACCTCACCAGCGAACAAGAAATCATCCTGACCGTTCAATCTACAGACCTCTCCTAGCTCGATGTATTTGCAGTTAAGAGTTTTCAAACAAATGAATAGATTGAGAGTTTTTGAGTGGAGAGGATTGAGAGTTTCGTCCGTTCATTGTAATGTGTGGCGGCGGAAAGAAGGGGTTTGGCCAAAAGTATGGTGACGCGGAGAATATATATATAGTGTGTGACAGATTGAATTTATTATTATTTTACTTTATTTTTACGAAACTTCACGCTGAAGTAACACGCAGAAACCCCCACAAACGAATTCCGTCTACTGATAAAAATGCTGATCATGATGTAAAAAGGTATTCCGGACCCAATGGGACAAGTTTCATCGAGATCCGAGGTCGTATGAAAAAATTTCCTTTATAAAACCAGAATTTAACACGCGTTTAATTTTTCCACGATCACCAGATAAATCAAATCAACTTGAAACTTTGCAATTCTACAATAATTTGTTGATACGAACCCAACGGCACTAGTTTCGTCGCATTCTGAGACCGTTTGCCCGGTAGGCTGTTTTTACCGTGCACCGCAATACCTTTTTGACACCAAATTATCCGGTCTCTAAAAATAGCAAACTATATACCTATCCTGACTCGAATCGACGATACGAACTCAACGGAACTGGTTTCGTGGCCTAATTCGATCGTCTGCTCAAGTTACGCCCAAATACCTCTCTGTTAATTGAATTACGCGCTATAGAATTTGAACGGGCGTTTATGGCTATCGTGGTCACATATGACACCGGTTTCCCACGCAATTTGATTTTCTTACAATAATTTAACGATACGGTCCCAATGAAACTGATTTCGTCGAAATCTGAGTCCGTTTGTAAAATGGCCATTTTAAAGGTCGATATTTAAATAACGATTTCCACAACGTTTTTTCCAAAATTTGATTTAGCCATAACTCGCAACCAATAACAAGGAATTTGGATTTTTCTCTTTCATATGAAAGCTATCGTCAACACGCTCCCAACGTTTCTTGTTTCACAGAAATCCGACTTATATCGGACTCTGTATGTCCAGTTGAAGTTCAAAACTCGAATTAACGAACTGCACGCCATTTTCAAGCTCGATTTATAATTATATAAATATATAACATTCGAACTTCGTTTAAATAACGAATTAAATATTAAATTCCATCGATATTCCTATTAAAATATTTAAATTAAATAAATTAAAATATATATTTGGGTGCCAAAACACGGGTCGTCACAGTTTTAATCTTTAACTGGGTTAAAGAATCAATGTCATTTAAAAACGGTTCACGATAAACCCAAAATCACATCACATTTCAATCAGTCCCTAACCGTAAATTAGCAAGTGAGCAATTCCCTAAGTATTAACCCCGAAGGCCGAAACCAACATCAGATCAATACCCTAGGAACCATTTAACTTAACTAATCTCCAGTAAGTTTCTGATTTTCATAACTCCGTTGGGTCTAAGAACAGTATTATTGAAGATACCGTTCACGACAACCCAAAATCACATTCCATTAATTATCGGGTTAAAGAACAAGTGTTATTTAAAACACCGTTCACGATAAACCCAAAAATCAATACCAATTTAATTCCAATTAAATATTATTTAATTGGTACACTTCATTAAATCCAAATAAAAAGATTTAATCTTTTCCCCAACTGGGCTTAAGAACAGTGTTAATGAAGACACCGTTCACGACAAACCCAAATCTCATTTGATCTTAAATATAAGGCTCTGAATAGAAAATGTATCGGCTTATATTCAATATCAAATTCTACGACCAACAAATATCGTATTGGAAATAACGATATAAATATATCTTTCAAATTTCCATAACAATATCTGTATAATCACGAAATTCAACATCGAAATATTCCAAAGACAATTTCGATTCAAATCCATTCCAATTCAGTTATTAGAAATCCTGGTTATTTTCAAAATCATTTCAAATCCAATTTATTTATTTTAAAAATAAATAAATTATTATTCTAGTTCAAAACTAGTTCATTTCGATAAAAATCTATTTTTATCTTTTCAAATATGGAGTTTTTCATCCCAATTCTTCCCAAAGCATTTCTTATGATTTTACACAAATTATTACTATTTTTAATAATTTTATCAAGGCCCGTACAGTCGATTTCCATCAACGGCCATCGAACTGCACTTACAGCGACCTTTTCCAAATTTGATTTGGACATAATTCCAAATCCAACCGTTAGATTTCAAATTTCTAATATTCGTTAGAAAGCTCTTTTCGATACGAACCCAACGGTTCCCGTTTTAGGAGAATCCAACGGTCCGGATCTCCCGCAATATCCATTCGAAGTCAATGGTCGAAATTCACGAACTGCCGCGGCGCGTTCTATTCAGGCCATTATATTATATATATAATATATATAATATATACTTCATCGATTTCCTTTTAAAACGTATTATATAAATCGTTTTAAATTCGTTTTCAAAATGATTTCAACTTCTTTTTCAAATCAAAATTGAATCTTTCTTTGTAAATTCGTTTTAAATTCATTTCAATTCAATTCAATTCAAATCGGTAAAATATTACGGATCCAACAAAATTAGTTTCGTCGAAAATGGAGGTCGTTTGGAAAACTGGCTATTTTTAAAGCTCTAATTAAACCCTTTTTAAATATTAATTTTATTTAAAAATAATTAAATTAAATATTTATAAATAAATATTATCGTATATATTCGCACTAGAATATCATATAGCTCCAGAATATTCCTATATAAATTTCTAACTTGATATTTCAAATCCTGGTTGAATCGATATTCAATTTATATTGAAAAATTCATTTATAATATAAATAAATCATTATAAATTATAAAGGAATTCCATAGCGACTTTTCGAAAATTTGATTTGGACATAAATCAAAATCTACACGACGAAATCCTGATTTTTTTCTTCCATTAGAAAAATATACTTCACCAGCTCCGAACTTTTCTTGTTTCATAGAAATCTGATTTAAAACGGATTTTGTATATTCGTTTAAAGTTCGAATCGCCAATTTACGAACTGTAGCGCCATTTCAAGCTCGATTATAATTATAATATAATTATACGTTCAACTGTCGATCAAATAATATACTCGTTATTCTAATTCAAATTCTTTGCTGAATTAAATATTTTAAATTGTCCAGTTCACATTATATTGTCAATTCACTATTTTCCGACTATTTCGGAATTAAATATATTATTCTATTATTTAAATTAATTAAATATTCAATATTATTTAATTAAACAACCATTAAATTCAGAGAATCGCTATTTAAATAATTAAATAAATTAATTATTACCTCGTAAAAATACGGGACATTACAGGTGGGGAATAAGTGATATTTATTTATTTATATGTATAAATACATAATATTTTGTTTTATTTATTTTCTGCCAGTTTTCGTATCTCATCCATAACTTTTTCATACGGACTTCATTCACGAAGTTCTAAACATGAAAATTGACCAAAATTCCATCACAAATGCAACAGTGTAATTTTCATAGTTAAATTCCTTTATTTGAAAAAAAATACATTTTATGAGTATAACTAAATTATTAATTTAATTATCGCCAAAATCTTCGTTGTTACACACTTTAAAATATGGATACTTTCCTATCTGGTGGGAATCATTTCATAGTATTTTACCAAGCTACCCCCCAAATCTATGTCATGATTCAAGAGTTAGCAAATAGGTTTAAAGAGTAATTTTGGTTTTGCGCCTTTCGTTCTAAGGATGATATGTCATTATCAGGATTGTTTTGAGGCCTAGGAGAATCACTAAAGTCCTTCTTAAAGTTATTCAACATTGTAGCCACTAACGTCTACAACCCAGATCAAATAATGGTCCTTATGGCATTTTTACGTGCCATTAACAAAGAAACAAACTTTGGAATGAATCAGAATGAAAGAATCCATGATATTGTATGATTTTTATAAGCAAGATGATTAGTTTTCCAAACTCGAAGAAGTGCAGGCCATTGAAAGGGGATTCTTTATTGAAAATCTAAATCTAGTTCCTCAATGTAATGCAGCTTCAAATAGAAGGAAGATGGTTACGATAATGAAAACAAGCTTAGAAATCAATAAAGAAGAAATCATAATAAGGGAAAGGTGAAAGAAAGCAATAAATGCTTCGAAGGGTTAGGCCCTTCGAGATGTACACTATTCCACAATAATATTGAAAACATATTTCTGGCCATGAAAGGAATTGACCAATACTTAAAACCCATTTATTAAACGACCAACGAAAGAGCAAAAGTTCTTTGACAAGTATTATATTTTTCATGAAATGCATGGGCATAATACCAATAATTGTCATTACTTGAAGAACCTCATCGAAAAACTAATCAACAAAAATAAAATCTAGCAATACATGTAGGAGCCACCAGAGACTAACCCACTACATATCATGCAAAGGAAATGATTCCAACAAACCAGCCCTAACCTAGCAACCAAGCCTTTAGATGCAATGATGGGAAGTTGGTCATTAACACAATCTTTGGAGAGCCTCACATAGCTCTCAAACCTTTAGGAGAAACAAACAGATATGCAAAAGTGCTTAAGCATGCAATAAGCGAGAAGTTAATTAGTCGTTTAGGATGGAACCACAATGAAGCAACAAAGGATACTCAATAATAATATTGTGTTCATAGCAAGAGATTCTAAAGGTTTCGAAGCCCCAACCTTTAATCGGATGCTTATGACAGTTATAATCATGCAAACAACAATTAACATAGTAGTAGTTGATAATAGAGCTTTTGCGAACACCATTTTATGTAAAACCTTTAAGCAAGTGAAAATTTCCATAAAGTCGTAGCAACTTCCCAACTCAGGATCTAAGGATTTGCTAGTGAGTCGAAGTAACAAATCGGGATGATTGATCTTCATACGGAGTTAGGTGAAGTAGAAAAAAGAGCTGTGATGATCCAAACCTTCATAATTATTGATAAATTATCAACATACAAAACATTCTTAGGGAGACCGATCTTGATGGACTTCAAAATTTGAATGCTCCATAGTGTCTGATAATAAGTTCCTACATAAAATGGAGTTATCCTTGTAAAGGGCGACTAGAGTATGATATGCGAGTGTTATATCTCTGGGTTAAGAGAAGCGAAGAAGAAGGAAAAGGGGAAGGTACGAGGATCCCTATGCATTCATGAACCCTTTGTATAACATTTGAGGAATATAGTCTCATTGACAAGACTATGAACTCGAGAAAGAAGAGTGCAATAGACAATCAGGCGGCGTATCCATGTAGATATGGAGAATCCATCCCATTTATTGCATGTTGATCATAACTCAATGCAAGGATGCAAAGAGAGCTAATTTATTTTCTTCTAATTAATCTGGATGTGCTCATGTAGAGTTATGCAGATATGTATGGAGTTTTGCCGAAGATAGAGAGCAATGCATTGAACATAGCCCTCTTCACCCTATCATGCTGAAAAGGCGTAGTCATGGCTCATAACGACCAGCTGCTCCAAAAGAAGAAATATACAGACTAATGGAAAATGAGTTTACAAGAGATGTAGTGTACCTAGATTGGGTATTGAATCTCATGCTTGCCAAGAATTTTAATGGATAATGACAAGTCTACGTGGATTACTCAGATCTTAATGAAGCATATCCCAAAGATATCTGCTGCTACCCATGATCTGAAGGATTTGTCGATCTTATCGGCATCCAATTAATAACCATTTTAACAATTAAAAGGACTAGGATCTATGTTAGAATAATAAATCGAACATGTAAAGTAATTAGGGTTTATACCTGCATTAATCAACCCTAGGAGCACGACACAAATCTGGATCTCGAAGGAATTGGAAGGATGGAATCGTGAGCATGACAAGCCACCATACCTCTACAGGAGTCCACGAGAACGATGTTCTTCATCAATCGAATTGAAGAGAAGAGGGAGTAAACGCTACTAGCCACCATCATTATTTTTTACGGTTTTCGGAGAATGATAGTTACGGGTCTATCTTTTTTAATTTTCGACTGAATCGATATTAAACTATGTATGCACATGTATATTTAAAAGAGTGGAATAAATATCTCCTTTAAATTTAAACATTCACCATTGAATAGGTACCGACCTGTTTATTAATTACAACTTCAAATAAAATATCAGCATATTGATGTTTTATTTGACCCAAAGAAAATAATTTCTCCCTTGTTACGTTCTAGTTGTGTGACCCTATAGGTTATTACAATGTTGGCAATAATGTAAATCTTATTTGAATTATAAACAGTGAGCAACATCTAGTAATACATCGCTGCTACCCAAGTTATAATAAGATCAATTAATGATTCGATACAACCTTTTGTGATCAGTGTCTCAACATAATATAATCCTTTTAACCATTATATCCAGGATTAAACTCGAGGCATGGAACGTATCACCCTCTTTATAATTTAATCCATTTAACTTGATCGATGAGCAGATTGTTTAAAACAAATCAATATTTGAGCACGACCATGCATTTCACAGTCTCACTCAATCAAGAGGCCCACGGATATCACTACGAATATATCGTAGGGTTAAATTCCATCTAAATCATTCATAATTTTTCATTCGGCTCGAGATGTATCCATTAATCATCGTTATCGTTACTCTTTTACGAATAACTTTAGATGATATCAAAACACAAATATCCTTGAATAAAATTATAATGATTTCGGGTCTGAGGACCATTACATCACTGTCACTATGAGAATAACTTATGATACTGTTAATTATATTCCATGTAGTTATCTCACGGTGGGTCAACCCAATAAGATATTCTCCAATACATATTTATGTTTTGACATTAATATCATGTATATTAATGATCAATGAGATGTGATCATCAGTCAATCAACATACTAGTCTCAAAGTTTTATTGTTGTCCTTTATATAAACAATAAAACTTGACTAGGGACATTTAAGAATTATAATACTTAATATATAATCTCAACTTCAAGTCTTACTCGAATAATATAATTCTGTATTATTATTCTAAGTACTTTTATAATATTAATATTTATATTACGTAGTAAATAAAATATAATATTATTTTATTCCAAATAAAATAATAACAACAACATTGTTATATATCTCATCAAATGGATTGCCTCTAGGGCATAAAATCTAACAATCTCCCACTTGCACTAGAGTCTATCATTTACGTATCGTATACTCATGAAACTAGTGTTACTATTAAATTTCTGCTGTGATAAAGTTTAGTTTAGTAGGTCTACAACTTTACAGCTTTTGCAACGTTGCAGATATGTTTATTTCCTGTGTGAACAACTTCACATAAGAATTATATTTCTTGAATATATATATATATATATATGGATCGACAATGAGTTTAACGTTTTGGGCTTGAGCAATAGCTACATTGTTATCCCACTGCAAATCATTGGATCAACAATTAATTAAGTTCAATTATGAACTTCTTAATCCAGACATTTTCTTTCTTAGAATCAGTATTTATTTCTTGTTTTAAAACTAACATTATTTACAATAATTAATTTGTTATCAAATAACATTAGAATTATTGCGACACACCCACTCAATTTCTTGTCTATACAAGATTCAATGGCATTTTGTGGTTTTCGAGACACTAGAATTCTATTTCATTCTCATCGGTATCTTAGAGACCGGCTCTCCTTTATAAAGGATACCAATTCGAGCAATGAACATTTTATTCTTAGAGAATTTGTAGAAATATCCATTTGTTTCTTGTAGATATTACACAAAGTAGGTATCTAATTTGGGCCTGATCTTATCAGAGGAAGGACGTTTAATAAACGTCCTTGTATCCCAAATCTTCGCACTAGACACACTAGGACATTTCTTAGTCCATATCTTATATGGTGTCTTCAATCTTTAAACTCGTTTTAGTAGGATTAAATGCAATTGTTCTAATTTTAGTTTATTGAAAGATCTATATGACTTATCGTTAATCGTACCATATCTTATAAGGTGCGATTTCTCCTTTCAAACGCACTATTCAAATATGGTATTCTAGATGGAGTGAGTTGTGAAACAATTTCAAACACGTTTGGATAGTCTTTAAATAGTTAGCTTAAATATTCTCTTTCGATCTGTTCGAAAAGTATTTATTTTCTATTAAATTTGGTTTCTAACTTCATTTTGAATTCTTTAAACTCTTCAAAGGATTCTGATATGTGTTTCATAAGATACACATATCTGTATCTACTGATATCACCAGTAAGTATAATGAAGTAATAAAACCTACCTCTAGTTTATGTATTCATTTCTCCATATACATCGTTATGTATGAGACCCAATACTTATCACTCATTCACTGGGTCAAGTGGAAAGTGATTCAGTTATTTTTCCTAATAAACATGATCTGTATTCTTCATATAATTCAAAATCAAATGATCTCAAAATTCCATCTTTATGGAGTTTTGATATACTTTCTTGTTTACTGGGCTAATCGGTAATACTAAAGGTATATTGGATTTAAATCACTAAATTTAATCCACTCATTATTAACGTCAGGTACGTTATAATTAAAGATTTACAAATATCATTAACTATTTGTGGAATTCCATATGATATTTCATTTAAATAAAATGAAAAACAATTATTCTTTTCTTATAAATGAAATTCAAACTTGTTTGAACAAGATCTTTCATAACATTTATTTTAAGTGGAATTTCATAATAACAATTATTTAATTTATTTAATTAATCCAGTATATACAACAAGAATCAACTTCCTATGGATAATCTAGTAACATTTGCTTCATTTCCAATCGTAAGTCCACTTGACCTTTTATCAAATTTTTACTTATTTTGCAATTTCCGTAAATTTACATACATCTATGTGATTCGTATCTAGTATCTAATACTAGAGATATATAACTAGGTTTCATAACATTTATATCTTAATTAGTTGAAGTCATACTTTAACTTATTTTTGATTCTCTCTTTATTTCTAAAACAATTATGTTTAATTTGTTTAAGGACAATCCTCAAATTTTAATGTTATTCAATAAATTTGATTTAATTTAATTTGTTCTTCTCAAGGATTAATTTAAATTATAAGAGTTATTTTGTTATTTAATATCTACAATAGAAAATAAATAATAACCGATTCTTTAATATTTATTTAATATAAATTTTGACAATAAATTTTTTATATTAACATAAATGTGTAATTTAAACTAAAATACGCTCCCACCCAAATTAACATCCCTATATATATGTATATATATATATATATAATGATGTTCCAAGATCCATATATAGTCATGCCTTAACCTAGCTTTGGCTAATCCCCAAAACACAACCTTTTAGGTAGACATCTTATGTGTAATAACCCGGAAATGCGAGCCAGTTTAATATTTTTATTTTGGCAATTTTAGTGAATTTTGAATATTTAAAATGAATTATTTTAAATAATATCGACGAGAAATTTATTTTGAATAGAATTAGAACGTATATATTCATATAGATCATCATTGGAATATAAATAATTAATTATAATTATAAAAGGAATTGAAAATGGCGCGGTAGTTCGATAATTCGATTTCAAAATTTAAATACAGGATATAAAATAAGCCGGATTTTGGCGAAACCAAAAATATTTGAATCTAATTGAGAATATCTTTCCAACGAATCTGAAAAATCAAAATTTCATAGCGGGAATCAAAAGATATGTCCAGTTGAAAATCCTGAACAGTCGCTATGGAATTCAGGCCCTTAAAAATGGGAATTTTGCAAACGGCCTCGGATTTTGACAAAACCACTTTTGTTGGATCCGTGATGTCAAATTATTGCTAGATTCCAAATTTCATAATTTTTCGAATCAATGTGTGAGCGCAGCGGAGTTAAATGTGTTTTAACAGTTTCAATTAAATCCGGGTCGACCAGAAAATGGCCATTTTTCAAACGGTCTCAGAATTTTGTGAAATTAGTTTTTTTAGAACCTTATCGCCAATGCGAAGCCAGAAATAATTTTTCTATAATTTTTGGGATCCGTATGTGGCCCCGGTAAATTGAAATGTGCGTTCAAATTGAATATATACTGATTTATATTGTAAATTTAATGAAAACAGATCATAACGATCGAACTGACCTTCGTGACATATCCCGTTGTGTTCGGAATGGGGGTATTACCCTAGGGGCGACAGTCGTTGGGCTCGATTTGAGATTCGTATGAAAAGTCAACCATATAGGATTTAAAAATAATTAAATTATTATATATTTTATTAAAAACCCCCTCCTTCCTCCTATTTCAAGTCAGACCCCCCTTGTTTTTCAAACCAAATCGAATTAGAAAATAAATAAATAAAGAAAAACTCTCGATCTCGTTCCTCAGCCCCGAAGTCGATCGTCGTCGCCGCCTGGCTCAGGCCATCGCCACCCACCGCCGGTCTTCTGGCGTCGCCCCCCTCCATCCGATCCCCTCTTACCTCTCCCCTCCTCCAGTAGACCGAACGCCCTAACCTTAAAACCCTGGATCCCGTCGCCTGCCAGCCCCGCAACTCCCCAGTGCCTCCGCCTCCTCCAGTTCCCTCCGACGCCCCACACTCCCTTTTGTCTTATGCAAATTGAGACCCCCCCATCCCCAATCGCCTGAAAGCGCCGCGCCCTAGGGCCCACTGCCCGACCACCGACACTGTGAGGTGCCGCCTTCCCCCTTTGGAACCACCGGCATCGAACAACTCCACTCTCCCACTCTCGAAAATTAACAGTGAGTTTTTGCTTTGTTTTTATTTTTATAAACCGATTTTTCGTATATGTTAAAGAGTATTTATAAAATCAGTTTTTATATGTTAAAGTGTATTTATAAAATCAGTTTTTATATTTATATTTAGCGTTGTTCAAAATATGATTTTTACTTGATTAGAATAGCGAGAAAAGAAATGATTTTTCCTAGTAAAAAGAATAGATTTTTCATGGCAAAAAGATTTGATTGTTAAATTAGAAAAGGTGAGATTTTGAAATAAGGAAAGATATGATTTTTATTCATGTAGAGTAATAAAAATATAATCTTTATTAGGAGAATAGCAATATAAAAATATAATTTTTATAACAAAGTAAATATAAAAATGTGATTTTTATATATGCAGCGAGTAAAAATATGATTTTTATATAATAAAGAATATAAAAATGTGATCTTTATATATGTAGAGAATACGGGCGACGAAAGTGACGAAGGGCAAGCACGATGAAGATTTCCCACATATGAAGAGTCATGGAGTTTGGATTAGCTATTGGTGAGAACTTCTTACTTTAAATTTCTTTTTCTAGTTATAAATATATACCCGGATGCAGACGGTGTTTAGTAGCACCCGACACCATCGTCCACAAACCATGGACTTGTTTGTTTGGTTGTGTAGTTGGTTAGATCAATTTGTTTGAATTTGGTTGTTTGGTGAAATCGAATTAATTTGATTGATATGTGTATGGCGTGGGCCATTACTAGACCGAGGATAAGGCTAGGCCTTGTCCCGTTTCTAGTATCCTGCCGTTATGCCGCCGAAATTTTCTAAAATAAGTTAGAAAAATAAAAATATCATTTTATTGTGTAAATAAACTGAATAGAAATTGATGTGTTGAAATAAATATTTTATCGTTAAAAATATAATTTTTAACGTGTGTGAATAAAATAAAATATTCATTTACAAACCAGACGGTTTGTTTATGTACATTGATTTGACTGATATTGATTAGGACGATAAATTTTACACATCGCCCAACTGCACAAATAATATTCAGTGTTTGTTGATGTGAAACCCCACACGGGTATTGGGATGATATTTGACGTACACTAGTCCTAATAATTAGTTGTGTGTCGATCGATAGGTTGACAGACAGTTGTGTTGTGCAGTTTGGATGATGGTTGATTATTTATTGTTGCTATTGATACATGTGTTGTGCGGAATCCATATAATTAACATTATATGGTAATTGATTGGGCCTCATTCCAATTTAGAAAATAAAGAATATTTTAAAATATATATTCATGTGTTGAAATAAAATATATATTCATGTGTTGAAATAAAATATATACCCATGTGTGGAAATCAAATATATATATTCACGTGTTGAAATAAAATATATATTCATGTGTTGAAATAAAATATATATTCATATGTTGAAATAAAATATATATTCATTTGTTGAATAGAATAACGAATTTATTGAAATATATAAAGCCGTGTTGATTAGATCTGCGCCATTTTGATGTGAATGATATTTATATCGATTTTATTCGAATATCGAAAAAGAAGTGTTATCGAAATATAATGTTTTGAAAATATTATCATTTATATATATACTGATGATATGGAATATTCAATTTTGATTTGAAATTGAATATAAAGTTGAAATCGTTTTGAAAACGAATTTAAAACGATTTATAAAATACGTTCTAAAAGGAAATCGATGAAATATATATAATATTATATATATATATATATATATTTAATGGCCTGAATTGAATGCACCGCGCTGCGGTAGTTCGCGAATTTCGACTATTGACTTCGATTGACGTTACGGGAGATCCGACCGGCGGATTCCCCTTAAACCGGGACCGTTGGGTTCGTATCGAAATGAGCTTTCCAATGAATATTAGAAATTTGAAATCTAATGGTTGGATTTGGAGATACGTCAAAATCAAATTTAGAAAAGGTCTCTGTAAGTGCAGTTCGACGACCGTTATTGGAAATCGACTGTACAGGCCTTGATAAAATTATTAAAAATATTAATAATTTGTATAAAATCATAATAAATGATTTAGAAAGAACTGGGATGAAAAATTTCCTATTTGAAAAGATAAAAATATATTTTTATTGAAATGAACTAGTTTTGAACTAGCTTTGAAATGGTTTTAAAATAACCAGAAATTTCCAATATATGAATTGGAATGGATTTGAATCGAAATTATCTTCGGGATATTTCGATGTTGGATTTCGTGATTTTACAGATATGGCTGTGGAAATTTGAAAGATATATTTATATCGTTATTTCCAATACGATATTTGTTGGTTTCAGAATTTGATATTGAATATAAGCCGATATATTTTCTATTCAGAGCCTTGTATTTAATATCAAATGGGATTTTGGGTTTGTCGTGAACAGTATCTTTAATAATATTGTTCTTGAATCCTAATGGAGTTAAGAAAATTAGGAACTAACTGGGGATCAGTTAAGTTGAGTGGTTTCTTGGATATTGATTTGATGTTGGTTTCGGCCTTCGGGGTTAATCTTTAGGGAATTATTCTCTTACTAATTCACGGTTAGGGACTGATTGAAATGTGATGTGATTTTAGGGTTTATCGTGAATCGTGTTTTAAATGACATCGGTTCTTTAACCCAGTTAAAGATTAAAACTAAGTGGAGTTTTAATGAATCTTTAATTAGATTGAAAGGATCGAAAATGGAGTATCACCAGTTTTGCTCCAAGCAATAGTTAAATCTTTAATTAGATTTGAACGTGAAATGGTAATTAATATTTACCCGATAACACTGTGGTGTTAGATATGGAGTATCACCAGTTTTGCTCCATGGGATAAATAGGTTGGGATTGGGAAATAAAATAAATAATTACTTCGGTGTGGTTCGCTAATCCCGACTAATTTGAAATGATATTCAAAGGAAGATTAAAGAATAAATTTAGAAGAATTTATCTTTGATAAAATTAATGGGAACCTTTCCCTAAGAATGTAAAATTTAGAAACTAACTATGGGCTGGCTAAGAAGAACGGTTTCCTGGGTATTGATCTGATGTTGGTTTCGGCCTTCGGGTTTAATATTTGGGGAATTGTTCTCTTGCTAATTTACGGTTAGTAACTGATGAATTGGAATGAGGCGTATGTTGTGTTTGTGTAACATTTGTTTATAATATACGCGGGTTGTTCGGAAAGGCCGGGTTTACACCCATTCTGAATAACCGATTCGACGATAAGTCGAAGATGATGACGGTGGTCGAAGACCTGAAGTCTTCACATCGTTTGGGTGATTACTGATGATCTTGATTGGGCTGTACACCCAAGAGGAGAGAATCAGTTGGTGGTCGTCCAGACGTACTTGGAGATCGATGGATATGCGAGGAAAGTGCCTCCGGTTTCGTTCAGACCCAGAATGAACTTGTAAATGGATTGTGTGTCTGACATTGGATTTTATTCTGTGTTGATTGATTTCTGTTAGATATATATCTGTTTGGCGACGGAGAATTTATTCTCTTGCTTAACGCCCTTCTCTGAGACGTACGAGCTTAGAGGTTATATATCGATAGATATCAATCGCATGGCATGAATTGCCTGTGTGGCACGCCTAAGTGGCAATTGATCAAGGCTTCTGTTGAAAAGCAAAGTCTTGTGGTTGATGATCAAAGCACGGCCTACGTGGCATAGCTTTGTGTACAGCGTAGATTCGCGAGCCTCACACCTCGGTATGAGTCAAAAACAGGATACAGACCGTTGGGAGAACACGACATTTCTTTCTAGCTTTGGTGGTGTCAGTGACTTACCAGCCCTGACATTTATATACTTTTCACCTTTGTGGTTGTTGGATGAGGCGCCTCGATTTTTGGTCTGTAAGGACCGGGAAACGTGTGTTCAGGAATAACTAATCCTCAAACGTAAGAGAGGACCGGCCCAACCGGTCCAAGTGGCTGCCCAGAGTGTGTAGTCCTGGGACATTTGCTAGAGTGTCTCGAATCGGAGAGGAGCTTGTCCCTTGCCTCGATTCATGACGGAAATCCAATTTCCAATACGTGTATTTCGGTTTTATTTGTAGAGCCTAGTATGGCGACATAGTGGGATGGGGCACTTATGCCGTCTATGATTGATATTTATGATTGAAATTGTTTTGACAGTATACACTTATTATAGTATCAAATGATTTGTTTTTAAAACGTACCAAGCATGTTTGGCTATTATAAGGGAAAACCCTATCCGCCGGCTTGCGTTGCATTGTGTGATGGGACCTGGGTCTTATAATAGCTTCATTTTTCGAAAAAGCATTGCGTTGTTTATTGATATGCACTGGTATTCTTGGGAGGAAACTCGTTCCGTGTTATACGGCGTGGTCCCTTGAATTACTCTCTTTTAAAGTAAAATTTTAAATAACTATTTTAGTTCTCACACCAGTCACATGACTGACCTGGAGTTTATTGTTTTAACCTAAACTCTGGGTGCCCCTATTTTCGACACGGGCAGCTAGTAGTTTTGGTTTTGCAGATTTATATTCACAGGATCCTGGTTTATAGCTGGAATGATGCTCGGAAAGCTCTGTATCCGTGTATTACTTTCAGTTGTGTTTTCTATTGTTTTTCCACTCCTTTGTAATTTATTGTAATCTCTGATATTTGTCGAATGTAATTTATTCAATTATACTCTGTATATTCTTGTATTCTGATGGAATTGTTGTAATATACAATGAAATGTTCTTCTTTTTGTGTTCTATTTTGTCCTGTTCTCAAAACGATCAGGGGTTTCGAACGGTCTTGGTCGGTTTAACGATCGATTTGGATCGAGCGAAATTCCTTGCCATTACATTTGGTATCAGAGCTTTGGTTTACAGAGCTCGAAAACGAGGCACATTAGAACCATACGAAAGAATTCATCAGATATTGGATTAGTAATATCCAATTAGAATGACTCGTTAGAGATAGGATCAGTAGTACCCTAGAACGAGTGTGAAGAGTATATTTTTCAAATGAAAACAATTTTGTTTTGAAAATTTAAACCATTTTATACGTATTTGAATATTTTATTTGTATTGAATTTGGACAATCCAATATATAACGATTTTGCATATACGCGTCATGAACGTATATTCGAGGTTTTAATATACTGGATAGATATAGAATTACACTCTAGTCGCTCGAAGATGATTTTGATGATGGAGCTCCATCACCAATATTTATGTTCGTGTTTCAAAGGTGTGACTTCTATATATTTCCATTAGGCTGGTGTGAGAACCAAAACTTATATAGATAGGTTTATTGTTGTGATTTGGCATCAAAAACATGATTTTCTGTATATATTTCAAAATTATGAATTTGAAACGTTAATTCACTAATTGATTGATGTTTGAGTTGTTTGTTTATTTGTTTGATGATTTTGAACCATTTAGCCTAATTAAATCACATATTGAATTGTATCGAAAATTATTTGCAATTGTATGCATATGCATGTATATCATTGAACAGGTTATAGCAAGGAGGCTAGAGCAGAGAAATAAAATTGTTTGCCCGACAAATAGGTACATGTTTACCATAATTTACTGTTTTGTTTGGGTGATGATGATTTTATGAGCCGATTGACTAGTCGCTTGACTTTTTCTTTTTCTTTTTGAGATCAGAGGGCCTGTATGGCAATTTCGGGATTTTTCCGTTGCTCCCGGTGCAAGGGACGTTATGGAGAAATTTTTCGAAAATTTGGGGTGTTAGCCAAATTTTTGAAGAATTTGAAAAGTTCTTAGAAACTGAAAAGTTGAAGAACTTAAGCCGTAGCGAAAACAAAGAAAGTTGAGTTGGTTTTTAAAACAACTTTCGGCTTCGTTCCTTTTCGGGGACGAAAAGTTTTAAGTGGGGGAGATTGTAATAACCCGGAAATGCGAGCCAGTTAAAATTTTTTATTTTGGCAATTTTAGTGAATTTTAAATATTTAAAATGAATTATTTTAAATAATATTGACGAGAATTTTTTTGAATAGAATTAGAACGTATATATTCATATATATTGTCGTTGGAATATAAATAATTATTTATAATTATAAAAGGAATTGAAAATGGTGCGGTAGTTCGATAATTCGATTTCAAAATTCAAATGAATGTACAGGATTCAAAATAAGCCGGATTATGGTGAAACCAAAAATATTTTAATCTAATTGAGAATATCTTTCCAACGAATCCAAAAAATCAAAATTTCATAGCGGGAATCAAAAGATATGTCCAGTTGAAAATCCTGAATAGTCGCTATGGAATTCAGGCCCTTAAAAATGGGAATTTTGCAAATGACCTCGATTTCGACGAAACCACTTTTGTTGGATCCGTGATGTCAAATTATTGCTAGATTCCAAATTTCATAATTTTTCGAATCAATGTGTGAGCGTGGCGGAGTTAAACGTGTTTTAACAGTTTCAATTAAATTCGGGTCGACCAGAAAATGGCCATTTTTCAAACGGTATCGGAATTTGGCGAAATTAGTTTTGTTAGAACCTTATCACCAATGCGAAGCTAGAAATAATTTTTCTATAATTTTTGGGATCCGTATGTGGCCCCGGTAAATTGAAATGTGCGTTCAAATTGAATATATACTGATTTATATTGTAAATTTAACGAAAACAAATCGTAACGATCGAACTGGCCTTTGTGACATATCCCGTTGTGTTCGGAATGGGGGTATTACCCTAGGTGTGACAGTCATTGGGCTCGATTTGAGATTCGTATGAAAAGTCAACCATATAGGATTTAAAAATAATTAAATTATTATATATTTTATTAAAAAACCCCTCCTTCCTCCTATTTCAAGTCTGACCCCCCTTGTTTTTCAAACCAAATCGAATTAGAAAATAAATAAATAAAAACTCTCGATCTCGTTCCTCGGCCCCGAAGTCGATCGTCGTCGCCACCTGGCTCAGGCCATCGCCACCCACCGCCGGTCTTCTGGCGTCGCCCCCCTCCATCCGATCCCCTCTTACCTCTCCCCTCCTCCAGTAGACCGAACGCCCTAACCTTAAAACCCTGGATCCCGTCGCCTGCCAGCCCCGCAACTCCCCAGTGCCTCCGCCTCCTCCAGTTCCCTCCGACGCCCCACACTCCCTTTTCTCTAATGCAAATCAAGACCCCCCATCCCCAATCGCCTGAACGTGCCACGCCCTAGGATCCACTGCCCGGCCACCGACACTGTGAGGTGCCACCTTCCCCCTCTGGAACCACCAGCAGTGAACAACTCCACTCTCCCCCTCTTGAAAATTAACAGTGAGTTTTTGCTTTGTTTTTATTTTTATAAACCGATTTTTCTTATATGTTAAAGAGTATTTATAAAATCAGTTTTTATATGTTAAAGTGTATTTATAAAATCAGTTTTTATATTTATATTTAGCGTTGTTCAAAATATGATTTTTTACTTGATTAGAATAGCGAGAAAAGAAATGATTTTTCCTAGTAAAAAGAATAGATTTTTTATGGTAAAAAGATTTGATTGTTAAATTAGAAAAGGTGAGATTTTGAAATAAGGAAAGATATGATTTTTATTCATGTAGAGTAATAAAAATATAATCTTTATTAGGAGAATAGCAATATAAAAATATAATTTTTATAACAAAGTAAATATAAAAATGTGATTTTTATATATGCAGCGAATAAAAATATGATTTTTATATAATAAAGAATATAAAAATGTGATCTTTATATATGTAGAGAATACGGGCGACGAAAGTGACGAAGGGCAAGCACGATGAAGATTTCCCACATATGAAGAGTCATGGAGTTTGGATTAGCTATTGGTGAGAACTTCTCACTTTAAATTTCTTTTTCTAGTTATAAATATATACTAGGATGCGGACGGTGTTTAGTAGCACCCGACACCATCATCCACAAACCATGGACTTGTTTGTTTGGTTGTGTAGTTGGTTAGATTAATTTGTTTGAATTTGGTTGTTTGGTGAAATCGAATTGATTTGATTGATATGTGTATGGCGTGGGCCATTACTAGACCGGGGATAAGGCTAGGCCTTGTCCCGTTTCTAGTATCGTGCCGTTATGCCACTGAAATTTTCTAAAATAAGTTAGAAAAATAAAATTATCATTTTATTGTGTAAATAAACTGAATAGAAATTCATGTGTTGAAATAAACATTTTATCGTTAAAAATATAATTTTTATCGTGTGTGAATAAAATAAAATATTCATTTACAAACCAGACGGTTTGTTTATGTACACTGATTTGACTGATATTGATTAGGACGGTAAATTTAACACATCGCCCAACTGCACAAGTAATATTCAGTGTTTGTTGATGTGAAACCCCACACGGGTATTGGGATGATATTTGACGTACACTAGTCCCAATAATTAGTTGTGTGTCAATCGATAGGTTGACAGACAGTTGTGTTGTGCACTTTGGATGATGGTTGATTATTTATTGTTGCTATTATATACATGTGTTGTGTGAAATCTATATAATTAACATTATATGGTAGTTGATTGGGCCTCATTCCAATTTCGAAAATAAAGAATATTTTAAAATATATATTCATGTGTTGAAATAAAATATATATTCATGTGTTGAAATAAAATATATATCCATGTGTGGAAATCAAATATATATTCACATGTTGGAATAAAATATATATTCATGTGTTGAAATAAACTATATATTCATATGTTGGAATAAAATATATTCATTTGTTGAATAAAATAACGAAATTTTTGAAATATATAAAGCCGTGTTGATTAGATCTGACCCATTTTGATGTGAACGATACTTATATCGATTTTATTCGAATATCGAAAAAGAAGTGTTATCGAAATATAATGTTTTGAAAATATTATCATTTATATATATATACTGATGATATGGAATATTCAATTTTGATTTGAAATTGAATATGAAGTTGAAATCGTTTTGAAAACGAATTTAAAACGATTTATAAAATACGTTTTAAAAGGAAATCGACGAAATATATATATATATATATATATATATATATATATTTAGTGGCCTGAATAGAACGCGCCACGCTGCGGCAGTTCGCTAATTTCGACCATTGACTTCGAATTGACGCTAAGGGAGATCTGACCGTCGGATTCCCCTAAAACCGGGACTGTTGGGTTCGTATCGAAAAGAGCTTTCCAATGAATATTAGAAATTTGAAATCTAACGGTTGGATTTGTAGATACGTCCAAATCAAATTTAGAAAAGGTCGCTGTAAGTGCAGTTCGACGACCGTTATTGGAAATCGACTGTATGGGCCTTGATAAAATTATTAAAATTATTAGTAATTTGTGTAAAATCATAATAAATGATTTAGAAAGAACTGGGATGAAAAATTCCCTATTTGAAAAGATAAAAATATATTTTTATCGAAATGAACTAGTTTTGAACTAGCTTTGAAATGGTTTTAAAATAACCAGATATTTCCAATATATGAATTGGAATGGATTTGAATCGAAATTATCTTCGGGATATTTCGATGTCGGATTTCGTGATTTTACAGATATGGCTGTGGAAATTTGAAAGATATATTTATATCGTTATTTCCAATACGATATTTGTTGGTTTCAGAATTTGATATTGAATATAAGCCGATATATTTTCTATTCAGAGCCTTGTATTTAATATCAAATGGGATTTTGGGTTTGTCGTGAACGATATCTTTAATAATACTGTTCTTGAATCCAAATGGAGTTAAGAAAATTAGGAACTAACTAGGGATCAGTTAAGTTGAATGGTTTCTTGGATATTGATCTGATGTTGGTTTCGGCCTTCGGGGTTAATATTTAGGGAATTGTTCTCTTACTAATTCACGGTTAGGGATTGATTGAAATGTGATGTGATTTTAGGGTTTATCGTGAATCGTGTTTTAAATGACATCGGTTCTTTAACCCAGTTAAAGAATAAAACTAAGTGGAGTTTTAATGAATCTTTAATTAGATTGAAAGGATCGAAAATGGAGTATCACCCGTTTTGCTCCAAGCGATAGTTAAATCTTTAATTAGATTTGAACGTGAAATGGTAATTAATATTTACTGATAACACTGTGGTGTTAGATATGGAGTATCACCAGTTTTGCTCCATGGGATAAATAGGTTGGGATTGGGAAATAAAATAAATAATTACTTCGGTGTGGTTCGCTAATCCCGACTAGTTTGAAATGATATTCAAAGGAATATTAAATAACAAATTTAGAAGAATTTATCTTTGATAAAATTAATGGGAACCTTTCCCTAAGAATGTGAAATTTAGACACTAACTGTGGGCTGGCTAAGAAGAACGGTTTCCTAGGTATTGATCTGATGTTGGTTTCGGTCTTCGGGGTTAATATTTGGGGAATTGTTCTCTTACTAATTTACGGTTTGTAACTGATGAATTGAAATGAGGCATACGTTGTGTTTATGTAACATTTGTTTATAATATACGCGTGTTGTTCGGAAAGGCCGGGTTTACACTCATTCTGAATAACCGATTCGACGATAAGTCGAAGATGATGACGGTGGTCGAAGACCAGAAGTCTTCACATCGTTTGGGTGATTACTGATGATCTTGATTGGGCTGTACACCCAAGAGGAGAGAATCAGTTGGTGGTTGTCCAGACGTACTTGGAGATCGATGGATATGCGAGGAAAGTGCCTCCGGTTTCGTTCTGACCCAGAACGAACTTGTAAATGGATTGTGTGTCTGACATTGGATTTTATTCTGTGTTGATTGATTTCTGTTAGATATATATCTGTTTGGTGGCGGAGAATTTATTCTCTTGCTTAACGCCCTTCTCTGAGACGTACGAGCTTAGAGGTTATATATCGATAGATATCAATCGCATGGCATGAATTGCCTGTGTGGCACGCCTAAGTGGCAATTGATCAAGGCTTCTGTTGAAAAGCAAAGTCTTGTGGTTGATGATCAAAGCACGACCTACATGGCATAGCTTTGTGTATAGCGTGGATTCGCGAGCCTCACACCTCGGTATGAGTCAAAAATGGGATACGGACCGTTGGGAGAACACGACATTTCTTTCTAGCTTTGGTGGTGTCAGTGACTTACCAGCCCAGACATTTATATACTTTTCACCTTTGTGGTTGTTGGATGAGGCGCCTCGATTTTAGGTCTGTAAGGACCGGGAAACGTGTGTTCAGGAATAACTAATCCTCAAACGTAAGAGAGGACCGGCCCAACCGATCCAAGTAGCTGCCCAGAGTGTGTAGTCCTGGGACATTTGCTAGAGTGTCTCGAATCAGAGAGGAGCTTGTCCCCTGCCTCGAGTCATGACGGAAATCCAATTTCCAATACGTGTATTTCGGTTTTATTTGTAGAGCCTAGTATGGCGACATTGTGGGATGGGGCACTTATGCCGTCTACGATTGATATTTATGATTGAAATTGGTTTGACATTGTACACTTATTATAGTATCAAATGATTTTTTTTAAAACGTACCAAGCATGTTTGGCTATTATAAGGGAAAACCCTATCCTCCGGCTTGCGTTGCATTGTGTGATGGGACCTGGGTCTTATAATAGCTTCATTTTTCGAAAAAGCATTGCGTTGTTTATTGATATGCACTGGTATTCTTGGGAGGAAACCCGTTCCGTGTTATACGGCGTGGTCCCTTGAATTACTCTCTTTTAAAGTAAAGTTTAAAATAACTGTTTTAGTTCTCACACCAGTCACATGACTGACCTGGAGTTTATTGTTTTAACCTAAACTCTGAGTGCCCCTATTTTCAACACGGGCAGCTAGTAGTTTTGGTTTTGCAGATTTATATTCACAGGATCCTGGTTTACAGCTGGAATGATGCTCGGAAAGCTCTGTATCCGTGTATTACTTTCAGTTGTTTTTTCTATTGTTTTTCCTCTGCTTTGTAATTTATTGTAATCTCTGATATTTGTCAAATGTAATTTATTCAATTATACTCTGTATATTCTTGTATTATGATGGAATTGTTGTAATATACAATGAAATGTTCTTCTGTTTGTGTTCTATTTTGTCCTGTTCTCAAAACAATCAGGGGTTTCAAACGGTCTTGGTCGGTTTAACGATCGATTCGGATCGAGCGATATTCCTTGCCGTTACATTATGTCAATTACATCATGTATATAATTCTTGGATCGCATGATGAACATTTTGTTCAGTATTATTCATTTTCTCAAAATATAGAATAATTCATGTTGTTGTCTCTAAGGCCATAATCCTATTATGCAGCCTTATTTAAACCAAACCCAATAATATAGTCGAAGCACCATAATTACTCATGCCGCATATAACCAATATAAGAGGATGCACAACGCTTTGGCGTTACCTACACCCAATGAGATTGGACGTTGATGGGTGTATTATTGGAAGACTTAACCATGATTTAATATAACAGAATTTGCTTTAAGGGGAATTTATAATTCATAGTGGAAAACGATATTAGAGTTATTTACATATATCAAAATACATGTTTTATATTCACAATATAAATTGGATTTAAATAAAATATATGATATATATATATGTGTGTGTGTGTGTGTATATTAAGTTTTATATATATGCGAAGCATATCTTTTATTTTGAACATTTCAAAACTTTAATTGACACAACTTTTGTACTGCATAGTATCATATATTATACTCGCATGCTTGAAGTCCACATATAATTTCAAAACATGTGCAAATGATCTAGTAGGCCCATTATAAAATAGTTTAGCCAACATGACATAAAAAAAACATAAAATTAGCATGCTTTATGTCATCATAATATCAATATATATACACACACACGTGTTACATCTACGGTACAGTACTCATGAGAGATTCAAGTACATTGCTATATTAATATGGACATATCCACTTAAATAAACCAATGTAGTAATTACTAAACATTATAATCATATGAAGGGGATTACTCATATACATATATTTAGTCCCAAATGCAAAACAATTCTGCAATTAGCATATCCGACATACGGTTCATGTCAGTAATTATTACATGTGTATATTATGCGTAACAATTACAAATACATATTACAGATTCCACAACTGTGTTTACATCAAGAATGTATACAAACTGGAATTATATTAATACTTTCCTATACAGTTTTAATTACAGTAAAATGCACACTGTATATTTTATATAAAACATTTTGAAAATGAAAAACAAGTCAAACTTGTTTAATTTTCAAAACTACAATCATGGTAGTGGATGACCCATCATCCCATTGAACTGCTCCTTTTCAACCTGAAATAGTTTCATATTATGTTGGAACTACTGCTTTCCTGTATAAAACAATTTTTGATCACAGGGTTAGGCTGTGTTAATATATCAAATATATGTTATATAATGCGTTAAAGTCAAAAACATCGAATGGATTTAAATTTAACTCGGCACGGTATTTATCAGCATGAATCAAATATTCATGTATATGTATGTTTATCAGTATAAACATATACTAACAGCAGTTGAACATTACCAAAAATTGCTGCATTTCATTCTTTTATATTTGCTCAAAAGATTTGTACCCATGTCAGACTTATGTCACAACCATGAACTAATTGTAAAAGGATAAAAGAATTGCATATTTAAGTGACTGGCCAACCATGCGGAATACAAACATTTAAAATATATAAAACATTATAAGAAATATAAACAAATCTAACATGGTGACTGACACACATCTTCAAATCTTGCATAGGGTCGAAACCCAGTTTTTCAACAATGACTTATAACCCAGATTTTATAACCATTTATAGTATATCACATAGATATGTGTATCTATATATAAAGGGATATCTGTGTATATCCTTATATCAAAGAATATGTAAGATAAACTATTTTAACTTAGCAGATTCTTTTATAATTATTCAATTGATTTTAAAATATGGTTTTTTATTTCATCTTAAATATCAAACAGATTTCTAAACAACCATATTTCAGATCTACACATGGTTCCAAATACTGTTCATATTTGAATTAAACCATATCTTATCTACATAAGAACCGGACATTCCAGTATAGTCATGTGAATTAATATCGAATATCAACTCGGATTTAGTAAAAGAAACAAAATTTTATTTATCATGAACCAATTCATTTTAAAATCGGATGTTTATAAATTGAGATTGGATGATGTTGTAATCATTTTTAGCATGATTTGCATATATATATATATATATATATATATATATACACACACGTATATATTGGTGACTTATAAAATCAAATTTTATTTGCCACTGCTGATCAAACACAAGTCTAATCAAAGCAGATATCAATACTGCAATGTTAAACAAGGATCATTATAGTATCTACATACTATGATTTATACTAACCAATATAGCAAGTAAGGAATTAAACATGTATCTTGTATTTAAACACCATCAAACTAAAATACATGTCATAAGTGTAACAGCATGAATAGATGTCAATTAACTAATCACTAAACATTTATATATATGTCCGAAACTTAACAAAACAGTTCAGTTGAAATATTGAATCAAAAGTATCCAATATCATAAATCAAACAACTTTGATTTAGTGTTGAATGAAATTATATATTTTCAAACATATACACAAAATTATATTATAAGTAATAAAAGTACTTATAATCAAAATTTAGAATGTAAGATAAGGCATACTTGTTCAATTTGAAATCATTCAAGATTCAACGATTAAACATACATATTACGTTTTAGTACGTTCAAGAAGGCCAAAACACAATGGGAGTTGTATTCGTTGACAGACTCAATGAATTCATACATATGTTAAATCAGACAATTCTTATTGCATCGATTAACATATGAGATTTGGTAATCCTGATTTGCACTATAGAATGGATATCATGTTTTAAAGCAGATTTCATATCAAATAACAAAACGATTTTCGTTCATGTTTTGAATGAAAGGAATTTAAATTCGAAAACAAGTTCTAAAGTTAAATAGAAACAACTCTTATTACCACGATACTTTCATGTTACTGAACAACAATACTAAAGTAGGATTAATACAAAATATTAATCCATGTATTCACATCCTAATTTATATCAAATATAAATGTATTAACAATTAAAAGGGTTTTGCATCAGTGATGCATTTATATATCTTCAGTATCACTTAGAGCTCACATTATCAAATATGATGAGAAAGAAATGGTAACTTAATAGAATTAATATCATATATTAGTCACAATTCTATTTAGTTTTATAATAAAAGAAAATGTTTGAGTTTATACAGAAATCGGTTCATTTTAGAACTGTAATAATAATATGGTATGGTTTAAACATTTTAAACCCAAAAAAAATCAACCAATCAATGAATCCACAAATCCATTCCATCTTATTTTATATCATATATATAAAATATTTATAATGAAAAAATTTCATCATATCAACGAGTTCATATTTTATAATCCTCCTACAGTGGAGATTATAACTCTTTACAAATTTCGATGCTAATCAAACAGATTTTGATTTTATTTCCTGATTAACGGATCAAATACGAAAATTTTGTCTCAAAAACTTTCATATCAATGATTTCATTAAATAATAATAATCTAAAATCATGTTAACCAAATACAGGGACTTACGAATAAATATATAATCAACCAGATCCATATTCAATTTCAAACACAAAATTTCTATGAATTGTAAACTAGTCAAGCTTTTTGATTTCTTAGATAAACTCAGAAAGTTATGTGTTAACAATTTCGTTCAATTGATTTCATTAAATCAAATATGATTAATATGTATGATACCTATGTTAATCAACAAAGTAACAACAACTTGTAACTTGATCGATTCTCAGATTTAACCAGTAAGGCATTCACTTCTAAAATTTTTACAAGTATAATTTTAATTTATGTCTAGTGAAATTTTTTCACTTCTGAATCGATTAGGTCTTGAATCCATTATTTTCAAATAATCGGTAGTTTAAAAATTCAAATATAAGAACCCAAAAATAAAATTCAATTTATTAATTTTTGCAAACCCTACAGACCAAAATCATCGTTCAACCTATTATTTCTAGCAGGCCAATCGCTTTGATACCATTTAAGGATTTTTCGATCTTATTGGCATCCAATTAATAACCATTTTAACAATTAAAAGAACTAGTATCTATGCTAGAATAATAAATTGAACATGTAAAGTAATTATGGTTTATACCTGCGTTAATCGATCCTAGGAGCACGACACAAATCTGGATCTCGAAGGAACTGGAAGGATGGAATCATGAGCATGACAAGCTGCCATACCTCTACAGGAGTCCACAAGAACGATGTTCTTCTTCAATCAAATTGAAGAGGAAGAGGGAGTAAACGATACTAGCCGTCACTATTATTTTTTTAGGGTTTTCGGAGAATAATAGTTATGGGTCTATCTTTTTTTATTTTTGACTGAATCAATATTAAACTATGAATGCACATATATATTCAAAAGAGTAGAATAAATATCTCCTTTAAATTTAAATGTTCACCATTGAATAGGTACCAACCCGTTTAATAATTCCAACTTCAAATAAAATATCAGCATATTGATGTTTTATTTGACCCAAAAAAAATATTTTTTCCCTTCTTACGTTCTAGTTGTGTGTCCCTATAGATTATTACAATATTGGAAATAATTTAAAACGTATTTAAATTATAAACAGTGAGCGACATCTAGTAATACATCATTGCTACCTAAGTTATAAGAAGATCAATTAACAATTCGATACAACCTTTTCTGATCAGTGTCTCAACGTAATATAATCCTTTTAACCATTACATCTACGATTAAATTCGAGGCATGGAACGTATCACCCTCTTTATAATTTAATCCGTTTAACTTGATCGATGACCAGACTGTTTAAAACAAATCAATATTTGAGCACGACCATGCATTTCACAGTCTCACTCAATCAAGAGGCCCATGGATATCACTACGAATATATCATAGTGTTAAATTCCATCTAGGTCATTCATAATTTTCATTCAATTCAAGATGTATCCAATAATAACCGTTATCGCTACTCTGTTATGAATAACTTTAAATGATATCAGAACATAAATATACTCGAATAAAAATATAAAGATTTCAGGTCTGAGGACCATTACATCACTGTCACTATGAGAATAACTTATGATACTGTTAATTATATTCCATGTAGTTATCTCACGTTGGGTCAGCCCAATATGATATTCTCTAATACGTATTTATGTTTTGACATTAATATCACATATATTAATGATCAATGAGATGTGATCATCAGTCATTCAATATACTAGTCTCAACATTTTATTGTTGTCCTTTATATAAACAATAAAACTTGACTAGGGACATTTAAGAATTATAATACTCAATATATTATATAATCTCAAGTTCAAGTCATACTCGAATAATATAATTCCGTATTATTATTATTATTCTAAGGATTTCTATTATATTAATATTTATATTACGTAGTAAATATAATGTAGTAGAATATTATTTTATTCCAAATAAAATAACAACAACAACATTGTTATCTACCTCATTAAATGGATTGCCTCTAGGGAATAAACTCTAACATGATCTACCAGCTTGTAGATGGAATGATTAGGCATGAATTGCTATCATCCATGGATGCATACTTGGGATGTAGTATGTAACAAACCCAAATTTTAACAAATGGTAACTAATTAACAAACTAATAAATTAAAGAATAAGTTGAAAAATAATGGGAATTTGGCAACGGGGATTGCACCATTGGGTCCGTACGATTTTCTCATTCAGATGCATATTTGGTTTGCTAAAAATAAACATAAAATGAAGGAGAAACGACCATTCGAAATTTAAAATTCAAATATGAAATTTAATAGAAAAAACAAAATAGACATTACTGGGACGATCCAGTTTTCGGCCAGGTTGACCCAGGCCATTGGTAGGTCGACCCATGTATTGACCCAGCTGGGTATTGGGACCACCCAATATGTTGCCAGGCATAATTTCATGCCTATCATAAAAACATTAAGAGACGAGATTAAATAGGACTTTTTGTTCTGACGTGTATTAGTCCTCTTGGCTGATATGGTTGATCCGGATTAATCCACGGACATAGCGGTTCAAATTTAAAACCTAAATCTTACAGCTAAGGGTCTTTAGCTCTACCTATAGATAAACCCCCAATCCCTCCCTTTTTCCTCACAGCACATCTCTTCGTCGCATAGGCTCGTCTTCTTCTAAAGATAGGCTACCCTAATTCTAAATTTTTAGTCTAGTCTTCTGTTTGAAGATAGACCACCTTAATCTAAACTTCCGGGTTTGAGATAAAATCTAAGTATTTTCTATTTTATTTTTTCTAAGGGGAGGTTCTATCGGATCCTCTTTACTGAAAGCTGTGAGATGAGTTTTCATGATTATTTAGATTTTTGATTTAGTTTTGGATTAAATAGGAGTAATGGTAGTTATAGTTGTAGATTTATTTACTGCTTTTTGCTTGTAGTTATTTACCATTTATGTTTAGTCCTGTTTTCTATAATTTCTTTCTGTTAGTAATTTCTGCACTATTTCTGTCTTTTCTTATAGTTTGCTTAATTAATATTCAGATTATTATAAACTATTCTCAATCTTCTTTCCCTTATTCTTCGTTGATTTTTACAGTTTATTTTTGGTTATGCCTAATTATGCCTAAAAGGCATATATATATATGATTGATTTAGGCATAGATTGATTGATATGTCTAACTACATATAAATGATCATTATCCTTTATTATGCGCACGTTTAGGAAGTTTAATTGAATTGGGTTAATTGAATAAAATTGGGGCTAATTTGACATATGTTGCAAAACTGTAATAAAAAGGAAACGTTGGATTGATAGTATGCAAACTTAATAAGGCTTGTAAAGTGACTATGATGCAGGATTGGGATAGAAAAATGAACTATAACTTATATTTACAATAATATGATAATTGGGAAATTAAAATAAACATAGTTTATTCGCAAATGTGAATTTGAGAGGAAATGGTTAAAAAGGACAGTTAGGCCTTAATATGAACATACTGATTTACAAGGAGGTAAGTTACAAGTCTAAAAAGGTGTCAAGGAACATACTGACTTAAGTTACGAGCCTAAAACTAAAATTTTATTATGACCCTAAAACTAACTGTCAGACTTTAATATGTACATATTGATTTACAACGAGGTAAATTGTGAAACATATTAACTTAACGAGGTTATGCTAGAAGTATATAATTAAAAGTTGGCACTATGCTTTAATATGAACATATTGACTTAAAAGGGGTTAAGTTATGAGTAGAAGGCTTTATTATGGACATATTGGCTTATAGGAGTTAAGTTACGAGCTTAGAACTAAAATACTATAGTAGGCCAAACCAAGGGGGATTTTGGTCAAACATAAATTATTTGCTGGGGATCCATACCATGGAGACCCTTTTCTTTTGTCACATATGGTCCTAGTTAGTAGACAAGGGCATGAACCATGTTGTGTAGTGGTAGTAAGTTGGTCTAATGGAGGTGAGTACAGGTGTGTTCCGGTTGTTTAATGTGCGTGCTTTGACCCGATTGGGGAAAATAAGGCATTGTGACACCTATGATTATTGCTATGTCTTCAGCTGGTGGTTTAGGCCTGATTAGCAGAAGGCGCGCAGTGGGTATAGGTTATCACTTTGGGTACAAGCATCCGATTAATAGGTAGTATTAGGAATATTTTTTCTAATTATATTGTGTTTCGCGTTCGTAGTTGTACAAACTGACAAAAGTTGAAAGTGAAAGAGAATAGTCAATCCTATTTGTGTCCCTTTATGTCATCATATATGTTCAATTTAGTTGTGCACAGACACTTACCCTGTATGACACTAGAACTACTGTTATGTATATTTTCCCTTGTTTATCAAATCATGTTAGTAATCATGACAGCTCACCAGACTTTATGTATGACCCATTTTCCTTTCTTCTTTCCTTTTTTCTTTCACCAGGCTCGCAGGGAGGAAGTGCGTAGCTCAGACTATTCAGCTAATTCTATCTTGGAGGATTTTCTTTGTTGCAAATGTATTGTTCTCTTTTTAGTTCATATCTTTTCCACGGTTTGGTTGTATCTATGACTGCTATTTTTAGGGATTAATATCTATGTACTCTAATCTTTTGTGACTAAGATTTATCTTCATGAGACATGATATTTTATGAAAGTTGGTTTTAATAAAAATAAATGATTTTGTCAATTATGTAAATTGTCTTCTTCTTCTTTTGTGTTTTAAATATTTATGTCTTGTGAATCTTAGTCTACGTGATGTTTTATGTCTTTATACCTATTTCGCTTCACATTCTTTAGTGGAACTTGGGTAACACGGTGTATGGGATGTTTCATTTGGTATCAGAGCCTAAGGTTATAAGATCACTAAAAATATGTTAAGGAAAGCTTTTTGAATGAAAGCATATTTTTAAAACCAAAGTTATTTCAAAAAGATATCCCCTCAAGTCAGTTATAACCTTCCTTTGATTCGCTCGATTGTTAATTTTTTTATCTTTTCTCTCTTGCGCAGTATCAAGCCAGTATGTCAGGCGCCCCTAATCTTCCTAAGGGCATCCCTATTACAGGTTGGTTTTATATATACTCAGAGGCTATGTACCGCTTAGGCATTCATTACATTCATAAGTTTTTATGTTATGCTACACTTTGCACTAGTGTAGAAATGGTGAAAAAAATTAGATGTATACATCATGGTAGCAAATTATGCGAGAAACTACATAATTCTACCCTTATCAAATTTCAAGGACGAAATTTCCTAAGGGTAGGAGAATGTAAAACACCATATTTTTAAATAAACACTTATATAGTTGTTGATGAAAATCGACATTTTAGGATTTCAGAATTTGGTATCGAAATAAGTACGTTAAGTTCGTAGCATTTTTCCTATTCATTTACATATAACTTGCCCCAAATGGAGCTCGTATAGAGAAGTTATAAACGGTTGAAATTTCAAGAAGTATACATGAATAAATACACATAGATTTAAATTGAAATTTTAAAGCGTAAACTAAAAAAATAATAATTAGAAAATAGATTGGAGAAGATTAGGCAAGAAAATAAATGTTAGAATAACATTTTAATTCAGAGCAGAAATCATGTAGTAAAGGTTGGGTTGGCCCGTGTTGCAATTGGGCCGGATATGGGTTCATTTTGGATAGCTCCGATTTTATTTATTTATATCGAACGAATGTAATCTTTCTAAGAACCTATAAATAAACCAGCGGTTCCTGACCTCTAACTCATATTGTCTGAGATAATGCCAAAACTTTATCATTTCCTTTCTCCTCGAAATTCTTCATAAGAGAAATATATTAGATTATAGGATTCTAACACAAGATTTGGAGATGGAGGTTGTAGATCTAGGCTATAGGTGCTCAGGTTTCTCGTCTATGTGGGGGTGAACTCTATGAATCTAAATCATTACGATTCTTCTTATTCTTTTTTGCATGAGATTTGTAAATCCGTGGTTATTTCAATAATAGATTCTATTAGGAAGACCACGGACAACAGATCAGAATCAGATTCAAGAATTAGAAAGCAGTCAGGTGAGTGGATCTAAAATTATACTTTTTCAGATAATGATATATTATCATTTGATTCCTGTATTGAATATTATGGAAATTGAAATAGTTAATTTGCGATAGTTCATTTTACGTACAATCTTGTTATGAACCTATCCTTTTCTGATTTCTAGTAGAAAATCCCAATTAAAAATACGTAAGAAATCATATGTAAGGAAAACATGCGTCGAAATGATAGATCTAGGAATTATCTTATCGAATCCAATTCTTTTGGTTTAAGTTTGAATTAGATTTATTTAAACAAATTCTAATTGTATCCAAGTTACAAAAATATTAATGAGAAAGAAACAAGAATATATATATACACACACACACATATGTAACCATCCACAAATATTAGAGGTTTGGAGTAATTTATATCGATTGGTCAGAGAAAGAGGAGAATGTATTTGCAGAGTTTGGTTAATAAAGAAAAATAGGGAACACGATTGAAGTTATGAATAAACAAGATTAGTGTGAAATAAGGAATTAACCGTATAGCGCACTAAATTGAAAAACCCAATTATATGAAACTAAATGCCTTGCAATCAGGGGTTCCTATTATAGTAATTACATAAAACTATGGAAATAGATTGTTTCACAATTTTGGTAACCAGTCAATTTAGAATAGGCCTAACCTAGAAACAAGAAATAAATTATACAGATGGGATGGGGAAGGGTAACATAACTGTGAAGGTTATGTTAAGTGATAATAAGTTACTGAAATGTGTAACAAATCAAGATGTACCCTATTATAATAAACCACGATACAGAAATGAAATAAAATAGGCAGACTCATTGTAATGACAACAAAATTATAACATATAGGTTATGATTGAAAAGATAGAATATGGATAAAAGTTTATTGTAAGTGAGCCTGAACTATGGGGATTAAGTTAAATAAGTAAACCCACTATTATAGTCATGATAATATTTTAACATCAAGTTGCAATTAAAATTGAGAAGAGGAATTAGCAAGCTTATTATTAATAAACATATAATTTAAGGATCAGGTTGAAGTAATATAATAATAAGTAATGGGGTCTGTTCCGACAGTCAAGGCTAATTAGGAAAATTAAGTGGCTAACCAAAGCTAATAAATGAATAACATAAATGAAGGGTAAACAAGTGTTTTCACCAAAAATGGTTCAACCAAAGGTACTTAGATCATACTTCTCCAATTTGGTATGCAATAGAAAATGGGGCCACAAATGCAAAGTAAGTGGGAAAAAGTAAGTAAAGACGTAAGAGTTTTTATAGTGGTTCGATCTAAAATCAATCTACATCGACTTTGGGGGCGATTCTTATTATCACTTTGAAGAGTACAAAATACATGGATTCATTCATAATGTTCATCTCTCTCTTTTCTCCCTTTTTTATGATCTAGATTGCACTTTAATTCGTGGAGGAACGGAGGAGATCTCTTAATTGTGATGGTTGAAGTGTAGATCTTCAATCGCTTAGAGACTTAGGTTAGCTTCCTTGGTTCTATGATGAATTTGCGGTAGATCTAGGCTTTCAAGAGAGTTAATGCCTGTAGGAGAGAAGTAGAATGAAGCTTGAATGATCTCTAATATAGATTGAAGAAGGTGACTTGGTTGGATCGGCTATGGTGGAAGGAGGAGAAAGCTTTTGGAGCCATTAATGAAGCTTTGAGAGATTATTAATGGAGAATGAAGGTGATATGATCTTCACTTTGGTGGAGGAAGATGGAGAGAGCTTTGGAAGCCATTAACGATGGTTGGAGAGCTCTTGAATGGTGGAGGAAACCTTTGGACAGCACTTCGTGGTAGTGGAAATTGGGTCCCTTGAAATTTGGTGAAATTGGGGTATTTATAGGAGAAGTTTGGACCAGGTGGCAAAGTCATAATTACGGTGTTTAGGTTTTGGGTCGCTTGTTGGTGTATTTATGAAACTACCACTGCGCAGCAGGAGCCAACTGGCAACAACTGGCGCATGACCCCTGGTGTATGATTCTGGGCGTGTGACCCCTGGCGTGCAACCCCAGATGTGTGGTACATGGCGTGTGACCCTAGACATGTGACCCCTGGCATGCGACCCTGGACGTGTGGTCCATGATGTGCAACCCAAGACGTGTGAGCCCTGGCGTGCGACCCTGGACGTGTGGTCCATGGCGTGCAACCCAGATTTGTGACCCTTGGCGTGCGACCCTGAATGTGTGATCCATGGCGTGCGACCCCAAACGTGCGACCCTAGACGTGTGGTACATGGCATGCGAGCCCAGACATGTGATCCCTGGCGTGCGACCCTGGACGTGTGGTCCATGGCGTGCGACCCCAGACGTGTGACCCCTGGCGTGCAACCCTGGACGTGTGGCCATGGCGTGCGACCCCAAATGTGTGACCCCTGGCGTGCGACCCTGGACGTGTGGCTCCTGGCGTGTGACCCCGGATGTGTGGCCTCTGGCGTGCGACCCCGGACGTGTGGTACATGGCGTGCGACCCCACATATGTGACCCCTGGTGTGCGACCCTAACGTGTGGTCCATGGCTTGCGACCCTAGATGTGTGACCCCTGGCTTGCGACCTTGGACGTGTGGTCCATGGCATATGACCCTTGACGTGTGGTACATGGCGAGCGACCCCTGACGTGTGACCCCTGGCGTGCGACCCTGAATGTGTGGTCCATGGCATGCGACCTCAGACGTGTGACCCCTGGTGTGCGACCTTGAATGTGTGGTCCATGGCGTGCGACCCCAAACTTGTGACTCCTGGCATGCAACCCTGGACATGTGGTCCATGAAATGCGACCCCACACATGCGACCCTTGACGTGTGGTCCATGGCGTGCGGCTACTGTTGTGCGCTCGTACGTTTTGAGATGCGCCTGAATCACCATTCTCTGAACCGCGTTAACAACAGGGTTGACCTTTCCCCCCTCGAATCTTGTATTTTTTGCTTTGCGAGGAATGCAGGCTTTGAAATGAATGCTTTTTGTTGATGTGCAACTTGAGCTTTGATCTATTCGTTGCTTTTTGTTTACTAATCCATTATTAGTCTTCATTATGGGAAATTTTTTTTATAGCTCAGTGTTTGTCTTATAGATCAATTCTAGCATTGGAGACTTCATCGGATGCCCCCGTGTTTTGGAGAAGACATTATAATCCAATGTTCCTCCTCTTCTGTTGGTTGACTCAACATTTTAAAGTTTATTGAGCGTTGTTGATTTCTCTTGTGGAGAAGTTAGAAGTTGCCTTCTTTATGGAAAGGATTTTTGGTTATTGCAACATTTCATTGTGCGAATTCCAATAACTTTGGAGGGTTGCATCACTTCGCACTACAAACTCCCACGCTTCGTTTCACTTATAGTGAACTCCCGTGTTTCGTTTCGCGCTTACGAATTCCCGCGACCTTTGGTGGGTTGCATCGCTCCGCGCTACGAACTCCCACGCTTCATTTCACTTATGCTGAACTCTCGTGTTTCATTTCATGCTTATGAATTCCCACGACCTTTTATGGGTTGCATCGCTCCGTGCTGCGAACTCCCACGCTTCGTTTCACTTAAAGTGAGCTCCCGCGTTTCGTTTTGCTCTTATGAATTCTCACGACCTTTGGTGGGTTGCATTGCTCCATGCTACGAACTCCCACACTTCGTTTCACTTATAGTGAACTCCTGCGTTTCGTTTCGTACTTACGAATTCCTACGACCTTTGGTGGGTTGCATCGCTACGCGCTGCAAACTCCTACGCTTCGTCTCACTTATAGTGAACTCCAGCGTTTCGTTTTGCGCTTATGAATTCCTGCGACCTTTGGTGGGTTGCATCGCTCTGCGCTATGAACTCCCACGCTTCGTTTCACGTATAGTGCATTCCCGCATTTCGTTTTGCGCTTACGAATTACCGCGACCTTTGGTGGGTTGCATCGCTCCGCGCTGCGAACTCCCACGCTTCGTTTCCCTTATAGTGAACTCCGGTGTTTTGTTTCGCTTCGTGCTACGAACTCCCATACTTCGTTTCACTTATAGTGAACTCCAGCGTTTTGTTTCGCGCTTACAAATTCTTGTGACCTTTGGAGGGTTGCATCGCTCCACGCTACGAACTCCCACGCTTCGTTTCACTTAAATTGAAAACCTGCATTTCGTTTCGCGCTTATGAATTCCCGCGACCTTTGGTGGGTTGCATTGCTTCGCACTACGAACTCCCAAGCTTCGTTTCACTTATAGTGAACTCCTGCGTTTCGTTTTGTGCTTACGAATTCCCGCGACCTTTGGGATTTCGGATCCATGGCTATTCGCTTCTCTCTTTACCATTTGACTCATTAGAACTTTTCTTATTCACTTTTCAAAGTGGGACTTTTTCCTTGCATTATGCATGTTAACAGTTATAGCAGTTGTCATCTGAATTAGCGTTACAGGTCTGTCTCACTTGGTCGGAATTGGAGGAAGCGAACACCTATGGAAGAGCCTATGACAAGAAAATCGTCTTTAGCAAAATTTCATGTAAATTCTGCAAGTAATAGATTTAAGACTTTATTCTAAGGCTATAGTTCGGTACAATGCATGTAAATCATTACAGACTATTTAGAAGAAAGTAGAACATAGCAAGTAGTAAAGCAACGCAAGAAGTAGAGTAATGGTGAAGAAGAATCGCTTATTCTGGGCCCCAGATATTAGATCATCATCAACGATCGTTAGTTGATTATCGGCCTTGGATCAGGTTGAACAGGAGCTCTGTTGCTTGGACCGGATCGGTCATTTGATGCCCCTTGCCTTTGGGGAGTTGCAGAAGGATTGTCCTCTTGGGGATTCTGCACATACTATTGCAAGCGGTTCTTCGTAATCAACTCTTCAATCAATGATCTTAGATGCCTACATTCAATGGTATTGTGGCCTGGCTGATTATTAAATCGGCAGAACTTCCCAGATTTGGTCAGATGGTCATTTATCTTCATTGGCCGAGGTTCCGGGTAATCTTCTGCGTCCTTTGTGGCAAGGAAAATGTTCTCAAGAGTTTCATTCAGAGGGGTCAATTCAGATGAGTCAATTAGATGAAACTTCTTATTAGCTTAATCGTCGTTCCTGTCATTGGCTCGTTTTTTCCCCTGAGTATTCTTCTGATTAGATTGGATAGCGCACTTTTAGGAGCTTTAAGAAGTTGGTTACCACCAATGATCTGAAGAGGTATATGATTATCGGCAACTCTCATGTAATCCTCTTCTTTCTTATAGAACTTGTCAAGCGTATTTGGTTCCTTCATCTTTATCCATTTCCCGAACTCTCTTGTTTTTTCTATAGCGTCAAGTAAAGCCATGAGGATTATGCATGGCTCTGGATTCCTCACTTCAGACAAGGCAATATTGAATCTGCTGACAAAGGCTTTGACAGTTTCCCCTAGTTTCTATTTTATTGCTGAGAGCGTTATAACATCCTTGGCTTTGGTAGCATATAAGCGGAACTGCTTCTTGAACTTTTTGATTAGATTAGAGAACCGATCGATAGATTTAGGTGGCAGCTTCGTGAACCATAATGATGCAACACCTTCTAAGTAGAGAAGAAAATATGTGCACCTCATTTTACCAGTCGCTTTAGCTGTGCTCATATGCCACTCGTATTTGAACAGAAAGTAGTTTGGATCAACGAGGCCGTTGTACGGAGGCAAAGTTGGTGGATTGAACTTTTTTGGGCATTCTGCTTCAAGGACTCTCTCGGTGAATGGAGTCCTATCAAAAGAGAGATCCCATTCTTTTTCTTCGTCTTTGCTAGCCTGATTCTTCTTCATGATTCGCTCTATCATGTCAGAGATGTATTCTTCAGTGCTATGCTGGTCTGCAAAGCTGAGTTCTTTTCCAAATGTTCATCTAGGCATGCGGTCTTGATTTGAGAACTTAGGTGCTTTGCCTTCTCGGTGAGGAGTTCCCCCGTGATGGGAGTGGTAAACTTTCGAGCATTAATTTCAGAATGATCCTTAGCTTTCGATTTTGATTTTTCGACATTTGCTTCGTCCTTGTCACTCAACCAATCATAATCGTCTTCCATGTTGTCGTTGTGATCACGGTTAGAAGCAGACAAGTTGTCATTCTCTTCGAGATCAACATGGACTTTTGTAGGAGCTGGATTTGGTCGAGCATTGAAGGGTGGCGTCAAGTTTCTCCATCATAGCTTTTGTAGAATCATCAATTCGTTGGTTTATGTTGGCAAGAGTGGCATTTAATTTATTCTTTGTGACATTGGCCCCACCAATGGAATTCTCACCAATTTCAAAGCGATTAGTAGGCGGAGTAACTTCGTTGTTATCAACATTGGTGGTTTCTTCAATGATCTTACTCGTGGTCTTCTTTGACTTAGCCATTATATTTGAAAAGGAAGTGATTTCGAGCTTCAATGTAAGGCCTTCAACCTTGTGAGAGAGTGTGAGAGAAATAAGTGTGAATGCGGCCCTACGGTAGGCGCCAATGTTTTCACCAAAAATGGTTCAACACTAAAGGTACTTAGATCGTACTTCACCAATTCAGTATGCAATAGAAAATGAGGCCACAAATGCAAAGTATGCGGGGAAAAGTAAGTAAAGACACAAGAGTTTTTATAGTGGTTCGATCTAAAATCGATCTACGTCCACTTTGGAGTCGATTCTCATTATCACTTTGGAGAGTACAAAATATATGGATTTATTCATAATGTTCATCTCTCTCTTTTCTCTCTTATTTATGATCTAGATGGCGCTTCAATTCGTGGAGGAACGGAGGAGATCTCTTAATTGGTGATGGTTGAAGTGTAGATCTTCAATCGCTTAGAGACTTAGGTGAGTTTCCTTGGCTCTATGATGAATTTGCGGTAGATCTATGCTTTCAAGAGAGTTAATGGCGGTAGGAGAGAAGTAGAATGAAGCTTGAATGATCTATAATATAGATTAAAGAAGGTGACTTGGTTGAATCGGCCATGGCGGAAGGAGGAGAAAGCTATTGGAGCCATTAATGAAGCTTTGAGAGATTATTAATGGAGAATGAAGGTGATTTGATCTTCACTTTGGTGGAGGAAGATGGAGAGAGATTTGGAAGCCATTAACGATGGTTGGAGAGCTCTAGAATGGTGGAGAAAACCTTCGGACAACACTTCATGGTGGTGGAAATCGGGTCCCTTGAAGTGTGGTGAAATGGGGTATTTATAGGAGAAGTTTGGACCAGGTAATTATGGTATTCAAGTTTTGGGTCGCTCGTCGGTGTATTTACAAAACTTCCACTGGACAACTGGATCCAACTGGCAACAGTTGGCGCATGAACCCTAGTGTGTGACCTTGGGCGTGTAACCCCGGGCATGCGACCCAGACGTGTGGTACATAGCATGTGACCCTAGACGTGTGACCATTGGCATGCGATCCTGGACGTTTGGTCCATGGCGTGCGATCCCAGACCTGTGACTCTTGGCGTGCGACCCCAGACATGTGACCCCTGGCATGCGACCTTGGGCGTGTAGTTCATGGCTTGCGACCCCAGACGTGCGACCCCAAATGTGTGGTACATGACGTGCGAACCCAGACGTGTATCCCCTAGTGTGCGGCCGTGGACGCGTGGTCCATGGCGTGCGACCCCAGACGTGTGACCCCTGGCGTGCGACCCTGGACGTGTGGTTTATGGCATGCGACCGCAGACGTGTGGTACATGGCGTGCAACCCCAGACATGTTACACCTAGCGTGCGACCCTGGACGTCTGGTGTAACAACCCGCATTCTACGCATCGAAGGATCGTAGAATACCTATTTCTTTCTTATATGAAGAAGTATGGCCATGTAACTTTGAGAAACGACTATTGGGGTCATTTCCCATGTTCATGATTTTTACCGATTTTTAAATGACCGTTTTCCCCTAGCTGATACTGTTTTGGCCATAACTTTTGACTGGAAAGGAATTTTGACTTGAAACCACTTCCATTAGATTCGTTTGATAGTTTAGCTTTCCGTAGAGTAGTCATAATAGCTAAACGGACTTACCGTTTGGGAGATATGGCTGAAATAAGGTTTGGAAGGTGAAAACTGCTTAACTGGGCCAAATAGGGTGATTAGTGAATGGGCCCATAACCAATTTCAGAATTAGGGTTATGGGGAGGCTGAAAAGAGTTAGGATTTCATCCCATTTCAGTTTTTTAGCCTCCACTTACCTCTTAGAAACCCTAAAAATGGCTTCCAACCTCTAAATCACCTCATAATCACTTTTTAATCAAGGATTAGGCTTAGCAACATCAAATCAAGGGAGATCTTCATCAAATCAAAATTAGAGCTACTGTTTAGCATTAGTATTCGCGCCATATCAGAGATTTATTTCAGATTCAAGGTTTATTTGTGGCTAAGGTGAGTGATTTGCATAGTTCCTCACTAATTATGGTTAATTAAGGGTAATTAGTGTTAATTAGCGAATTTAAACATGATAAAATTCTAGAAAAATATTTATAAATTCTTAAATGATGTTTTAGACCTCTGATATAAACTTGGGTTAATTTGGTTAAGTTTTGCTAATCCTATCATTAATTATGCTTGAACATGTTTAGGGGAAAATATGGGGTTTTGGCTATGTTTGATCCATTTTAACCTATCATATTTATGCTTTAGTGTTTGAGTTCACTTCTACTTGTTTCTATGATTGTATGGTATGCTTTGTGATTGATTAGAATAGATAGAATGGTCGAAAACACCGTTAAATGGCGTAAAACACTCGCTGGAAAAAGTTGCAGAAAATGGTGCAGGCATTCGGATCGGATCGGAGGGATGGGCTCGGATCAGATAGTGAACTGGGCAAAGGATCACCGAACCGAACTGAGGCTTGGCACAAGGGAAAGTATGGCAAAAAGTAAGGCCACAATGGTTAAACTGGGATCAGATCGAGCTATAGAAGGGGGAATCGGATCGACTGAAGGGAAGAGGAAGGGGATCGAAATGGAATAGGAAGGGGAAGTGGATCGGATCGGAGACAAGGGACCGAATCCGAACCAATGGAGCAAGGGTACACCGACCCGACCCACCAGAGAGCACCCGAACCGAATCAAAGTACTACGAAGGGACTTGAAGGCCACGACCCGACCCGGAGCACTTGGAAGGAGGCCGATCCGAACCGACAGAGAAGAAGGACTGGGGATCCGAACCGATCCAGTGATGACTAATAATCCGAGATGCAAAGATAGTCCCAATGGAAGTTAGAGCCCAGGATCCAGTTGGGAACCAATGAGTTCACTTCACGGTTGGTCTTTGCTGCGGGACATGTGCTAAGGATTTGTCGACGTTCATAACTTCGATTCACCATTGAGAAGGAATGATGGGCTACATATCAGTGCAGTAGAGTCATCATGACTCGAAAGGCAAAGTGATCGTAGCAAGACTATGAGCCAGTGCGAACCACTTGAATATACTTAACGAATTTGACATAATGATTTGGTAGGGTTAAGTCATGAATATACTTAACCAATTTGGCATGATGATTTGGTAGAGTTAAGTCATGAACCACTTGAATATACTTAACCAATTTGACACGATGATTTGGTAGGGTTAAGTCATGAACCACTTAAATATACTTAACCAATTTGACATGATGATTTGTTAGGGTTAGGTCATGAACCGCTTGAATATACTTGACCAACTTAACACATGATTCGTAGGGCTAAGTCATGAACATGAACGACAACACTTAGCCAATTTGGCATGACACGTAGGCGGGTTACATGAACTTGAATTACAACCCTTAACCAACTTGACATGCTGGACTGATAAGGGTTAAGTCACGAATTTAAATGATAACACTTAACCTATTAGACGGAAACCCTAGTTATGCGGTCCATTTCAGCAGTAGCCCACTTAGATGTATCACGATACCCTGGGACTAGGCAGGGTGGGGCACGATTACTGGGCTGATTGTAAGCGACCAGAACGACGACTGAGTTGGTGCGCCAGTGTAGGTTCAGGCAGACTACGGCCGTGCACGTAGTCCGGAGTTGAAAAAGCAGGCATTGGGCATCAGTAGGTTTACACTGTGCGTGTTTGATTCGTGTCGGGGGTTGGCACCCTAGGCTTGATACACCCTATGGTGGACCCAGCACAGGTAACTACATCCGTGATAGGGCCGTATGATACAGACACATGAACGAGATAGGACTTGTAGGGAGCCGATCGATTAATAGATCGTTTCGTGGGACCAAGTAATGGGTCATTCCATGACATTGGGCAAGGGATCATTTTATAGTCAACACATGACACGGGTTTGGATACTAGTACGGGTGGTGCAGAGCAAATAGATATCATAGAAATGATTTAATGGTGAAGCAGAGAAATCTTGCGATCTTGCGAAATTATACTTAGTTCATCTTGAATGGGAACCTCGCAATGTTATACATGACAAAAGTCATATGATGTTATTCGTAGTTATTGTGCCTGTAGCTTATCTTGTCATCATGCTTATGTTTATTTTTATTCATGCAATGTTATCTTTACCTATTTTTATGCTGAAAGTCGTTAGGACTTACTCAGTCTTTATGACTGACCAGTTTTGTTTCGCCTCTTTTTCTTCCGTCCCCCCCCAGGTTCGTAGGGTGGGAATACAGCTTAGTTCGGATCTTACCAAGCTCTAAGGCTCTTTCATGTACGGCTTGGATTTCCCTTGGCTATGGCTTGCTTTGCTTTATTGGGGAATATCACTATTTATTTTTATGCTTCTTTGTTTTTGAGCAAGACAGATATTTTAGCTATGTAATTGGGTATTGGAAGTTGATGGGCTTTTATTGTAAACAATTATATTTAATAAATGACTTGAAGTACTTCCACTTTACTTTCCGTTGTTTTATATATGTCTGTCTTGTAATATTTCTGTTCCAGTACCCATAATGCTCCACTGAAGTTAAGGCATTCCCTTTGTGAGTCACCTTAATGGATGTGAGATGTAAACTTCATGTCAAATTCCAGATGTCAATTCATATCAAGTTTGTGTTCTTATCCAAATTCAAGTTATAATACAGGTTTTATTCTAGAGAAATGCGTCCATTAACAAATCCATAAGTCAATTTCATGCTTAAATCAATGATGTCAATTCTACGCCAAACCCCGAATCATGTTCATGCATATAATTCTAAATTTGGTTTACGCATTCAGGTTTTGTCAATGTTATATTACGCCCAACCCTCTTTGTAATTTATAACCAAACCCTCCAGTTCATGTCATAGCCCAAAACCGAGCGTTTCCCTTTTTCGCTTGCAATAATCATTCAATCGTATTTATTTTATGATAGATCTAGGCTCGAGATAGCCTAGCTATTAAAAATCAAAAAGGGAAAGAATAAAAGGAGGCACATAATCGTAGGCATAATAATTAAAATCGAGCACATGATACATATACATGGAAAGGATGATACGGGTTGGGGTACTAGTACAGTTGGTGCAAAGAATTTAGGAAATCAAAGAAAATAATGGAAGGGTGAAGCTTAGAAATCTTGCGATGTTATACTTAATAGAAACCTTGCAATGTGATACTTGGTAGGAACCTTGTGATGATACTCTTGATAGGAAGCATGGAATGTTATACTTGATTCATCGTGCCTGTAGCTTACCTTGTCATCATGCTTATGTTTACTTTCAGTTTATTTATGCCATATTATCTTCACCTGTTTTTATGCTGAAAGCCATTAGAACTTACTCAGTCTTTATGACTGACCCAGTTTGTTTCGCCTCTTTTTCTTTCGTTCCCCCCCCAGGTTCGCAGGGTGGGAATACAGCTTAGTTCGGATCTTACCAAGCTCCAAGGTTGGATTTCTCTTGGCTATGGCTTGCTTTTCTTTATTGGGGAATACTACGATTTATTTTCATGCTTCTTTGTTTTTGAGCAAGACAGATATTTTAGCTATGTAATTGGGTATTGGAAGTTGATGGGCTTTTATCGTAAACAATTATATTTAATAAATGATTTGAAGTACTTCCACTTTACTTTTTGTTGTTTTATATATGCCTGTCTTGTAATATTTATGTTCCAGTACCCATAATGCTCCACTGAAGTTAAGGCATTCCCTTTGTGAGTGACCTTAACGGATGTGGGGTGTTACAATGGACATAGTAAAGGATTAGTAAGGCTATGAGCCAGTGCAGTGGGGTGTGTACGACTCCATGGGGCAAAGTGGACATAGCGAAGGATTAGTGGCTATGGATCAGTGCAGTTAAGCCATTGTGACTTCATGGGGCAGAGTGATCATAGCAAAGTATTGGGTGATCGAAGTGTTGGATATCGTATACTTTACGCACTGAGTGAGAGACGTGAGGATGGTTGCTATGTTTGATTGTTTGCCATCACTATAACGTGCACACCCCCACCCCCGTTATCTTTACACCATTTGTTTGGTGGCACCTTAGAGTGCTGTACAGTACGTAGTGCTAACTCTTTGGTTGCAGGTCCAGGTTCAGGTATGCTTTAGTATACCTGTTATTGTTCTGTTTGGCTGCTTATCGCTCATACCAGACTTTTTGTCTGACCCAGAGTTATATATCTCTTCTATTACTCTGGGTGCTCTCACAAGCAGACTAGAGACAAGTTAGCTGGTGATGCACGAGTAGCTGATTCAGAGGCGAGCAGGAGGCTTCCACATATGATATATATATATATATATATATATATATACACACACACAGATATTCTCCCTGTGTCATTGCTGGTCACTACTCTGGGCATTAGTAGTGTACCTTTCTTATTGGCTTTTTGAGACAGTTTTTAAAAGTTGTAATAATGTTGGCTTTGGATCATAAGCTGTACTTTGGATTTTCCACTGCTATGATAGTTTGTTTCAGCTTATGCACTGTCTCATCAGTTTTATGTCAAGTATGTTGTTATTATATTTTGTTCCATGCGCTGTGAGACATTCTACAGGTTCTTTGTTGATTCTTCGTTTTTTTCTTTCCTTCTGACGACCGTCCCATGCTAACTGGACATGTGTACAACGCACTTTTGGAGTAAATGTCGGTTGGTGCGGGGCGGGCCATCACATTTGGTATTAGAGCTTTAGGTTGCGTAGTTAACCTAGGGAAAGACACTAGGGAGAGATAGTACGTATACGAGAGTGCGTATTTGTGATTACTTTGGTTTTCAAAAGCTATATATATATACTATTAGTATAGCTAAGGATGAAGTCGCACTGTACTCGCACCACTATGGAGATGGTTTATCGTTTTCTCTTTACAGATTGAACGATGAGCCGATACGCAAGAGGTGCTGGTAGAGGAGCCAATAATGGGAATGCTGCTGACATGAGGGCAATGTTTACTAACCTCATGAGAGAAATGCTTAGGGATGTGCAGGGGGCAGCTCCCAATGCCGGTAATGGTGGTGGTCCAATAGTGCAGGCGCCTAGGGTCGATTTCGCCAAGCTGTGCTAGGATTACACTAACCTTGGTGGGAAGCCGTTCCACGGAACGGAGTCGGCCACGGATGTTCAAGATTGGTTGGATAGCTGTGATCGTATCTTCGATGACTTGGGTATCGAGGATGCGATGAAAAGAAGGCTAGCGTCTCGTCAACTGCAAGGGCGAGCGATGAATTGGTGCAATGCTATTAAGACAGCCACTCCAGAAGATCAGGTTACTTGGGATCAGTTTAAGGCTCGCTTTAGCGACAAGTTTATCCCAGCTGCTCAGAAGTCGGAATTGTTTAGGAAGTTTTTGGAGCTTAAGAAGAATGGTAGGGCAGTCTCGGACTATATTGCTGAGTTCGACACTATGTCGAAGTATGGATTATCCCTTATTGATACTCCTGAGAAGAAGAATGAGAAGTTCATTACTGGTTTGGATGGATACTTGGGGGAAAGGCTTATTAACCACGTCGATGAGACTTTTGAATCGATTGTGGGGAAAGCTTTGAGATCAGAGAGTCTTTACACTAAGTCAAAGACTGAGGTTGCATATGTAGAAGGGCTGAGCCCGCAAGCAGGCGGTGGGGGAAGAATAACACTCAGAACAAGAGGAAACAGAACCAAACTAAGGATGGCCAGAAAAAGAGCAAGAAAGATGTTGAGTGCTTCAGCTGTGGTAAGAAGGGCCTTTATGCCAAAGAATGTCGGGCCAAGCCAGCGGATAGGAAGTGCTACAACTGTGGCCAAGTGGGACATCATAAGGATAAATGTCCACAACCTCTTAAGGAGAAGTAGATTGTGAAAGCATATGCTATCGGTGCTATTCCTTCTTCGTCGAATGTCCCAACTGTGGCGGTGAAAGGAAAGAATGTCGTCATTCAAGGTATGCTTTCTATTCATGATGTACCTATTCGAGTTTTGTTTGATACTGGGGCTTCCCGTTCCTTCATATCTAGTGACCTGGTAGATAGGTTGGGACTGGAACCCGAGATAGCCGATAGACCGTTGGATGTGACGAACCCGATTGGTGGTTCGACTAACCTTAGTATGATTTGTCGAAATTTGGTCTTATCAAGTCATGGATGTATGTTTGTGATTGCTTTGTTTTGGGCTTTACTGGGTATGGCATTATATTGGGGGTCGATTGCCTCCAAAGATACGGGGTGGTGGTAGACTGTGAGGGCTTTTTGGTGACAGTTAGGGCGGATGATGGGCGGAGGGTAGTGTTTGGTAGTCTACCTAGTGATGGGGTAATGGCTAGTTTTATAAATTCCCTCGACATCCCGCATGATGAGTTGTCAGATGTGCCCGTGGTTGGCCAATATCCGAACATCTTCGAGGAGGTGACCGGGCTTCCACCACACCGAGAGATTGAGTTCCGTATTGATTTAGTGAAAGATGCCAGACCTATAGTGATTCCACTTCGTCGTATGGCACCAAGGGAGAGCGAGAGCTCGAGGTGCAAGTAAGCGATCTTTTGAAGAAGGGGTTTATTAGAAGAAGTGTCTCCAAGTGGGGAGCACTAGTTGTGTTTGCCACTAAGGCAGATGGTTCCCTTCATTTGTGTGTGGATTATCGTGAGTTGAATAAGGTGACGAGGAAGAATAAGTATCCTCTACCGCGGACAGATGATTTGTTTGATCAACTGGAAGGAGCAAGAGTGTTCTCCCAGTTGGACCTCGCGACAGGATTTCATCAGCTCCGAGTAGCGGCTGGGAGTGTTCCGAAAACGGCATTTAGGACGCCGTCTGGATTTTATGAGTGGTTGGTCATGCCATTTGGGTTGACCAATGCACCAACATACTTCGTGGATCTTATGAATCGGGTATTCAGAGATCAGTTGAATAAGTTTGTTCTTGTGTTCGTAGACGACATCCTTGTTTATTCGAGGACAGAGGAAGAACACAAGGGACATTTGAGGATAGTGATGGAGGTGTTGAGAAAACACCAATTGAAAGCGAAATTTTCTAAGTGTCACTTCTGGAGGAGGGAAGTGAGATTCTTGGGCCATGTTGTTTCAGAGAATGGTATTGCCGTGGACCCTGCGAAGGTGGCTACGGTACAGGATTGGCCTGCGCCCAAGAATGCAACAGACGTAAGAAGCTTCTTGGGGCTAGCTGGATATTATCACAAGTTTATCCAGGACTTCTCCAAGATAGCAGCACCGTTGACTCAGTTGACTAAGAAGAATCAAGCCTTCGTCTGGGACAGTTTGTGTGATAATGCATTCAAGAGTCTAAAAGAAAAGTTGACGCATGCGCCAGTATTGGTTGTTCCTAAAGGGAATGAAGATATGGCAATATACACGGATGCTTGTGGTACCGGACTAGGTGCTGTATTGATGCAAGGAGGTAGGGTTGTAGCTTATCCTACCCATGATTTGGAACTGGCAGCGATCGTGTTTGCGTTGAAAATGTGGAGACATTATCTCTTGGGAGAGAGATTTGAGTTGTTTACCGATCATAAATCGTTAAAGTATCTCTTCTCTCAGAAGGACCTGAATCTTCGACAGCAAAGATGGTTAGAGTTCTTGGCTTCGTATGATTTTGATATCGCATATACACCTGGGAAAGGCAATGCGGTAGCCGATGCCTTGAATAGGAGACATGCCAGTTTAGGGGCTATGTTTATTGAATGGAAGTAACTGGAGTATATCGCAGGGTATGATTTCAGACCAAAGTGCGAATTGGATCCAGAGATGTTAGCTAGTTTGACGATCATACCCACTTTGATTGAGCGGATTGGTTCCAGCCAGAGGGACGATCCCAATCTATTGGAAATCACCTCCAAGTTAGAGATGAATATCGACGGTGAGGAGATGAATTTGTATGGGCTTGATCGAGAAGGATGGCTTCGAAAGAATGGAAGACTAGTTGTACCCAACATGAATGGTTTGAGAGATGAAGTGCTTAGGGAATGTCATCACTCAGAACTGACTATACACCCCGGTAGTGATAAGATGTATTGAGACATGAAGCAGACTTACTACTGGGAAGGAATGAAAAGAGATGTTGGGAAGTTTATATCTAAGTGCATGAATTGCCAGCTAGTTAAAGCCGAGCAAAAGAAGCCTAGTGGTTTGTTGCAACCATTAGAAATTCCAGAATGGAAATAGGAGCAAGTCTCGGTAGATTTCATTGACGGTTTACCAAGAACTAGATCGGGACATGATAGCATTTGGGTAATTGTGGATCGATTGACTAAGAGTGCAAGATTTATACCGGTCAACTCGACTAGAACGACAACTAAGTTAGCAGAACTATATATGAAGTGGGTAGTGAGATTTCATGGAGTACCTAAAAGCATTGTGAGTGACCGAGACCCGTTGTTCACTAGTGAGTTTTGGAAGAGCTTACAAGAGGCTCTAGGGTCGGAACTATATCTCAGTACTGCATATCATCCTCAAACTGATGGTCAGATAGAGAGGGTGAATCGTATATTAGAAGATCTCTTGAGAGCTTGTATATTGGATTTTGGTGGATCATAGGATGACCATTTTCATCTAGTTGAGTTTGCATATAATAATAGCTACCAATCCAGTATCGGTATGGCTCCATATGAAGCTTTGTACGGAAGACGTGCAACTCACCATCATGTTGGATAGAGACTGGTGAGAAGTTTGTGCTTGGACCAGATGTGGTAAGGGAAACTTCAGATAAGATCAAGATCATTCAATAACGGATTAAGGCTGCCCAGGATAGGCAGAACAGTTATGCTGATAAGAGGAGAAGAGACTTAAAATTCACTGTTGGTGACTTGGTGTTTATCAAGGTTTCTCCGTTGAAGAGCGTGATACGATTTGGCAGGAGAGGCAAGTTGGCACCAAGATTTGTTGGCCCATTCCCAGTTCTCGAACAGTTTGGGAATTTGGCATATAGAGTTGAATTACCAGAGAAGATGGCGGGAGTTCACAACGTATTTCATGTTTCCCAGCTAAGGAAGTTCGTGCACGACCCAGATATGACTGTTTCACCTAATCAGTTAGAGGACTTTGAAGTGGAACCCGAGGCGGTTGGGAACCGCAAGCCGATTCGTATTGTCGAGCACGAATCGAAGCAACTTCGAAGGAAGACGGTGAAGCTAGTCAAGGTTCAGTGGGGCGAGAACGAGAATGACTGTACTTGGGAGACAGAGGAGAGCATTAGGAAGACGTATCCAGAACTCTTTGCCTGATAAGATATACTTTGCAATTTAGCTATTCCGCATGCTAGGATAGGCTTGTTTTGCTTGTTTGACTGTTGTTTTAGGTTGATAGGCATGCGGGACCCTTTGTGTGTTTTAGTTAGGGAATTTCGGGTGCGAAATTTCTTAAGGAGGGGAGAATGTAACAACCCGCATTCTACGCATCGGAGGATCATAGAATATCTATTTCTTTCTTATATGAAGACGTATGGTCATGTAACTTTAGGAAACGACTATTGGGATCATTTCCCATGTTCATGATTTTTACCAATTTTTAAATGACCATTTTTCCCCTAGCTGATACTGTTATGGCCATAACTTTTGGCTGGAAAGGAATTTTGACCTGAAACCACTTCCATTAGATTTGTTTGATGGTTTAGCTTTACGTAGAGTGGTCATAATAGCTAAACGGACTTACCGTTTGGGAGATATGGCTAAAATAAGGTTTGGAAGGTGAAAAACTGCTTAACCGGGCCAAATAGGGTGATTAGTGAATGGGCGCATAACCCATTTCGAGATTAGGGTTATGGGGAGGCTGAAAAGAGTTAGGATTTCATTCCATTTCAGTTTTCTAGCCTCCACTTACCTCTTAGAAACCCTAAAAATGGCTTCCAACCTCTAAATCACCTCCAAATCACTTTCTAATCAAGGATTAGGCTTAGCAACATCAAATCAAGGGAGATCTTCACGAAATCATGATTACAGCTGCTGTTTAGCATTAGTATTCGCGCCATATCAGAGATTTATTTCAGATCTAAGGTTTATTTGTGGCTAAGGTGAGTGATTTGCATAGTTCCTTACTAATTATGGTTAATTAAGGGTAATTATTGTTAATTACCGAATTTAAACATGATAAAATTCTGGAAAAATATTTATAAATTCTTAAATGATGTTTTAGACCTCTGATATAAACTTAGGTTAATTTGGTTAAGTTTTGTTAATCCTATCATTAATTATGCTTGAACATGTTTAAGGGAAAATATGGGGTTTTGGCTATGTTTGATCCATTTTAACCTATCATATTTATGTTTTGGTGTTTGAGGTCACTTCTACTTGTTGCTATGATTGTATGGTATGCTTTGTGATTGATTAGAATAGATAGAATGGTCGAAAATGCTGTTGAATGGCATAAAACACTCACTGGAAAAAGTTGCAGAAAATGGTGCAGGCTTTCGGATCGGAGGGATGGGCTCGGATCGGATAGTGAACTGGGCAAAGGATCACCGAACCAAACTGAGGCTTGGCACAAGGGAAAGTATGGATAAAAGGAAGGCCACAATGGTTGAACTGGGATCAGATCGAGCTAAAGAAGGGGGAATCAGATCGAATGAAGAGAAGAGGAAGGGGATCGGAACGGAATAGGAAGGGGAAGTGGATCGGATCGGAGACCAGGGACCCGATCCGAATCAATGAAGCAAGGGTACACCGACCCGACCCGCCAGAGAGCACCCGAACCGAATCAAAGTACTACGAAGGGACTTGAAGGCAACGACCCGAACTGGAGCACTTGGAAGGAGGCCGATCCGAACTGACAGAGAAGAAGGAATGGGGATCCGAACCGATCCAGTGATGACCAATAATCCGAGATGCAAAGGTAGTCCAAATGGAAGTTAGAGCTCATGATCCAGTTGGGAACCAATGAGTTCACTTCACGGTTGGGCTTTGCTGCGGGACGTGTGCTAAGGAGTTGTCGACGTTCATAACTTCGATTCACCATTGAGAAGGAATGATGGGCTACGTATCAGTGCAGTAGAGTCATCATGACTCGAGGGGCAAAGTGATCGTAGCAAGACAACGAGCCAGTGCAGTGGAGACATTGTGACTCCATGGGGCAGAGTGGACATAGTAAAGGATTAGTATGGCTATGAGCTAGTGCAGTGGGGTGTGTACGACTCCATGGGGGCAAAGTGGACATAGCGAAGGATTAGTGGCTATGGATCAGTGCAGTGAAGCCATTGTGACTTCATGGGGCAGAGTGATCATGGCAAAGTATTGGGTGATCGAAGTGGTGGATATCGTATACTTTACGTACTGAGTGAGAGACGTGAGGATGGTTGCTATGTTTGATTGTTTGCCATCACTATGACATGCACACCCCCACCCCCGTTATCTTTACACCATTTGTTTGGTGGCACCTTAGAGTGTTGTAAAATATGTAGTGCTAACTCTTTGGTTGCATGTCAAGGTTCAGGTATGGTTTAGTATACCTGTTATTGTTCTGTTTGGCTGCTTATCGCTCATACCAGACTTTTTGTCTGACCAGAGTTTTATGTCTCTTCTTATTACTCTGGGTGCTCTCACGAGCAGACTAGAGACAGGTTAGCTGGTGATGCACGAGTAGCTGATTCGGAGGCCGGCAGGAGGCTTCCACGTATGATATATATATACAGATATTCTCCCTGTGTCGTTGCTGGTCACTACTTTGGGCATTAGTAGTGTACCTTTCTTGTTAGCTTTTTGAGACAGTTTTTAAAAGTTCTAATAATGTTGGCTTTGGATCATAAGCTGTACTTTGGATTTTCCGCTGCTACGATAGTTTGTTTCAGCTTATGCACTGTCTCATCTGTTTTATGTCAACTATGTTGTTATTATATTTTGTTCCATGCATTGTGAGACATTCTACAGGTTTTTTGTTGATTCTTCATTTTTTTTCTTTCCTTCTGACGACCGTCCCATGCTAACTGGACATGTGTACAACGCACTTTTGGAGTAAATGTCGGTTGGTGCGGGGTAGGCCGTCACATGTGGTCCATGGCGTGCGACCCCAGACATGTGACCCCTGGCGTGTGACCCTGGTCGTGTGGTCCATGGCGTGCGACCCCAGACGTGTGACCCTGGCATGCGACCCTAGACATGTGGTCCATGGTGTGCGACCCCAGACGTGCGACCCTAGATGTGTGGTACATAGCGTGCGACTCCAGACGTATGACCCCTGGCATGCGACCCTGAATGTGTGGTCCATGATATGCGACCCCAGATGTGTAACCCCTGGCGTGCGACCCTTGACGTGTGATCCATGGCGTGCGACCCTTGATGTGCGACCCTGGACGTGCGACCCAGACATGTGACCCCTAGCATGCGACCTTGGACGTGTGGTCCATGGCGTGCGACCCCGGACGTGTGACCCTGGATGTGTGTTCCATGGCGTGCGACCCTAGACGTGCGACCCTGGACGTGTGGTCCATTGCGTGTGACCCCTGGCATGCTGCTCGTACGCTCTGAGATGCGCCTGAATCACCATTCTCTGAACCGCGTTAACAACGGGGTTAACAACAAGTAAATGTTTAAAACTCATTAGCAAGAGGTAAATAAAACAAGCTCGTAATTAAGATTAAACATAGTGCTTAATGACCTAATAATGAGATGTGCTTGGACCAGTCTGTATGTGTGTGGATGAAGAGCCCAACGAGGCAGATCATCATATGTGTCTGGAGACACGAGGAAGGCAGGTCCAGCTTATTGTTCGATAGGACTAGAAGAAACTATGGGACTTCTATGGAACATGAAGATACTTCGAGATGACCCTCTGTGGTAGGCCTAACGAAGCTGTAACCACAGAAGCATGGTCTGTACGGTTCCATCAAGTAAGCATGCATTGGTTGCATATTTAATGGTGGACAGACTAAATACTAATTTGAATGATATTAAGATGATTCGACGGCTGCCTTAGGGTGGGAGGCTTCGTGGTCGAGACCCAACAAAGGATAGTAGGTCTTTAGATACCTATTATTGTCAATCGGAGCGTATACAAGAAAGACTGAAGACAAGAGGCCAATGATAATTTACTATTAGGTCATTGGATGAGGGACCACATGTTTGTTTTGAGTGGATGTTAGGATGGTCATTTAGCTCTTCGTATGGTCTTTCATTAGTTTGGGGGTAGGCTGGGTGGGGCCTTGGAGAGCCTTGGGGGTAGGCTGTGTGGGATCTATTTTCAAATGTCTTTAAAGTAGGCGTAACGAGACAATCCTTTAAATATGTATCTAAAACCCCCGACAGAGTCCTGCGGAGGAACTGAGGAATCCTGGACTTCTGTGGCACAACGGTAGAAGTTTATTCACTTTTGCAACGTATCCTAGTACACTTAAGCGTCGGAGGTCCAACACATTTTCGTAGTATGATGATAGGGGCCACTTGAGGAGGGTACTATAGGGAGTACCTCGATATATTGAACATATAATATATGTATATTATTTATTTGTTTAATCTACTAGGGAATAGATGGGCACTATTTATGCGGAAAATAGAAAGTATATTATGAGATAAACTTGAATAACTTAATAAATATGAAACAATGATAGAACAGTACATGTAGCATTATTTGTAGTAGGTATAATTTGTCTATTCACCAGAACATTTGTTCTAACCCCCTCCTTATAACAAACGCGCAGGCTGACAGGTGGTTGAGATTATGTCGCTTAGAGACACTTGTTAGATAATGTTATTATATTGGTAAGTGTTTACCTACTATTATATTTTATTCCCTTCATCTTAGAGACACTTGTTAGATTCCGCAACGTTAATATATTTATCTTTGACTTTCTGCAGGATACCATACAAACCAACTCGGTTTTCAGTAGACTTGGAATTTCAGCATTTTGCGGAAAATTTGGGTCTGCTGAAATTTGGGTTGTTATAGAAATTAAAAAGGTCGCCTCTATAAGCTATCAAAGTACCTGATTTGAAAAAGAAATTTTTAACACCATGTAAAAATAAACCTAAAATAGACATACGAAATTTAACTTAAAATAAATAATAAAAGTTAATAATAAGTTCATGGACTGAAAAATGTAATTTTGAATCAATTGGAATTGGGCCACGAAAGTATTGTAGTTGCGTTCGTGGCGAGAATATGTTCCATTTTCATATTTTATTTACTGAAAACGGAGTCTGTATGCAAAAGATGTTAATAAAATAAGTTGTACGTTAATATTAACACATAGGATTTGAATTTCAAATAAATAAATATATTTATGTAGACGTTAGACCAAAAAGTGGTTCTAACACCCAATTGACTACGAATTACAGAGAAAATGAAATAGAAAGCAGCAAACACGCAAGATTTATAGTGGTTTGGCATTAATGAGCCTACGTCCACTTTATACTTCTTTAATTGATGAATCGTGTACAAGTACAATCGTAATAGCCATGCAACCTCACTAGTACAATCAATAATCTCTCTAAAATTTGTTGGATTATACTCAAGGATTTAGAGTACAATCTGAGTAGAACAGAGGGATATTGTTGGTGATAAAGTTTGGGTAGATGGAATTCCAAAGGATCCCTTAGTATAGGGTGTTTTGGTGTATTTATAGGTACAGAACACAAGCGGGTTGGATGCCACATGGGGCTCATCCCATAAATTTTGGAAATGGATGCATAGTGATATGGACAATACATCAACATCGTGGGTACGTGGGTTAGCAACCGCTCCGGGTTTGTAGTGACGTGGCGTGTAACTACTTTAAGTTTGCAGATATTGGATCAGATAAGTAAAGGAGGTTTCGACCCGATCCGGTGTTCATCAGCCGGATCTGAGGCTCCTAAATGAGTTGAAACCAAACCATGCACTTCGATCCAACCCAGTCTCTTGGTTTTTGGTGAAAGTAAAAAATAGTGGTTGTTTCGATCTGATACATCTTCTCACCCCCGATCTAATAGATTCCTCTTCTTGATCGACTATGTCTCTCTAACCTTTAAGTAAACCCAACATTCAATCCCCAAGCTTTATATAGCCTGGTTATAAAGCAGACTAACATTTTTCCCCCTCTAAGTATGTTTCATTGGAGATGAGAAATGCTTCGAAATTGTCAGCTTGTCCGTTCTCAAATCAGAATTAATCAATGGTCGAGTCTACCTATAGGATCACGACACTCAGTGAAACCACGTTTTCTGATTGTTATGTCATGTATAAATAGTAGATTTGGGTTACTACCATCATCCATGCATTCAACAAACTGAAAAATTCAACCAGGTCTCAGGTAGCCTTCAGGTAATTCTATTATTTAATTGATCTTCTGGCAAAAGAATTGTTTAACTAAACTATATCATGTCAATGATTAAGCTCTCTCATACTTTAGTCAATCGTTGTTTTATGATTAAGTCGAAGGTTTTACATCCGTTCGGATCGGACCCTACTGACTCGCTCCATCATTTCGCTCGACAAGTTTTTGGCCATCTCTCTCCCTATTGTGTGGGTCGGACCGAATCGGACTTTCAATTCATTGGAATATGAAGGGCCTACTACTTCTCCATATAAACTGAATGAGACCACACACCTTGCCTTCATGTTATATCCTCCTTCAATTCAGACTTTCCCAAAACCAAGGCAGAAACCCTAATTTTTGAATTCCAAAAACTTGCTCAATCTTCATATAAAATTCGAAGGTGGGTTAAGAATCATATTTCACGTCCCTTAATCTTCGATTTTGATTAAACAATATTCGTCATTTGTGTTAATTTGTATATACCGGAGTTCTCTGGTCTGCCGACACCGTCGTTAGTGGCGTCATCGTCACCTTGAATGGCAGTGTTGATTAACTGAGCCCATCGCCTAGGATATTTGTTCATGAGTATTCCTCTGAGCTTGATAGACAGAAAATAATGGAGATGAGGCTTTCGGTTGAGTAGAGGAGGAGAGAAGATGACAGATTAAGAAAAGGAGGCATTGGTGGATCGGATGAGGCGAGACAGGTCATGCTGAATGGATGTGGCATGGTATATATAAGTGGATCAGATCGGGCTAAGAACTTCTGATCTTCTCTGAGATTCCAGCATCACTTTGACTCGATCCATTGTACTTACCTTAGAGCCTTCGATCCGATCCGACATACTTGTCTAAGAATTTCTGACCCGATTCGATTCCTTTGTTTACACATTTCCGATCCTATCCGGCGCTTTCACTATGGAACATATTCACAACTTAACATTATTATACTTGGTTGAAACTAAGGCCTTGACGATGTGGACCTGCAACATAATCTCACATAAACTTAACCCAAGTCAAATACAACTTATAGTCTAGCGGACAGGTAGGGTAGAGCCTTCTAGACTAGACATTCCAGACTTAATAATTATGTGACCATTCGATCATCCGACATATATTGATGAATTGCTTGTTTACCTATTTACTTTAGATTCTCTGATTTTTGCACTGCACACACTAGCATAGATTAGCAAACACATACGAGGGGCACGGGTACTTATACTCTAATCTTTGTTATCTTAATGATAGTACAACAATCATGTCTGGAAGACGCTCCACATGATTGGCAGAGAAGACTAAAGCTCCAAGGCCATCTGATAACCCTAATCTTGAGGATATTTCATCTACCTTAGATCCAGAATGGGATAGTGCGGGATCAGACTTTGAAATTGAAATCCATGAAAGTGCAGAATCGTCTAAAGGCGAGGTTTCTATAGATGAGGAGGTGGAAGGAGGAGTTGGAGATAATCGTGCACCTAATGAATTTGAGAATGCAACTATCTTAGAAGAACCTAGTGACTCTGTCCGCTCGACAATTGATGAACCCAAGGTTAGATGCCTACGTTTAAGGCACAGAATTTTCTGGTGTGATATCAAAGTGGCTACTGAAACATACCGGCTTCATAATCCACTAGGGGGTTATATGGCGATTAGTTGGTTGATGTGTATTGTAGGGGCCATTCACCCGTTTCCGCCATTCGTCATCGATTATCTAAGGAGAATGCAAATTGCCCCCATGCAACTCCATCCAAATGCTTATGCCTATTTGTATACGTTATATGTTGCTTACATTGAAATCTTGTTAGTTGAGCTCACTTTTGAAGACGTAAATTTATTCAGTCACTTTAAACGTCAAACAAAGGAAACCCCGTCTTTCACGTACTTCGAGTATGTGCCTAAAATTAAAATTATTAGCGAAGGATTCAGCAGCAAAGTAGGTAATGTGAAGCCCGAATGATTTTATATCAAGCATCCGACGGGATGCGCTAGGCGATGGCTCTAGTCAAGTAAGCTTTAAACTTTGATGTTCTGACTTTAACTGCTGTCATAGACATACTAACCCATCTTATTCTTTTGTAGTTACAAACCCAAGGAAGGAGGAGCACCAAGTATATTGGGATTGCATGAACTGTTTACTTAACAGTGACCTAAAACTATTAAATGTCAGAGAATGTTTGGTGGACGACTACCTTCATCGTCATCGTCTGCTTGTCGTTAATCGGAGCATAAGATATGGAGGAGGTGCTTATGTATATGTGTCCCCAGCAGAGGGACAAGTTGTAACCTAGGCCGAGAGGGGGGAGAGTTCGAAAGGTCAAGTACTCGTAGGCCCTAGCCAGGAATTGCAGTTAGGAGATAAAGGGTCAGCAGGAGAGGAAAATCCAATTGTACTCCCGAAAAGTCCTTCTCCGTTGTTGATTCAAGATGACGAAGCTTTGAACATATGTGCCAGAGATAAACAACAAGACGATAATCCGAAAGATACCTCTGCTGTTGAAAGGCTGCCTTCTCCAAGGACTCCATTTCCTGCTAGGTCTCCTGTCAGTGGATCTTCTCCCATAGATCCCATATTCGGGATTTTATCGAAACTTCCTTTGCCCGACCAAATCTATGCTTCCAAGGATATCGGCATGGGGTCTTTCTTCCCCACATCGAAAGAGGAAGCTACTGCTGGAAAGGCCTGGGAAACTACACGGACAAATCTAGATCCGGGCTTTGGTTTGTTGGGGGGATCACCTAGGATATGCACCACACTTGCACTGCACGTTACAACACTTGTGTACCATCTTAACCTTGATTTCTAACGTATATTTATGTAAACTTGTAGGAGATATGCTGCGTCACCCCTACTCCCTTAGAGATGTTCATTCAAGTATTCCCAGATTTGATTCAAACATGGAGCATGATCGAGGCGATAGTCGTGGGAGGGAAAGAAGGAAACACCATGGTTCAAACCATCCTTATTCTTTACATTTTCGTTCCCCTTGTCGATCAGATACCGATAAGCATTAGAGCCACCAGGACCGTCGTGAAGGGGATAAGTCACTACCCAAGGTCCCAACTCTTCCAAAGGAAACACATCATCAGGAAAGGCTACCACCGAAGCATTCCGACCCACATGACAAAACCAAAATTCCTTACAAATACAGAGAGAAAGGAAAAACGACTCTCGTGACTAGTGGGCGACAAAATATCGAGATCTCTACAACGAAACCCGTGGTGCTTGACTCTGAGAATAAGGCTAGGCTGGAAATTCTGAAGAAGCAATTTCCAGATCATCATTTCGGTAATATGCCTTTTATTCCAGCTCTTGAGCCAATATCTTCGAAGTAGGCAGACGATGTCAAGGCTAAGATAGATCTGGTGGATAAGCAATATAAGGAAATGCGCAGATACTTGCGAAATCTTTCCAAAATCATCCAATACTTGTTAGCCGACGTGAGTCACATGAAAGAAATGGTCGAATATGATGAGAAAGCCATAAAGAACATAGAGAAAGAGCTTAATGATGCACAAGCCTGACTCACTTTAGTCAACGTGACATCGATAACCATAATAATAATATGAAGAGTTGCAAACGCGCCACTATGTTGAGCTTGACTCTCATAGTCAAGGGCGTGCCGCCCTGAAAAAGCAAGTAGAGGATGCAAAGTCGGAGAGTACCAATGTAAAGTTATCTTGTTCTCGCCTTGAACAGGAGAAGGCAGAATTGGCGAGAAAGAATGTTGAATTAGAGGTCAAATTAGTAGAAGTTGAAGAAAGGGCAGTCTTAGCCGAAGGGAATGCAAATATCGCTCTTAAGTCCGCCATCAATGCTAATGTGCAATTTGCCGAAGCCCAAAAATAGTTGGATGAATATAACGAGCTTATGATAGAGTTCTTTTCTCAAGTGATCCAATACTGAGACACTTCTTGGATCAAGAACTATCCTACGACCCTGGTCGATGTATTGGGCCATATTATTGATTGGGAAAAGGCAGTTTGAGGTAGATATTATTGATGAGGAAGAACTCAAGAGAAAGTATTTAAAAGGAGAGGAGCCGGAGCATCTAGATGACTGGAGGAGGCTGATCCAGGCAGCTATGAAGGAGGAAAGGCGCCAAGCCAAAGGGAAGGAAACTATTGAACCAGGCTCCATTTCTTCATCTACTGCCTCTGGGGCTACTGATACAGAAGAGTATGATCCTAAATGTCCTGAGATCCTAAAGGCGGCTCTCCTATGTCCCATCATTGAATCATCTCCTGGCACCTCTGCTATTCCAGATGAAAATCCTTCCGAAGGTATCTCCACCTTTTTGCCTTAATTTGTTAAAGTCATTTCATCTTTCCATCGTATTATAAGGCAAACGATCGAAGAACCCGAGTTATCTCGTGAACTAATAGCTATTGCTTCTCGTTCATTAGGTACAAAACAAGATGGGGAGGCCAAAGAGAAGCAAGAAGAGGTTGCTGATAAAACTGTCATGTCATCCAGTACTGAAGTTCCCAAGGATGGAGATGTGTTAGAGGCTTTATAAGATATTGACGGCGATGGAGGAGGCGAGGGAGATGACGATGTTGTTATGACTGGGGACTTGGGAGAGACTGAGAACATGACTTTGGCTAAAATTTAGGAAAAGAATGATGAGCTTTTGAAAGCCAAGGTCGAGGAATAGCTCCCAGACATTGATCCCCTCCAGGAAGTTGCTCCCAAGTCGGGATTGGTTGTCAAGCTTTCTATTGATCGATCACTGGAAGCTTAGTTCAGAAATCCTCTACTGATCCAAGTGCAACTCCTTCAGATAGAGGAAGGAAGAAACATATCCTCATTGATGCTGAGCAAGAGGAGAAAGCAAAGCTTAAAGCTACGAAAAATCCCAAAGCTTCCCCAAAGCCCAAGTGAAATGTAGTTCAGTCTATTCATTTTGTTTCCACTGGCCTTCTGTTATCGTAGCGAGTGCAGCCCTCGCGCTTTTGTTTTATTCCTTTATGTAAATCTTCACTTTTTGTAAAAAGTAGTTGGTTTCCCTGCAATGTCAAAGATTTGCAAGATGTAATTTATTTTAATCGAGTGCATTCGTAATCAAAATATTACTAATCTAAGCATTAAACAATAAATCACATCATAAATCAGACAAAGGTTTCAGTCCAGCATCACTGCAAACAATTACTTATCCAGTAAAAAATCAATATTAGTTCAAGTAATAAACAACAAAGGTGTGTAATATGTATGTGTATGGCCCCAATTAATCTTGAATAAATCACCTGGCTAGGGATTGTTCGGGATTGATTAGGATCGACATTAGATTGCCCCCAATCCTTTCGTGGGGAGTGCAGGCTCAGTTTCCATTCTTGCCCTCAATCCTTCAGTGGGGTAGGAACCCATTTCACTGGCACTTTCTCTCAGCGCCCTTATACTCTCCTATCGTATGTCCAGGTTAGAGTGTGGTCAAGGCGGTCTTCAATCATGGTGCACCGTCATGCCCTGTGGACGTTGTCTTCCCGTCCTTTATACTCTCTCTTAGATCACGAGAGTTAGAGTGGTGGACATCATCTTCCCATCCTTTATATTATTTCTCAGATCTTAAGAGTTAGAGTTAATCATGCAAACGATTGTTCCATTCGCTCCAATTTCTTTTCTATGCCCTATTTCAAATGGTGGGACCTCACTGGTTCGAGTGCCGTTTTGGCTCTCGATTTTAATTCTATTCCTATGTTTCGAGCTAAAATTAAAATAATTACAGGATACAAAAAGAGATATGCAAGAAAAGTAAATGACACGCGATATTTTTATAGTGGTTCGGCCAAATCATAGCCTACGTCCACTTTATAATCTTTTGTTTATATCAACTAGACTGTTCTAGGCAAGTCATTCCATTTTACATAGTTTATAAAACAAAAGAATCAGTACAATCTTAAATAGTGACGCAAGTGCTAGGCATCCCATGCTGTGGGGAATTCATCGCCATCCACGATTGTCAGGTTAAAAGCTCCTTTATCAAGTTTCCGCTGAATGGCATATGGTCCTTCCCATTTTGGGCCAAGAAAATGGGGGCTGGGAAGACTCGTTTCAAAACCAAGTCTCTAGGTTCAAAGGTTCTGGGTCAAACCTTCTTGTTGTAATATCGAGCAACTTGGTGTCGGTGCCTCGAGGTACGTAAGTTTTCTTCGTCCCTCTTTTCCTCAATTGCTTCCAAGGACTCGAGGAGAAGCACTTTGTTCATCATTGGATCATAATAGGTCATTTTATGAGAGGGAACTTCCAATTCAACTGGAACAACTGCTTCCGATCCAAAGGAAAGTGAGAAAGGAGCATGACCGGTAGCTGATTTGTAGGTTGTTCTGTATGCCCATAATGCTAAGGCGAATTCGTCGACCTACATGGCTTTTTCCTGCATCAATCGCTTCTTAAGAATGGATTTGATAATTTTGTTTACTGCTTCAACTTGTCCATTCGATTAAGGCTGAGCTACTGCGGTGTATCTCTTTTCGATTTTGTATTTTCGGCAGAAATCTTCGAATTCAGTATTGTTGAACTGGGTTCCATTTTCAGCTATGATGGCTTTGGGAATTCTAAATCGGCAGATTATGTTACTAATAGCAAAATTAATCACCCGCGTTGTTGTGATCGTGGTTAGTGGCTCGGCTTCCGCCCATTTGGTAAAGTAATCTACGACCATGGTTGCATACTTTGCCCCGCCTTTAGCGATAAGTAGGCTTCCAGTGATGTCTATTCCCCACACGGCGAATGACCACGGACTCACCATTGACTTAAGTTGTCTAGTATATACACTTGGAATCTTCACAAATTTATGGCACCTATCGCAGCGTCGTGAATAATCAACTACATTCCGATTTATGGTAGGCCAGAAGTAGCCACACCGTAATATTGTCTTCGTAAACATATGGCCTCCGTTGTGGTCCCCATATTCACCTTCGTGCACTTCTCTCAACACACACTTAACGTTGTCATGGGCTATGCACCGAAGTAGGGGTACAGAAAATCCCTGTTGGTAAAGGACTTCGTCCTGCATAACATACCTTGAGGCTTTGTGGACTATGACTTGTCTCTCACTCTTTTTTGTCGGGAGTGTTCCATTTTGTAGGAAGTTTTTTATTGGTGCCATCCACGAATCTATTTCCGATTCAGTTTCTAGCATTGGATCAACTTCTACATGATCAATGCTCGGAGATTTTAGCACTTTAATTGGGACCATCTCTGTTTCTTCCAGGTTATCGGAGCTAGCTAGCTTGGCTAAATTATCAATCTTTTGATTTGATGCTCGCAGAATACGGGATATGCTATAACATTCCAAGCCATCCAGCAACTCCTCAACCTTTTCCAAGTAAGCAACAAGTCGAGGTTCTTTCTCTTGAAACTCCCTGCGAACCTGACAAACAACAATTTGAGAGTCACATAAGATATCCAATGCCGCTACTCTCAATTCCTTAGCGAGCTTCAGCCCGACAATCAGGGCTTCGTACTCGGAGTCTTTGTTAGTAGCGGGAAATATCAGTCGAAGAGCGTAGTAAATCGGTCGTTTTTCAGGAGTTATCAATACAACTCCGATGCTAGACCGTCGGTCATTTTTAGTCCCATTTGTATATAACTTCCATGGGCTAGGCTCTATTTTTTGTTTTAAGGGGCTCTTCATCTAACACGTCCTCTTTGGGGATCATGAACTTGGCGGATGAAGTCGGCTAATGCCTATCCTCTTATTGGTTTTCTAGGTTGGAAGTTTAGGTCAAACTGGCTCAGCTCAATATTCCACTTAAGCAATCGTCCAAATGCTCCAGGCCGTTGTAGGACCGGTCGGAGCGGTTGATCGGTATATACAACAATTGGATGGGATTGGAAATAATGGCAGAGTTTTCTAGAAGCAATTAGTAGGCTATATTCAAGTTTTTCTATATATAGTTGTGCTCCGCTATCGCCAACGTCTTGCTCACATAATATACCGGCCATTGAACTTTGTCTTCCTCGCATACCAGGACTAAACTAACAGCATAAGATGACATTACCGAATATATGAACAAAGCTTCTTGGTCCACTGGCTTAGACAATATAGGAGGTTTTTCTAAAAGATCCAATAGCTTATGGAAGGCTTCCATATAATCTGCGGTCCACTTGAAATTGCGTTTCCCACGTTTTATCAAGTTGAAGAAAGGAACACATTTGCCTCTGGCCTTAGAAATAAACCTGCTTAATGCCGCGACCTTTCCTGCTAAGCTTTGGACATCTTTAATCTTTCGTGGCTCTTTAATGTTTCTGGCCGCTGCAATCTGATTGGGATTATCTCAACTCCGCGGGAGCTGACTATGAAGCCAAGGAATTTTCTTGACGCTACCTCAAATGAACACTTCAACGAATTAAGTTTTATTCCATATCGTCGAAGGATAATGAATACTTCCGCTAGATCTATCGTGTGGTCGAATGATCACCTGGATTTCACGAGCATATCATCCACATAAACTTCCATTATTTTTCCTATGTGATTACAGAACATCCGATTCACTAAGCGTTGGTACATCGCTCTGACATTCTTAAGTCCAAAGGGCATTACCATATAGCAATACGTTCCCAAATCTATGATAAAATTGGTGTGATCCTGATCTAGCATGTGCATGGGAATTTGATTGTAACATGAATATGCATCCATAAAAAAAAGAAGTTTGTGTCCAGCCGTCGAGTCCGCCAACTGGTCGATCCTGGGGAGTGGAAAGCTGTCCTTCGGGAAAGCTTTATTCAGATCTGAAAAATTAATACATGATCACCATTTCCTATTGGCTTTATTAACCAGGACAAGTTTGATATCCAATCAGGATACGTCGAGTCTCTGATGAATCCGTTGTCTCTTAACTTTCCCACTTCTTCCTTCAAGGTGGCTGACCTCTCCGGGTGTTTGGCGACATTCCATTGTTCTATAGTTAGACCCAGTTGGATGTGGTCCTCCGACCATAGTGTTAATGTCTATGCCTTTTCCATTTTGTTAGGAAGTAGGTTTAGAAGTAGGCTAGTTCTGATTTGGAGCAGGTCCTCCTTTTCCCCTTTCCTTAGAGGCAATCTTGTACTCACCAGCTTCCCTGCACGAAGAAATTTTTCAACAACATCCCTCGGACGACGACACTCATTTGAAGTGTAGCCGTAGGTCTCGTGAAACAAGCAGAATTTCCCTGTTTCACGTACTTTTTCGTTCGAATCTCTAGGTGGGGACTTTTTGTATTAGACAAAATTGTAAGTATCCAGATAGATATTCTCCAAGGTATCACTCAGCAGCGTGTAGTTTTCAAAAGAATGAAATCGAGGCCTCTTCTTGGAATCATTTCTCTGTTCCTATTCCTTTTGTCGTCATTTCCACCTTGGCGGTCATTCCCTCCATTTTTGTTGCCAACATTCACCGCAATCTTTCCTATGCTGTCGCCTAACTGCTTGATGGCGAAGTAGCTCTAAATGTCCACTCTATGGGTTCCGTCAGACTTTCTATTGACGAATGTTTGCCTTTTCATAAAACAGCTCCCTAGCTAATGGCAGTTTTCCGCCCAAGTATCCCTCAAACTTGATATCCTTATCAACTCTAACTATCAGCGCATTCAGGATGGTCTGCTCATGCGGGTCATTCACCTCTATAACTGCCTGATTGAATCGATCCAAATACGATTTTAGAGTCTCCCCAGGAGCTTATTTGATTGCAGACAACTCAATGACACTCATGGATTTCCAGGTGTGGACTCAAAAATGATTTATGAAACTCTAACTTAGTCCTTTAAAACTGGAGATCGATTGAGGAGGAAGCCGAATGAACCACGTCAATGTGACATCGTCAAGATATACTGGAAAGACCTTGCACTTTACAGCATCAGGAGCTACCGCGGCGTTCATGCACTATGAGTATCTCATCAAATGTTGCCTTGGATCGGTTCTTCCTCCATATCGATCCATCGTAGACAGGTTAAATCATATGGGGAACTGAAAATGCAGTATATCATCAGTGAAAGGGGTGTGGCTACGATCAATACCTTAATCTTCATTAGTGTAGCCCCTACTATCGGCCATAATTCGGCATACCATTGCTTCCATTTTAGCATTAGTTAGCGTTGGCTCGAGATCTACACTTTTGGTTATTCTTATATATCTAGTTCCCATATCGAGTTGTGTTCCCTAACTCCTCATGGGAGCAGGATTCCCTTGCCCCATATGGCCCGGTCACTCACAGGACGGGTAGGCTGGAGAGTTGTCGCTGAGTGAGATTAGTAATATTGGGATCCCTAGGAAGGACACGAGATCCTTACATCGGTAGTAACATTGGCTCTCTCATGCTTGGATCAATTGGTCCTAAAACACAGGCTGTGTCTTCGCGAGATCCCAATGATCCAAGTGTCATTTGCTCAAGGTTTTCGGGTCTCTCATATGGCCTTCTCTGATGTGGACTCCTTTCCTTCAAAGAAGATAAGTAGTCTGCAGTAAGATGATGGGTCAGAGAAGGTGTTCTTTTCCTATGAAGCTCTCCTATATGTCTACTCATAGTATTTATGTTTTCTCGCATAACAGCACTATAATGTCGTTGGGCCTCTAAGGCGTCATTAGTTCTATCCAACACATCAAGCAAGCATAAGAAATCCATGTGTGAGATAGAAGCATAGGAAGTAGGTTGATTACTAGTCGTCACAGCTTGCGGTTGAGCATTTGCATCGGCTCGAGTAGAGACACCAGCTTCAACCTAGTTCATTGGATTGTAGCAATGCCACCAGGTCGGTTCGGAAGAGCATCACCGACTTCATTCAAGCCCTTGGATTGGATCGGTCTATTACCTGATGATCGAGTCAAAATTCCCCCTCGAATCGGTTTGGATCCGAACCGGACCCCCATGACTTGGTAATTACAATTGCCTACAGATCTTCATTTGCCTCATTCTACCGAGAAGTTTGTGGTTCCTTTCTTTTTCTAGGAGCCATGAAATCTGAGTCTTTTTGGAGTCAATAAAAACTTCAAAAATAATGGAAATGCGGACACACTTCTTCGGACTTGATAATCCAAAAAGTAGAATGATAATCCGAAATGCTAAGAATTCAAATTTCCTACTGAAAGCACCAAAATGTCAGGCCAAAAGGTGGTTCTAACACCCAAATGACTATGAATTACAAAGATAATGAAATAGAAAGTAGCAAACACACATGATTTATAGTGGCTCGGCGTTAATGAGCCTACATTCATTTTATACTTCTTTAATTGACGAATCGATTACAAGTACAATCGTAATGGCCAATTAACCTAACTAGTACAATCAATAATCTCTCTAAAATTTGTAGGATAATACTCAAGGATTTAGAGTACAATCTGAGTAGAACAGAGTGATATTGTTGGTGATAAAGTTTGAATAGATGAAATGCCAAAAGATCCCTTAGAACATGGTGTTTTGGTGTATTTATAGGTGCAGAACACAGGCGGGTCGGATGCCACGTGGGGCCCATCCCACAAATTTCAGAAATGGATGCATCGTAATAAGGATAACACATCAACATCATGGGTAGGTGCGTAGCAACCGCTTCAGGTTTGTAGCGATGTGGTGTGTAACTACTTTAGGTTTGCAGTTATTGGATCAGATTAGTACAGGCGGTTTCGACCCGATCAGGTGTTCATCAGCCGGATCTGAGCCTCCTTGATGAGTTGAAACCGAACCATGCACTTCGATCTGACCCAATCGCTTGGTTTTTGGTGAAAGTAAAAATAGTGGCTGTTCTGATCCGATACATCTTCTCACGCCCGATCCAATAGATTCCTCTTCTTGATTGACTATATCTCTCACCTTTAAGTAAACCTAACATTCAATCCCCAAGCTTTGAATAGCTTGGTTATGAAGTAGGATAACAGTAGAATAAATTAATTGAAGATTGGCACGAGAAGAATATTCCAGTTGAATTCGAATTTGCATGTATATATTTATATATAATAGAGGACAAAGATGAGTAAACAAAGGAAAGAAATCAATGTAACAAATAAACATTTAATAAATTAGGCCACTAACCAGGAAAAACATTTTCTGGATGAACCACGATTCAAGGGGTCGACTGCACATACTACAGTGGTCGACCACTTTGGACGTTTTAGGGTGATGAAGGTTTTTCGAGCGGGATTTTATATAAATTGCATACATAGACTGCCTGGATATAATCTAATAGATCCTATGGTCTTTATTGACATTTGCAACTACATATACCACCCTCCTAGCTTCTCCCAAACCCTAATCTTCATTTCATTCTTGCGCCTCCACTAGCTCTCTTCCACTGCTAAATCGGAGATATAACGCTTAGATTTCTCTTCTCCTTCTCTAACCTCAATTATATCCTCTCCATTCTAATATATGTTTGAGAAATATGGAATTTAGTTTATATTTATATATATAAGACTCTAATTCATTCGATTCTTATATATATATGTTATAAGGATTTGAGCACATTTCATAGGCTGGATCCAAATTTCAATTCTACAGAAATTCTACTGTTTTCTATCTTAAATCAATGCGACGGAAATCATTTAAGTTTACTATTTCCTTTGATTTGATAGCCTAAATTTAAATTATTATGCCTAGGAAGATTTTGGTTTATATGAAAAGAAGCTGATATCAAATACCTCAAATCTTCCATTATTTGTGTTTTTACGTAGAAATGGTCAATCAATTATAGCTGAGTTTGGATTATTGATGTAAAGGAAGAAAAGGATTTTGAGTATAAGTATGCTTCTTGAATACGGTCTAGTTCTCTTACTGTAAATATAAATTCATATATATGCAAATTTTGGTTGCAAAAGCTTAAAGAATTGAATATTGCAATTTCAATAGGTTTAAATGTCTATTTGTGAAATGTATTGTTCGAACATATTACTTGCAAATTATTTGAGTATTAAGGTTTTATACACGAAAATTACATAAAAGTGGATTAGTAAATTAAGGATTTTACTTATATATTTAAGAGTACTGCACGTTGTCTCTATTCTGTTATTGAAGCCTTAGCTACAAGTTGTATGTTGATATTGTTATTTCCTTTTTATCATTTAATTGTAAATATGCATGTTGGACCATGTTAAATCAGTAGGGAAATTAACTTGTAAACCATAATAGTGATTGTTAGGATTGATATTTCAAACGTGGTTAGGATGTTAACAACGTTCGCATAAGTCACGCTTATATTTATATATATTAATAGCGTAACAAACGTAATATTAATGCGTATTAAGTGCGTAGCAAATACGTGTAAATTAGGAAATAGAATTTGAATGTCTTTATAGGAATTTTAATGTATTTGTGTGAGTTAATGACTTTGATTATAATTAATGACACACAGACGCGAGGTTAACCATTACTTGTAGTAGAAGCCTACCCGGAATCGACCGCCATATCCATCATCTACAAGTAAGACCGGTTAATTTGAGAGTTCTAGATATCATGGGCCATTATAATTAGTATACTTAGATGCGAGGTTAATCCTAACTTGTAGTAGAAGCCTGCCCGGAACCGCCTGGCAAAACTAGCATCTACAATTGGATGATTTAATGTGAGATGTCTAGTGTATATATTTATGTGTGAAGTAGGCCTGCCTTTGGGACAATATAAAGTGGCTGGCCTACCTTGATTTGGGTATTAAGTAGTTAGTACTGGGTCCATTCCTAAGATTCACTCATTGGTTTAGGACCTAAGTCATGGGACTCGCCCTTACAAAGGTCTTAAATGGTCATTGGGTATGCATTTTTATTTATAGGGTATAAAATAGTCCTAGTAGATGATAATGTATGAGTAGGGTAGTTCTCCAAGCAATGCCTGCTTCTTATCTAGGGGCTTAGTGAGGGATGACCTAGGGATAATTTATATAAATGGCCTAAAAGAACCACCATCTAAGGGAAGTATTAAGTGACTTAGGGTTTACCCATAGGGATAGCTAGATAGTAATAAGATACTTCTCCTGGAGGGTCTTAAATGAATTTATGTTCCTGCCTAAACCTGGTGTTCAGTGGCTGTTACTATTTCTCTACCTATAAGAAAAAATTTATATATATGATGTTGACGTTAGGGACAAGGTCTTAAATGGCTAGGGTCCACTATAGGGTCTTAAGTGACTGTAGGAATATCCACCCTTAGTAAATTAGGAGATGATCTTAAGTGACTAGGTATGGACCGCCTCGTGGGGTAGTAGTGATTGTAAGGATGTCCGCCCTCAGATTACTTCGTGGGTATTAAGCGACTATAAGGATGTCGACCCTTAGATTTATATATAAGCCTTAAGTGACTGTTAGGATGTCCACCTAATATGCATAATTATGGGTGTTTGCTTGCATAGACATAACATGAAGAATCTGCACTACTAATTATAGGGAATAATCACTTCTAAACTCGTATGTTTTTCATTCACTAAAACTTTATGTTCTGACCACCCTCCTCATAACATAAACATGTTAGAAGGTAAGGACGCTTGGGATCAGTGATGATCAGTGATACTTTTGTGGCGGAGCCTGACGATAGAGGCTTTTAGTAAGTTATGGCAGTATTATTATATTATTAATGTAACTATTATTGATGTACCTCTTATGATTGCTTGAGACTCATTATAACCAACATTTATTATGGTTTTAATTAAAGGTACATCTATTTTATGTTATTGTATTTATCCCTTATGCAGTGTGAGATGCTGATTTCGCTTAGACTGCTCTAGGATATATGTTTTTAGTATTTCCTTATAGGAACCAATGATCTATTAAGAATGTCTCTAAATTTCGAAGGGCCTTTTCTAGGTCAGTATTTAGTCCTATTTTGGCCAGGTTGTTACATTTGGTATTGGAGCATAGGTTACCCAATTTCGGGGAAAATATACGTATAAGAGGCTATTTTTTATTTTGAAAATGGATTTTCAGTTTTTTTTACTAATAGCTATATATATTTAGTATGCATATCTTTAGAAAATATTTTTTGAATGTCTTTCTAGGAAAGGATTAACCTTAATTTCTAGAAAATCCTTAGAAGCCATGCACTGATTCAGCATTGCCCTTGTCGATTTCGAAGCCTATAAGCACATAGGGGTGGCAATTAGACCTGACCCGACAGACCCAGACCTCAGGTCTCGGTTCTAGGCGGGTCGGGTTTTGTCGGTTCTGAACTATACATTTCAAAAATCTGGACCCGACCCGAGCTTCGGTTTGGGTCAGGTCGATTCGGGTTCGATTGGATTATAACATTAAAAATACATGTATTTCAATGCTTTTTGGTTGGTTCTTTTGGATCGGGTTTGATCGGGTCTTAAATGTATCACTACGCCATAGATGGCCTATCGCAACGAAAATCCATGGTGTTGCCAGCTAAAATGTTGCCACAGCTATGTTGATATGTCAAATTGTATTACAGTAGCTATAAATTTATTCAAACTAAAAAAAGTAATAAAATTATCAATCCGCGTGATAACAATCCAATGGTCCATGTTAGCAATCCGCAACCTGATTTTCCTTCGCCCTCTCAGCTCCTTTGCCCCCCCTCCCCCCAAATTTTCGTTTTCTGTCTGTAACCTAATTCACATTATTTTCTTCTCATTCTTTTTCCCTTGAGAGAAAACGCGTCGATCAAAACCTAGGGTTTTGACCTCTCTTAACTTAATTCCATCATTTAACAAGGACTAGGTCTTCCATCGTTATGTTTAGGGCATCAACAATCTGGAGGCACCAAAATCCTATGATTATTTATAGAATCCCCCAAAAAATGGTGATTTGCAACAAATTATGAATTCGCAAGTGACGACGAGCCACGAACAGAGACGCACGAAAAATCAATAACAATCATCGGGGTAGCGACCAGAAAAAGCACTGCATGGTTGGCACCGCCACTGGAAAAGCAATTTCATTTTCAGCGAATCAGCCATTCAGCCTCAGGTGAGCACCATGTTACTGTTTTCGGTTTTTAATAATTGATTTTTTTTTATTTTAAGCACTAAATTAAAGTTGTATTTCAGTTTGTATATCAGTACATGGTTTAGTTGTTTAGGCAATTGACGATTAAACTTATAATTACAGTAGTTTTTGCATGAATTTTGATCTAGGCAATTTCCATTTGCCAATTAGCCTGGTAGTAGTATATCAGTTGTTTGTATTTGATTAATTGATATAGGTACAACATTTGTTTGTATTTGATTAACTGATTTAGTCATAGCAAATTTGTGCCTGCAGCCTTCAATCTTCATCACAACATCAGCTATCTTTTGTCAGATACATGTGATTTGGATTTTCATTTTAGATAATTAGAGTTTTTTTAACTATTTTATATATATAAAAAAATTATAAATTGTACATGGATTGCTGGATGTTGCACATAAATTGTTTGTATTTATAGTTGCACATAGTTGCATTACTGCTGAAGTAATTGGAAAACCCCACCTCCGTTAAGGTCACTCACAATGGGAATGCCTTAACTTCAGTGGAGCATTTTAGGTAAAAGATGCAGATAAATTACAAGACAGACAAATAAAGCAGGGGAAAATAAAGTCATTTTATAAACAATGTGGTTCAGTCAAGCTTTTACAATAGTTGTCTCAATCATACTTAAAAGTAATACATAGAACTTCTGTCTCGATTTAAAAACTTCCAAGTATAAAAGAAGCATAAAAATAACAATGATATTCCCCAATAAAGCATGAACCAGCCATAGTATTGGAAGAGAGAATCCAAAGAAATACATCAACCATCTTCGAGCTTGGAAGGAAAACTGCGCTAAGTGGTAACATTTCCTCCCTGTGAACCTGGGGGGGGGGGGGAAGGTGACGGAAGAAAAGAGGTGAAACAAAACTACGTTAGACATAAGTCTGGTAAGTCGAGTAACTTTCAAATCTTAAAAACCCGTAGGTTCCCAATTTTAAAGGAATTCCTGCCAAGATGATAGATCCAGCCGTAGGTGCCTCTACATCATATAAACTGGCAAAAGCATCATGACATGAATAAACTGAATATAAGACAAAATCGTGATAATAAGGATAACACGATAACTTAAGATAAGCAAAAGGTATGAAAAGGCAAGATAAACTAAATGCGCTTCTACTCTTTCTCTGCTTCGCTACTACCCTGTTATTCTAATTTCTATATCTCTGCACAACCTAACCAGTGTCCCAACTAGTAATCTGTATAAAATGATAATATGATAACGTGATCCCAATCCCTGCAATTGTGGTAGCCTTCAGGTGTACATCTATTGTGAGGATTCCACCTCAATCTGCCTAATTTCCATGAATGTGTTAGATGTACCCTTACTACCCTATCGATCGGCTCCCTACTTGTATTAATTTCTCTTGAATCTGTGTCAATCGGCCCTCTCCTGCATTTAGATACCCTGTGTTGGTCCCACCACAAGGTGTATCAGTCCTTATGATAGCAACCCGACACGATTCAATATGCACAGTGTATAACTACTGGTACCAAGTGCCTGCTTTTTCCCACTCCGGAGTACGTGCACGCCCGTAAATCGTCGGATCCTAAACTGATGTACCCACGGCCGCCGTTTTGACCACTTATAATCAGCCCAGTAATCGTGCCCCACCCTGCCTAGTTCAGGGTACCATGATACATCTATGTGGGTTACTGCTGAAATGGGCCCCCGTTACTAGGGTTTCCTACTGGTTAAGTTTGTGGGCCTATATATACAAATATTACCCACCTACACGAGATGTACTTAACCCTCCCACCGATTCAAGCATGTTTATTCAATGGTTAAGTTTTGTGGGCCTATATTTACTAATATTACCCACCAATCCGATACGTACTTAACCCTCCTTCTGGTTCAAGCATGTTTGTCTAATGGTTAAGTTTGTGGGCCTATATTTACAAATATTACCCAACCAACTTGACATGTACTTAACCCTCCCGCACATTATGCCATATTGGTTAAGTGTTGTCCATGCATGTTAACTTAACCCACCCATTCATCATGTCATGTTGGTTAAGTGTTTTCTTATTAACTCAACCCTCCTCACTTATCACGTTGGATTGGTAAAGCATTTCCTATTAACTTGACCCCGTTCGTCCATCAAGTTATATTGGTCAAGTATTTCTTGTTAACTTAACCCCACGTGTTCATCATGTTGTATTGTTTAAATGTCATTAATCAATTCAAGTTACTTAACCCACCTACTGGTCGTGTTACTTTGGTTAAGTGTTGCCTTCTTGTGTCAACTTAACCCTACCACAAATCAAGTTATATTGGTTAAGTGTTGCCCTCTTGTTTTAACTTAACCTTACCACAAATCAAGTCATATTGGTTAAGTGTTGCCCTCTTGTTTTAACTTAACCTTACCACAAATCAAGTCATATTGGTTAAGTGTTGCTCTCTTGTTTTAACTTAAACTTACCGCAAATCAAGTTATATTGGTTAAGTGTTTCTTATTACTTAACCCTACCCATTCATCATGCTATACTGGTTAATTGTTTCATATTAACTTAACCCTGGTCATTCATCTTGTTATATTGGTTAAGTGTTTCTCATTAACTTAACCCTAGTCGTTTATCTTGTTATATTGGTTAAGTGCTTCTCATCAACTTAACCATAGTCACTCATGTTATATGGGTTAAGTGTTCTTATGAACTTAACCCTAGTCAATCATGTTGTATTGGTAAAGTGTTCTTATGAATTTAATCCTAGTCATTCATCTTGTTCATTAGCATTAATTGATTTGTTAATGCACCAACCTCTCTTATTAGATATGTGTTGTTGCGGTTACTGGATGTGCCGGGAGGTTCCGGCAGTTTTACACTGCAACTCAATCAAACCTCGGGTTTTCCTTGGACGTGATGCACTAACCTCTCACATTATATTGGTATTGTTGTGGTTACTGGATGTGCCGGGCGGTTCCGGGCAGTTTTACACCACAACTCAATCTTACCTCGGGTTAGGCACGTTTATCTTTTCACTAATTTACATATTTACAGTTTATATGCAAATTATTCACAATTGTTGTCAATTTCAGATTATGCCATATTTACCATGAATTTCCAAGTCTAGATTTTCATGCTAATTATCCCAACCTCTCATGTTCCAATTCTCAAGTTATGCCCTACAAAGCTAATTGCAAGTTATGGCCCCAAATTCAATTTTCAAGTTATTACTCAAAATAGGCTACGCCTAATCTTTCCAAGTTTGTAATAATAGTCATGCCCCAAAATTACAATATTCATTATACTTGGCGTCCCAAATCAATTGTTAGGCCAAATCTAGCTTTAATGTTCCAATTTTTCATTTTACGCCCAAATTAGATTTAACGCTCAAGTTACCCCAAATTCGCAACAATAACAATTATGCCCAAAACTCGATTTATATTCGAATTTCATACTTTGTCGTTCATGCCAATTCTAGGTTCAATATGTCGAATTACATATTCCATAATTCATGTCAAATTACCCAAATTGCACCTTAACAGTCATGCCATAATACATGTTCCAAATTATCCAAATAAACGTCAATTTCATGTTATACCCAATTACCCCAAATCATAAGTTACAAAAATTGTGTTCCACCATTACCAAATAGACTATTCCCCAATATCCCCGCATTCCAATCGCACGTATAATCAGTTTCAGTCTAGATTCGCGGTTAATCTAGATTCATAAAATAAAGGGGAAGAAAGAGGAACAAAAACGAGAGTAGGCATAAAAAAGGCATTAAAATGGTAGATCTGTCAAGTATAATATTATGGACCTAAGAGGATTACAGATCTGTTAGAGTTGAGATATAACAAAGATAGATCAGAAACAAACTAATAGAAATAACCTCATAGACATATAGATCCGATATAAATAATAACATGAATGTAAAAAGATTATATATTAGATGTCCAACAAAAATAGGCATGATTAAATAATAACTTCCTAGGCATGTAAATCATTGATTCAATAGAAAGATAGGAATTAATCTGAAAGATTTGTCTTATCATCAAGCATGGACCTAGATCCATTTCATTACATGCCAAAATCACTATTAGGTGTTTAAATCTGAAAATAACTTGAACTTACAAAAAGAGATTGATTCTTGTATTTCTGGAATCGGTTTTCTGAAACTGAAAAGCGATCCCTTGACGTAGATTATCGATTCTCTAATTTAGATATGATTATTAGAAAATAATTGTTGAAGTCGTTGAATTAGCCTTTGAATGAATCTCTACTTGAATTCTAACTTGATTTCACGAAGAACTTGAGCAGCATAACCCCGTCTTTGATTTATTTTGATATGAATTAGGGTAGAGTATAGGCGTAATGAAGTTTCGTAGAGAAAACTGTAGCCTTAGGGGTGTTTATATAGCATAAGGATCAACGAATCTGGTCAGAACGGGAGTCTAAATGCAGAAAAACGAACCTGTCCCTAGATCTGGAAATGGGGGAGTTCGATCCCTAGGTCGACCCCCTGGTTGACCTGGGTCCTGGGCTGGAATTTTTCCGCCCAGCCCGGGTGTGTGATTTGAATTTCTAACTTCTTTTAAATTTGAGCTGTTTTATTCTATTTAAATTCTTAAAACTTCTGAAGGCCATAACTTTCTCATACGAAGTCCGATTTATGAAAACTTAGACTTTATTCCAAGCAGAATTCCGAGACAAACGCAATGGCGTAACCCGTTTCCCTTAATTCTTCTTTTAAAAATTAAGTATACTTTAATTTGTTACTTTTAATATTCTCAGAAAATACGGGGTGTTACATTCTCCCCTCCTTAAAGGATATCGTCCTCGAAATCTCTAAGTTAAGAAGAATGCATATCCTAACATCCAACATCCATCTACTCAACCATTCATTCACAAGCGTCCATTATCCTTAAAAGATTTATAATGCTTTCATGATCATATGCATAGTGTGTGTACATGTCCTTATCTAATGCCAAATCGGGCGGTCTACTGATTCAGTTGACCTCCTCAAATGCGAATTATGTCAGTGCCATGAGTCCATCATGTATGAATTATTCCTAATCGTACTTTATAACTTCTACATTAGTGCACATTCATTCATACAAATGCAAAATCCATATGATAAAACATCAAGTTTCAGTTCATATATATAAAAATTCACTCATGCATATGCAATATGAAAGTGACTGAGCCGGTCTAGTGCCTAATGTGTGTATATGCATCCACGAGCAACCACTTGCAACCACTTGCAACCACCAATCATAACATGTTTCAAACACATGTTTACATCCATTGGTTTCTACCTAATAATAAGGAATAGGATCGAGGAGAGAAACTTAAAAGGTGGATACAAGCATGCATAAACTTAATGAAAGAGAGATCAAGGATGTACCCTCAAAAAGAAAAGGGCAGGCTGCACGTATCTAGTCTTTAGTCTTCCAAGTCACATCTTCTTGAGCTTCACTCCACTGTATCTTAACTAATTTAACTTCACAACTGTGAAGCTTCTTGACCTCCATTTCCAAAATCCACTAGTAAAGATAGGACCTCGATCACTTACTGTGCTAGAGGGTATCCAATGTAGTCAAACTATCGTTCCAAGATAAATAGGTGTGAGCCATGATACCAAGTGTATATATTAAGATGATTAGAGGTCTCTCCTATACTTAGCTTATCCATCATGTCACAAATCTGAGGGTCTAAAGCTGAAGGTTGCTATGTACTTTTTACCTCTCTTAAGGTCGGTCTTACTTAGGGCGTCTGCCACAACCATTTATTTCTCATGCAAACCATCCTAGTCGAACTCGACATCCCTCAGTACAAGCCCCAAAGGCCTAAACCAATATCAGAAAAGCACCCAAGGAATACCTCCTCCGAATTTGGACGATCTACGTGAGATGATACTAGCAAAACAACCAAACAATTGAGCACTTAACCGACTCTGCCTATCCTCGCCAATCTTGCTCCAAAACTATCGTTGATCGCATAACTGTCTTTCCACTGTCAACTAGATATATGCGGAAGTCTATCTCGAGTTTTAGGGGGAAAACCCCTAACCTAATCAAAAACATCTGCATACTCATGGACTATTCTAACAGATCGCAAATCGTCGATAGATGCATCAAGAGATTCTAGGTAGCTAAGCCTAACTGATCCCCTCAGGATCGCACGAAATCTCGAGGGTATTCCCGAGGCAAGTAAAAAGTCTAACTACCCTCCTTTTGCAATTACTAGCTAACCAACCCATGCCTAGAATCAACCCATAGCCCATGGAACCAAAAACATAAGCATTATACTTAAACTCAGTCCTTAATATATGTATTCTGAAATCCTTACAAACCAAAGATAAATGAGCCGAACCACTAATTGGATTTGAGACAATAATGGGATCTTCTATTATACTAGTACTAAGGTGCAGAGACTCAACTACGGAAGCAGATATGAGCGAATGTGAAGCGCTGAAATAAAAAAGAGTACTAACAGGATGATCAGAAAGAAAAACTAAACTTTACTATACTTCTCTTAGGTACGCTGGCGGTGAAAGCATGCACTTTCCTTCCTGAAAATCCTGTCCTCCTTGTCCTCCGGGCAATCCTTGATAAGATACCCTGCCTCACCATGCTGAAAACAACCGCTTGTCTTTTACTTCCTATAATTAAATGACCGGCTATACCGCAGAAATGATACTTCCTCTTGTTGTGGGATATATTATTTCCTCCTCCCTTCTTATATTCCAATCCGTTGTTTGTGATTCTTTCCCTTCGGCCTCTTTCTCTTTACCTCCTTTGTGAACCATGTTGACAAGCCTTTTGAACGTTACCTCCGTCGCACGGGAAACCCTACAAAGCATGGAAGAGTATTAGCCGTAGGTGAAACAACTATGACTATGGATGGAGGTTGGGCACTTCTTCGCCCTTTGGCAGGTGTCGTAGTCTCATCGAGCCTACGGAATCATGCCGCGATGAGGTTACCTCCCAGAAAGCCAGGAGCCTCGGAGACTCAGGAAAGAAGGAAACAAGGATTCAAACAGAGGATCTAAAGATAGTGCATATGGCATTGGGGAATATGCCTTTAAAACAAAACTTTTCTTTTGAAAATGCTTCTTTTAAAACCATTTTAAAAATATTTTTTCAAAACTTTTATCTGATCCGGTAACCTTCAGCTCTGATACCAAGTGAAACACCCCACCTCCGTTAAGGTCACTCACAAAGGGAATGCCTTAACTTCAGTGGAGAATTTTAGGTAAAAGATGCAGATAAATTACAAGACAGACAAATAAAGTAGCGGAAAATAAAGTCATTTTATAAACAATGTGGTTCATTCAAGCTTTTACAATAGTTGTCTCAATCATACTTAAATGTAATACATAGAACTTTTGTCTTGATTTAAAAACTTCTAGGTATAAAAAAGCATAAAAATAACAATGATATTTCCCAATAAAGCGTGAACCAACCATACAGTGGAAGAGAGAGTCCAAAGCAATACATCGACTATCTTTGAGCTTGGAAGGAAAATTGAGCTAAGTGGTAACATTTCCTCCCTATGAACCTGGGGTGGGGGGGGGGACAGAAGAAAAGAGGCGAAACTAAACTAGGTCAGACATAAGTCTGGTAAGTCCAGAAACTTTCAACATATAAACATGCAAAAGCATCATGAAAAATAAACTGAATATAAGACAAAATCATGGTAATAGGGATAACATGGTAACATAAGATAAGCATAAGGTATGAAAACACAAGATAAACTGAATGCGCTTCTACTCTTTCTCTGCTTCGTTACTACACTGTTATTCTGATTTCTATATCTCTGCACCACCTAACTAGTGTCCCAACTAGTAATCTGTATAAAATGATAATATGATAATGTGATCCCAATCCCCGCAATTGTGGTAGCCTTTAGGTGTACATCTATTGTGAGGATTCCACCTCAATCTGCCTAATTGCCACGAATGCGTTAGATATACCCTTACTACCCTATCGATCGGCTCCCTACTTGTATTAATTTTCTTGTGTCTGTGTCAATCGACCCTCTCTTTCGTGTAGATACCCTGCGCTGGTCCCACCATAAGGTATATCAGTCCTTATGATAGCAACCCGACATGATTCAAGATGCACAGTGTATAACTACTGGTACCCAGTGCTTGCTTTTTCCCACTCCGAAGTACGTGCACGCCCGTAAACCGTCGGATCCTAAACTGATGTACCCACTGCCGCAGTTTTGACCACTTATAATCAGCCCAGTAATCGTGCCCCACCCTGCCTAGTTCAGGGTACCATGATACATCTATGTGGGTTATTACTGAAATGGGTCCCCGTTACTAGGGTTTCCTACTGGTTAAGTTTGTGGGCCTATATATACAAATATTACCCACCTACATGAGATGTACTAAACCCTCCCACCTATTCAAGCATGTTTATTTAATGGTTAAGTTTTGTGGGCCTATATTTACTAATATTACCCACCAATCCGATATGTACTTAACCTTCCTTCTGGTTCAAGCATGTTTGTCTAATGGTTAAGTTTGTGGCCCTATATTTACTAATATTACCCACCCAACTTGATATGTACTTAAACCTCCCGCACATTATGCCATATTGGTTAAGTGTTGTCCATTCATGTTAACTTAACCTACCCATTCATCATGTGATGTTGGTTAATTGTTTTCTTATTAACTCAACCCTCCTCACTTATCACATTGGATTGGTTAAGTGTTTCCTATTAAATTAACCCCGTTCGTCCATCAAGTTATATTGGTCAAGTATTTCTTGTTAACTTAACCCCACGTGTTCATCATGTTGTATTGGTTAAATGTCATTAATCAATTCAAGTTACTTAACCCACTTGCTGGTCATGTTACTTTGGTTAAGTGTTGCCTTCGTGTGTCAACTTAACCCTACCACAAATCAAGTTATATTGGTTAAGTGTTGCCCTCTTGTTTTAACTTAACCTTACCACAAATCAAGTCATATTGGTTAAGTGTTGCCCTCTTGTTTTAACTTAACCTTACCAGAAATCAAGTCTTATTGGTTAAGTGTTGCTCTCTTGTTTTAACTTAACCTTACCACAAATCAAGTTATATTGGTTAAGTGTTTCTTATTACTTAACCCTACCCATTCATCATGCTATACTGGTTAAGTGTTTCCTATTAACTTAACCCTAGTCATTCATCTTGTTATATTGGTTAAGTGTTTCTCATTAACTTAACAATAGTCATTTGTCTTGTTATATTGGTTAAGTGTTTCTCGTCAACTTAACCCTAGTCATTCATGTTGTATTGGTTATGTGTTCTCATGAACTTAACCCTAGTCAATCATGTTATATTGGTTAAGTATTCTTCTAAATTTAACCCTAGTCATTCATCTTGTTCATTAGCATTAATAGATTTATTAATGCACCAACCTCTCTTATTAGATATGTGTTGTTGCAGTTACTGGATTGTAACAACCCGAAAATCTGGGCCAGTTTAAAATTTTTATTTTGGCAATTTTAGCGAATTTTGATTATTTAAAATGAATCATTTTAAATAATATCGACGAGAAATTTATTTTGAATAGAATTCGAACGTATATATTATACGCGTCGTCGTTAGAATATAAATAATTATATATGATTATAAAAGGAATTGAAAATGGCGCGGTAGTTCGATAATTCGATTTCAAACTTCAATTGAATGTACCGGGTGCAAAACAATCCGGATTTTAGTGAAACCAAAAACATTAGGATCTAATTGTGAATATCTTCCCAACGAATCCGACAAATCAAAATTTCATAGCGGGAATCAAAATATATGTCCAGTTGAAAATTCTAAATAGTTGCTATGGAATTCAGGCCCTTAAAAATGGGAATTTTGCAAACGACCTCGGATTTCGACGAAACCACTTTTGTTGGGTCCGTGATGTCAAATTATTGCTAGGTTTCAAATTTCATAATTTTTCGAATCAATATGTGAGCGTGGCAAAGGAAAACGCGGTTGACCAGTTTTAGTTGATTTTAATCGACTGGAAAATGGCCATTTTTCAAACGGTCTCAGAAATCGATGAAACTAGTTTTGTTAGGACCGTATCGTCAATACGAAGTTAGAAAATATTTTTCGGGAATTTTTAGAGCCCGTATGAGGGCCCGGTAAATTGAAATGTACGTTTAAAATTCAATATAATGATTTAAATGTAAATTTGACGAAAACTGATCGAAATTGTCGAATCAGCTTGCGATACATATCCCATTGTCTTCGGAATGGGGGTAAAACGCTATGGACGATAGTCGGTAGGTCTCATTTGGAGGTCGAAATAAAAAGCAACTTTTTGGAGAAGAAAATAATTATATAATTATATGAAATTTGGTCAACCCCCTATATTCCCCCCCCCCACGTTCATTTCCTCAGATCAAATAAAAAATTAAAAAAAACATCATCGAACGAAATCGCGCTCGTGCCCGGATCTCGTACCTCGTCGCCGCCGGCCTCCACTCTTCCGCCGCCCTCTCAGGTGAACCCCCCCTCGTCTCCCCCTCCGCTCGATTACAGCGAGCCCCCCCTTTTTTCCACTTCGAATCGGAAACCCACCCGCCTCCTTCCCAAATCGAACCCCACTACTCCGCCAGCGCAACCACCAGACCGGACCCCCTCGCCGCGACCATCTCCGACCTCCCCCTCATCGCCCAACACCTCCCCAAGTTGCCATCTCGTATGCAGCGCCCCACTCCTCAGAAAACGGAAATTAAAGTAAGTTTTTACCTTATATTTTAATTTTAATTCAAAGTAATTAGTCTTAGCAACGTATAAAAAAATCAGTTTTAGCATAGTTAGTAAAGAAGTGATGTTTATTTAAAGAAAGATAAGATTTTTAGATAAACAAAGATTTAAAAATGTATAGAACATTGATTTATTTTCAGTTTTAAAAATAAATTAGCAAGGGAAAAGATTTGATTTTTCTTATTTGAACATTAGCAGAAAGAACAGATTTTTGTATGGTAAAAGTATAGATTTTTATATACGAAAAGATTATATTTTTAAATATGAAAAGGCGATATTTTTAAAAGTGTTAAGGCGAGATTTTTAAATATAGAAAGATCGGATTTTTATATATTGAATAGCGAAGTAAAAATTCGATTTTTATATATTGAATAGCATAGTAAAAATTCGATTTTTATATATTGAATAGCATAGTAAAAATTCGATTTTTATATATTGAATAGCGTAGTAAAAATTCGATTTTTATATATTGAATAGCGTAGTAAAAATTTGATTTTTATATATTGAATAGCGAAGTAAAAATTCGATTTTTACATATGTAGTGGCTACGGGCGACGAAGAGGACGAAAAGGCGAGAACGACGAAGATCTCTACAATAGGAATGTCATGAAGTTGGGATAGCTTTCGGTGAGAATTTCTCACTCTTCAATCTCCTTTTCTAGTTATATATATACTAGGATGCAGACGGTGCTTAGCAGCACCCGACACCCGTCATCCACAGACCATGGATGGCTTGTTTGTTTAATTATTTGGTTGTGTAGTTGGTTAGATTATTTGGTTTGAATTGAATTGTTTGGTGAAATGAGATTGATTTGATTGATGTGTGAATGGCGTGGGCCTTCACTAGACCGGGGATAAGGCTAGGCCTTGTCCCGTTTCTAGTATCGTGCCGTTATGCCGCCGAAATTTCCTAAAAATGAGTTAGAAAAATAAAGATAACTTTTTATTTAAGAAATGAACCGAATAAAATATTCATAGGTTGAATAAAATAGTTTGATCGTTAAAAATATAATTTTTAACGTGAATGTGAATAAATAAATATTCATATACAAACCGGATGGTTTGTTTATGTACACCTATTTGAAGGACATTGATTGGGACGATAAATTTTAACATCGCCCAACTGCACAAATAAAATCTGTGTTTGATTGTTTGAAACCCCACACGGGTATTGGGATGATATTCGAAGTACACTAATCCCGATTGTTTAGTTGTATGTCGATCGATTGATTGACAGACTGTTATAAGCGTTGAATATTTATATTTGATGCTTATACAGTGTAGAATGCACTTTGGATGATGGTTGATTATTCATCGTTGTTGATATATACATGTGTTGTAGAAAATCCATATAATTAACATTATACGGTAATTGATTGGGCCTCATTCCAGTTTAGAAAAAGAAATATTTGAAATAGAATATTTGAAATAGAATATTTGAAATAGAGATATTTGAAAAGAAATATTTGAAATAGAATATTTGAAATAGAAATATTTGAAATAGAAATATTCGAAATGGAATATTTGAAAATATCAATATATGAAGCCGTGTTGATTAGATTGACGCCATTTTGACGTGAACGATATTTATATCGATTTTATTCATTTTAAAACGAATATTGAAAAGTGATTTCGAAATCGAATATTTTGAAATGAAATTTAATTTGAATTGAATCGAATGGAAAACCAAATTTGAATTGAATAGAAAACCAATTTGAATTGAATTGAAAACGAATTCGAATTGAATTGAAAACGAATTCGAATCGAATGGAAAACGAATTCGAATTGAATTGAAACCGAATTGAAATGAATTCAAATTGAATTGAAATTTGAATTGAATAGAAATGAATTTTAAAACGAGTTTATAAGGAAGAATTCAATTTTGATTTGAATTGAAATGGAAGTTGAAAATGTTTTTGAAACTAATTCAAAACTATCTATATAATTCGTTTTAAATAGAAATCGACGAAATATATAATATATATATATATATTATATATATATAATATAATGGCCTGAATAGAATGCGCCGCGCCGCGGCAGTTCGCGAATTTCGACCATTGACTTCGAACGGATATTACGGGAGATCCGACCGTCGGATTCTCCTAAAACCGGAACCATTGGGTTCGTATCGAAAAGAGATTTCTAATGAATTTTAGAAATTAGAAATCTAACGGTTGGATTTGGAATTATGTCCAAATCAAATTTGAAAAAGGTCGCTGTAAGTGCAGTTCGATGGCCAATGATGGAAATCGACTGTACGGGCCTTGATAAAACTATTAAAAATAGTAATAATTTATGTAAAATCATAAGAAATGATTTAGAAAGGATTGGGATGAAAAAACCCCTATTTGAAAAGATAAAAATAGATTTTTATTGAAATGAACTAGTTTTGAACTAGAATTATAATTCTATTTATTTTTAAATAAATAAATTGAATTTGAAATGGTTTTGAAAATAACCAGAATTTCCAATGATTGCAGTGGAATGGATTTGAATCGAAATTATCTTCAGAATATTTCGATGTTGGATTTCGTGATTATACAGATGTTGTTATGGAAATTTGAAAGATATAGATATATATATATATATATATATATATCGTTATTTCCAATATGATATTTGTTGGTCGTAGAATTTGATATTGAATATAAGCCAGGATATTTTCTATTCAAAGCCTTGTATTTAATATCAAATGTGATTTGGGTTTGTCGTGAATGGTGTCTTGACTAACACTGTTCTTGAACCTAGTTGAGAAAAGATTAAATCTTTTTATTTAGATTTAATGAAGTGTACCAATTAAATAATATTTAATTGAAATTGAATTGATATTGATTTTTGGGTTTATCGTGAACAGTGCTTTTAAATAACACTTGTTCTTTAACCCGATAATTAATGGAATGGGATTTTGGGTTTATCGTGAACCGTGTTTTAAAGGACACTGATTCTTTAACCCAGTCAAAGATTAAAACTAAGTGGAGTTTTAATGAATCTTTAATTAGATTGAAATAATCGAAATGGAGTATCACCAGTTTTGCTCCAGGCGTTAATTAAATCTTTAATTAGATTTGAACGTGAAATGGTAATTGAATTTACCGATAACACCGTGATGTTAGATATGAAGTATAACCAGTTTTACTTCATGGGATGAATAGGTTGGGATTGGGAAATTAAAACAAAAGATTACTTCGGTAAGATTCGTTAATCCCGACTAGTTGAATCGAAATTCAAAAGATGATTAAAGAATAAATTCAAGGAATTTACCTTGGATAGAATTAATGGGAACCTTTCCCTATGAATGTGAAATTTAGAAACTAACTGTCGGTTAGCCAAGCAGAATGGTTTCCTGGATATTGATCTGATGTTGGTTTCGGCCTTAGGGGTTAATATTTGGGGAATTATTCTCTTGATTAATTTACGGTTAGTGACTGATGAATTGGAATGAGGCGTATGTTGTGTTTGTGTAACACTTATTTAAAATATACGCGAGTTATTCGGAAAGACCGGGTTTATCCCATTCTGAATAACTGATATGACGATAAGTCGAAGATGAAGACGGTGGTCGAAGACCGGAAGTCTTCACATCGTTTGGGTGATTACTAATGATCTTGATTGGGTTGTACACCCAAGAAGATGGAAACAGTTGGTGATCGTCCAGAAGTGCTTGGAGATCGATGGATATGCGGGGTACTAGGTGCCTCCGGTTTCGTTCAGACCCAGAACGGACTTGTAAATGGACTGTGTGTCTGACATTGGATTTTAGTCCGTGTGATTGATCTCTATTAAATATATATCTGTTTGGCGGCGGAGAATTTATTCTCTTGCTTAACGCCCTTCTTTGAGACGTACGAGCTCAGGGGTTATATATTGATGGATATCAAACGGATGGAGTGAATTGCCTGTGTGGCATGCCTAAGTGGCAATTGATCGAGGCTTCTGTTGAAAAGCAAAGTCTTGTGGTTGATGATCGAAGCACGACCTTTGTGGCGTAGCTTTGTGTAACGTTTGCTTCGCGAGTTTCGCACCCCGGTTGTGAACCAAAAACGGGAGACGGACCTCGGGGGGACATGCGTTTTCTTTCTAGCTAGGGTGGTGTCAGTGACCTACCAACCCTGACATTTATATACTTTTCACCTGTGTGGTTGTTGCTGTTGCGAGGCGCCTCGGTTTGATCGGACGATCCGAGTCCGATGGAGTCATTTAGTTGGCTCACCTACGCCCCAAAGGGCGGAGAAACGTAGTGTTCAGGCATTATAATCCACATCGGTGGACCGGCCCTGACGATCCAAGGGGCAGTTGCGGCTGTTCCTGAGACACGGGCTAGAGCGTCTCGAATCGGTTGAGGACTATCTTTTGCCTCGGTTCACAGACGGAAACCCAACTTCCAAATACGTGACATTTGCGGTTTTGATTGTAGAGCCTAGTATGGCGACATGATATATGGTACCCATGCCGTCTATGATTGATACTTATGATTTGAAGCTATTTTATACACTATGCACTTATAATAGTATCAAATGATTTGTTTTAAACCGTATCAAGCATTCTTTGGCTGTTATAATGGAAAACCCTATCCCCCGGCTTGCGTTGCATTGTGTGATAGGACCTGGGTCTTATAACAGCTTCATTTTTCTTTATTTAGCATTGCGCTGTTTGTTTTATGCACTGGTATTCTTGGGAGGAAACCCGTTCCGTGTTATACGGCGTGGTCCCTTGATTTACCTAACTTTAAAATAAAGATTTATAACTGTTTTAGTTCTCACACCAGTCACATGACTGACCTGGAGTTTATTGTTTTAACCTAAACTCTGGGTGCCCTTATTTTGACACGGGCAGTTAGTAGTTTTGGTTTTGCAGATTTATATTCATAGGATCCTGGTTTACAGCTGGAACGATATCCGGAAAGCTTTGTATCCGTATATCTCCTTCTAGTTGTGTATTGTATTATTTTCCGCTTCTATGTAATTTATTGTAATCTCTGGTATTTCTGTGTAATGTATATTCATTAATACTCTGTATATTCTTGTAATCTGATGCATTGTTGTAATATTCAATGAAATGTTCTCCCGTCTGCGTTCTGATTTGTCTTGTCCTCACAGTAATTCGTTCTTTCTCATCTCTTCGGAGACCGGGGAAGTTTCGGGTCGCTTCATTTGGTATCAGAGCTTTGGTTTACAAAGCAGAGAACAAGGCACATTAGAACCATGCGAAAGAATTCATCAGATATTTGATTAGTATTATCCAATTAGAATGACTCGTTAGAGATGGGATCAGCAGTATCCTAGAATGAGTGTGAAGAGTATATTTTTAAAATGGAAACAAATTTTGTTTTGAAAATTTAAATCAATTATTCGTATTTGATTATTTATTTAAATTGATTAGGACAGTCCAGTATATAAAGATTTTGCATATACGCCTTGCAAACGTGTATTTGAAGTTTTAATATACTGGATAGATATAGAATTACACTCTAGTCGCCCTGGAGTGATTCTGATGATTGATATATCATCATCAGAATTTATATTCGAGTGAAGAACGTGTAATATCTATATATTTCCTATTGACTGGTGTGAGAACCAAAAATTAGATAGGGCCTATTGTTGTGATTTGGTATCAAAAACATGATTTTTGTATATGTATCAAAATTATGAATTTGAAATTCTAATTCGCTAACTGATTGATGTTTGTGTAGTTTGTTTATTTAGTTGCTAATTTTTAGCCATTTAGCCTAATTAAATCAAATATTGAATTGTATTGAAAATTAGTCGCATTTGCTTGCATATACATGTACTTACATTGAACAGGTCATAACAAGGAGGCTAGAGCAGAGAATAAAATTTGTTTGCCCGACAAATAGGTACATGTTTACTATATAATTTACTGTTTTGTTTGGGTGATGATGATTTTATGAGCCTATTGACTAGCCGCTTGGCTTTTTCTTTTTCTTTTTGAGATCAGAAGGCCTACATGGCAATTTCGGGATTTTACCGTGGCTCCCGGTGCAGGGGAGGTTATGGCGAAATTTTTCGAAAATTTAGGGTGTTAGCCAAATTTTTGAAGAATTTGAAAATTCTCAGAAACTGAAAAGTTGGAGAATGGAAGCCAGATCGAACATAGAGTTGATTGATCAAACCACTTTCGACTTTGTTCCTTTTCGGGGACGAAAAGTTTTAAATGGGGGAGATTGTAACAACCCGAAAATCTGGGCCAGTTTAAAATTTTTATTTTGGCAATTTTAGCGAATTTTGATTATTTAAAATGAATCATTTTAAATAATATCGACGAGAAATTTATTTTGAATAGAATTCGAACGTATATATTATACGCGTCGTCGTTAGAATATAAATAATTATATATAATTATAAAAGGAATTGAAAATGGCGCGGTAGTTCGATAATTCAATTTCAAACTTCAATTGAATGTACCGGGTGCAAAACAATCCGGATTTTAGTGAAACCAAAAACATTAGGATCTAATTGTGAATATCTTCCAAACGAATCCGACAAATCAAAATTTCATAGCGGGAATCAAAATATATGTCCAGTTGAAAATTCTAAATAGTCGCTATGGAATTCAGGCCCTTAAAAATGGGAATTTTGCAAACGACCTCGGATTTCGACGAAACCACTTTTGTTGGGTCCGTGATGTCAAATTATTGCTAGGTTTCAAATTTCATAATTTTTCGAATCAATATGTGAGCGTGGCAAAGGAAAACGCGGTTGACCAGTTTCAGTTGATTTTAATCGACTGGAAAATGGCCATTTTTCAAACGGTCTCAGAATTCGATGAAACTAGTTTTGTTAGGACCGTATCGTCAATACGAAGTTAGAAAATATTTTTCGGGAATTTTTAGAGCCCGTATGTGGGCCCGGTAAATTGAAATGTACGTTTAAAATTCAATATAATGATTTAAATGTAAATTTGACGAAAACTGATCGAAACAGTCGAATCAGCTTGCGATACATATCCCATTGTGTTCGGAATGGGGGTAAAACACTATGGACGATAGTCGGTGGGTCCCATTTGGAGGTCGAAATAAAAAGCAACTTTTTGGAGAAGAAAATAATTATATAATTATATAAAATTTGGTCAACCCTCTATATTCTCTCCCCCCCCCCCACGTTCATTCCCTCAGATCAAATAAAAAATGAAAAAAAAAACATCATCGAACGAAATCGCGCTCGTGCCCGGATCTCGCACCTCGTCGCCGCCGGCCTCCACTCCTCCGCCGCCCTCTAAGGTGAACCCCCCCTCGTCTCCCCCTCCGCTCGATTACAGCGAGCCCCCTTTTTTCCACTTCGAATCGGAAACCCACCCGCCTCCTGCCCAGATCGAACCCCACTACTCCGCCTGCGTAACCACCAGACCGGACCCCTCGCCGCGACCATCTCCGACCTCCCCCTCATCACCCAGCACCTCCCCAAGTTGCCATCTCGTATGCAGCGCCCCACTCCTTAGAAAACGGAAATTAAAGTAAGTTTTTACCTTATATTTTAATTTTAATTCAAAGTAATTAGTCTTAGCAACGTATAAAAAAATTAGTTTTAGCATAGTTAGTAAAGAAGTGATGTTTATTTAAAGATAGATAAGAATTTTAGATAAACAAAGATTTAAAAATGTATAGAACATTGATTTATTTTCAGTTTTTAAAATAAATTAGCAAGGGAAAAGATTTGATTTTTCTTATATGAACATTAGCAGAAAGAATAGATTTTTGTATGGTAAAAGTATAGATTTTTATATACGAAAAGATTATATTTTTAAATATGAAAAGGCGATATTTTTAAAAGTGTTAAGGCGAGATTTTTAAATATAGAAAGATCGGATTTTTATATATTGAATAGCGAAGTAAAAATTCGATTTTTATATATTGAATAGCATAGTAAAAATTCGATTTTTATATGTTGAATAGCATAGTAAAAATTCGATTTTTATATATTGAATAGCGTAGTAAAAATTCGATTTTTATATATTGAATAGCGTAGTAAAAATTCGATTTTTATATATTGAATAGCGAAGTAAAAATTCGATTTTTACATATGTAGTGGCTACGGGCGACGAAGAGGACGAAAAGGCGAGAACGACGAAGATCTCTACAATAGGAATGTCGTGAAGTTGGGATAGCTTTCGGTGAGAATTTCTCACTCTTCAATCTCTTTTTTTAGTTATATATATACTAGGATGCAGACGGTGCTTAGCAGCACCCGACACCCGTCATCCACAGACCATGGATGGCTTGTTTGTTTAATTGTTTTGTTGTGTAGATGGTTAGATTATTTGGTTTGAATTGAATTGTTTGGTGAAATGAGATTGATTTGATTGATGTGTGAATGGCGTGGGCCTTCACTAGACCGGGGATAAGGCTAGGCCTTGTCCCGTTTCTAGTATCGTCCCGTTATGCCGCCGAAATTTCCTAAAAATGAGTTAGAAAAATAAAGATAACTTTTTATTTAAGAAATGAACCGAATAAAATATTCATAGGTTGAATAAAATAGTTTGATCGTTAAAAATATAATTTTTAACGTGAATGTGAATAAACAAATATTCATTTACAAACCGGACGGTTTGTTTATGTACACCTATTTGAAGGACATTGATTGGGACGATAAATTTTACACATCGCCCAACTGCACAAATAAAATCTGTGTTTGATTGTTTGAAACCCCACACGGGTATTGGGATGATATTCGAAGTACACTAATCCCGATTGTTTAGTTGTATGTCGATCGATTGATTGACAGACTGTTATAAGCGTTGAATATTTATATTTGATGCTTATACAGTGTAGAATGCACTTTGGATGATGGTTGATTATTCATCGTTGTTGATATATACATGTGTTGTAGAAAATCCATATAATTAACATTATACGGTAATTGATTGGGCCTCATTCCAGTTTAGAAAAAGAAATATTTGAAATAGAATATTTGAAATAGAATATTTGAAATAGAGATATTTGAAAAGAAATATTTGAAATAGAATATTTGAAATAGAAATATTTGAAATAGAAATATTCGAAATGGAATATTTGAAAATATCAATATATGAAGCCGTGTTGATTAGATTGACGCCATTTTGACGTGAACGATATTTATATCGATTTTATTCATTTTAAAACGAATATTGAAAAGTGATTTCGAAATCGAATATTTTGAAATGAAATTTAATTTGAATTGAATCGAATGGAAAACCAAATTTGAATTGAATAGAAAACTAATTTGAATTGAATTGAAAACGAATTCGAATTGAATTGAAAACGAATTCGAATCGAATGGAAAACGAATTCGAATTGAATTGAAACCGAATTGAAATGAATTCAAATTGAATTGAAATTTGAATTGAATAGAAATGAATTTTAAAACGAGTTTATAAGGAAGAATTCAATTTTGATTTGAATTGAAATGGAAGTTGAAAATGTTTTTGAAACTAATTCAAAACTATCTATATAATTCGTTTTAAATAGAAATCGACGAAATATATATTATATATATAATATAATGGCCTGAATAGAACGCGCCGCGCCGCGGCAGTTCGCGAATTTCGACCATTGACTTCGAACGGATATTACGGGAGATCCGACCATCAGATTCTCCTAAAACCGGAACCGTTGGGTTTGTATCGAAAAGTTCTTTCTAACGAATATTAGAAATTAGAAGTCTAACGGTTGGATTTGGCATTATGTCCAAATCAAATTTGAAAAAGGTCGCTGTAAGTGCAGTTCGATGGCCAATGGTGGAAATCGACTGTACGAGCCTTGATAAAACTATTAAAAATAGTAATAATTTATGTAGAATCATAAGAAATGATTTAGAAAGGATTGGGATGAAAAAACCCCTATTTGTAAAGATAAAAATAGATTTTTATCGAAATGAACTAGTTTTGAACTAGAACTATAATTCTATTTATTTTTAAATAAATAAATTGAATTTGAAATGGTTTTGAAAATAACCAGAATTTCCAATGATTGCAGTGGAATGGATTTGAATCGAAATTATCTTCAGAATATTTCGATGTTGGATTTCGTGATTATACAGATGTTGTTATGGAAATTTGAAAGATATAGATATATATATCGTTATTTCCAATACGATATTTGTTGGTCGTAGAATTTGATATTGAATATAAGCCAGGATATTTTCTATTCAAAGCCTTGTATTTAATATCAAATGTGATTTGGGTTTGTCGTGAATGGTGTCTTGACTAACAGTGTTCTTGAACCTAGTTGAGAAAAGATTAAATCTTTTTATTTAGATTTAATGAAGTGTACCAATTAAATAATATTTAATTGAAATTGAATTGATATTGATTTTTGGGTTTATCGTGAACAGTGTTTTTAAATAACACTTGTTCTTTAACCCGATAATTAATGGAATGGGATTTTGGGTTTATCGTGAACCGTGTTTTAAAGGACACTGATTCTTTAACCCAGTCAAAGATTAAAACTAAGTGGAGTTTTAATGAGTCTTTAATTAGATTGAAATAACCGAAATGGAGTATCATCAGTTTTGCTCCAGGGGTTAATTAAATCTTTAATTAGATTTGAACGTGAAATGGTAATTGAATTTACCGATAACACCGTGGTGTTAGATATGAAGTATAACCAGTTTTACTTCATGGGATGAATAGGTTGGGATTGGGAAATTAAAACAAAAGATTACTTCGATAAGGTTCGTTAATCCCGACTAGTTGAATCGAAATTCAAAAGATGATTAAAGAATAAATTCAAGGAATTTACCTTGGATAGAATTAATGGGAAACTTTCCCTATGAATGTGAAATTTAGAAACTAACTGTCGGTTAGCCAAGCAGAATGGTTTCCTGGATATTGATCTGATGTTGGTTTCGGCCTTAGGGGTTAATATTTGGGGAATTATTCTCTTGATTAATTTACGGTTAGTGACTGATGAATTGGAATGAGGCGTATGTTGTGTTTGTGTAACACTTATTTAAAATATACGCGAGTTATTCGGAAAGACCGGGTTTATCCCATTCTGAATAACTGATACGACGATAAGTCGAAGATGAAGACGGTGGTCGAAGACCGGAAGTCTTCACGTCGTTTGGGTGATTACTGATGATCTTGATTGGGCTGTACACCCAAGAAGATGGAAACAGTTGGTGATCGTCCAGACGTGCTTGGAGATCGATGGATATGCGGGGTACTAGGTGCTTCCGGTTTCGTTCAGACCCAGAACGGACTTGTAAATGGACTGTGTGTCTGACATTGGATTTTAGTCCGTGTGATTGATCTCTATTAAATATATATCTGTTTGGCGGCGGAGAATTTATTCTCTTGCTTAACGCCCTTCTCTGAGACGTACGAGCTCAGGGGTTATATATTGATGGATATCAAACGCATGGAGTGAATTGCCTGTGTGGCATGCCTAAGTGGCAATTGATCGAGGCTTCTGTTGAAAAGCAAAGTCTTGTGGTTGATGATCGAAGCACGGCCTTTGTGGCGTAGCTTTGTGTAACGTTTGCTTCGCGAGTTCCGCACCTCGGTTGTGAACCAAAAACGGGAGACGGACCTCGGGGGGACATGCGTTTTCTTTCTAGCTAGGGTGGTGTCAGTGACCTACCAACCCTGACATTTATATACTTTTCACCTGTGTGGTTGTTGCTGTTGCGAGGCGCCTCGGTTTGATCGGACGATCCGAGTCCGATGGAGTCATTTAGTTGGCTCACCTACGCCCCAAAGGGCGGAGAAACGTAGTGTTCAGGCATTATAATCCACATCGGTGGACCGGCCCTGACGATCCAAGGGGCAGTTGCGGCTGTTCCTGAGACAACGGCTAGAGCGTCTCGAATCGGTTGAGGACTATCTTTTGCCTCGGTTCACAGACGGAAACCCAACTTCCAAATACGTGACATTTGCGGTTTTGATTGTAGAGCCTAGTATGGCGACATGATATATGGTACCCATGCCGTCTATGATTGATACTTATGATTTGAAGCTGTTTTATACACTATGCACAAATAATATCAAATGATTTGTTTTAAACCGTATCAAGCATTCTTTGGCTGTTATAAGGGAAAACCCTATCCCCCGGCTTGCGTTGCATTGTGTGATAGGACCTGGGTCTTATAACAGCTTCATTTTTTTTATTTAGCATTGCGCTGTTTGTTTTATGCACTGGTATTCTTGGGAGGAAACCCGTTCCGTGTTATACGACGTGGTCCCTTGATTTACCTAACTTTAAAATAAAGATTTATAACTGTTTTAGTTCTCACACCAGTCACATGACTGACCTGGAGTTTATTGTTTTAACCTAAACTCTGGGTGCCCTTATTTTGACACGGGCAGCTAGTAGTTTTGGTTTTGCAGATTTATATTCACAGGATCCTGGTTTACAGCTGGAACGATATCCGGAAAGCTTTGTATCCGTATATCTCCTTCTAGTTGTGTATTGTATTATTTTCCGCTTCTATGTAATTTATTGTAATCTCTGATATTTCTGTGTAATGTATATTCATTTATACTCTGTATATTCTTGTAATCTGATGCATTATTGTAATATTCAATGAAATGTTCTCCCGTCTGCGTTCTGATTTGTCTTGTCCTCACAGTAATTCGTTCTTTCTCATCTCTTCGGAGACTGGGGAAGTTTCGGGTCGCTTCAATGTGCCGGGAGGTTCCGGCAGTTTTACGCTGCAACTCAATCTAACCTCTGGTTTTCCTTGGACGTGATGCACTAACCTCTCACATTATATAGGTATTGTTATGGTTACTGGATGTGCCGGGCGGTTCTGGACAGTTTTACACCACAACTCAATCTTACCTCGGGTTAGGCACGTTTATCTTTTCACTAATTTACATATTTATAGTTTATATGCAAATTATTCACAATTGTTGTCAATTTCAGATTATGCCACATTTACCATGAATTTCCAAGTCTATATTTTCATGCTAATTATCCCAACCAGTCATGTTCCAATTCTCAAGTTATGCCCTACAAAGCTAATTGCAAGTTATGGCCCCAAATTCAATTTTCAAGTTATTACTCAAAATAGGCAACGCCTAATCTTTCCAAGTTTGTAATAATAGTCATGCCCCAAAATTACAATATTCATTATACTTGGCATCCCAAATCAATAGTTAGGCCAAATCTAGCTTTAATGTTCCAATTTTTCATTTTACTCCCAAATTAGATTTAACGCTCAAGTTACCCCAAATTCGCAACAATAACAATTATGCCCAAAACTCGACTTATATTCCAATTTCATACTTTGTTGTTCATGCCAATTCTATGTTCAGTATGTCGAATTACATATTCCATAATTCATGTCAAATTACCCAAATTGCACCTTAACAGTCATGCCATAATACATGTTCCAAATTATGCCAAATAAATGTCAATTTCATGTTATACCCAATTTCCCCACCATTACCAAATAGACTATTCCCCAATACCCCTACATTCCAATCGCACGTATAATAAGTTTCAGTCTAGATTCGAGGTTAATCTAAAATAAAAGTGAAGAAAGAGGAACACAAACGAGAGTAGGCATAAAACAGGCATTAAAATTTTAGATCTGTCAAATATAATATTATGGACCTAAGAGGATTATAGATCTATTAGAGTTGAGATATAACAAAGATAGATCTGAAACAAACTGATAGAAATAACCTCATAGACATATAGATCTAATATAAATAATATCATGAACCTAAAAGGATTATATATTAGATGACCAATAAAGATAGGAATGACTGAATAATAACTTCCTAGGCATGTAAATCATTGATTCAATAGAAAGATAGGAATTAATCTGAAAGATTTGTCTTATCATCAAGCATGGACTTAGATCCATTTCATTACATGCCAAAATCACTATTAGGTGTTTAAATCTGAAAATAACTTGAACTTACATAAAGTGAATGATTCTTCTATTTCTGGAATCTGTTTTCTGAAACTGAAAAGCGATCCCTTGACGTAGATTATCGATTCTCTAATTTAGATTTGATTCTTAGAAAATAATTGTTGAAGTTGTTGAATTAGCCTTTGAATCTCTACTTAATTCTAACTTGATTTCACAAAGAACTTGAGCAGCATAACCCCTCTTTGATTTATTTTGATATGAATTAGGGTAGAGTATAGGAGTAATGAATTTGTGTAGAGAAAACTGTAGCCTTAGGGGTGTTTATATAGCATAGGGATCAACGAATCTGGTCAGAACGGGCGTCTAAATGCAGAAAAACGAACCTATCCTCGGATCTGGAAATGGGGGGAGGTCGACCCCCAGGTCGACCTATGTGACCCAGGTCGACCCCCTGGTCGACCTGGGTCCTGGGCGGGAAGTTTCCCGCCCGGCCCGCGTGTGTGATTTGAATTTCGAACTTCTTTTAAATTTGAGCTGTTTTATTTTATTTAAATTCCTGAAAATTTTGAAGGCCATAACTTTCTCATACGATGTCCGATTTACGAAATCTTGGACTCTATTCCAAGAAGAATTCCGAGACGAACGCAATAGCGTAACCCGTTTCCCTTAGTTCTTCTTTTAAAAATTAAGTATATTTTAATTTTTTACTTTTAATATTCTTAGAAAATATGGTGTGTTACAGTAATTATACATTTTTTATACCCACGGGTTCAAGGAGGGGTATAAGGCAGACTGGTACATAACTATAATAATACATATTTTTATGAATCATAATGTATTCTTCTAGGATAGATCATTTTATGTGACAATATCGCAGTTTATGACCCAAAGATATCATGTTACATACTCACAATTGCACAGTTGATAAAAAAGCCTACCAACTGCAGTTTTATTGTTTAGGAACATTTTGCTTAAGCTAACTTAATTATTTGTATGTATTTATTGTTTAAAAAGCCTGCCAACTTAATGGTTTGTGTCTCTTTTTCCTTAACAGTTTTGTTTAATTCTGGGTGGTTAGCATGCTTCATGTCAACAGTTTCCTTAATAATTTTGTTTAAAAAGCCTACCAACCTGTACTCGGTTTCATATCTTAGAGCAAAGAATAAGATGCTTCATGTCTTTAAATTTTTCATCTGATATCTTCAATACGTTTTCCTTCTCTTTTTAGTTAAATTTCTCATTTAGGATCAGAAAATTAACAAATGTGTAGCATTATTTTGAGGCTTTGATGTAAAGATCTCAAATTCGAATGTTGAACGTTAGTGTTTTTGAACTTTAAACATCTATCTTATCATCGCTTCATTTCGCGAAAAGTCCATTCCTATTATTTCGTGTCTTCAACTCAAAAATTGTTCCAAAAATGAAGTATATGAAGCTTGGAACATAGCCCGACTTGTTTCAAACAAATGGAAATAATATCAGGCAAACTACAATCCATTCATTTGTTTTTATATATATAAAGTTGATGTGAATATATATTACATATCTCCTGCCTATTCTTTGTAGAAAAGTACAAAACATTTCCCTCTCCTTTTTTCTTAGATGGACATTACAACACCTCACTTGAACTCGTCCCAAGTTCGATTATTATTTTCGTTACTAAAGGAAACAACATTAGATGCTGGCTGCTTATTCATCAATATAGTTAGTAACTACATTTTTCCTTTTATCCTACCCCAAAATCATTACTTATTCTATCCACTATAACTTTTGAATTGAGCTTGTACCCCTGGGAGCACCAATAGTTTGAACCGACACTTCAGCATTTGCATTTGTTTCGTTTCCTGCTTTCACCATGTCTTCAGCTTCTTGCCTAGCTTGTTTACCGTTATCCATTGTTTTGTCAGTAATATGAGCTTCACTTCTAAAAGCTTGGATAAGTATTTAATCAATCATTGCTATTTGTTTTTCTTTAGCTACAACGATTTCTACATTCTCATATTATTCATCCCAATTCTCAGTGTTGGCCATATTCTCGTCACCTTGCACTGTTTCAGTTTGTGGACTATCATCATCAGATAGCACACTAAAGCTGTTATCACTCATACAGTGCGATTTTCCATTCACAATGAAACAATCATTTTAATTTATTTTACGTTAGTTAGTAGCCATATTAAGATAGCATGCACCAATTTATTAAATTTAGAAATACGTTTACTGTTATAGAAAAAAAGCTAGATATTCCTATTCAAAGAGCTAGCGCAAGGATCTCTTCCAGGCTGAATAGCTTATAAGACATTTTAATTTGCTGGAGAATCAAATTAGAAAGTGTAAACATTATACATAAGGATTATGTCCCCAAATTACCAAGGCTTTAGCAATTTTCAAGCCTTTGAGAACCGATTTCATCTTCTTGTCAGTAATCAACTACGGATTTAGCTGCACTTCTGCTAATTTATTTATTTACTTTTTAGGTTTTCTCAACTAGATAAATGTGTGTTACATAATTAGATCTAAAGCTTCAAGGTTGATTTTTGTAATGTATGTTGAAGTCCTAACGCTCTGTACTCACCAATTGTCCATATAATCCTTGTATAGCACACATTTGCTGAAGTATAATTTACATTACTTAATTACAACGTTGCATTGATAAAGTATGGAGCATTCAGAGCTATCTTAGCTTTTTGAAAACTTGGGGTTGGGGCTTTGTTTAATATATTATATGTAAATTTTGGTTTTTAAGATCTAAAACCAAACTTGCATTATTGGCCATGTCATTCTCCCTTTCATGCTACATACAAGCTTATTCTGGCTCCATGACATTTGATGTATTCCATTTGCTTTTGCAGGCCGCATAGGCCATTCATGGTTGAACTAGAGAAGTTGTGTTTGTGAGCGAATCATCAGAAGGAAAATAAATAAAGGTAGTTGTTTATATAACCATTTTCATGTACTTTTTCTTACGTATGGGTGTATGTGTGAGTCTGCAAATGAGTGCATCGAGTGACAATATAGTGAGAAATGTATGTAAATGTGAATGATTATATTATATATAAGTGAATGCACAATAGTGGAGTCAAAAAATTTGTACCATTTGAAATATTGAAATAAAATATTTATTTGGATAAAATACCGTGTTATAATAATGGTTATTATATTATCATGAAATCATTGATTAATAGCAGTTGAGGTGTAATTACTTTTAGTAGTTGTAAACAAAATTTTAACAAATGCTAGAAACAATTGTAAAAAAGGTTGACTTTATTACGATTGCCAGTTGTACTAGACATATTACAACTGTTTTCGGCAGTTGTGAAAGGATATTTTTTTTGTTGTAGTGGTACCTGTGGCAACACCAGTACTGATGTTGCCTTAGGGTCGCGAAAATGTTGCCTTTAACTCTAAGGCAACGCAGCAAAAGGCAACCCCAAAAAAGAGTTGCCATAGATCATTTTTTGCCAATAGCAATACTTTTTGGCACCTACCGCGTCACTTTTCTAGGGTTGTCGTAGGTCATCTATGGCGTAGTGCATTTTTCATCACCTAGACCTAACCCGAGACCCGTCGGGTTCGGTTCGGGTTTGGGTCTTTTCAGGTCGGATTTCGGTTCTCGGTTCTAATTGCCAGCCCTATAACCATGTAACACCCTGTAACTATAAAACATGACATAAGGGATAACTAAAGAATTCTTATTTTTTAGAAGAAGAATTTGTTGTATATAACGGTGTTTTATACACAATTATATGATTTTTGTTTGATGACAACAAACAAATATATTTTATTATAAATGTGTTTGTTACTGTACTGTTTAATATAAACATTACAGACAGAAATATAATATTTAAATTTAAATAGAATATGAATGTACAGACATTCAGATATTTACACAGTATTTTGTTTAAATTTAAATATTTTATTTCAAATATTCAAACAGTACAACTATTTATAACTCCACTATTTGAACACATCACATTTCATATACATTCCTAGAATATTGTACTTGTAAATAAACTGAATATAAAAGACAAGTTTGTTTGAACACAATAAAATGTATTTTATTTCAAACAAAATTTGCTTATTACAAATATCAGTACAATTCTCTCTACAATACTCATGCATTCACTCTGTCACATATACATACAATTTCATTCATATACAGATATTTTGACTTTTATTCATTCACTGACACATATACATTCTCTTCTCAATCCTCTGCCTTTTATCTTCTGTCTTCTATATTCTGTCTTCACAGCATCCTTCAGCCAGTCCAGTCATCCATACCTGTCATTTACAGAAACACACACACAGAGTATCTGAAACAGAAATTATTTCAAAATTTATGCAAATATAAATTTTATTTTTAAATAAATAAAATTTATATTTGCATAAATTTCTGTTGGGTTACCAATCATCCTCTTAGGTTACCCAGCTGGTAATCTGGAGTGTGCAGGTTCGATTCCCGGCCTCTTCACGTATGTGAGGGAAAGGTTATGCGCACTAATCGACCATCCCCAAAGCCCGGAATGTCATAAGAATAGTACTAGGTGGGAGACTGCTTGGGAAGTCCTCTCGCTTGAGTACGGGAGCCTTTGGCACTGGGTATCCACCTTAATAAATTTTATTTTTAAAATTTTATTTGCCTCAGCTTTCTGGGGTATTTCTCATCATTTTTCATGACATGATTAGATTCATCTGTGTCTAGTTAGTTTGTATATAGTACAGGGACAGGAAATCTTGTCTGATGGTTGCATATACACTTGTGTATAAATATACACGTGTGCACTGCCTCGCCAATCAGTGCGCAACTGAGGAATAGCCACGTGGACCATCTCGACTCAGTGCATTTTCTCAAGCACAAGACAGTGTGTAAAAACAAGTGAAGCAATAAACATATATGGCTCAGCAAATTCATGTGATCATGTAAACAAGCATGATTGAGAATGGAACTACAACATAAATAGCAAAGTGGTGATTCACTAGAATGGTGTAACAAACTGGATAAACCAAGTTCATGGCAGCAACTATTTTTTTTTTTAAAAGCAGGTGAGCATGGTTCGAGAAAGATGGTGTAACAGTGGGTGTACAAATTCATACAAGGAAATTGGTGCTGCTACAAATGGCCGACCATATATGGTGACAAGTTTCTAGGCAGCACATCAATATACATGCACAAGCACATGGAGCCGAGTATAAGAAAAATAATACAAACTCAAAACTGGTGCACGCAAATACAAGTGTCACTGAACACAATAGCTCAGCCATCAATATGTTCATAGAACTAAATTGAAGTGGCATGGCAAATATTTTTTTACCAAGTTCAAATGCATTTTTCCAAGGTGGTGATGCACACAAGATTCAATATTCAATGTAGCAACATGGTAGTATGATCAAGTGTACAGGAAGCAGCATGTTTAAGTGTACAAGGTCAGGCACAAAACTATGGCCAGAACATGGCATGAACATGTGCTTGTCAACAATGCACAATACAAAGGACATGGAAGAAACACACACTTTCAACAATTCAAGTGTTTAAGTATGTCTAGAAGCGGCAAGTCAAAGAGAACATTTCTTTATGCTTCCAGCATTGTTCAGATTTCACAAATGTTTTTGACAAAAAAGAATAAGTTTCCAAAATTTCATTTCTTGGCTTATGTTTTCAAACAGAATCAAAATGCTTTTCAAAAGTTCACGGCGTCAACAAATTATTTCTGGCAACAATTTCTTTCATGCAAGATTTAAGAAATCCAGTTACTCAAGGTATTTTATTTCAGATTCATCAATCCATAAATCAATCAAAGGACAACGAGAACATTTTTTAAATGATTTTCAAAATGCCATTCATGGGCAACAATCAATTGGTGTTTTCAAAATATATAGTGAACAAGTTTTTGACAAAGTGTTTCAGAAATTCGAATTATATCTTTCCAGAGATGCTCAATTTTTTTATAGCATTATCAATGGACAAATGGCAATGCTTTTAAATCTTTCCAGGTTAGGCAAAAATCGTGTTTGAAAATTCTAGAAATCAGTGAACAAAATCAAGGAAACACATTTTATTGTTTCCAGTTCTGAGTAACAAAGAAATTCGCACATGTTTTTCAAAGCGAGAAATTCATTCTTATTCAATACAGCTTTTCAATCACACAAGGCAACAAATCAAATCTTCCCAGTTTTTTGAATCATTCAGAAACGGACATCATCTTTTTAAATGGCAAGATATCACAAATATCATTACAGCAATCACGCATGGGTTCAAACCAGAGGACAAACAAATTGTATTCAAGCAGTGCATTTTTTCATTCAAGCAAAAAGGAGCCAATCACGCAACAAGTCAAAAGGGGAAATAAACAAAACCAGATCAATTCGTTTGACTGAAATCAGAGATAGTAGGGTTTTGTTTTTACCCTATAAAAGCACACTAACATCATCACTGGCAATGTTTATCCCAATCGAGACAGGCATCAAAAAATCCGAAAATCAAAATTTGAAAAATCAAATTTCTCACTGTTGTTCTCGGTCAGAAACCAACCCAAATCATTGATCAGAGACGAACGACGTAAAAAAGAACTCGAGCATCAGAGAATCATCTTCATCAAACAAGCATCGATCGATTTGGGGAGAGAAACCCTTGATTTTTTTAATCACCAAAGCCGCCATTTTTTCAGAAACAAAGGGATTGGGAAAATAAATAAATGGCTGGCCAAGTTTTAAAGGGGATAACCCTTTAAATTAACTCCTAGGGTTTTTCTTTTTCAATTTGTTTTGTATTTTCTATTTTGTTTTTAAACCGTCTCAAACAATTTCTAGAATTCTATAAAATCTAGGAGAATTAGTCAGGGTGTTGATTGACAATCGCTAGAGTCTGTAAAATCTAGGTTACTGGTTACAGGGTCATAATCAAGGGAAATATGATCGAGGGGATATCGTTCAGTCTAGGGTTTTGAGCGTAGGGTTAGAATAGGAGCAGGGATTGCGAGTGTACTTGGTCTTGTATGCGGGATCTGTTCTATCACCTGGTAGAAACCTTAGGAATGCAGAAGTAGGCAAGATTTTGTTGAAGCTGGGTATACCTTGTGTCATTTACTTTCTGCATTTCTGTTTCTGCTATATTCTGTGATCTGTAAATAGTTTTTTAATATCCTGTAATATTTGAACTCTGCGATAAATTTCAATAAACACTATTCACCCCCTCTAGGGTTAATCTAGATCCAACAAGTGGTACCAGAGCAGGTATTTTTTTTTAACTTTAGAGTCATGGGTAACCCTTGTTGTCAGTCCATAGAGAGTCAGTCCAGTCGTATTCCATCTATTTTTAATGGCATAAATTTTTTAAATTGGAAATCAGAAATGATTACCTATTTAAAATCTGTTGATATTAAATGTTGGAATAGTATTATAAATGGGTATGATATTGTAAATTTGATATTGAATTTAATTTACGCGCTACTCATATTTTATATTCTTATATTGATGATGTATAATATAGCCTTGTTTCCCATCGTTTAACTGCGCAGGAAACCTGGCAGACTCTCAACGCGATGTATGGAAAAACTGAAAACTGCTCAAAACCCCAGAAAGTCAACTCGACTTCAGATTTGTACTTAACAGGTTGTATAGATGGAAATTCAGATGGAGACTCAATAGGAAATATTTCTTATAAAGATTTAGCTCATCGTTTAGATGGTTTAACTCAATCTGTTGAGAATCTAAAATCTAAAAATAAATTTCTGAAATCTGAGAAGCTTGAGTCGTTCTGCAAAATTAATCTTTTGGAGTCAAAAATCAAAAACGTTAAGAAGTCTTCAAGTTCTAATTGCAAAAATTATTTAAACTTGAAAAATAATCTTGTTTGTTAAAATAAAAATATTCAAAAACTTGATAATGAAATTTTAATTTTAAAAGAGAACAAGATAGAGCTTGAAAGCACAAACAATTATTTGCTAAAAAAATTTGAAAATTTTAAGACGACTGAAAATTCCAAATATATTATTTCTGAAAAACAAAGCTTGTTGAAAACTGAGTCTATTCTGAATGAGCGAGAAAGTGAGATTGAAAAGCTCAAGAAATTTGAATTTGAGAGTCGAAAACGTTTTGAATTTGAAATGGCTAAGTCCCAAACAAAAATAAAATTGCTTAGTGATGAAAATTTGGTTTTGAAAACTGATTTTGAAAAGAGTAAGATCACTAAAAACCGCTGTTTAGATTTAATGAAAGAAAATGGTGATCTTAAGTTTAAAATTCAACAACTTAAGACAACTTAGGCTAAATTTTCTAACGGTGAATTTTTTTTGAATATGTTGTTGAAAAACCAAATTTCTTCTGAAAATAAGCATGGTCTTGGTTTGGGAAAAATGATGTTTTTTGAAAACAAAATTCAAATGATCTGAAAAATCCCTAAAATTGCTTTGAAAATTTGAACTTTGAAAATTTCAAAGGATTTTTGAATCAAAATCATGATGAGAAATTGTTTTATAATAATTCATCTAAACTATCCTGGATCCCAAAAAGAAATAAAACAAACTTCATTAAATTCAAACAGATTTGGGTTCCAAAGGGTATAAAGGTAAATTCATATGGATTGTTATAAAACAGGTTTGGGTACCGAAAGATGCGAACACAACTGTGAGTGGTTTTACTACTTTTGTTAGACTACTCAGTCCTCTTAACAGTTAGGTAGTGAAGGAGGCTGAGGAACTGCATTGCTAAAGAAAAACTGGATTCAAACTGCTACATATTACAGAATTATTCACAGTTCCTTAGCCACGTCTGATGAGTTAGAGATTCTGGTTTACATCGATTTCAGGTATGATCTCTAAACTCATCTTTGTGAATATTTATTTCTTTTTGTGTATTCCTCCTTCTTCCCCTTCAGTTTTTTTTTTCTTCTGTTTTTGATTTATCACTGTCATATCATTGTAACTTCTTGGGCTTTCTTAATTTCCAATTGCAGTTCTCGTGATCATGTGGAAATTCGCTTTAGAACTCTGATGTTTGAATTATTTCCAGATCTTAAATTTAATCTTGTAAATTTCTGCAATTGTTTTGAAGTTTATCTTTCTGAATTCATAACAGTGTTGATGTATTCTTTTCATATCTTGAACACTGTTAATTTGAATTCTAAATTTTTGAAGATCTAAAAAACAATTGAAATTTCACACAAATCTGCTGTTTTGAGTTTCTTATAATTCATTTTAGAAAAGCATAAAATATTATACTCATTACAACCCTCTGCTATTTATCAGTTGTGATAATTTCATTGACTTTCAGATTGGCTTGGAAATTTTGAATGTCTTTAATCACATTTTTTACATCTTGAAATTCACTGTCATTCATGATCATCTGGCTTAGATTATTTGTTTGTTTGAGATTATCTGAAACTTTTGATATTTTGAATCTCACACACCTCTCAGATCTGAAATTATTAATTCTGTGTGATTGATTCATTGTATCTCATGACTTACATTTATTCAAGTGATTTCGAATAAACCATTATTTTTGGATCATGAATTATTACTCAATCTTGATGTAAATTACTCTTGTGCTTGTCAGAATAAATTGTGAAAATTTCTTTTGAAATACTGGTCATGAAACTTACTGTCATTTCATGGTTATTTGATTTAAATATTTGTTTATTTAAAATCATTAGAAATTATTGATTTATTGAATCTCACACAAATCTTGGAACTGAAATTTATAATCTGGTGTGACTGATTCATTGAATCTCGAGCTTTTCATATCCCTTAAAATGATTTAAAATAAACCATGTATTTAATCATGGATCATGAACCATTTTTTAACTGTCTGAAATATCTTTGAAACATCTCCTTGACAAGCCTGCTTCGAAAATGATTTTTGTGCTACTCAGATATTGTTCTTGAAAATATTTTTTGGTGACTGCTTGTTTTGGTATCAAATATATACCATGCTCTGATAGATGAAATTATTATGCCTGAATTTTTAATTGTATGCTTGGGCTTTGGACTTAAAATTTTTCATCTGTGATATTTTTGTTTGTCTCATGTGCCATATTACAATCCTCATTAATTTAGACACCAACTGGTATCAGAAGTGCTGAATTTTTATGTATATATATTTTTTCTTATCCCTCTTGGCATGTATAGATCTTCATATCGCTCTTGTAATTGATTTTCAGTTTTAAAATTATTTATTGATTATTCATTTAGAAATTGAAATCAATATCCAAATTGAACTGTATTTATAATTCATCAAAATCATTATCAGATTTTGAAATTGTGTTGAATTATGACTACGATATATTTCACAACAAGAGGAGATTTTATTTAAATTTTCATGATGGTTGAATATTTATTAGAATATCTTTGAACTGGCAATTATTTCACGACCATCTTCATTATCTATCATCCTTCTGCCATTCATTATGATTTTATATTAATGTGGAGAGTTAATATTTTTTAGAATCTTTTTGGATAAACAGCGGAAATATTTGTGATAGAAATTGGACTATGTTATTATTCAGAATTAGTGATAATTAAAAAATTTCAATGATCCCAGTAATCGAGCATATTTCATAATATAATTAATTTAAAAATTTATTTCACAATCCTTTTCTGTACTTACAACATTTCTGTTATCCATATTGGTTTTATATACTGAGGAGTTTTTCATTTTTGAAACAGAAAATAATAAAAATATAATATTCATAAGTGTGTCTCTAACCTCATTTAAATGTAACGACCCGTATTCTACGCATCATAGGACCGTAGAATATTTATTTCATTCACATACGAAATCGTATGGTCATGTAACTTTGGGAGACGACTACTGGGGTCATTCCCATGTTCATGATTTTTCCCGATTTTTAAATGACCATTTTACCCTAGTTGTTACTGTTTTGGCCATAACTTTTGACTGGAAAGAAATTTTGACCTGAAACAACTTCGATTGGCTTCGGGTGATGGTTTACAATTCCGTAGAGTGGTCACAATAGCCAAACGGACTCAACGTTTGGGAGATATGACTGAAACAAGTTTTAGATGGTGAAAAACAGCTTAATTGGGGTTAACCGGGTGATTAGCAGCTAGGCCTAAAGGGGAATTTCGGGTTTAGAGGCATAGGAGGGCTGATTAGGGTTAGGAAATCACTTTCATTTCAGTTTTGAGCCGCCACAAACCTTCTTGAGACCTTAGTAATGACTTCCATCCTCTAAAACCACTCCAAAACACATTTTTAGTGAAGATTAAGCCTAAACTACATCAAAACAAGGCCAAATAGCAAAAGAGCAAGGTTGGAGCTGCTGCTATACATAGGAATTCGACCCAAACAGAGAGTATTTCAGATTTGGTGTTTTATTTTGTGGTCAAGGTGAGTGATTAGCATCGTTTTGACACTAATTACAGTTAATTAAGGGTAATTAGTGAAGATTAGCGAATTTATACACTAATAAATTTTGGAAAAATGTTTAGAAATTCTTAAATAATATTTTATGCCTCTGTTAGAAATTTGGTTCGATTTGATTAAGTTTTGTTAACCCTATGATTAGTTTTGCTTAAACATGCTTAAGGGAAATTATGGGGTTTTGGGTATATTTGATCCATTTTGACATATGAATTCATTGATTTGGCGTTTGTGGTTAGTTTGCTAAGTTGCTATGACTGTTTGGGTTGATTTGTGATTGATTAGTATAGTTAGATTTGTCGAAAACTTCGTCGAATGGCGTAAACAAGTTGCTGGAAAAAGTTGCAGAAAGTTGTGTAGGGTTTCGGATCGGATATGGGCCCGGATCGGATAGGAGACCTGGGCAAGGAACCCGATCCGAACTGGAACCTGGCACAAAAGAAATTTGGCAAGAAGGAAGGCCACTGCTTAAAGTTGGAGTTGGACGGAGGATCGGATCGGAACTATGGAGCAGGATCGGATCGGAGTAGGCTAGAGAGCGGATCGGATCGGAGTAGGCTAGGGAGCGGATCAGATCGGAGCAAGCAAGCGAGTGGGATCGGATCGGATCGGGCAAATGGAGAAGGACAGGATCAGATCTGGGAACTTAGAAGGAAGCAACCACCGAACCAAGCAGAGGATAGGCACTACACTTCCGAACCGAACCGAGAAGAGATGGAGCACTGATCCAGGCATGGACTAGGACCACCGAACCGAACCGAACAGGAAGGTTACACCGAACCGAACCGAGCTAGACGAGGAGCACCGAACCGAACCGTACGTGGGCTATTACTACTACGCGATGACTCTTCTAAAGACCAACTCCAATTCAATCAAAACCCGAGATGCAAAGGAAGTCCAAATGAGGAGCTTTGACTCAGGATCCAGTTAGGAAATAATGAGTGGGCTTCATGATTGGGCTTTGCTGCGGGACGTGTGCCAAGGGGCACTCGATGTTTATGAATTTGGATCACTATGTATGGGAAGTATGTGAACAGATTCAGGGCTGAAATGGCCTAGGTACGACTAAATGGCTATAAACCAATGAAGTGGGGTCATTTGTAAAGATTTGGTCATGACTCCATGTGGTAAGCTTGGTAGTAGCAGTAATTGTACAAGTTGAACTCCGTCACTACTTCGATGGGTCTAGTGATTGACAGTGGTGGACATCGTATGCTTTACGCACTGAGTGAGAAATGTGAGGATGGTTGCTATGGATGATTTGTTTGCTATCGTTACGACATGCACACCCCACCCCCGTATTCTTACACTATTTATTATGGCACCTTAGAGTATTGTACGGTATGTGGTACTAACTCTTTGGTTGCAGGTCCAGACTCAGGTATGGTTTAGTATACCTGTTATTATTTTGTTTAGATGCTTATCGCTCATACCAGGCTTTATGTCTGACCCAAAGTTTTATGTCCCCTCTTATTACTCTGGGTGCTCACACGAGCAGACTAGAGACAGGTTAGCTGGTGATGCACGGGTAAATGATCCGGAGACGAGCAGGAGCCTTCCACGTAATATATATATAGAGAGTATTCTCCCTGTGTTGTTGAAGATCACTGCTTGGGCATTAGTGGTGCATCTTCTACCTTAGTTTTCTTTTGTTTAGAGACAGTAAATTTGGAAAGATGTAATAAGCTGTATTTGGATTTCCGCTGCTCTGATGTTGATGTTGACTTTAGTTATCAGCTTATGCACTATCTCACCTGTTTTATGTCAAGTATGTTATTATTATATTTTACTCCATGCGCTGTGAGACATTCTTCATGTTCTTGATTAGTTAATTCCCTTCTTTCCTTTCTCCTGACGACCGTCCCGTGCTAGTCGGGCATGTGTACAACGTACTTTCGGAGGAAATGCAGGCTGGTGCGGGGCGGGCCGTCACACTTAGTATCAGAGCTCTAGGTTGCGTAGTTAACCCAGGGAAGTTATCATGGAGAGATAATATACGTATACGAGAGAGCGTATTTGTGATTATTTTGGTTTTCAAAAGCTATATATATATACTATTAGTAGTATAAGAGTGAAGTCGTGCTGCACTAGCACCACTATGGGGTCGTTAATCGTTTCCTTTTTCAGATTGACGATGAGCCGATATGTTAGAGGTACCGGTAGAGGGGCCAATAATGGGAATGCTGCTGACTTGAGGGCGATGTTTACTGACCTCATGAGAGAGATGCTTAGGGATGTGCAGAGGGCAGCTCCCAATGGTGGAAATGGTGGTTGTCCAATAGTGCAGGCGCCGAGAGTCGACTTCGCCAAGCTGAATAAGGATTATACTAGCCTTGGTGGTAAGCCGTTCCACGGAACGGAGTCAGCTACGAATGTTCAGGATTGGTTGGATAGTTGCGAACGTATCTTGGAGGACTTGGGTATCGAGGATGCGATGAAGAGAAAGCTAGCGTCCCGTCAGCTGCAAGGGCGGGCAATGAATTAGTGGAATGCTATAAAGGCAGATACTCCCGAAGATCAGATTACTTGGGAGCAGTTTAAGGTTCGCTTTAGCGAGAAGTTCATTCCGGCTGCTCAGAAGTCAGTGCTGTTTAAGAAATTCTTGGAGCTCAAGCAAAATGGCAGAGCTGTCTCGGAGTATATTGCTGAATTTGACACTTTGTCAAAATATGGGTTATCTCTTATTGATACTGCCGAGAAGAAGAATGAGAAATTCATAACTGGTTTGGATCAGTACTTGGGGGAAAGGCTTATTAACCACATCGATGAGACGTCTGAATCGATTGTGGGGAAAGCATTGAGATCAGAAAGTCTCTACCCTAAGCCGAAGACTGAGGTTGCATCCGCAGATGAGCCAAAGCCACAAGCAAGTGGTGGAGGCAAGGGTGGTTCCCAGAATAAGAGAAAGCAGAGTCAGACTAAGGATGGTCAAAAGAAAAAGAATAAGCAAGATGTTGAGTGCTTCAGCTGTGGTAAGAAGGGCCATTATGCTAGTAATTGTCGGGCCAAGCCAGCGGATAGGAAGTGCTTCAACTATGGCCAAATGGGACATCACAAGGACAAGTGTCCACAGCCCCCTAAAGAAAAGAAAATGGTGAAAGCATATGCTCTTAATGCTATTACTTCTTCGTCGAATGCCCCAACTGCGGCGGAGAAAGGAAAGAATGTCGTCATTCAAGGTATGCTTTCTATTTATGATGTTCCTGTTAGAGTTTTGTTTGATACCGGAGCTTCCAGTTCTTTCATATCTAGTGACCTAGTAGATAGGTTGGGATTGGAGCCCGAGATTGTCGATAGACCTTTAGTAGTGACGAACCCGATTGGTGGTTCGACTAACCTTTGCATGATTTGTCGTAATGTGGTCTTATCGAGTCATGGATGCATGTTTGTTTGTGATTGCTTTGTTTTGGGCTTTACTGGGTTTGGCATTATTCTGGGAGTAGATTGGATCCAAAGATACGGGGTGGTGGTAGACTGTGAGGGCTTTTTGGTGACAGCTAGAGCGGATGATGGGCGGAGGATAGTGTTTGGTGGTCTACCCAGTGAGGGGGTATTGACTAGTTTTCTAAACTCCCTCGACATTCCGCATAGTGAGTTGTCAGGTTTGCCCGTGGTTGGCCAGTACCCGGATGTTTTCGAAGAAGTGACCGGGCTTCCACCACACCGATATATTGAGTTCCGTACTGATTTGGTAAAAGATGCCAGACCTATAGTGATGCCACTTCGTCGTATGGCACCAAGGGAGCAGCGAGAGCTCGAGGTGCAAGTCAGCGATATTTTGAAGAAGGGATTTATCAGAAGGAGTGTTTCTGAATGGGGAGCACCAGTTGTGTTTGCTACCAAGGCGGATGGTTCCCTTCGTTTGTGTGTAGACTACCGCGAGTTAAATAAAGTGACGAGGAAGAATAAGTATCCTCTACCGTGGATAGATGATTTGTTCGATCAGTTGAGTGGCGCGAGAGTATTTTCTCAGTTGGATCTCGCAACAGGTTTTCATCAGCTTAGAGTGGAAGCTGAGAGTATAGCCAAAACGACATTTCGGACGCCGTCTGGATTTTATGAGTGGTTGGTCATGCCATTCGGGCTGACCAATGCCCCAGCATATTTTGTGGATCTTATGAATAGGGTATTCAGAGATCAGTTGAATAAATTTGTCCCTGTGTTCGTTGATGATATTTTGGTCTATTCGAGGACAGAGGAAGAACACAAGGAACATTTAAGAATAATGATGGAGGTGTTGAGAAAACACAAATTGAAAGCAAGGTTTTCTAAGTGTCACTTCTGGAAGAGGGAAGTGAGGTTCTTGGGCCATGTTGTTTCAGAGAATGGTATTGCCGTGGACCCGGCAAAGGTGGCTATGGTACAGGATTGGCCTACGCCCAAGAATGCAACAGATGTAAGAAGTTTCTTGGGGTTAGCTGGATATTATCGTAAGTTTATCCAAGGTTTCTCCAAGATAGCAGCACCATTGACCCAGTTGACCAAGAAGAATCAAGCTTTTGTCTGGGATGAAAGGTGCGAGAATGCATTCAAGAGTCTAAAGGACAAGTTGACAAGCGCAGCAGTGTTAGTCATTCCCGAGGGGAATGAAGAGATGATGGTATACACGGATGCCTGTGGTACCGGACTGGGTGCTGTATTGATGCAAGGCGGTAGGGTTGTAGCTTACGCAAGTCGGCAATTGAAACCGTACGAGAAAAGATACCCTACCCATGATTTGGAATTGGCAGCGATCGTGTTCGCGTTGAAGATGTGGAGACACTATCTCTTGGGAGAAAAATTTGAGCTGTTTACAGATCATAAGTCGTTGAAGTATCTCTTCTCCCAGAAGGATCTAAATCTCCGGCAACAAAGGTGGTTACAATTCTTGGCTTCCTGTGATTTTGACATCGCATATACACCGGGAAAGGGCAATGTGGTGGCTGATGCATTGAGTAGGGGACATGCCAGTTTAGGGGCTATGTTTCTAGAATGGAAGCAACTGAATTACATCGCTGGGTATGATTTCAGACCAAAGTGCGAATTGGATCCAAAAATGTTAGCAAGTTTGATGATCAGACCCACTTTGATTGAGCGGATCGGCTCTAGTCAGAGGGACGATCCTAACCTATTGGAAATCATCTCCGAGTTAGAGATGGGTATCGATGAGGAGATGAATAAGTATGGGCTTGATCGAGATGGATGGCTTAGAAAGAATGGAAAGCTTGTTGTACCCAATGTCAATGGATTGAGAGATGAAGTACTTAGAGAATGTCATCACTCAAAACTGACTATACACCCCGGTGGTAACAAGATGTATCGAGACATGAAGCGGACATACTACTGGGAAGGGATGAAAAGAGACATTGGGTGGTTTATATCCAAATGCATGAATTGCCAGCTAGTTAAAGCCTAGCAAAAGAAGCCTAGTGGGTTGTTACAACCATTAGAAATTCCCGAATGGAAATGGGAGCAAGTCTCGATGGATTTCATCGATGGTTTACCAAGGACTAGATCGGGACATGATAGCATTTGGGTAATCGTGGATCGATTGACTAAGAGTGCAAGATTCATACCAGTCAAATCGACCAGAACGGCAGCTAAGTTAGCAGAATTGTATATTAAGTGGGTAGTGAGATTTCATGGAGTACCTAAAAGCATTGTGAGTGACCGAGACCCGTTGTTCACTAGTGGGTTTTGGAAGAGCTTACAAGAGGCTCTAGGGTCAGAGTTACATCTCAGTACCGCATATCATACTCAGACCGACGGTCAGACGGAGAGGGTGAATCGTATTTTGGAAGATCTCTTGAGAGCTTGTGTATTGGATTTTGGTGGATCATGGGATGACCATTTGCATCTAGTAGAGTTTGCATATAATAATAGCTACCAATCCAGTATCGATATGGCTCCGTTTGAAGCTTTGTACGGAAGGCCGTGCAACTCACCATCATGTTGGATAGAGACTGGCGAGAAGTTTATGCTTGGACCAGATGTGGTGAGGGAAACCTCAGATAAGATTAAGATCATTCAGCAACGAATGAAGGCTGCCCAAGATAGGCAGAAGAGTTATGCTGATAAGAGGAAAAGAGACCTAAAATTCTTCGTTGGTGACTTGGTGTTTGTCAAAATTTCTCCATTGAAGAGCGTAATACGATTTGGCAGAAGAGGCAAGTTAGCACCAAGATTTGTTGGCTCATTCCCTGTTCTTGAACTAGTCCGGAATTTGGCATATAGAATTGACTTACCAGAGAAGATGGCGGGAGTTCACAACGTATTTCATGTTTCCCAACTAAGGAAATTCGTTCACGACTCAGATATGACTATTTCACCTGATCAGTTAGAGGACTTCGAATTAGAATCCGAGGCGGTTGGGAACCGCAAGCCGGCCCGTATTGTCAAGCACGACATGAAGCAACTTCGAAGGAAGGCGGTGAAGCTAGTCAAGGTTCAGTGGGGCGAGGACGAGAATGATTGTACTTGGGAGACAAAGGAGAACATTAGGAAGACACACCCAAAACTCTTTGCCTGGTAAGATTTTGACTTCGATTTAGTTTTCCGCATGCTAGGATAGGCTTGTTTGCTTGTTTTGCATGTTTGATTGTTGTATGTGGTTGTTAGGCATGCGGGATCCTTTGTATGTTTGGGGTTAAGGAATTTCGGGGACGAAATTTCTCAAGGGGGGGAGATTGTAACGACCCGTATTCTACGCATCATGGGACCGTAGAATATTTATTTCTTTCACATACGAAGTCGTATGGTCATGTAACTTAGGGAGACGACTATTGGGGTCATTTCCCATGTTCATGATTTTTCCCGATTTTTAAATGACCATTTTACCCTAGTTGGTACTGTTTTGGCCATAACTTTTGACTGAAAAGGAATTTTGACCTGAAACCACTTCCATTGGCCCCGGATGATGGTTTACAATTCCGTAGAGTGGTCACAATAGCCAAACGGACTCACTGTTTGGGAGATATGGCTAAAACAAGTTTTAGATGGTGAAAAACAGCTTAATTGGGCTTAACCGGGTGATTAGTAGCTAGGCCCAGAGGGGAATTTCGGGTTTAGAGGCATATGAGGGCTGATTAGGGTTAGGAAATCACTTTCATTTCAGTTTTGAGCCGCCACAAACCTTCTTGAGACCTTAGTAATGGCTTCCATCCTCTAAAACCACTCCAAAACACATTTTTAGTGAAGATTAAGCCTAAACTACATCAAAACAAGGCCAAATAGCAACAGAGCAAGGTGGAAGCTGCTGCTATACATAGGAATTCGACCCAAACAGAGAGTATTTCAGATTTGGTGTTTTATTTTGTGGCCAAGGTGAGTGATTAGCATCGTTTTGACACTAATTACAGTTAATTAAGGGTAATTAGTGAAGATTAGCGAATTTATACACTAATAAATTTTGGAAAAATGTTTAGAAATTCTTAAATAATATTTTATGCCTCTGTTAGAAATTTGGTTCGATTTGATTAAGTTTTGTTAACCCTATGATTAGTTTTGCTTAAACATGCTTAAGGGAAATTATGGGGTTTTGGGTATATTTGATCCATTTTGACATATGAATTCATTGATTTGGCGTTTGTGGTTAGTTTGCTATGTTGCTATGACTGTTTGGATTGATTTGTGATTGATTAGTATAGTTAGATTTGTCGAAAACGTCGTCGAATGACGTAAACAAGTTGCTAGAAAAAGTTGCAGAAAGTTGTGCAGGGTTTCGGATCGGATCATATATGGGCCCGGATCGGATAGGAGACCTGGGCAAGGAACCCGATCCGAACTGGAACCTGGCACAAAAGAAATTTGGCAAGAAGGAAGGCCACTGCTTAAAGTTGGAGTTGGACGGAGGATCGGATCGGAACTATGGAGCAGGATCAGATTGGAATAGGCTAGAGAGCGGATCGGATCAGAGTAGGCTAGGGATCGGATCGGAGCAAGCAAGCTAGTGGGATCGGATCGGGCAAATGGAGAAGGACATGATCGGATCTGGGAACTTAGAAGGGAGCAACCACCGAACCAAGCAGAGGATAGGCACTACACTTACGAACCGAACCGAGAAGAGATGGAGCACTGATCCATGTATGGACTAGGACCACCGAACCGAACCGAACATGAAGGTTACACCGAACCGAACCGAGCTAGACGAGGAGCACCGAACCAAACCGTACGTGGGCTATTACTACTACGCGATGACTCTTCTGAAGACCAACTCCAATTCAATCAAAAACCGAGATGCAAAGGAAGTCCAAATGAAGAGATTTGACTCAGGATCCAGTTGGGAACCAATGAGTGGGCTTCATGATTGGGCTTTGCTGCGGGACGTGTGCCAAGGGGCAGTCGATGTTTATGACTTTGGATCACTATGTATGGGAAGTATGTGAACGGATTCAGGGCTGAAATGGCCTAGGTACGACTAAAGGGCTATAAACCAATGAAGTGGGGTCATTTGTAAAGATTTGGTCATGACTCCATGTGGTAAGCTTGGTAGTAGCAGTAGTTGTACAAGTTGAACTCCGTCACTACTTCGATGGGTCTAGTGGTTGACAGTGGTGGACATCGTATGCTTTACACACTGAGTGAGAAATGTGAGGTATGTTGCTATGGATGATTTGTTTGCTACCGTTACGACATGCACACCCCACCCCCGTATTCTTACACTATTTATTATGGCACCTTAGAGTATTGTACGGTATGTGGTACTAACTCTTTGGTTGCAGGTCCAGGTTCAGGTATGGTTTAGTATACCTGTTATTATTCTGTTTAGATGCTTATCGCTCATACCTGGCTTTATGTCTGACCCAGAGTTTTATGTCCCCTCTTATTACTCTGGGTGCTCACACGAGCAGACTAGAGACAGGTTATCTGGTGATGCACGGGTAGATGATCCGGAGACGAGCAGGAGGCTTCCACGTAATATATATATAGAGTATTCTCCCTGTGTTGTTGAAGGTCACTGCTTGGGCATTAGTGGTGCATCTTCTACCTTAGTTTTCTTTTGCTTAGAGACAGTAAATTTGGAAAGATGTAATAAGCTGTATTTGGATTTCCGCTGCTCTGATGTTGATGTTGACTTTAGTTATCAGCTTATGCACTGTCTCACCTGTTTTATGTCAAGTATGTTATTATTATACTTTACTCCATGCGCTGTGAGACATTCTACAGGTTCTTGATTAGTTAATTCCCTTCTTTCCTTTCTCCTGACGACCGTCCCGTGCTAGTCGGGCATGTGTACAGCGCACTTTCGGAGGAAATGCAGGCTGGTGCGGGGCGGGCCGTCACATTAAAAATCCAAGCTCAAGTCATGCATGGTTAAGAGATTACTGATATTTAAGCTGCAACCGATCTCATTTAAAAATCCAAGATTTGGTTATGCATGGTCAGTGTGCTCTTAAATTAAAAGAAATAGAAAAGAAAATATTTTGAATAAATAAATTTTATGAATTTCTCCTTGGTATATGAAAACCAGCCTATCAATCCATGCTCTAATCTGTGAAATGTGTTAATATCTTATGACGTATTATGATTTGTTGATTGATAGATATTGGGATTCGAGATTATTTTTTTCACTTAAATTGAATTTATAATTATAGTCCGAATATGTCTCTGTTTTATGCATAATTTTTATAAAAATTATTTAAAAAATAATTGAAATCCATTTTTTATAACTCTCTCCATTTATATAAATTTCATGATAATCCGTCATTCTCTACAATGTGAAATATGCCACCTGTTCTCAGGATATTATGATTTATGTTTGACTGATTGAGATTTATGATGACCGTTCTTCCTCTTAAGCTGATATTATATTTTAGTCGTTTTTCATTTGTATTTTAAATTCTGTATCCTTTTGATGATAACAAAAGGGGGAGAATGGGTTAAGATTTTGATTTATGAGTGAATATTTTATAAATATTTTTAATTTTGAAAATTCATTAAATTCATTTATTTCACTCATGCACAGTTATAGGGGGAGTTTCTGTCGTAGGGGGAGCTTTCAAATAGGGGAAGTTCGGCTCTTCACTGTCAAACACATTTATTGGAACCAAAATCTAAATATTTGTTTGTCATCATCAAAAGGGGGAGAATGTTGTATATAATGGTGTTGTATACACAATTATATGATTTTTGTTTGATGATATCAAATAAATATATTTTATTATAAATGTGTTTGTTACTATATTGTTTTATATATATACATAACAGACATGAATATAATATTTAAATTTAAATAGAATACGAATGTACAGACATTCAGATATTTACACAGTATTTTGTTTAAATTTAAATATTTTATTTCAAATATTCAAACAGTACGACTATTTATAACTCCATTATTTGAACACATCACATTTCATATACATTCCCAGAATATTGTACTTGTAAATAAACTGAATATAATAGACAATTTTGTTTGAACACAATAAAATGATATTTTATTTGAAACAAAATTTGCTTATTACAAATATCAGTACAATTCTCTCTACAACACTCATACAGTCACTCTGTCACATATACATACAATTTCATTCATATACAGACATTTTGACTTTTATTCATTCACTGACACATATACATTCTCTTCTCAATCCTCTGCCTTTTATCTTCTGCCTTCTATATTCTGTCTTCACAGCATCCTTCAGCCAGTCCAGTCATCCATACCTGTCATTTACAGAAACACACACAGTATCTAGAATAGAAATTATTTCAAAATTTATACAAATATAAATTTTATTTTTAAAATTTTATTTGCCTCATTTTCTGGTGTGTTTCTCATCATTTTTCATGACTTGATCTTATTCATCTGTGTCTAGTTAGTTTGTATATAGTACAGGGACAGGAAATCATGTCTGATGGCTGCATATACACACATGTATAAATATACACGTGTGGACTGCCTTGCCAATCAGTGTGCAATTGAGGGCAGCCACGTGGACCATCTTGACTTAGTGCATTTTCTCAAGCATAAGGCAGTGTGTAAAAACAAGTGAAGCAATCAACATATATGGCTCAGCAAATTCATGTGATCAAGTGAAAAGCATGATTGAGAATGGAACAACAACATAAACAGCAAAGTGGTGATTCACTAGAATGGTGCAACAAACTGGATAAACAAAGTTCATGGAAGAAACTATTTTAAAAAAGCAGGTGAGCATGGTTCGAGCAAAATGGTGTAACAATGGGTCTACAAATTCATACAAGGAAATGGGTGCTTCTTCAAATGGCCGAGCATATATGATGACAAGTTTCTGGGCAGCACATCAATATACATGCACAAGTACATGGAGCCGAGTACAAGAAAAACAGTACAAACTCAAAACTGGTGCATGCAAATACAAGTGTCAGTGAACACAATAGCTCAGTCATCAACATGTTCATATACATCAAATATGGCAAGTACAGAACTAAAGTGAAGTGGCATGGCAATTTTTTTTACCAAGTTCAAATACATTTTTCCAAGGTGGTGATGCACACAAGATTCAATATTCAATGGAGCAACATGGTAGTATGATCAAGTGTACATGAAGCATCATGTTTAAGTGTACAAGGTCAGGCACAAAACTATGGCCAGAACATGGCATGAACATGTGCTTGTCAATAATACACAATGCAAAGGACATGGAAGAAACACACACTTTCAACAATTCAAGTGTTTAAGTATGTCCAGAAGTAGCAAGTCAAAGAGAACATTTTTTATGTTTCCAGCATTGTTCAGATTTCACAAATGTTTTTGACAAAAAGAATAAGTTTCCAAAATTTCATTTCTTGGCTTATGTTTCCAAACAGAATCGAAATGCTTTTTAAAAGTTCATGGCATCAACAATTTATTTCTGGCAACAATTTCATTCATGCAAGATTTAAGAAATCCATTTACTCAAGGGATTTTATTTCAGATTCATCAATCCATAAATCAAGCAAGGGGCAATGAGAACATTTTTTAAATGATTTCCAAAATGCCATTTATGGGCAACAATCAATTGGTGTTTTCAAAATATGTAGTGAACAAGTTTTTGACAAAGTGTAATGACCCGGGATTTCGACCAACTAATTTTAAATATTTGGAATGGATTTAAATATTTAGTTGATAATATAAATGAATTTTTATATTTATGTTATCAATTTAAATATCGATTTCGATTTAATATCATATATATTAAATTACCAAAATAAGGAATCGGCGAATAACTGAATTCGAAGTTAAAAATGATTTGAAAAACAGTTCAGATAAATAATTCAAACTCCTGTTTGAATTAGAATAATAATATTAAATTTTTATTGAAGAATTTATCGGTTTGAAATTAATTTATATCAGTTTAAATTAATATCTTCAACAGATGGTCGAATCGGACTTCGTGACCTATCCCAGTGTGTCCGTAATGGTGGGTAAACCCTAGAAATGCCAGTTGTTGGGTTCAGAAAGGAGTTCGGCATTTTGAATATTTTAAATCAAAGGATACGGTTTTTAATTTAATTAAATTTAAAATAAAAATAGCAAAATTTGGTGGACCAAAGCCAAACCCGTGGCTCCCTTAAGCTTCAGAGATTTCAAGAGGAAATAAAGCAACCACGCCCCTTTCTTTCTCCTTTATAAAAACCGCTCCTCCCTTTTAATTCATTTGATTTAATCCCAAATCGAAAAGCTTCAGCTCAAATCAAAAGAAATGGCCGCTCCTCTTCTTCTTTTCAAAACTATTCGGTTATGCAAAGTCCGAATTTTTGTTTGAATCCCTGAAGCTCAAAGTCTGGAGCGTTCACAAATGTAGGAGTCAAAGCATGATTGAATCCGAAGCCCTATCATCCCAAGCCGCAGCAGCCTCAAAACATTGTTCATTGCTAAATACTCGAGTGGATTGGGGTGCGATGCTGTAGGAAGTCGATGTCCTAAAAAGCTACGAATTAGGGTTAGGACTCATCGGAAATGCGTTGGAATAAACTCGATGGTAGAGCGGTGGCAGGGGTTTAGGGCAGAAATGGAAATGACGCGATCGACAGCAGGTGCGAGCGTGATTGGGCACTGGTACCGAAGTTCGAAGGAACTGAATTCGGTCTTCCAGACGATGGAGTTGGTGATGGTTAACAGAGTTTAGGTTGCGATAAAACTGGGAGGAGTTTGGTTCAATTTTTGGATCAATTTGAGGTTTGTTGATGGTGTTCGAGTACTAAGGGTCGGAGGCCATTTGAAAATCTGAAAGGTGGACGCTGGTACAGGATGTATTGGAGTTGTTACTGAGGAATGGATTGTGTGACAGTGCGGTTGTTTTTGGTTGGCAATGGCGAAGTAGATGCATGACAAATGTTCGATGAAATGTCGAAGAATATTTTGGGGTTTATCTCAATGGAATTTATCGGAATTGTTGATATTGCTTCGTACATAGGTCAAGGAAGAAAGGTATACCTTCTTACGAAATTTAAACCCATAGAATAATTTTATTTATTTGGTATGTTAATTTAAATAAATATTCGGTTAATCGATCAATAAAATAAATCATCGTAGGTATATAACTATGCAAGACGATTCGTAGCCAGTGGTTTGGAAATAAACAGGATATTCGACAACAGCAATTACGGTGAGTAAATCTCACCTTCTAGAATTATTTTTATTGTTAAAAAAATAATTGTTGTTGCTTGGTTGAATGTTGTTTGATTGTTTAAAATATATATTAGTTATTTAGGATATATATATATATATATATATATATATTGGGTGGATGATTGGTTGGATTCCCGCAGTTTCATTAGCGGATGCCCGCGGTACCATAGCGGATGATTACCCTATATGCCCCACGCTATGATTAGTGGATGACCTTCTATACCACGATATCCTGCCTCGAAGCAGGATGGGTATTATTTATGTGCTAACGTCGGTGGATGCAGGAAAACAGGTTGGAGGAATCCAACTGGATTCCTCAAAAAAAAAAAATATTATCTGTTTGTTGTTTGTTTGATTTCATATATATTTATATATGATGTGTTAAAAATCAAATGATTGAAAATTGGTTGATTGATTGTTTAAAATATCACTAGGGCTTGGGATATTGATTTATAAAAATATCAAAAAGGGTATTTGAAATTTAAAAGGGGAATTCTATTTTTATAAATAGAATTTGAATTTTAAATGAAGTATAGAAACATTAACTTGTTTTGAATATATATGGAAAAAGTAATTGAATTTATAAAAGTTGTTTATAAATGAAAGAATGGAATTTGAATTGAATTTATAAAAGTTGTTTATAAATGAAAGAATGGGATTTGAATTGAAGTTATAAACGTTGTTTATAAATAATGCCGAGAATTCAAATGGACTTTGAATATAAGGAATTGAAATAGATTTGAATATAGAAATTCAAATGCACTTTAAACTATAGATTTGAATATAGAAATTCAAATGGACTTTAAACTATAGATTTGAATATAGAAATTCAAATGGACTTTAAACTATAGATTTGAATATAGAAATTCAAACGGACTTTAAACTATGGAATTTGAATAATAGAAGCGAATTGGAGTTGAATATAGAATTCAAATATTACAAGAGAAATGGACTAAAGAGATAATTAACCAATTAAGTTAAAACGATTTGGTATAGTTAAATAGATTGGGCAGGTATAGATACAGGAGACAGGTTTGGAATAAAGTATAGAAGTGAAATAAATAGAATGCCCGACAAAAAGGTACGTATTTAATTTCCATATGAGATTTTATGCGCCGTATCGGCTAGCCGCTTGGCTTTTTCTTTTTCTTTTTGAGATGAGAAGGACCGGGAAAGCTATTTGAAATTTCCCGATGCTCCCGGTACAAAGGAGGTTATGGCGAATTTTTCCGGGAATTTAAGGAGATAGAATATTTTAAAGATAATTTGATAGTTAGAAATTAACGTATCGATATATATAGAAGTCGATAAGAAAACGAACTTAGAAATAGGATAGTATAATCAAAAAGGAAGTATAAGAATAAAATCTAGTAAGAATAGAAAAGGGAAGTGTATACGTGTTTAAAAGTAAATCAGTAGTTGTATGGAATTGATTTGTTCGAGTAAGTAGTCTTGTCTGTTTTGACGTTAAATGTTATTCAGTCAAGGTCTGAGAGGTAATTATACCCCAACTTGGTTGATTTCATGATATACCGATAAGTAGCAAGATTCAGGCTCGAAGATCAATGTGGAATAAGAATTAGTTAAATACTGTATTTGGGTTGTCGTAACGATGTTTTACACAACATCTGTTTTAACCCAAATATGCGCAAAGCTTGGAAATAGGATAATGAATATTTCCTAGTATAGAAAATAAAGGAAGGCGATATATAGAAATGTTTTCCAAATAATGTATAAGGCCAATCTGGTTATTGAAAATATTTGGTTGACAAATATTGATAAAGAAATAGAGAAGAGATTTAATTAATGGAATATTAATTAAAGGCTCAGTGATTGTTGGATGTTTGGATGAACACTTGTTTTATTCGATAGTTAAATCATCGACTATCGAAACACTTGTTTTTATTCGATAGTTAAATCACAGACTATCGAAGTTTTGACCATCGTTGTCAATATGGAGAGACCGGTTGGATTATTTTCCGAAGAACCACTCCGTATTGGCAGTAGCGTACGAATCAGATTATATAAAGATAATCGAAGACGTAGTAGAGTGCAAGGACTTTTTCTATTTATAGAAATAGTACCTTCGATTCATCCTGTTCCTGGGTGACGTATATGGATGAATGTCTGACAGAGTATTTCCAGAATGGTCACGTACATTGATTTCTTCAACCGTACCAAGAGTGGAAGCGGAGAAGGAAACTTCTTTTAGCTAACACGTAATGTACTGTTGAGGACGTCAATCGGTGATTTGATGGATTTGACGATGTGGCATTCGAAGTGAATATGGTGTGATGATAAAGCGTAGCTTCTAGCCTCATCAACCGGTAAATGACAGAAATCGGGCAAGCAGCATGGCTATGTAGGTCGCACCTATTAGGGTGTATAATCACCTGATCTAGAGTTTCATTTACTTCTAAAAATCTATTGTCGATGCTGTCCCATTCGGGAAACGGTTGCTGATCCCAATCGTTGGTGATATACTTCGATACACTCAAGCGAAATGAGTGGTCGGTCATGTGTGGCTGAGTTGCAAGATGTTCTTGTTGAACTCGGTGTATTCTCCTCTAGAGATATACCAGCGGAAGGTGATTCCATACCTTGTCATAGTTGGAAAACCAAATACCCAATACGTGCTTGCGGTTTTGATTGTATATATATGTGGAACGTGAGATGCAAACGTTCCACTAGATTGTTATTTAATTGATTTAGACATTATTATAATATCAAAAGAGTTTGATATAAAGTTGAATCAAGTGTTTGGATTTTCATAAGGGAAAAACCCGTTCCGTGTTATGCGGCGTGGTCTTATGAGATATCATTTAGTTTTCTGAAACTGTTTTAAACTGTTTACTCATACCAGTCCCATGACTGACCCGGAGTTTATTTGTTTTGTTCTACCTAAACTCTTGGGTGCCTAAATTTGTACGGGCAGTCAAGTAGTTCAGGATTTTTCAGATATATCTAAAGGAGCTTGGAGCAGGAGGCTTCAGCGTTATCTAGTTATAGTTTGTTCCGCTATGTTGTAAGTGTTGTACTCGGATAAGTGTATGTTATACAGTTAAAATTTTGTATTTCAAAGATGTGATATATTATATTTTGTTCCGCTGCGATGTGAGATTCTGTGTTGTTATTTCTGTTCTTCTTCTAAAAAAATGTCTCGTGTTTTCGTGATATTTGGGTTGGACGTATGATGTATATAGTCAACTCTGATGTTATGGAAATCTGGGTCATTACAGTTGGTATCAGAGCTTAGGTTTAGCGAATACCTAGGCTGTGTGGAAATGTGCTCATTAGAGGTAGGATCAGTAGTATCCTAGAATGAGTTGAGTGTATATATATACGAGAGAGCGTATTTGTTATTTGATATAAAAACTGTTTTATATTGTGTTGACTAGTCTGTTGAGTGGATTATAAATTTTGGTCGAATCGTGGGACGCCACGATGTCGATAGGAGTTTATAAACACTTGAACAGAAGATTGGACACGATATTGTTTTTAATTAGTTAAGTTGATTGTTAGGATTATAATCGAATTAGATTATAAAAGAAATAGTTATATATATATAACCAATGGAATTTGTATATGAAATCAAATATACAAATGTGATAAATTGAAATTGAATTCCAACCAGAATTAAGAATTTAAAATCCTGGGAGTTTGGAAAATATTTTTCTAAATGGATTTTGAAAGAAATAAAGCACTGAACTCATTCAGTAGCTGGGAAATAATTCTGATGATGGTCGCAACATCATCAGTGTTCATTTTCGAGTTTCTAAGTGATAAATTGCTGCCTTAGAAAAGTTTTTGGATGGAAATTTGTTTGAAAGGAAAACAAGTTGTTTGAAAATTCAAATATTTTGAATTTGGGATAGGTATAAATATATGTATATATTTATATTACTTCAAAGGAATTTTGAAATGTGAAATGGGAATATAGATTTCAAATAGAAGTAAAATAAAGGAATTTGAATATATATATAATTCAAATAGAAGTGAAATAGAATTTGAATTCAAAGGAATTCAAATAAGTTTGAATAAAGGAAATTTCAAATAGAAATTGTATAAGAAAAGTTGAAATGGGATTTGAATTCAAAGGAATTCAAATGGATTTGAATAAAGAAAAGTCAAATAGAGATTTGAATATTAGGATTCAAATGGAATTTGGTTAAATAGAATTTCAAAGAGAATATAAAGTGGAGGTTGAATATTAGAATTCAAGAAAATATAGAGTTTGAAATAGAATTTAAATTCGAAGGATTTAAATAGAAATTGAACAAAGGAATTTAAATGGAAATTGAACTCAAAGGATTTCAAATGGAATTTGAATAAGGGATTTGAAATAGAATTTGAAAATAGGATTCAAATGAATTTTAAATAAAAGGAATTCAAATAGAAATTGAATAGAAGGGAATTCAAATGAGTTGGAATAAAGAAATTCAAATGGAATTTGAATATTGTAAATATATAGAATTTCAAATAGTAGTGAAATAGATCGGGAATATTATGAAATGGATTTGATATATATTGAGAATATATCAGAATGGAGTTGAATTTAGTATAAACGAAGTTAAAACGTTTATATTTATAAATATAATTAAAACGAGCTCGTTATAGCGCGGCAGTTCGTAAATTGGCGACTCGAACTTCAATCGAGTATACAGGACTCAAATTGAGTCGGAATTCTTTGAAACAAGAATCGTCGGGACTGGTTGAACAATAGTTTTCTAATGAAAGAGAAAAATCTGGATTTCGTCGTATAGATTTTGAGTTATGTCAAAATCAAATTTTTAGAAAAGCAGCGCCAGAAACCATTAAAAACCACAACGGTTTAAATAAATAAGTAAAAGGATTTTTAAAGTAAATAAAATCCGAATGGCTATGAGGAAAATATAGACTTGAGTTATAAAATAAATATGAACTCCAGTGAAGTAAGTGAAATGCTTTTTAAGACAAAAATCATATTCTAAATGGTTAAATAGAATTAACTAAATTGGAAAATAATTAGTTAAAGGAAATTTGAATCGAAACTGGGTTTTTGATAAGTGAAAGAGATTGAGAATTTATATTCGAAATCGAATATATAACTCGAGTTGAAAATATAATTAGATTAGTTTATAATTAAATTGACATATATTTGAACAAGTATATTCAAATAAAAAGGGGTGAAATAGGCAGAACGATTAATTAGCAACTAGTTAATGGGAATTTGAATGGTTGAAATTAAATTTAACTTAAGTAAGTTAAATGGATCGAAATGGATAAACTGAGTAAAATCAATGTGAATGAAATATGGATTGGGTGTGAATAAAGGAAATATATTTGTAACACAAATACAAAGGAAGTTATGTGCAAACGAATAAAGGGAGAAATATTTGTAAAAACATTTACAAATAGAATATAAAAGGAATATTTGTAAAACATTTACAAATAGATTGAATGGAAATATTTATTTATAGGGAATAAATAGAATGTTATAGACGAGATATTTATTTGTTAAATAAATAAAATTTAATCAAAGGAATATTCGGAAGATGAATAGAAAATGGAAATCTGTTTTTAACAGATAAATAGAAAAGATTTATTTATAAATAACAGTTTATAAATTAAATTAAATATTTATCATTTGATAAATGGAATATATAAGTCTGAACTTATGTAGAGAAGGGATATTGGTTTTTAAACACCGATACTTTTAAATAGAAGGGGTATACAACACTTGTATAAGTGAAGTAACTTTATTAAAGAGAACATTTATAAAGTGAAGAACCGTTACTAAAAGTAAATCTTTATAAATGAATAAACGCTATCGAATAGGAGTTATTCGAATAGGAGAAGTCGACTGGAGTTAGAAAAGTCGATTAGAGTTAGGGTAAATCGATTAGAGTAAGAATTAACCAGTTAGAGTTAATCAGTTAGGGTTAATCCGTAGAGTTAATTGAATATTAGTTATTCAATTAGAATTTATCAAATATTTGTTTTTCGAATAAAGAGTTAACCAGATAAAGTTAATTAACATAATTAATCGAATTAGAATTTAATTGAATGATAGTTATTCAATTAAAGTTGATCGAATATAGTATTGAGATAGAATTAGTCAAACATAGTTACTTAGGATAAGTTGACATTTCGTACGACTGCTAGCGTAATTCATAGGGCTGCAGATAGCCTAGGGCGGTCGAATGTTTCCTGGGGAAATCAGGCGTAACCATTGTGATCACTGCGATCTAGAGTCAAGCGAATGAAGTTAAATCGAATATTGGTTATTCGGATAGAATTAAAGGAGTTATCGAATATAGTTTATTCGAAGGGAATTATCGAATTTGGTTATTCGGAAGGAGTTATCGATTATTTGTTAATCGAAATGAGTTATCGATTATAGTTTAATCGAAAAGAGTTATCGATTATTTTAATCGAAGTGAGTTATAGAATATTGGTTATTCGAAGGGAGGAGTTATCGAATTTAGTTATTCGATGGAGTTAATCGAAAAGAGTTAAATCCAATAGAGTAAATTGAATAAAGTAAATCGAATATAGTTTATTCGAAGAAAGGTTTTCGAATCTAGTTATTCGAAAGAGAGATTATCGAATATAGTCATTCAAAGGGAAGCATTATCAAATAGGGATTTGTTCGAAAGAGAGTTACGTAAGGAAGTTTGAAATGTTGAGTATCAAGGTTAATGGGTTTGTAGCACTATTTCTACCTTAGCAATTTCGAGGACGAAATTATTATAAGTGGGGAAGATTGTAATGACCCGGGATTTCGACCAACTAATTTTAAATATTTGGAATGGATTTAAATATTTAGTTGATAATATAAATGAATTTTTATATTTATGTTATCAATTTAAATATCGATTTCGATTTAATATCATATATATTAAATTACCAAAATAAGGAATCGGCGAATAACTGAATTCGAAGTTAAAAATGATTTGAAAAACAGTTCAGATAATTAATTCAAACTCCTGTTTGAATTAGAATAATAATATTAAATTTTTATTGAAGAATTTATCGGTTTGAAATTAATTTATATCAGTTTAAATTAATATCTTCAACAGATGGTCGAATCGGACTTCGTGACCTATCCCAGTGTGTCCGGAATGGTGGGTAAACCCTAGAAATGCCAGTTGTTGGGTTCAGAAAGGAGTTCGGCATTTTGAATATTTTAAATCAAAGGATACGGTTTTTAATTTAATTAAATTTAAAATAAAAATAGCAAAATTTGGTGGACCAAAGCCAAACCCGTGGCTCCCTTAAGCTTCAGAGATTTCAAGAGGAAATAAAGCAACCACGCCCCTTTCTTTCTCCTTTATAAAAACCGCTCCTCCCTTTTAATTCATTTGATTTAATCCCAAATCGAAAAGCTTCAGCTCAAATCAAAAGAAATGGCCGCTCCTCTTCTTCTTTTCAAAACTATTCGGTTATGCAAAGTCCGAATTTTTGTTTGAATCCCTGAAGCTCAAAGTCTGGAGCGTTCACAAATGTAGGAGTCAAAGCATGATTGAATCCGAAGCCCTATCATCCCAAGCCGCAGCAGCCTCAAAACGTTGTTCATTGTTAAATACTCGAGTGGATTGGGGTGCGATGCTGTAGGAAGTCGATGTCCTAAAAAGCTACGAATTAGGGTTAGGACTCATCGGAAATGCGTTGGAATAAACTCAATGGTAGAGCGGTGGCAGGGGTTTAGGGCAGAAATGGAAATGACGCGATCGACAGCAGGTGCGAGCGTGATTGGGCACTGGTACCGGAGTTCGAAGGAACTGAATTCGGTCTTCCAGGCGATGGAGTTGGTGATGGTTAACAGAGTTTAGGTTGCGATAAAACTGGGAGGAGTTTGGTTCAATTTTTGGATCAATTTGAGGTTTGTTGATGGTGTTCGAGTACTAAGGGTCGGAGGCCATTTGAAAATCTGAAAGGTGGACGCTGGTACAGGATGTATTGGAGTTGTTACTGAGGAATGGATTGTGTGACAGTGCGGTTGTTTTTGGTTGGCAATGGCGAAGTAGATGCATGGCAAATGTTCGATGAAATGTCGAAGAATATTTTGGGGTTTATCTCAATGGAATTTATCAGAATTGTTGATATTGCTTCGTACATAGGTCAAGGAAGAATGGTATACCTTCTTACGAAATTTAAACCCATAGAATAATTTTATTTATTTGGTATGTTAATTTAAATAAATATTCGGTTAATCGATCAATAAAATAAATCATCGTAGGTATATAACTATGCAAGACGATTCGTAGCCAGTGGTTTGGAAATAAACAGGATATTCGACAACAGCAATTACGGTGAGTAAATCTCACCTTCTAGAATTATTTTTATTGTTAAAAAAATAATTGTTGTTGCTTGGTTGAATGTTGTTTGATTGTTTAAAATATATATTAGTTATTTAGGATATATATATATATTTATATTGGGTGGATGATTGGTTGGATTCCCGCAGTTTCATTAGCGGATGCCCGCGGTACCATAGCGGATGATTACCCTATACGCCCCACGCTATGATTAGTGGATGACATTCTATACCACGATATCCTACCTCGAAGCAGGATGGGTATTATTTATGTGCTAACGTCTGTGGATGCAGGAAAACAGGTTGGAGGAATCCAACTGGATTCCTCAAAAAAAAAAAATATTATCTGTTTGTTGTTTGTTTGATTTCATATATATTTATATATGATGTGTTAAAAATCAAATGATTGAAAATTGGTTGATTGATTGTTTAAAATATCACTGGGGCTTGGGATATTGATTTATAAAAATATCAAAAAGGGTATTTGAAATTTAAAAGGGGAACTCTATTTTTCTAAATAGAATTTGAATTTTAAATGAAGTATAGAAACATTAACTTGTTTTGAATATATATGGAAAAAGTAATTGAATTTATAAAAGTTGTTTATAAATGAAAGAATGGAATTTGAATTGAATTTATAAAAGTTGTTTATAAATGAAAGAATGGGATTTGAATTGAAGTTATAAACGTTGTTTATAAATAATGCCGAGAATTCAAATGGACTTTGAATATAAGGAATTGAAATAGATTTGAATATAGAAATTCAAATGCACTTTAAACTATAGATTTGAATATAGAAATTCAAATGGACTTTAAACTATAGATTTGAATATAGAAATTCAAATGGACTTTAAACTATAGATTTGAATATAGAAATTCAAACGGACTTTAAACTATGGAATTTGAATAATAGAAGCGAATTGGAGTTGAATATAGAATTCAAATATTACAAGAGAAATGGACTAAAGAGATAATTAACCAATTAAGTTAAAACGATTTGGTATAGTTAAATAGATTGGGCAGGTATAGATACAGGAGACAGGTTTGGAATAAAGTATAGAAGTGAAATAAATAGAATGCCCGACAAAAAGGTACGTATTTAATTTCCATATGAGATTTTATGCGCCGTATCGCCTAGCCGCTTGGCTTTTTCTTTTTCTTTTTGAGATGAGAAGGACCGGGAAAGCTATTTGAAATTTCCCGATGCTCCCGGTACAAAGGAGGTTATGGCGAATTTTTCCGGGAATTTAAGGAGATAGAATATTTTAAAGATAATTTGATAGTTAGAAATTAACGTATCGATATATATAGAAGTCGATAAGAAAATGAACTTAGAAATAGGATAGTATAATCAAAAAGGAAGTATAAGAATAAAATCTAGTAAGAATAGAAAAGGGAAGTGTATACGTGTTTAAAAGTATATCAGTAGTTGTATGGAATTGATTTGTTCGAGTAAGTAGTCTTGTCTGTTTTGACGTTAAATGTTATTCAGTCAAGGTCTGAGAGGTAATTATACCCCAACTTGGTTGATTTCATGATATACCGATAAGTAGCAAGATTCAGGCTCGAAGATCAATGTGGAATAAGAATTAGTTAAATACTGTATTTGGGTTGTCGTAACGATGTTTTACACAACATCTGTTTTAACCCAAATATGCGCAAAGCTTGGAAATAGGATAATGAATATTTCCTAGTATAGAAAATAAAGGAAGGCGATATATAGAAATGTTTTCCAAATAATGTATAAGGCCAATCTGGTTATTGAAAATATTTGGTTGACAAATATTGATAAAGAAATAGAGAAGAGATTTAATTAATGGAATATTAATTAAAGGCTCAGTGATTGTTGGATGTTTGGATGAACACTTGTTTTATTCGATAGTTAAATCATCGACTATCGAAACACTTGTTTTTATTCGATAGTTAAATCACAGACTATCGAAGTTTTGACCATCGTTGTCAATATGGAGAGACCGGTTGGATTATTTTCCGAAGAACCACTCCGTATTGGCAGTAGCGTACGAATCAGATTATATAAAGATAATCGAAGACGTAGTAGAGTGCAAGGACTTTTTCTATTTATAGAAATAGTACCTTCAATTCATCCTGTTCCTGGGTGACGTATATGGATGAATGTCTGACAGAGTATTTCCAGAATGGTCACGTACATTGATTTCTTCAACCGTACCAAGAGTGGAAGCGGAGAAGGAAACTTCTTTTAGCTAACACGTAATGTACTGTTGAGGACGTCAATCGGTGATTTGATGGATTTGACGATGTGGCATTCGAAGTAAATATGGTGTGATGATAAAGCGTAGCTTCTAGCCTCATCAACCGGTAAATGACAGAAATCGGGCAAGCAGCATGGCTATGTAGGTCGCACCTATTAGGGTGTATAATCACCTGATCTAGAGTTTCATTTACTTCTAAAAATCTATTGTCGATGCTGTCCCATTCGGGAAACGGTTGCTGATCCCAATCGTTGGTGATATACATTCGATACATTCAAGCGAAATGAGTGGTCGGTCATGTGTGGCTGAGTTGCAAGATGTTCTTGTTGAACTCGGTGTATTCTCCTCTAGAGATATACCAGCGGAAGGTGATTCCATACCTTGTCATAGTTGGAAAACCAAATACCCAATACGTGCTTGCGGTTTTGATTGTATATATATGTGGAACGTGAGATGCAAACGTTCCACTAGATTGTTATTTAATTGATTTAGACATTATTATAATATCAAAAGAGTTTGATATAAAGTTGAATCAAGTGTTTGGATTTTCATAAGGGAAAAACCCGTTCCGTGTTATGCGGCGTGGTCTTATGAGATATCATTTAGTTTTCTGAAACTGTTTTAAACTGTTTACTCATACCAGTCCCATGACTGACCCGGAGTTTATTTGTTTTGTTCTACCTAAACTCTTGGGTGCCTAAATTTGTACGGGCAGTCGAGTAGTTCAGGATTTTTCAGATATATCTAAAGGAGCTTGGAGCAGGAGGCTTCAGCGTTATCTAGTTATAGTTTGTTCCGCTATGTTGTAAGTGTTGTACTCGGATAAGTGTATGTTATACAGTTAAAATTTTGTATTTCAAAGATGTGATATATTATATTTTGTTCCGCTGCGATGTGAGATTCTGTGTTGTTATTTCTGTTCTTCTTCTACCTCTTTCTTCTAAAAAAAAATGTCTCGTATTTTCGTGATATTTGGGTTGGACGTATGATGTATATAGTCAACTCTGATGTTATGGAAATCTGGGTCATTACACAAAGTGTTTCAGAAATTCGAATTATATCTTTCCAGAAATGCTCAATTTTCTTATGACATTATCAATGGACAAATGGCAATGCTTTTAAATCTTTCCAGGTTAGGCAAAAGCCATGTTTGAAAATTCAGGAAATTAGTGAATAAAATCAAGGAAACACACAAGGCAACAAATCAAATCTTCCCAGTTTTTTGAATCATTCAGAAATGGACAGCATCTTTTTAAATGGCAAGATATCACAAATATCATTATAGCAATAACGCATGGGTTCAAACCAGAGGACGAACAAATTGTATTCAAGCAGTGCATATTTTCATTCAAGCTAAAAGGGGCCAACCACGCAACAAGTCAAAAGGGGAAATCAACAAAACCAGATCAAATCATTTGACTGGAATCAGAGATAGTAAGCTTTTATTTTTACCCTATAAAACCACAACAATTTCATCACTAGCAAAGTTTATCCCAATCGAGAAAAGCATCAAAAAATCCGAAAATCAAACTCGAAAAATCAAATTACTCACTGCTGTTTTTGGTTAGAAACCAACCCAAATCGTTGACTAGAGACGAACGACGTAAACAAGAACTCGAGCATAAGAGAATCATCTTCATCAAACAAGCATCGATCGATTTGGGGAGAGAAACCCTAGATTTTTTTAATCAGCAAAGCCACCATTTTTTCAGAGACAAATGGATCGGGCAAATAAATAAATGGATCGGCCAAGTTTAAAAGGGGATAACCCTTTAATTTAACTCCTAGGGTTTTTCTTTTTCAATTTGTTTTGTATTTTCTATTTTGTTTTTAAACCGTCTCAAATAGTTTCTAGAACTCTATAAAATCTAGGAGAATCAGTTAGGGTGTTGACTGACAGTTGCTAGAGTCTGTAAAATCTAGGTTACTGGTTATGGGGTCATAATCAGGGGAAATCTGATCGAGGGGATATCTGTCAGTCTAGGGTTTTGAGCGTAGGGTTAGAATAGGAGCAGCGATTGCGAGTGTACATGGTCTTGTATGCAGGATCTACTCTATCACCTAGTATAAACCTTAGGAATGCAACATTAGGCAGGATTTTGCCGAAGCGGGGTATACCTTGTGTCATTTACTTTCTGCATTTCTATTTCTGCTATATTATGTGATATGTGAAAAGTTTTTTAATATCCTGTAATATTTGAACTCTGCGATAAATTTCAATAAACCCTATTCACCCCCACTCTAGGTTTAATCTAGATCCAACATAATTAAGTAAAACAGGTTGTGTTCGTCTCGGAATTCTACTTGAGATAGAGTCCAAGTTTGCGTAAAAACGGATATCGTATGAAGGAGTTACGGACGATAGATGTTTGGCAGAACAATCAGGAAATGAGCCAGAATAACTGGCGCACTTGTGAAGTGCGCCAAAACAAAATTACACTGGCTCACCTGGGAAGTGCGCCCAGGCCGAGCCCATGTCTGGAGAATTCTAGACAGCTCCCTGATGATGTGTCTTTTTAGGCTGAGTCGTTCTAATGGTCTTTAATCTAATATAAAGGCCCTAATTCGCCTAATACATATATAAATAAACACCTAAACCTAACCCTAATCTCATTCAACCCTAATCCATAGCGCCTCCATGCTGCTTTAATCTAAATTAAACTTTCTTCTCCACCAAGGAAAATCAGAATATGAGTATTCTAAGTTCAAGATCTACTACAACAAAGCCAAATTCTCTTTTCTAAGAATCCTATCGTTGTGTGTTTATGTTATTTCACATATAATTAAATTAAAAAATAATTGTGATAAGTTTGTAAATTGGATCTAATGTATATGCCTATAAATAAGATGAATCATATCAAGTTTTGTAATTTGTTATCCTTCAGATTCATACCCAATTGCTATTATCATATGCCTATATGATCTATTTTGTCGTTATTCATTTCACATGCCTATTTACATGTTTATACCAATTTTGATGTTTTGATTCTCTCTCTTTCTTCTTTTCCTTTTTCCTTTTGGTGTTAGGCTAACTTCGAGCCTAAGCATATTGCGTTGAGATTTACGTAAGAATAACGTTGGAATGATTGGGAAAAGTTGGGAAATATGTAATAAAATGAGATTTGGCATAAATTGTTGATGGCTATGGAAATTGGTTTGGGCATAATTTGGCATAATTTATACACATGAGATTATAGGCATAATTTTGATTAAAATTATAAACATAATTTAGATTGGAAATTATGGGTAATTGGAATATATTATAACCAAGATTTGATATTGGGACTTGAATCAAGAAAGTGATAATGAACGCCTAAGACATGAGGTTAGATTTAGATTGCGGTATAAGCCTACCCGGAACCGCCTGGCATATCTAGCAACCGCAAACGGTAATCTAATGTGGGAGGTCAAAGGCAAAAATTATATGCATAATAATGGAAAGACACGAGGCTAGATTCAGATTGCGGTATATGCCTGCCCAGAACTGCATGGCATATCCAGCAACCGCAAACGGTAATCTATTGTGGGAGGTCTTGCAAGGTTACAGTTATAATGAATTAATGAACATTTAACCAAGATAAGGAAAGGGGTAAGACATGGGAATAATAAAGGGTTAGTGGATAACATGGGTAGCATGTGAAACATAATAAAAGCACTTAACCAAGATAAGACATGTGATTAGACATGGGGATTAAGAGGGGTTAAGTGGGAATTCCTAGTGGGGACCAGGCTTAGGAGGGAAGCTTGTGTCAAGTGTGTGGACCCTTTTCAACCAGTAACCCATTTTAGTATTATATGAGCTCGAACTAGGTCGAGGACAGGGACACGCTTACTGGGATTGTAAGAGGTCAGTAAAGAGTTAGCGATGGGAGTGCAAGCCCAACGGAGTCATGTGCGTGTGTGGGTCCGGACTGGAAGGTAAGACGCTGTTGCATCATATATGTATAAGCTATGCATTTCAGTAGTATCGGGGTTGCCACCTTAGGGAGTGATACACCCTTTTTTGGGACCAACACAGGTATCTACGAGTTAGGGAGTCGATCGAATGGGGCGGGTAGTGGGTACAACCAATGGTGGTAGGAGCAAGTGAGCACCTACGAGAGTAGCTAGGAGTACACGAAGCTACCATTATTATGATTAGTAGGGAGGGATCATCTTTAAGTATGTAACTAGTATGTTGGTACGGTGTAGAGCATATCTTATAGTGGTTAGGAGCGCAGTCAATGTTCTATCTTGCTTATCTTGTTTACCTTGTTTACCTTTTCATATCTGCTTATGTTACAGTCATCTCTTATATCCAGTTTATGTTCTTATCCTGTTACTTTACTGATTATAATGTTAAAGTTACTGGACTTGCCAGACTTTATGTCTGACCCTTTCTGTTTGCCTCTTTTCTTTCTTCCCTCCCAAGGTCCTCAAGGTGGGATTAGTGAAGTTTGACTTGGGTTTCTTTCTTCTTGAAGTGCTTAAAAGTGTTGAAATTAATGTTCAGCTTTATCTCTTTTTCATTATGGCTATTTGGAGTGGGATTATGGTTTTGCTTTTATATACTCTGATAATAATTTTGTTCATGATGGATATTTGTGTACATGGCTTTAGTATGTGATTTTGATGTTGTAACCAGACATGTTTTGCTTTACCACTACAATGAATAAATTTTGAATTTTTAAGTAACAATTTATATATCTATCTTGTGATGTTCTGTTCTATACTCTTATAACGCTCCATGAAAGTTAATGCATTCCCTTAGTGAGTGACATTAATGGATGTAGGGTGTCACATGTGGTATCAGAGCTGAAGGTTACCAGAATAGAAAAAAGATTTTGAAAATCGTTTTCAAAGGCATTTTTAGAAAAGAAGTATTATCAAAAACATGTTTTAAAGATGGTATTTTCAAAGGAAAGGTTTATTATGAAAAACATAATCCCCAAAAGCCATATATCTTTCTTTCGATTCTCTGTTTGAATCTCTTCCTTTTTCCTTTCAGCATGTCTGGGGAACCTGATATACCCGAGGGCATACAAATACCAGGCTAGTTCAGAAGGTATCTGGAGGGTAGTGCTACTGCCACAGGCCCAACAAACGTTCCTCCTCCCCTAGCTGCAGCCGTCGTTCCACCTCCTCCTCCCCGTGTAGACGCTTTTTCTAATATAAGCAAGAACTTCCGTGCGATGAGCAGAAAATCATTTTATGGAACTAAGATGTTTGTTGAGGCTCGGAATTGGTTCTAGGAAGTGGAGGACTTGTTTTGTATCTTTGAGGTAGACGATGGAAGGAAGGTTCAGCCAGCTGCTTGGTTGATGAATGATGAAGCTTCATTTTGGTGGGAAGTTACTAATGGATGACGTGCAATGGAGACATGGATGGATTTTAGAAAAAGGTTCGACTTGAAATTTCTTTCACATGCAAAGGAGAGTCTATACATGGATAGGTTCTCGGCTTAGAAATAAGGGAGTTTGTCTGTGAAGGATTACGTTAACAAGTTTAACCAGTTATCAAGATTTGGTATCGAATTAGTTAATATACCACACATGAAGGCCTTGAGATTTGCCAAGGGTCTGAATGAACCATTACACGGGTTGGCTATGCCCCACATTCCTATGGGGGCTACTTTCTTGTTAATATGGCATTGATATATGAAGAGGAGAAAGCTGATAATGTTAATAAGGCACAAGATAAGAAAGGGGATCCAAAGAAGGCACAGCAGCACCAAAAGAAGGGCGGTAAGGATAACAAGGGTTCAGAGAAAAGAAAATGTCACAATTGTGGAATACCTGACCATTTGAAGAAGGACTGTAGGAAGAAGAAGAGGACGACTGGTTGCTTCCAATGTGGCGAGGCAGGACATATGATTAAAGAGTGCCTAAGGAGGCAAGGACAAGGGTAAGGAAATAGGACAGGATCTACTTCTGGAGGACAGGTTCATGCTCTCATTGCAGCTGCACAAGAGAGAGGTAGAAACATTTTTGTTGAAAGTTTGATTTTCTTTTTCGATCATCCTGTACGTACTTTGTTTGATTCTGGCGCTTCACATTCGTTTATATCTGCTTCTGTTGTTGAGTCTCTACACTTAGATACTAGTATTGTAGTGGATCCCGTTGTTATCTCAAAGCCTCTTGGGGGTACGGCTCATCTGTCTATGTTATGTCGGGATTTTAGAATATCTGTGTATGGCGTTGAGTTCGAATGCAATGCTTATGTGCTCGGTTTCACGGGCTATGGGTTGATTCTAGGAATGGATTGGCTAACCAGGTATGGTGCCATTCTCGACTGTGAAAAGAAGGTAGTTAGACTATTGACTAGTTTGGGTAATACTCTCAATATCTCATGCGAACCTAAGGGTTCTGTTATGGTTAGCTACCTAGAATCTCTTGACACATCTATTGATGATTTGCAATCTGTTCGAGTAGTCAGTGAGTATGAAGATGTCTTTGAGGAGGTTAGGGGCTTACCTCCAAAACGCGAGATAGCTCTCCGTATATACTTGGTGGACAATGCAAAGCCAGTTGAATTGCCTGTGAGCCACATGGCTGCAAGAGAAAGGAAGGAGCTTAGTAAACAAGCGAAAGATTTGCTTGAGAAAGGGTTCATAAGAAGAAGTATCTCGGAGTGGGGTGCTCCAGTTGTTTTTGCCACGAAGGCTGATGGTTCGCTTAGATTGTGCGTGGACTATAGGGAGCTGAATAAGCTTACGAAGAAGAACAGACACCCATTACTGAGGATAAATGACTTGTTCGATCTGTTGGTTGGTGCTTCGGTTTTCTAGCAGTTAGATTTAGCTATAGGATTTCATCAGCTAAGGGTGGCTGAGGACGGCATAGATAAGACAACATTTAGAATTCCAGATGGTTTCTTTGAATGGCTCGTCATGACTTTTGGTTTGACGAATGCACCTGTATATTTCGTGGACTTGATGAGTAGGGTGTTTAGGGAGTTTCTAAACAAATTTGTAGTTGTCTTTGTAGATGATATCCCGATCTTCTCAAGAAACGAGGAAGAGCATGCCTTACATATTAAGGAAGTTTTAGAGACCCTTCGAGTACATTAGCTTAAGGCCAAGTTCTCCAAATGTCACTTTTGGAGGAAGGAAGTCAGATTCATAGGGCATGTGGTCTATAAAGAAGGGATAGCAGTGGATCCCACGAAGGTAGTGGAAATCCAAGATTGGAAGATTCCTAAGAATGCAACAAAAGTAAGAAGTTTTCTTGGTTTGGCGGGCTATTATAGAAAGTTCATCAAGGACTTTGCTAAGTTATCAACCCCACTTACTCGGTTAACAAAAAAGAATTTGACCTTTTCTTGGGATGTTGACTGTGATGATGCTTTTCAACGATTGAAGAGGGCATTGACGACAGCTCTAGTTTTAGTTTTGCCGGATGGGATTAAATCGTTCACAATGTACACCGATGCTTGCGGGATAGGGCTTGGCGCAGTTTTGATGCAAGAGGGAAGGGTGATATGTTATGGTGGAAGGCGGTTGAAGTTCGATGAGAAGAATTACCCTACCCACGACTTAGAATAAGTTGTCGTAGTTTTTGCGCTTAAGTCTTGGCGCCATTACTTGGTTGGTGCGAGGTTTGAGTTGTATACGAATCATAAGTCATCAAAGTACTTGTTCTCTCAAAAGGATTTAAATTTAAGACAACAAAGGCGAATGGAGTTCTTAGCATCCTACGATTTTGAGATTGGATATACCCTTGGCAAGGGTAACGTTGTTGCTGACGCCTTGAGTAGAAAGAGGTTGACTTTGAGTCCTTTATTTGTCAAGCGACAGAGTTTAGAGTATATATCTACCTTTGACTTTAGACCATCTATCGATATGTACCCGTTTTGTTGGCATCGTTAGAGGTGCGACCTACGCTTTTGGGACAGATTGGAGCGGCACAGCGAGATGACCCACAACTGATAGAGATAGCAGACAAGCTCATAAGAGGGGAGTCTTCGAGCCATCTTAGTAGGTATACTATAGATGAAAAAGGTTGGTTGCGTAGGGATGGGAGACATTGTGTATCACGAGACGAGAGTTTGAGAAGGACAATCCTTGAAGAAGCACATCGTTCTAAGATGACCATACATCCCGGTGGTGACAAGATGTATAGGGAAATGAAGCGATTTTTCTTTTGGGCCGGAATGAAGAAGGATGTAGCTGAGTTCATTTCTAGATGCTTAGTGTGCTAGCAAGTCAAGGCTAAGCAAAAGAAGCCTGGTGGGCTTCTTCACCCTTTAGAGGTTCCACAGTGGAAATGGGAAAGTGTTTCAATGGATTTTGTCGACAGGTTGCCGAGGTCAAGGAAGGGTAATACGCGGATTTGGGTAGTAGTAGATAGACTTACCAAGAGCGCCCATTTCATTCCCGTTAAGTGTAAAAGAACAACGACTTAGTTAGCATCTGTTTATCTCCGGGAGATAGTTTGTCTACAAGACATACCTTTTAGTATCGTAAGCGATCGAGATCCCATTTTCACTAGTGAGTTTTGGAAGAGCTCGCAAGAGTCGGAAGGAATTCAATTATGTTTGAGCACCTCTTATCACCCTCAGACAGACGACCAAACAGAAAGAGTAAATAGGATTCGAGAAGATCTTTTGAGGTTATGAATCTTGGATTTTGGAGGGACATGTGAAGAACACCTTCCATTGGTGGAGTTCGCCTACAACAATAGCTATCAGACTAGTATTAACATGGCACCTTTTGAAGCTCTATATGGACGACCTTGCCGATCACCGACTTGTTGGTGGGAATCCATGGATAAAATTTTTCTTCGGCCCGAGATGGTTAGGGAAACCTTGGAGAAGATAGTCTTGATTCGAAGACGCATGAAGACGGCACAAGACCGACAAAAGTCATATGCTGATAAGAGACGAACTGATCTTGAGTTCGATGTTGAAGACATGATTTTTATTAAAGTATCACCATTGAGGAATGTAGTTCGTTTTGGATCTGTAGGGAAATTGGTACTAAGATTTGTAGGGCCATTCCCCATTATAGAAAGAATTGGAAAGATAGCCTATAGAGTGAAGTTGCCTGAGAAGCTTAGTGGTATTCATGACGTATTTCACGTGTCACATTTGAGGAAGTGTTTACATGATACCGTGGAAGTAGTAGAACCAAGTATGCTTAAAGAAGTGGAAATAGAGCGAGATGCCACGGTTAGACGAGTTCCTACATGCATCCTTGGATCGGAGGTCAAGAAATTACGCAACCGAGAGGTCAATTTGGCTAAAGTCCAATGGGGAGATGATCAAGGAGACACGACTTTGGAAACGGAAGACAAGATATGTGCGTTGTACCCTTTCCTTTTTTAGGGTATGTTCTTAATTTCTCCTTTTTCTACCGCTTTGTTTATACTTGTTCTATCGTTTAGTGTATGCTCTCGATTATATATTCAACCTTTAGGTAGAAAATCCTATGGTTGTAAAAATGTGTTTGAGACATGTTATGGTTGGTGGATGCAAGTGGATGTAAGTGTTTGCTAGTGGTTGCTCGTGGATGCTTTTACACACACATTAGGCACTAGATCGTCTCAATCACTTTCATATTGCATATGGATGAGTGTGCATATTTATATTAATGGATGTATATTGAATGCGTAATCATATGGATGTTGCATTTGGATGAATGATTGTGCACTCATATAGAAATGATATGTATCATTAGGATTCTTTTGCATACATAATGGACACATGGCACTATCATGTTTTGCATTAAGTAGGTCAACTGAATCAGTAGACCGCCTGATTTTGCATTAGGATAAGGACATATACGCACACTTTGCATATGTTCATGAAAGCATTAGAAATATTTTAAGGACAATGGATGCCCGTGATTGATGGACGAGTAGATGGATGGTAGGACATACATTCCTTTCAGCTTCGAGATTTCGGGGGCGGAATCCTTTGGGCAGGGGGGAATGTAACACCCCGTAATTTTAAAACATGACATAAGGGATAATTAAATAATACTTAATTTTCAGAAGAAGAAATAAGTAAAACAGGTTACGCCCTTGCGTTCGTCTCGGAATTTTGCTTGATATAGAGTCCAAGTTTGAGTAAAACGGATGTCGTATCAAGGAGTTATGGACGATAGAAGTTGTTATAACAATCAGGAAATGGGCCAGAATAACTGGCGTACTTGTGAAGTGCGCCAGAACGAAAATGCACTAGCACACCTGGGAAGTGCACCCAAGCCGAGCCCAAGTCTGGAGAATTCTAGACAGTTCCCTGATGATGTGTCTTTTTAATCTGAGTGGTTCTGATGGTCTCTAATCTAATCTAAAGGTCCTACTTCACCTAATACATATATAAATAAACAACTAAACCTAGCCCTAGTCTCGTTCAACCCTAATCCATGGCGCCTCCATGCTATTCTAATCTAAATTAAACTTTCTTCTCCACAAAGGAAAATCAGAATAGGGGTATTCTAAGATCAAGATCTACTACGACAAAACCAAATTCTCTTTTCTAAGAATCCTATCGCTGTGAGTTTATGTTACTTTCACATATAATTAAATTAAAAAGTAATCGTGATAAGATTGTAAATTGGATCTAATGTATATGCCTGTAAATAAGATGAATCATATCAAGTTTGTAATTTGTTATCCTTCAGATTCATACACAATTGCTATTACCATATGCCTATCTGATCTATTTTTTCGTTATTCATTACACATGCCTATTTATATGTTTATGCCAATTTTGGTGTTTTGATTCTCTCCCCTTCTTCTTTTCCTTTTTCAATTTGATATTAGGCTCACTTCGAGCCCAAGCATCTTGCGTTGAGATTTACAACGTTGGAATGATTGGGAAAAGTTGGGAAATATGTAATAAAATGAGACTTGGCATAAATTGTTGATGGCTATGGAAATTGGTTTGGGCATAATTTGGCATAACTTGTACACATGAGATTATAGGCATAATTTGGATTAAAATTATAAACATAATTTAGATTGGAAATTATAGGTAACTGGAATATATTATAATCCAAGATTTGAAATTGGGACTTGAATCGAGAAAGTGATAATGAACGCCTAAGACACGAGGTTAGATTCAGAGTGCAGTATAAGCCTGCCTGGAACCGCCCGACATATCCAGCAACCGCAAACGGTAATCTAATGTGATAGGTCAAAGGCAGAAATTAGATGCGTAATAATGCAAAGACACGAGGTAAGATTCAGATTGCGGTATAAGCCTGCCCGGAACTGCCCGACACATCCAACAACCGCAAACGGTAATCTAATGTGGGAGGTCTTGCAAGATTACGGTTATAATGAATTAATGAACACTTAACCAAGATAAGACATGTGGTAAGATATGGGAATAATAAAGGGTTAACTGGGTAACATGGGTAGCATGTGAAACATAATAAAAGCACTTAACCTAGATGAGACATGTGATTAGACATGGGGATAAAGAAGGGTTAAGTGGGAATTCCTAGTGGGGACCAAGCTTCTGAGGGAAGCTTGTGTCAAGTGTGTGGACCCTTTTCAACCAGTAACCCAATTTATTATCTATATGAGCTTGAACTAGGTTGAGGACAGGGACACGCTTACTGGGGTTGATTGTAAGAGGTCAATAAAGAGTTAGTGATGGCAGTGCAAGTCCAACGGAGTCATGTGTGTGCGTGGGTCTGGACTGGAAGGTAAGACGCTGTTGCATCATATAGGTATAAGCTATGCATTTCAGTAGTATCGGGGTTGCCACCTTAGGGAGTGATACACCTTTTTTGGGACCAGCACAGGTATCCACGAGTTAGGGAGTCGATCGAATGGGGAGGATAGTGGGTACAACTAGTGGTGGTAGGAGCAAGTGGGCACCTACGAGAGCAGTTAGGAGTACACGAAGCTACCATTATTATGATTAATCGGGAGGGATCTTCTTTTAGTATGTTGGTACAGTGCAGAGCATATCTTATAGCGGTTAGGAGCGCAGTCGATGTTCTATCTTGTTTACCTTGTTTACCTTTTCATATCTGCTTATGTTACAGTCATCTCTTATATCCAGTTTGTGTTCTTATCCTATTACTTTATTAATTATATTGTTAAAGTCACTGGACTCGCCAGACTTTATGTCTGACTCATTTTGTTTTGCCTCTTTTCTTTCTCCCCCCCGCAAGGTCCTCAGGGTGGGATTAGTGAAACTTGACTCAGACTTCTTTCTTCTTGAAGTGCTTGGAAGTGTTGAAAGTAATGTTCAGCTTTATCTCTTTTTCATTATGGCTATTTGGTGTGGGATTATGGTTTTTCTTTTATGTACTCTGATAATAATTTTTTTCAAGATGGATATTTGTGTACTTGGCTTTAGTATGTGGTTTTGATGTTGTAACAAGACATGTTTTGCTTTACCACTGCAATGAATAAATTTTGAAATTTTATGTACCAATTGATACATATGTCTTATGATGTTCTGTTCTATACTCTTACAACACTCCGTGAAAGTTAATGCATTCCCTTAGTGAGCGAAATTAACGGACGTGGGGTGTCGCAAACCATAAGGGATGTAAGAACTAAAATGTTGGGGAAGTGGGAAAGAATGAAACCCCCTAATTTTATAGGCAACTAATGAAAATAAAGTGATGATTTAATTATCATTCATGGAAAATACAAAGACGAAATAAATAGCATGAATTTGGAATATGACAAGTTAACATCCATAACGTAAAGATATGTAAAGGTTTTAGGAAAGGTGGAAGAATACCTTTAATTTAAATGAGATAAAACTTCCATATTAGTAAATATGGAATTCTTAATTTGGAAGAGCACTAAATAGGCAATAAGGGAAAGGATATTGAAAATAGAAAATATTAAGGATGTAAATATAGACAATTATGCGAAGGTATAAATACTTGATTTTTAGTTAATTGTCTATAAGAATAAGCATCATTTAATGGATAAAATGGACATAAAAGATATTGAGAAGAAATAATTAGGAATGTCAATAATTGAAAATAAAGGAACATGGAATAAATGATTTAATACAAGGGATAAACTATCGTAGAATAGTGTGTCATATAGTTTAACCAAAAAGACAAAATGGTTTTTGACATACTACATAATTTGTTTTGAAAAAGGAATTCTAATGTTTCATTTATAGGCTTAAGTTGCATAATAATTCCATTTAGGAAAGAAAATTTGAAATATGTTTTTCGAGAAATAAATGTTTTTGAGGAATTTGAAAAGTTTACAATTTTTACTATTAGACGAACTATAAATTTAAACATTAACGAAAACAAAAGATGAAATCCTTAATTAAAGGATAATAGTACATGTTTTCAGTTTGGAGCTGTAAAAAGATAATAAATGCATGTGTCAAGCAGTAAACAATTATAGTGTAAAATTTATAATCGTCATTGCCTTGATATAGCATGCTTTTAATTTTGGAATTAATTTGAAAAGATTATTGCCTTAAAAAATCCTATATAAGTTATAACAATAAATGTAACGTTCAATCAGAAAGAAAAGAAGACATATAAAAATTTGGTAGGATAAACGTCATATATCTACTCATTTAAGAAAGAGTGGATAGTGAATTTGTTTACTAAAATTTGGATAGAATCTGGAATAGTAAAATTTTCATATAATAAGAAGTATATGAGGGAGTAATAATACTAGGAGTATGTAACACCCTATATTTAATATAAACAATAAACAAAAATATCGATAATTAATAGTTTCAGAATTTTACCCTGACACATATACCATTGTGTTCATGGCAATATTCTTATTCAGTTTGATATATGACTTGTCCCAAATGGAGTTCGTATAGGAAAGTTATTAATGAGTGAAGTTTTAAAAAGTTATATGCATATACATGCGTACAAATTTGAAATTATATATGAGTTATAACTAGAAAATATTTATTCATACGAGTTATATTAAAAAAAGAAATTGAATGTTAATTAAAATATTAAGTCGGCAAAAACGCATCGTTGACCCAGGAGCTGTGTGACGACCCCAAAACCCCGTTAACGGTGGCAAGGGTAATCTTTGAAATATAACACATAAACAGAAACAGCAGAACAGAATTAAATAAATACACCAGATAATGTACAAATAATACACTGGATAAACATAATCATCAGAGTTACACAGTATACTGGATCATACTTAGTACAAAATACAGTTCAGCTATACATAAATGTCAACAATGGAAAACAAACATAATATGTACAATAGGAGCGGAACAACATAAAAAGAGATAAATGATAGAATCCATCTTCAGCTCCAGCTATCAAGAAAGAGCCTGCTAAAACCTGAATACAAGGCTGCCCGTGTAGAAAAAGGGGCACCCGAGTTTGCAAGTGAAATAAACTACGAGTCAGTCATGGGACTGGTTTGAGAAATCTACTTAACACATTCTATAATATGGCTAATCACAGGACCACGCCACTTTCGCGGAATGGGTTTACTCCATTGGATTGCCAGTGCTTTAAAACAAGTAAATCTTTTAAACATCGCAATGCTTTTTATAAAAATGAAGCCATTATAAGACTCAGTTCCCATCACACAATGCAACACAAACCGGAGGATAGAGTTTTACCTTATAATGGCCAAAATATGCTTGATACGAATAAAACAAAAGAATTTTATATTATTACTAGTGTTTATATGTTTCAAAAACAATTTCAAATCATAACTATCAATCATAGATGGCATGGGTACCATATATCATGTCGCCATATATAGGTATACAATCAAAACCGCACGGTGTCGTATTTGGAAATTGGATTTCCGTCATGAACCAAGGCAAAAGATAGCCCTTACCGAACTTGAGACAATCTAGCCCATGTCTCCGGAACAGCCGCAACTGCCCCTTGGATCGTCAGGGCCGGTCCACCGATGTGGATTATTATTCCTGAACACTTCATTTCCCCGCCCTTTGGGGCGTAAATGAGTCCAATGACTCCTACGACTCCACATAGTCACCGATATATCCGAGGCGCCTCGCAACAGCAACAACCACACAGGTGAAAATAATATAAATGTCAAGGCTGGTAGGTTTCTGACACCACCCTAGCTAGAAGGAAACGCATGCCCTCTTTGAGGACCTCTTCCGTTTCTGGCTTATATCGGGGTGTGAGGCTCGCGAATTCACGTTATACACAAAGCTATGCCACACAGGCCGTGCTTTGATCATCAACTACAAGACTTTGCTTTTCAATAGAAGCCTTGATCAATTGCCACTTAGGCATGCCACACAGGCAGTTCACTCCATGCGACTGATTTCTATTGATACATAACCTCTGAGCTCGTACGTCTCAGAGAAGGGCGTTAAGCAAGAGAATAAATTCTCCGCCGCCAAACAGATATATATTTAATAGAGATCAATCAGCACAGAACAAAATCCAATGTTAGACACACAGTCCATTTACAAGTTCGTTTTGGGTCTGAACGAAGCCGGAGGCACCACATACCTTGCATATCCATCGATCTCCACGTACGTCGGGACGATCACCACTTATTATCTATATTTCGGGATGCCTCCCAATCAAGACATCAGTTATCATCCAACCGAGGTGAAGATCTCCGGTCTTCAACCACCGTCTTCATCATCGACTTCTTATCACCGATCAATTATTTGAAATGAGATTTTACTCGGCCTTTTCAAATAATTCATGAATATTTAGAATTTAAATCAATTCATTTCAATGGTTAAATTATTCAACAACAATTCATGCCAAACACATTCAACCATCAAATATCCACTAAACCGGGTAAATTCGGTTGATTTCCATTCCATATCATTTATAATATTTAATAACGATTTATCGCTATTTTTATTTATTTAAAAATAGCCAATTCATTCAAACGACGCTTCAGGCCATAACGCGGCCGTGGCGCTGTTTTTCTTCAGATTTGATTTACACATATCTGAAAATCTATCCGTTGGATCTTCACAAATTTTATGTCATTAGAAAGATCTTTTCGAAACGAATCCAACGGTTTTAGATTTAGGAAAATCCGACGGTCAGATCTCCCAGTACACTCGTTTAAAGTTTCGATTTCGAAATACGAACTACAGCGTCGTTATTCGATTTAATTTAATTATATATATATATATATATATATATATATAATCGATTCTGGCGCTGTTTTTCTTCAGATTTGAATTAAACATTCCAGACAATCCAACCGTTGGATCTTCACAAAGTGGGTGTCGTTGGAAAGATTTTTCCAAAGCGAACCCAACGGTTTCAGTTTCGGGAAAATCCGACAGTCGGATCTCCCACACTAATCGTTTGAAATCACGGTTTCAAAACACGAACTGTAGGTTCGTTATTCGATATATGTTGATAATATATATATATATATATATATATATATATATATAATCGATTCTTCGACTTCAAAACCATTTTCACTTCACATATTTGATAAAAACTGTATTTTTATCCAACATATATTTATTTCAACACATGAATTTTGTTTATTTTATTTCCACACAGGAATTTCTATTCAACACATGAATTTCTATTCAACACATGAGTTTTATATATTTTATTTCCACACAGGAATTTCTATTCAACACATGAATTTCTATTCAACATATGAATTTTATTTCAGCATTCAACACATGAATATTTTCTATAGTTAATATATATATAATAAAAATGTGATTTTTATTGCAAAACAATTTATTTCAAAACACGATTATTTTATATATTTTATATATAAGGTAAAAATGTTATTTTTGGTGTTAAAACAATTTATTTAAACCACTAATATTTTATATAATCTTATATATATGATAAAAAGGTTAATTTTATCTTTCAAAGAATTTATTCAATACACAAACTCCATTCAACACATGAATTTATTTCAACACATGAATTTTGTTTCAACATTCAACACATGACTTTAATTTCAACATTCAACACATGAATATAAATCTTTCAGAAAATTTCAGCAGCATAACGGCAGGGTAGTTAAAACCGGGGCCAACCCTAGTACGGCTCCTCGCTCTACCTTAAAGCCTCGCAGCTTTTGACAATCGGGATTTTCAATATCTAGTTTGTACGCAGACGAATTTTCCCATATACTAATCCTATTGGGATTTCAATCACAATCAATCATTTCAAACCAACCATTCATGATATTCACTAAATTTTCACATCAACCAATAATCCAAACAATATCCCAACCAATATATATCGTCCATGGTCTGTGGACTTGTTGAGTGTGTATATATATAGATATACGTATATAACTATATTTCGATTTCATTTCAATTTATTTCAACGCACATATCATTTTTTGCAACGCATATATAACTTATACATCGAACATACAATGTATAGAATGCTTATACATGTGGTGTACAACGCTTATATAACTTATACTTCGACTATATAATTTATACATCGTTGTTTCCATATCGTTTATAATTCAGAAATCTCACATTAGGTTCCACTCCACCAAAAATTGCAGAAGGCTCAGAAAAATATCCGGTCTCTTCTAGAATTTAGATGACATCCGCACGAGTCCACTGTCTCTTGTTTCACTGGAATTCGACCACATAGCAAAAATATATGATTTTTACAAGTTTGTAACTGTTTTAAAGTATTAAAACTGTTTTAAATTAACAAAGCCGATTACCTCAGCAAATTGATCGAAACTAGGTTTTGATTTAACTTCAAATCCGTGAAGTAGGAAGAGGATCAGGCTATGCAGCGTCGAAGGGGGGAGGAGTGGCGCTCAGGTGCGTGGCGGAGCGGGCCCACTCGGTGGCTCCAGGTGCTTCCGGAGGCGGTTGAAAGGCTCTGACTTTGGAGGCTTGGATCTCAAGATTTACTTGAGGAGAGGGGATGCAACAACCATGGATTTGAAGAGGAGGCTCGGCTCTATGAAAAACTCCAAAAGGACATGGTGTTTTGGTGCGTGATCGGAGAGAAAAAGAGAAGAGAAGGGAGGGAGGTGTTATCGTCATTCGTGACTGGAGCGGATCAGGGAGAGAGAGAAGTCTGTGGCCAATAGAATTTTATTTATTTATTTATATATTTTCAAAATCCTAAAATACCCCTTTTCACATACTAGCTCCAATCCAAACTCAACGACTGTCGTCCCTAGCTAAATACCCCCATTCCAAACTTAATGGGATATGTTTCGTTGGCCCATTCAACTGTTTTAGTCAGTTTTTCTTCAAATTAAAATATAAAACATTCAATATTTAATTTGAACATACATTTCAATTAGCCGGGGCCATATATTGATTCTAAAAATTCCAGAAAAATAAATCTAGCTATGTTTTAATGACACGGTCCCAACAAAACTAGTTTCATCGAATTCTAAGAACGTTTGAAAAATGGCCTTTTTCTGGTCGATCCAATTTAACAGAAATCGACCAAACACATTTTCCTTTGCCACGCTCACACACTAACTTCAAAAATTATGAAATTTGAAACCTAGTAATAATTTGACATCCCGGATCCAACAAAAGTGGTTTCGTCGAATTCTGATGTCGTTTGCAAAATGGCCATTTTCATGGGCTATATAAATTCTATAGCGACCTTTTTGAAAATTCATTTGGCCACAAATTTTGACTCCCGCTATGAAACTTCGATTTTTTAGATTTGTTAGAAAGATATTTACTAACAGATTTAAATATTTTTGGTTTCACTAAAATCCGTTATGTTTTTCACCAGCTACAGTCAGTCAAAGTTTGAATTGAAATTTTGAAACTACCGCGCCATTTCAGGCCTTGTTTATAATTAAAAATAATTATATTCATTTTCAAACATCGATTCAAACACACTTTTCATCGTTATTATTTAAAATACTTATTTAAAATATTTAAAATTCACTAAAATAGCCAAATTAAAAACTTTAAATTGGCTCAGATTTTCCGGGTTGTTACAAGCTGGGTCAACCCAGGATTTACATGGGTCGACCCATGTGTCAACCTTAGCGTCGACCTACCTCTAAGATGGGTCGACACAGGGTTTGACCCACTTGGGATAGATCTGTTTTGTTGGGTGACATGTTTTTCTGATTTATACAGTTCAGATTTTGTATTAGTAAATCTGATGAATGAGGATTTCTTGTACGCTGATAAATAGACTAGCAAAGCCTAGCTTTTAACTCATATTTTCTTGGACGATGCTAAGGCTCTGCCATTTTCTTTCCTCTCCAAATCTTTCAAAAATTAGAAATTTGGATTTAGGATATTCTAGTTTAACATTTGAAGATAAAGAATGTATGTCTGCAACATAGGTGTTAATTTTTTTGATCAACGTGAGGTAAGTCCTGTGAATCTGATTTATTAATGTTTCTCTCCTTTCCCTTTTCTCTTAGTATCAGATTTGTAAATTTGTGGTTTATTTAATACTAGATTCAGTTAGGAAGACCACGAAATCACAAATCTGAATCAGGTTCAAGGATTGGAAAGTTGTCAGGTGAGTGGATTTAGAATTACACCCTTTGGATAATGGTATATTTACCTTTTATGTTCCCCGTTATTCTTGACATGTTAATTAACTGCAAATTTTGGTACTTATAATATAATTTATTTTCAGTTATGTTAAGAATATACCATTGTACAAATCTGTCTTGTTAATCTTCCATTTGAATTAAAAATCACCATAATATTGGAATTGTGAAATTTGCAATATACATGAATATGTTACTGAAAATGTTTTTAATGACAATTTGGATTTATTGTAATCAAATTACAATGGAATTGGGAATAATGGGAAATGAATATATGGGCCTAATTTGTATAGGAAATTTACAGTGATTTGGAAATGGTAAATAACATCTAACTCAGAAAATAAAAGGGCGAAATTAGTAGTGGATTGGGTTAGATAGATATGGGAAAATTTGATACATCTCCATAACCATAAAATTACTAGGAACGTTGTTGCAAGAAAATAAAGGGAAAAGGGATTAGTGTGAAATAGTGATTCTTATACAGTATTGCATACTAATCAAATAAAAAGATATCTGTATGACCATGATGAAAGTAAAAGGAATTGCCTGTAAATACGAATCTTGATTTATGTGTGTTATGGAAATGGATCTTTATATCTTTCCACTAATCAATCTAATGTGATGTGTGAAATATTTTCTTTGAAATAATGGAAATATACAAGACAGTAACTAAATGGATGTACAACAGTATAAGTTTGGTTAATGATAAAGAACTAAGGAAAATGTGATGAATGGGGAATATAACCTATTATAATTAATTTTATGAATGAGAATATAATATAATAGGAATGCTTGCCCTAGGGACAAGTGGAATTATAACATGGGTTATAATAAATGAAAAAAGAGAACTTATTAATGAATCTTAGTTAAGAGAACGAAGTTAAGAAGTAAGCAACCACAACATGTTGTGATGATAGTGTAAGATAAAGTTATGATTAAAAAAGAAGGAATGAAGTAGGCTTAAGAAATGAAATAAGTTGCACTTGATTATATATTAAGTGGATGTCATAAGAAAACATGAGAACTGTGAAATGATATACTCAATTGTACATTAACTAAATCATGTTATTGAGCTTGTTAACATGTAATTGGATAATAAATTACATGGTAATAATGTAAAAGATTGTAGGTTACTTTCATTAATTACAATCTTGGGAATAACGTGTTCTGGGATAATTAATGAACTTGAAATATGATTAAATTAAACAAGAAAGATTAATAAGCGATTAAGGTCCATTCCTCAGGGGTATAAGGGGCACAGGGAAAACTTAGTAACTTGAATAAAAGTGAATACTTGGGTAATCAAGTTTACTAGTAATCTGATAGGATAAAGAAAGCGTTCGATTAAAAGATTAGACATAGGATCTGATAACATGGTTGCGTGATGCACTTGGACCAGTCAGCATGTACGAAGGTGAAGAACCCAATGATGTGGATTGTAACAACCCGAATTTTAATAACGTGTTAAGACAATAATTGAGGCAGAATTAAATTTTAAAATAAGAATCAAGAGAAACGGGTTGTGCCATTGCGTTCGTCTCGGAATTCTGGTTGGAAACGAGTCTGAAATTTCATAAATCGGAGTCCGTTTGACCGAGATATGGCCTCTAGAAGTTTCACGAAAAATCAGAAAATGAAAACAGATTTTCAAATTTCGAATTTAGCTCCAAACAGACTGGGCGGGAAAATTTCCCTCCCAACCCCAGGTCGACAGGGGACTCGACTGGGGAGTCGACCACCAAGGGACCAGGTCGACTGGGCAGTCAACCTGGGTGTCGACCTCCCTGGTCGAGCCAGGTCGGCCTGAGTGCACCTGCATGGTCTTTTGGCTCTGGTTTGGGGGCCTGTGACGATTTTGACGGTTCAGATCTAAACTAGGGTTAATCTAAGGGCCTAAACTAGTCTTAACTTCTATAAAAACACCCTAAGACCTAACCTAAATCACTAAAAATCATCCTAGCAACAAAGTGCTGCCCAAATCTCTCTTGATCATGGCCTAGTTTATCATGCAAGATTGAATCTTGACTTGTGGAATGTTGGCATGAACCCTTAAAACAATTTGACTTGTGGAACATTCATATGAACTTGACTTGGTCTTATGCATGTAAAAGAACCTAAACTCCTCATGACCATTTACATGCCTATGATGATGAACCTAGTGTTATGCTACCATACATGTTTGAGGCCAATCCCTTTATGCTATCATACATGTTTGAGGCCAATCCCTTTATGCTATCATACATATTTGAGGCCAAACCCTTTATGCTATCATACATATTTGAGGCCAATCCCTTTATGCTATCATACATGTTTGAGGCCAATATGTTGTCATATTATTCCTACTATGTTGACTCGCTTTCACTTGCGTTGGGAATACGCCTTGGGTAGTTTAGGCAAACTTTAGATGGGCTATGAAACTTAACATGAATTAAGTAATGGGACAATGGGCATAAGTGGAAAATGCGGACTTTGTCGTAGCCTAAATTTGACATGAACATGACAAGTAGGAAAACATGAAAGTGGCCAACTCGAGGTTGGGTTGAGTTTGTAGCATAAATCTGCCCGGAACCGCCCGACAAATCCAGTAGCTACAGACAATAAGACCCAATGTGAGAAGTTGGTCATATCGCGCTCAAAACCCGAGGTTAGACTAGGTTGTGGTGTAAAGCTGCCCGGACCCGCCCGGCGTAACCAGTAACCACAACAAAGTCTAATGTGAGAGGTTGGGGTGCATTAATTTACTTAATGCCACATGATAAGGTTAAGTTAGTTTGACTAATGACACTTAACCGATATGACATGAATGGGTAGGTTAAGTAAGACCGGACTTGATTACTTACAGACACAACCATATAACACGATTAGTGGATGGGTTAATTTAACCTAAATGGGTTGATAACACCCGACTGAGATAACGCGATGCGTGGTAGGGTTAAGTAAACCCACAAGAATGATACTTAACCATTATAAATACGACTAGTGGATGGGGTTAAGTTAACCTATACTTAACCAATCCGACTCGATAAATTTAATGGGGTTAAGTTAACCTACACTTAACCAATTTTACTCAATGATTTGATGAGGTTAAGACAACCTATACTTAACCAATCTGACACGGTAATTTGATAGGGTTAAGTTAACCTATACTTAACCAATCTGACACGATAACCTAGGGTTAAGTCATGAACTTCTTGATATACTTAACCAACTTGATACATGGTTTGTAGGGCTAAGTCTTGAACTTGAATACTTAGCCAATTTTGACATGATTCGTAGGCGGGGTAAGTCATGAACTCGAATGATAACACTTAACCCATTAGACAAAACCCTAGTTCAGGGGACTAAGTGGAAAATCGTAGTTAATAAGGATAACGGGAAGGGAAACTAAGTGATAAACCTTAGTTAAGGATAAATAAGTAATAATTCTTAGTCAAGAGAATTGGACCAGTTCACAAATAGATGAGTAACCTGATACGGTAGGTCATCGTTTAAACAAACACACGAGGAGGAGCGAATGTCTATCTGACTTAGATAAAGGCTCCAGCGAACTGGGTGACGAAGCGATAGCTTCGGGTGACGCGAGGGTACTCTTGGTATCCCTCTGTGAGGTTGCAGATGATCCGCCTGGGCTCACAGAGGTTAAGGTCTGCGGTAGAAGAACCAAGGGTATGCCTTGGTTGCTGTGCGAGCAACCTAAAGACTGAGGTGGATTAGCGTGGAGTCGGCGATACTTAGTTTAGCCTTGTGATAGCACGTCGTCGACTACCTACCATCTTTAGTCAATCGTGTACGTATGCGGAAAGGCAGAGAACTCCCAACAGACCATATACTTGCTATCTAGTTATGGGTGAGGTTGGCCAATAGGAAAGTGGGGCATGGATGGACAGAGTATAGTTCTCGTGCATGATTTTCTTGGATTGCCTTTCAGTAGTTGAGGGAGGGGTCACGTGGGACCATAACCACCGGTAGAAAAATAGACCTTGATATCTGCATCGGCAGATAACCTAAAGCTCCCGACCGAGTCCCGTATTTCTTAATTAGCCCTGTCACGGGACTCGGATGGCACATTGAGATACATGTGCATCTAGACATGGAAAACGATTCACGATACATACGTGGGAAAAAGGGCATGGTTGACGGGTAGCGTAATCCATAGTGGTCCTAGGTGGCTTAAACCCAAACCGAGTTACGAAAACGTTTAGTAGGTAGCGTAATCCCTAGTGGTCCTAGGTGGCATTAATCCTAGCCGAACATTCGAGAATTCATGGTAAGAAAATACAGCTAGATCAAGGGTGATAGTCCAAACGATTTCAAGGATAATGGAACTACGTTGAAGTAGTATAGAACTACGTGAGGAAGCCCTTAGGATTTACGGCAAAGGACTAAACATATACATGGAAAGAAACAGACGAGTTGGGAAAACCTACATTAGGTTGACATGGACCATTTCATTGGGCAAGGGACATTTTGTAGCTAACACATGACACGGGTTGGGATACTAGTACGGAAGGTGCAGGGAAAATATACTTGATAGAACATTGGGGTGTTACACTCGATAGAACCTTGGGATGTTATACTTGATAGAACCTTGGGATGTTATACTCGATAGAACCTTGGGATGTTATACTTGATTCATAGTGACCGTAGTTTATCTTGACACAATAGTTCATCCTGTTACCTTGGTTTAGCTTGTCTATCTTGTCATCATCCTTATGTTTACTTTCAGTTTATGCATGTCATGTTACCTTTACCTGTTTTTATGCTGGACGTAGATAGGACTTACCAGTCTTTATGACTGACCCCGTTTTCTTTCGCCTCTTTGTCTTCCGTTTCCCCCCCAAGGTTTTTAGGGAGGAAATACTGTTATTTAGCTTGGACTTCTTCTGCTTCAAGGTCATCATGTATGGCTTGGATTTTTCTTGGCTATGACTGCTTTACCGTTTTACTTGGGGAATATTTTATGACTGTGGTTTTATGCTTCTTTAACTATTGCAAGACAGGTTTCCAATGTAATGGCTTTTAAAGGCATTTTGATGTAAAAGGCTTTAGACCTTATAATTTTATGAGGTAATAAAATTTGTTTCTTCTTCCGCTGCTTTATATGTTCTGTCTTGTAATATTTCTATGCATGTTTACCTAGACAACGCCCCTCCAAAGCTAGTGCATTCTCTTGTGAGTGACCCTGGCGGAGGCGGGGTGTTACATAGATCATCGAGGTGTCTGGAGACATGGGAGGAGCACGCCCATCAGATTATTCTTCCAGTTATTCTGTTAGCTTGCTCTGCGGGATTAGAGGGAAGCATGCAATTTTCAAGGGACGTGGTAGCATACTATGTGGTGGTCCTTTGTTGCGGTACACACTCTGACTGTACTCGCAGAGGATTGGCCTGCCTGGTACCACCCGATGTGTACCTTGACACAAATGATTGTTTGGCACTCATAAGGCGGTGGCATATGGCATTAGGTGATTCATCGATTTATCGTGGGAGAGGTTGATCAGGACCATATTAAGGATAGTAATTTTCCAATACATGTCATCGACAGTCAGTGGGGTGCAGAAAGACTAGAGCTAAACCAAGAGACCATCGATCTTTCATGATCGAGATGTTGGTTGAGGGACGTGCCAAATTGGATGCTAGATTGTTTGCTAGGGGCACGTCACTTACCTCTTGATGTAGTCTTTCACTAGTTACGGGAGTGGTCAGGGTTGGACCATAGCCACCGTGAAAATGCAGACCATACTCTGGATATCTGTACTATGGGTCCTTTGAGCAGACTTATACAAATACGAAAATCTTCCAACCGAGTTTCGTGCATTGATGCAGCCCTATTACGGAACTCGAGGTACAATGGATAGTACGTACGCGTGAGGGTCCAAGTACATGCACTGGGAGGTATATCGTATACTAGAGGGAATTACACCATCTTGAGACTTGATTCGACCGAGGAGTTCGGATATAACGATCCGTACGCTTGCATGGCATAACGATGACGGTTCTATGCGATAACGTGGCATAATGGTTTGGATTTCCATATGTCGTTTGGTGTAGGATACACTTCCATGGCATGATGGCGGAGACCGTGCGGGGAGGGTACTACGGGAGTACCTTGATATGTTGGGGGTAGCTACATATATACTATATTAGTTTAATCTACTGGGAAGTGGACTGGTACGACGTGAGTATAGAGCCTTGAGTATTGTTAACCCCAATAAGCTAATAAATTAGAAAACATAAATGAATGGTATATGTAGGGTTATTTCAGACTGTATAGTTTGTCCAGTCACCAGAACTTTGTGTTTTGACCCCCTCTTCATAACACACTCACATGTTAGGTTTGTGGAAGAGATGTGATAGCTTTGGATAGTGGTTAGAAAATATTATTACTTTGGTAAGACTATATTTGATTATATTACGTTTTATCCATTCTATTATAAGATGTTTATTGAGCTTTGATATATTTATTACCTCTTTCTTTTCTGTAGAGTACCAGACAAGCCGACTCGAGCTTCGATATATTGGGATTTAAAAAAAACGGTTTGTCGAAATTCAAGTTGTTACATCTACTATCAGAGCTTAGGTTTAGAATTCCTGTATAGATAGTTAGTGAATGTATTTCTATTTTTAAAAATATGAATATATTATATATACACACACACCCCCTAGATCCATAAAGGAACCCACTAAGTAGGAAGAGCGGCTTATGCTGAGAGTTGGGATACCACTTATGTACACTAAAGGGATGCTTATGGAAATTTGAGATTAAGAGACCCTTAGGTGGTTTGGGTGAGAAGTGTATAAGGTATTTTTTAATGAAAAAGTAGTATCCCATATATTAGTATTTGAAATGTTAGTATTTCACATTAGTGGGTTTGGCCGTTGGGCCTTATAAATTGGAAAAAAGGTAGAAGAAATAGATTAGGAATATATATGTACTTGAGAACAATGACTTTGGGGGAATATTTAGGGAAGTCTGATGGAAGCCCAGTTTGAATCTAGCCCCACTGTTAACTTCTAAGAACTTGAATTTTTAGAAGCTTTTGGTGATAGTTTATGGGGTTTTTCAAGCTTTGACCTTAAAAGGTTACAATTTTAAAGTATGTACTAGTTAAATTGTGAAGAAGCAATTTTTGAAATAAAAAGATGTATTTTGACATTTGAAAAATATATGTAAGTAACATATTTGAAAAGTACATATTGGATTATAGGGAAAATGGCTCATATTTTGGGAACGATGATTTCCCATGAAATTTTTGTAAAAATAAATTCTTTCAGTAAGATATGTATATGCTCAATAGTTTTTAAGCTATAACATATTTGAAAAGTACATATTGGATTTTGGGGAAAAATGGCTCATATTTTGGGAACGATGATTTCCCATGAAATTTTTGTAAAATAAATTCTTTCAGTAAAATATGTATATTGTAGAGCATGTATAGCTCAATAGGTTTTAAGCTAAAAGTATAAAGAACTAAATAACAAAACATAGAAAAGATTGCATTTTGTCAAAAACTAAAATTTTTGGTAAAGAAAATTTTGAAAATATCTATTATTTTCACAATAATTTTTTATAATTGTTTTGACATAAAATTTGGTTGGTGGACAAAGCAAGTTGTAAAATTTAGAATAGAGTAGATTTTTGGGATGAATTTAGGAATTAACACCTTGTTGTAAGTAATTGAAAGGGCTTAGTAAATACTAACGGTCGTGAAATTTAATGAGAAATAGTTATCCTCAATGGCGAAGGCAAAAAAAATACTGGGGAGGTCACGAGATGCATGTAGGGTAACTCAGAAAATAGAAATACTATAAACCATAGGGTAGAAAAGCAAAAGTACTGTATTGAACAGATATGACATGCATATTCAATCACCTTTTTTCCTTCTCAGTTTTCATATTGCAAAGCAACTTTATATCAGAAATACTATAAGCCATAGGGTAGAAAGCATTTTATCACTATTCTTTTCTAATATCCTATACACATTTTTTTTTTGAGTAAATGTTGGGGAAGGTACGTGCCTACGCCATTTGCAATAGGGTTCCGCCCTAGTTATCCTTGTCTACTGCAGTTCCTATGATTTGAAAAAAGGGTTTTGCGTGTTTTTATGAGACGTCATATTTTATGGTTTGGCAAAAATAAGTTTTTATTATGAAAAATGAAGTTTGAGGCTTTTAATTTTTGGAGGGAAAATGGAATAGAGGCCAAACCATGTTTTTTAATCATGGACAAGGTAAGGATTAATACCTAGGAAAGATGGGGAATATTTTGAGGGTATAAAGTAGATAGCAAAAATTGATTTTAGAATAATAGTAAATTCCCATAAAGTGCATAAGCACTTTAGATCCTAGGTTGTTTCTTGGAAAGACAGTTAGTACACAACAAGGACTAGTTTTGACAAGAAGAGGATTGTGGGCAAGTGAGTTGTTTAGATACTATGGTTTGGGTTTTTCTTTGTCAGCGGGGACATGGTCCTAGGATTCTTAGCCCTTGGTAGTAGCTGTGTAGTGTGATTGTTTTCCCCATTTTAATTTTGAAAGAATTTGAAGGATTATTTAAAGACTAAGCTAAGATCAATGAATTAAGTTAAATAAGCTAAAGAGAAAGAGTAATGACATAACTAAAAGAAAACAAACAACGATGACAACTGCAAAAATAAAGCAACAAATATGACAAATGAAGATAAAGGGAAAATTTCGAGAAATAAAAAAAATTCTTTTTTCCAAAATAAGTTGGAAAAGAATTTTTTTTTTCTTATGTAAATTGTGCATGGGTAGGAAGATAAGAAATCTATATATAATAGTGGCATAAAATCCAAGTACAGATAGAAAAGGTACATTAAAGAAAAACGAAAGATATGTAGTTTTCCGTTCTCTACCTTTTATAACATAAGAAATTAAGTTCAAAAAATTAAACTTTCTGTAATTTGCAAAGTTAAAATTGGATGGAAGGGTTTGGATGCAAAAATTGGATGAACTATGCTCTTTCTCGATAAGAGTATTAGAAAAATTGGATTAAAAAGTATTTTGATTTTCAAAATGTTGCACTCATATGGAAATTGCCAGTATAATTAGGATGCATGCATCATGTTTTCAAAAAGTTTTCAAGAAAAATTTTCATTCATATAGGAGATACCGCTTAGGCACTCATTCTATTTATTTATTAGTATGTTGTATTACAGTTTGCACATGTGCACAAATGGTTGAAAAATTTGGTGCACACACGATGGTTGTGAATTATGCTGGATATTACTAAATTTTACCCTTACCATATTTCGGGGATAAAATTTCCTATGGGTGGGAGAATGTAACACCCCGTATTTTATATAAATAAAAAAAATCGATAATTTATAATTTTAGAATTTAGCCTCGAAACATATACCATTGTGTTTGTGCCAATTCAGTTTGGTGTATAACTTGTCCCAAAAGGAGTCCGTAAGGGAAAGCTATTAATGAGTGAAGTTTTAATAAGTTTTATGCATATATGGGCATACAAATAGGAATTTTGAAATTATATATGAGTTATAACTAGAAAGTAATTACTCAGATGAGTTATATTAAAAATAGAAATTGTACGTTAATTAAAATATTAAATCAACAGAAACACGTCATTGACCCAGGAGTTGGGTCGACCTAGGCTTCACATGGGTTGACCCATGTGTTGACCTTAGGGTTGACCCACCTGTAAGGTGGTTCGACACAGGGGTCGAACCACCCCTTAGGTGGGCCACTCGGAGGTCCACCCACTCGGGCGGCCTGTTTTGCTGGGTGACGTGTTTTTCTAATTTATACAATTAAGATTTTATATTAGTAAATCTGATGGACCAGGATTTCCTGTACACCTATAAATAGACTAGCAGGGCCTATCTTTCAACTCATTTTTTGAGATAACGCCAACGCTCTGCCATTTTATTTCCTTTCCAAATCTTTGAGAAATTAGAAATATTATATTTTGGATATTATGAATCAGGATTGAAGATAAAGAATGTAATTCTACAACATAGGCGTTCAGATTTCTGATCAACGTGAGGTAAGTCCTATGAATCTGATTTATTTAGGTTTCTCTCCTTCTTTCCCTTTTCTTTTAGTATTAGATTTTTAAATCCGTGGTCGCTTTAATATTAGATTAAGTTAGCAAGACTACAAAATCGCAGTTCTGAATCTGATTCAAGGATTGGAAAGTTGTCAGGTGAGTAGATTTAGAATTATACCTTTTAGATAATGGTGTATTTACCGTTTACATTCCTCGTTATTCTTAACATGCTAATTAAATGTAAATTTTGGTAATTGTGATATAATTTATTTTCAGTTACGTTAATAATATACTGTTGTACAAATATATCCTATTAATATTTTATTTGGATTGAAAATCACTGTAATATTGGAATAGGGAATTTACAATATGCGTGAATATGTTACTAAAAATGTTGTTAATGACAATTTGGATATATTGTAAATCAAATTAAATGAAATTGGGAATAATGGAAAAAGAATATATGCGTCTAATTTGTATGGAAAATTTACAATGATTTGGAAATGGTAAATAACATTTAACTCAGAAAATAAAAAGGAGGAACTAGTAGTGGACTGGGTTAGATGGATTTGGGAAAACTGATACATCTCTATAACAGTAAAATTGCTAAGAAAGTAGTTACAAGAAAAGAAAAGGAAAAAGGGATTAGTGCGAAATTGGGATTCTTCTACCGTATTGCACACTAATCAAAATAAAAAGAAATATGTATGACCACGACGAAAGTAAAAGGAATAGCTTACAACTACGGATCTTGATTTATGTGTGTTATGTGAATTGATTTTTATATATTTACATTGATCAATACAATGAGGTATGTGAAATATTTTCATGAAATAACGAAAATATACAAGATGGTAATTAAATGGATGTACATCAATAAAGGTTTGGTTAATGTTAAAGAACCTAGGAAAATGTGATGAACGGGGAATATAACATAATATAACCTATTGTAGTTAATTTATGAATGAGAATGTAATATATTAGGTATGTGTTATCCCCATTATTAACGCGGTATAGAAACTGATACATCAACCATCTCGTGAATCGGGTCGATCGTGCATCATGATATCCGATCGATCGGTCTCTGTGCCACGTTGATCGGTCGGTTTCACTGCATGCGGATCAGTCAGTCTCAACTCATATGAACCAACCAGTATCTAATGAGAACAGTTGAAATGGAGTTGATCACAAACATAGTATATGCAGCAAGTGTTATGCACGATGCTTCGCGTTGGAGCAAAGTGCCACCGAATAATATACGAATCACTCGAGATGAACTAAACATGCTAACGTGATTCTCAAAGAGAAAATATGTAACAACTGAGTGTGGGTAGGTTCATAATTAATATAATAGATGGACTGATCGGTTGTTCATTTGTGCACAAATGTTGTTACAAAGGATAAGGTGTGACAAGGTGCAAGTTTCTGGAGGCTTTAAAATGTAACAACGCAATGCATGTTTGAACAACAAACATATGAAACCAAAAGAAAACACTTCATTGCATGGATTTCTGGCACGTATATACGTGAAATATATGGAAGGTAACACGTCAGCAATGAAGGAATCAATATAATTCATGCAAGGGATCCACACCTTTGTATCCATGACAATACATGTGAATCAGCATTACTAAAATGAAGGTGATCGGTTATGAAAGTGTATGCATGGCATAGCTATAAATACCCAGTCGGTATGCTATGAAAATGGAGCATGATGTGGCAGATCATCTCCTCTAGGTGACCGATCAATATTGTTTTTCAAGGACCGATTGGTTCCTCATACTCACGGTTGGTCAAATAGAATAAGCTGGGCGATAAAGGAAAAGAAAATGACATCCATATAAATGTTAAACCCATAATATGAATTAGCATGATAGAGTAAGAAGGGCACGTGGTGTGAAAAAGAGGTTCAACACTAGAGGACAAGAATGGCACAAAGGTAAAATAATGTTTCCAAAATTCTTGATTGCAAATGAAACATGAAAAGCACATGTGGCAAAATGGGTAGGAAAATGCTCCATGCATTTGCAAGTTGGGAAAAATTGATCGGCATATAATTATATAAAGCAGTTGGTTGTTTCATTGTAGCGAACGGTATATGATAAAGGAACTGGACAGTGCATAATCCTCAGACCGGTCGATGTTCTTCATTTGTATACTGATCGGTACACAGTGCCAGCTGTTGTCAGTTATTACCCAGTGGCAGTTTTGTAAATACTATAGAATACTGATCGATACCCTAAACACCCTATTTACAACATTGCTATTCCCTTCAAATCACTCCTATAAATACCCCCTGCTTCCTTCATTCAGGGGGATCCAATTTCATTCCTACCACGAAGCGCTGCCAAATTTGAAGCTCTTCTCCATCCTTATTAATGGCTTCCAAGGATCAAAAAACTTCTCTCCAATATCATATGGATCAAATCCATTCCAATCAACATTAAAATGCTCTCCAATTCACTCAAAGCTTTTCTAATCTCCTTCATTCATTATGGAAAATTTCTCCAACATGATTCAAGTGATCTCAAATCACTCCTAATCCTCCCTAAAGTCTATATCTAGCACTAAATCGCTATGGAATCCATGAAGATCCTCTGGTTGCTAAAGTGATTGAAGATTCATACATCCACCATCACAAAGCAAGAGATTTCTCCAATTCCTTTTCCAATCAAAGTGCAATTTAGATCATAAAGAGAGTGAAAAGAGAGGAAAATGATAAATGAATGTAAAGAGAGAATTCATGTATGTTGTAAAGCAAAGTATCACAATGAAAAGTGATTGAAAAATGGACGTAGATCCATTTTGGATTGAACCACTATAAAAATTCCTTTGTCTTCATTTTATGCTCTTTATTTTGTAATTACGCAGTTCCATACTCTAATCTAACCATTTGGTTAAGTGCTTATAAAGCACCCTTGGTGTTGAAATCAACTTTCAAGTTTTAATATTTGGCGCCCACCGTGGGGCCGTGTTGGCATTTCCTTCTTTCACACTCCTCTCAAATCTAAGAGCTTTGTATTGAAGTTCTAAACTACCACATTCTCCGTAGTCTTGGCTAAATCTAAGAAGATCGCAAGCAAGACCTTCCTAGGAAACGAAAATGTTGCTAATGAGACTATGCCACTCAATAATCATTTCGAAGTTGGCGAAAACTCGATAGGTGGAGCCGATGTCACGAGGAATGAATTAAATGCCGCTATTTCCAACGTAAGTCAAAGAGTTGGTGCTTCCACTAAAGCTATGATGGAGAAACTTGACGCCATCCTTAATGCTCGACCAAAGCCAGCCCCTCTAAAAGTCCATGTTGAACTTGAAGAAAATGGCAACTCGTCCGCTTCCGATCATAACCACAACGACAACATGGAAGACGATTATGATTGGTTGAGTGACAAAGACGATGCTAACATCGAAGATTTGAAATCAAAGGCTAAGAATCATTTCGAAGTGAATGCTCGTAAGGCTACTAGTCCCATCACTAGGGAACCTCCTCGTCGAGAAGTCAAAGTACCTAAGCTCTCTAATCAAGACCGCTTGCCTAGACGAACATTTGGTAAAGAGCTCAGCTTTGCAAAGCGCGATAACACTGAAGAATACATCTCGGACATGATAGAACAAATCATGAAAAAGAATCAAGCTGGCAAAGATGATGAAAGAGAGTGGGACTTCTCTCCTGACAGGATTCCGTTCAACAAAAGAATCCTTGAAGCAGAGCATCCAAAGAATTTCAATCCTCCAACTTTTCCTCCGTACAATGGCCTTCTTAATCCGAACTACTTTCTGTTCAAACACAAGTGGCATATGAGTGCAGCTAAAGCGACTGATGAGATGATATGCACATACTTTCCTCTTTACTTAGAAGGTGCTGCGTCATTATGGTGTTGCCACTCAAATCCATAGACCGGTTCTCTGACTTGACCAAAAAGTTCAAGGGGCAGTTCCGCTTGTATGCTACCAAAGCCAAGGATGCTATAATGCTCTTAGCAATGAAACAGAAGCCATGGGAAACAAGCAAAGTCTTCGTCAGTCGATTCAATATTGCCTTGTCTGAAGTAAGGAATCCAGAGCTACGCATAGCCCTCATGGCTTTACTCGACGCTATAGACAAAACAAACGAATTTGGAAGATGGATAAAGATGAAGGAACCGACTACGCTTGACAAGTTCTATAAGAAACCAGTGGAGCACATGAGAGTAGACGATAATCCTATACCTCTTCAGATCATTGGTGGTAACTAACTTCTTGAAGCTCCTAAAAGTGATCCAACATAATCACAAGAATAACTAGGGGCAGAAGCGAGCCAATGACGGAAACGACAACAAAGCTAACAAAAAATTTCGTCTTCTTGACTCGGCTGAATTAACACCTCTGAATGACACTCCTGAGAATATCAACCTTGCCATAAAGGATTTAGAAGATTACCCGAAGCCTTGCTCAATAAAGATTAATGACAATCTGACCAAGTCTGGGAAGTTCTGCAGGTTCCATAATCAGCCAGATCACAATACCAATGAATGTAGACATCTGAAATCGTTGATTGAAGAGATGATCAGGAAGAACTGCCTGCAAAAATATGTGAAGAATCCCCAAGATACAAATCCTTTTGCAACTTCCCAGGGGCAAGGGCATCAAATGATCAGTCCGGTCCAAGCAATGTAGCTTCTGCTCAAACGTATCAAAGGCTGATCATCAACTGATAACCGATAATGAAGATTAAATATCTATGGCTCAGAATAACCGATCATTATTGCCTTTACTTTACTTCTTGCATTACTTTACTCTTTGTTATTTTCTACTTTCTTGTAAATAGTCTGTAATGATTTACATGCATTGTACGGAACAATAGCTCTACGAGTGAAGTATTACCTACCTGTATAAATCTCCGACTTTTATAAATCTTCGACTTGCCAAATTTACATGAAAATTTTCTAACAGATGGTTTTTCATTATAGGCTATCCAATGAGTGTTTTCTCTCTCAAGGCCTGATGAAGTGAGGCAATCCCAACAAACACCAGTTCAAATGTCAAGTGCTCTAACCATTGATATGCATAATGAAAGGATGAAAAGCACCACTTTGAAGAGTGAATAGTAAAAGTCTTGATGAGTTAAATAGAAAAGGAAGAGAAGCGCCACGTTGGAAAGTGAATGGAAAGAGTTGCAAAGATACAAACAACAGACGAGCGCCACGACAAACAAACAAGAGGGATATAGCCTTCGTCGAAGAGGGCACTTCACCAAATCAGAGGTTCTAAGCCCGAGCTCCTAAACAGAGATAGTTCGCCAAGCCAAACATTCGACAAGGGAACTGGTGCCTGCCCTATAGAATAATATAACAACAACGGATCCGAAATCCCAAAGGGTGCGGGAATTCGTTGCACGAAATAAAGCATGGGAGTTGATGATACGTGAAACGAAGCGTGGGAGTTCGGTGCGAAGCGATGCAAACCTCCAAGGTTGCAGGAATTCATTGCTCGAAACGAAGCGGCGGGAGTTCACTATATGTGAAATGAAGTGTAGGAGTTCGTGGCATAAAGCGATGCAACCCACCAAGGTCGCGGGAATTCGTCGCACGAAACGAAGCGCGGGAGTTCACTATACGTGAAACAAAGTGTGGGAGTTCGTGGTGCGAAGCGATGAAACTCTCCAAGGTCGTGGGAATTCATTGCGCAAAACGAAGCGCGGGAGTTCACTATACGTGAAACCAAGCGTGGGAGTTCATGGCATGAAGCGATGCAACCCTCCAAGGTCATGGTAATTCGTTGCATGAAACAAAACGTGGGAATTTACCCTACTTGAATCAATGTGTGGGACTTCGTGGTACGAAGCGATGCAACCCTCTAAGGTCACGGGAATTCGTTGCGCGAAACGAAGCGGGGTGTTCACTATGCGTGAAACGATGCGTGGGTGTTCGTGGCGTGAAGCGATGCAACCCTCCAAGGTCGTGGGAACTCGTTGCGTGTAACGAAGCGCTAAAGTTCACTATACATGAAACGATGCATGGGAGTTCGTGGATCGAAGTGATGCAACCTTCCAAGGTCGCACGAATTCGTTGCGGAAAACGGAGTGCTGGAGTTCACTATATGTGAAACGACGTGTGGGAGTTCGTGGCGTGAAGCGATGCAACCCTCCAAGGTTGCCGGAATTCATTGTGCGAAACGAAGTGCGGGAGTTCACTATATGTGAAACGATGCCTAGGAGTTCGTGGCGTGAAGCGATGCAACCCTCCAGGGTCGCGAGAATTGGTTGCGCGAAACAAAGCATGGGAGATCACTATACGTGAAATGAAGCGTGGGAGTTTGTGGTGCGAAGCGATGCAACCCTCCATGGTCGCGGGAATTCGTTGCGCGCAACAAAGTGCAGGGGTTCACCATACGTGAATCGATGCATGTGAGTTCGTGGTGTGAAGCGATGCAACCTTGCAAGGTCGTGGTAATACGTTGCATGAAACAAAGCACGCTAGTTCACTATACATGAAACGAAGCATGGGAGTTCATGGCGCGAAGCGATGCAACCATCCAAGGTCACGGGAATTCGTTGTGCAAAATGAAGTGTGGAAGTTCACTATGAGTTCACTATACGTGAAACAATGCGTTGGAGTTCGTGGCGCAAAGCCATACATCCCTCCAAGGTCACGTGAATTAGTTGCGCAAAACGAAGCGCGGGAGTTCACTATACGTGAAACGAAGCATGGGAGTTCGCGGCGTGAAGTGATACAACCCTCTAAGGTCACGGGAATTCGTTGTGCGAAATAAAGCACGGGAATTCACGATGTGTGAATCGATGCGTGGGAGTTCGTGGCGCGAAGTGATGCAACCCTCCAAGGTCGCGGGAATTCGTTGCACGAAACAAAGCGCGGGAGTTCACTATGCAAGGGAGTTCGAGGCGCGAAGCGGTGCAACCCTCCAAGGTCGTGGGAATTCGTTATGCTAAACAAAGCATTGGAGTACACTATACGTGAAACGATGCATGGGAGTTCGTCGCGCGAAGCAATGCAACCCTCCAAGGTTACTGGAATTCGTTGCGCAAAATGGAGTGCTGGAGTTCATTATACGTGAAACGATGCATGGGAGTTCATGGCGCGAAGCGATGCAACCCTCCAAGGTCGCGGGAATTCGTTGCGCGAAACGAAGCGCTGGAGTTCACTATACGTGAAATGGTGCGTGGGAGTACGTGGCACAAAGCGATGCAATCCTCCAAGGTCGCTGGAATTCGTTGCATGAAAAGAAGTGTTGGAATTCACTATAGTGAGATGAAGCATGGGAGTTCGTGGCACAAAGCGATGCAACCCTCATCCCAAAGCTTGCAGGAGTTCGCATTGCGAGACGATGTGATAACTGAAAAGAAACTTCTGCACTGGAGAAATCAACAATGCTCATAATATTAATCTAGTCGACAGGAGAAGACAAACGTTGGGTTATAATGACTCCTAAAAACACGGGGTATCCAACGGAATTTCCAATGTCAGAACTGATCGATAAAGCAAATGAACATTGGGAAACAAAAGTCTGCCCCCATAGTGAAGTCTAATTACGACTCCCTAGGCTGGGGCACAAATGTTTGAATATTCAATGCTTCTCCAAGATGAAGCACAAAATAATCACAGATATGTATTTCCAAATGAGAATATTGTACTTCACCAGTAAGTTGATTAAAACGGTAACGTTTGAAACCCATAGTTGGCTTTAGTCGGTTATTTGATCTCAAGCATTAACGTGAATTCAAATTAGAATATCGTGTTTGTGAAAATAATATTTGGTGAGTTATGAACTGTTGAGTAAAACATTCATGTGCAAACACTTTATTCATTTCAAAATAAAATTCAATGTAAGCCATTTTTAATGATTGACTTAACCACTATGGATATGGACAGTCGATGGGGAGTATAAGTCCAAAATCGTGCAATCCCTTGTTTTAATTACAGAACAGTCGACATGAAGCATATGAATTCAAAGTATGATTTTCCATAGCAGACAAAAACTGCAATTTGATCTCAATGCAAAACATCTCAACAACGAAGCTCATTTCGAAGCCCGCATTTTTCTTAAGAAAAAAAATACAAGCTTCGAGGAGCAAATGTTAACCCCATTGTTAACATGGTTCAAAAACTGATACATCAGCCATCTAGTGAATTGGGTCGATCGTGCATCATGATATCCAATCGGTCGATCTCTGTGCCACGCAGATCAGCCGGTTTCGCTGTAGTCAGCCTCTACTTATATGAACCGACCAGTATCTAATGAGAACAATTGAAACGGAGTTAAGCACAATCATAATATCTGCAACAAGTGTTATGCATGATGCTTCGTGTTGGAGCAAAGTGGCATTGAATAATATATGAACCACTCAAGATGAAAAAAACATGCTAATGTGATTCTCAAAGACAAAATACGTAACAACTGAGTATGGGTAGGTTTATATTTAATATAATAGATGGGCCGGTCGGTTGTTCATTTGTGCACAAATATTGTTACAAAGGATAAGGCGTGACAAGGTGCAAGTTTCTGGAGGCTCTAAAATTTAACAACGCAATGCATGTTTGAACAACAAAACATATGAAACCAAAAGAAAACACTTCATTTCATGGATTTCTAGCACATATATACATGAAATATACGGAAGGTAACACGTCAGCAATGAACGAATCAATATAATTCATGCAAGGGATCTACACCTTCGTATCCATGACAATACACGTGAATCAACATTACTAAAATGAAGGTGATCGGTTATGAAAGTATATGCATGGCACAACTGTAAATACCCGACCGATATGTTGTGCAAATGGAGTATGCGTGGCAGCTCAGCTCCTCCAGGTGACAGGTCAATATTGTTTTTCAAGGACCGATCGGTTCCTCATACTCACGGTTGCTCAAATAGAACAAGATGGATGGTACAGGAAAAGACAATGACATCCATGTAAATGTTAAAACCATAATATGAATTTGCATGATATAGTAAGAAGGGCACGTGGTGTGAAAAAGAGGTTCAGCACTAGAGGACAAGAATGGCACAAAGGTAAAAAATGTTCCCATATTTCTTAACTGCAAATGAAACATGAAAAGCACACGTGGCTGGGTAGGAAAATGAACCATACATTTGCTATTTGGGAAAAACTGATCGGTATATAATTATATGAAGTGGTCGGTTGTTTCATTGTAGAGAACGATATATGATACAGGAGATTGACGGTGCGTAATTCTCAGACCTGTCGGTGGTCTTCATTTGTATATCGATCCGTCCCCTACCGATCGATACGCAATGCCAGCTGTTGTCAGCTATTACCCAATGGAAGTTTTGTAAATACTGTAGAATACCGATCGGTACCCTGAACACTCTATTTATAGCATTGCCATTCCATCCAAATCACTCCTATAAATATCCCCCACCTTCCTTCATTAACGAGGATCCAATTTCATTCCTACTACGATGTGCCGTCAAATTTGAAGCTCTTCTTCAACATTATTAACGGCTTCCAAGGATCAAACAACTTCTCTTCAACGTCATATGGATAAAATCCATTCCAATCAACATTAAAGTGCTCTCCAATTCACTCAAAGCTTCTCTAATCTCCTTCATTCATCTTGGAAAATTTCTCCAACGCGATTCAAGTGATCTCTAATCACTCCTAATCCTCCCTAAAGTTTAGATCTAGCACTAAATAACTATGGAATCCATGAAGATCGTCCGCTTGATAAAGTGATTGATGACTCATACATCCACCGTCACAAAGCAAGAGATCTCTTCAATTCCTTTGCCAATCAAACTGCAATTTAGATCATAAAGAGAGCGAAAAGAGAGGAAAAAGAGAAATAAATGCAAAGAGAGAATACATGTATGTTGTAAAGCAAAATATCATAATTAGAAGTGATTGAAAAGTGCACGTAGATCCACTTTGGATTCAATCACTATGAAAATTCCTTTGTCTTCATTTTATGCTCTTTATTTTTTGATTACGCGGTTCCATATTATAATCTAACCATTTGGTGAGGTGCTTATAAAGCACCCTTGGTGTTGAAATCAAATTTCGGTTTTAACATTATGCTTGTCCTAAGGGAAGGCAGAATTATAACATGGGCTATAATAAATGAAAAAGAGAACTTATTAATGAATCTTAGTTAAGAGAACTAACTTAAGAAGTAAGCAACAACAACAGGTTGTGATGACAGTGTAAGATAAAGTTATGATTAAATAAGAAAGAATGGAGCAGACTTATGAAATGAAATAAGGTGCATTTGATTATATATAAAATAGACATTTCATAAGAAAACATGAGAACTGAGAAAGTATATACTTAATTGTACATTAAGTTAAACATGCTATTGAGCATAAATGTGTAATTAGATAATAAACGGAACGGTAATAATGTAAAAAGATTGTAGATTACTTTCATTAATTACAATCTAGGGATTAAATTGTAATGGGCTTATTAATGAACTTAAAACATAATTAAGTTAAACCTGTACCATTAATAAGCGAGTAGGGTCCATTCCTCAGGAATATAAGGGGCTCAGGGAAAACCTAGTAACTTGAATAAAAGTGAACACTTGGGTAATCTAGTTAATTAGTAATCTTATAAGATAAAGCAAGCACTCAACTAAAAGATTAGACATTGAGTCTAATAACACGGTTGCGTGATGAACTTGGACTAGTCCGCATGTACGAAGGTGAAGAACCCAACGGGGTAGATCATCAAGGTGTCTGGAGACATGAGAGGAGAACGTCCATCTGATTATTCTATCGGTTATTCTGTTAGCTTGCTCTGCGAGACCGGAGGGAAGCACGCGGCTTCCGGGGGACGTGGCAAGGAAATAAATGGTGGTCCTCTATTGTAGTACACGCTCAGGCTGTACTCTTAGAGGTTTGGTCAGTGCGGTAACACCCGATGAGTATACCTTGACTGCAACGATAGTTTGGCAGTCAGAAGGCTATGGAAGATGGCGTTGGGTGATTCGATGATTGGCCTCGAGAGAGGCTGGTCAGGACTAAATTAAGGATAGTAATTTTCGGGTTCCTGTCATTGGCATTCAGTGGAATGCGGAAAGGCAAGAACTAAACCAAGAGACACTCAATCTTTCACTATTAAGATGTTGGTTAAGGGATACACCAGATTGGATGTTAGATTATTTGCTAGAGGCACGTCACTTAGCTCTTGATGCAGTCTTTCACTAGTTGAAGGAGGGGTCAGGGTGGGATTATAGCCACTGTGAAAATGCAGACCATACTCTAGATATCTATTCTATAAGTCCTTTGAACAGACCTGTGCAGATATGAAAAGCTCCTGACTGAGTTTCGTGCATTGGATGCAACCCTATTATGGGACTCGGGGTACAGTAGATAGTAAGTACGTGTGAGGGTCTAGGTATACGCACTGGTTGGTGTATAGTAGACGAGAGGGCATTACTGTGTGTTGAGACTTGATTTGATCGAGGAGTTTAGATATGCCAATTTGTATGCTTGCGTGGCATGGCGTTGATGGTTCTTTGCGGTAATATGTCGTAATGATTTGGATTTCTGTACGTCATTTGGCGTAGGATAAGCTTCCGTGGCATGACGGTGGAGACCTGAGGGGAGGGTACCATAAGAGTACCCTAATATGTTGGGGGTAGTTACATATATACTATATTTGGTTAATCTACTAGGAAGTGGATGGGAACAACGTGAGTATAGAGCCTTGAATGTTGTTAACCCAAACAACCTAATAAATAAGAAAACATAATTGAATGGTATATTTAGGGTTATTTCAAAATGTATAGTTTGTCCAATCACAAAAACTTTGCGTTCTGACCCCCTCCTCATAACACACTCAAAGGTTTGGTTTGTGGCAAAGATGTGATAGCTTTGGATATTGGTTAGACAATATTACTTCGGTAAGGAAACATTTGTTTAAATTATATTTTATCCATTACACTGTGAGATGTTTCCCAAGCTCTGATATATTTATTACCTCTTTCTTTTCTATAGGATACCAGACAAGCCGACTCGAGCTTCGATAGATTGGGGTTTTTGAAAAAAAATCGACCTGTCGAAATTCGGGTTGTTACAGAGTAGAACAAAGGGTAAATGACTACTCCATTAAATTAATTTGGCAATTAATTTATAAGTATAAGATTAAATTTTTGATAAGCACCTTCATTATGCAAACAAAGTGTAATGAATATAGTCCCGAATTAATGTTTTAAAACATATTTTGGCCATAACAAACATAAATTGAGAATATAAAAATGAATGTGTTAAGAGGCTTAATTGCTACTTAATTTAATGTTGAATTATTTAAGTCTTGTTTTCAAATAAAACAAGCATTTACCCCAAACATTTTGTCGTTCTTAAGGACATTAAAGACTGACATTCGAAATGCAAATAAAAGACAAGTGTTAAAATAAGACATGTTATTTTACTCTTAATTGAAGAATTTATGAGCATTTGATAAATGTTATAATTTTAAAAATAGGACATTTGTTTGAAACATTTGGCAAAGAATTTATTAACTTTATTGTTAAATGTACACAAACGTTAAGTAATGCTTTAAAGTGTTATTGTGTGAAGTAATAATGTATTTTGAAAATTTAACAATAAATGTCATTAGACATTTTTGGAAACCACATAATTCAATCGTGGAAATGAATTAAGATTCTATTTTCTAAAATAGAATGAGAAATTGTTTTATTGGCTACAAAATTTTTATTGACTGTTTTCAAAATGTGAATGGCTGACATTCAAATAGGTCATAAAGTTATGTGTTTAAAAGAAAGAGTATTTATGCTCTTATTGTAAGCATTTAAGTTAACATTTGAAAAGGGACATGTAAATCCTTACTGTAACATTTTGGGATAAATTCGTAAGGAAGGATGTTTTTGGCGTTTAGCTCAGTAAGCATTAAATTTTCACAAAGTTTAACATCTTAGGTTTTAACAAGATATTAAGTACATATTTTTGAATTTGTGCAAGTTTAAAATATAATGAGGATATAACAGTATTCAAAAGGATATATCTTGTGTAATCAATAAAAATTTCACCTTATAAAAAGTGATAACTCTGAAGTAATAAGAGTAGCTAATTAGGTAAGTTAGAATTAGGCTCTAGGACTATATAAGGATAAACTGCATAACCTAGTCTAGAAATTTTGGCATCAGTCCTAGAAGTTTCTATTTGAAAATATGGTGAGGTATAATAATTCCAGAATCAACGGTTATTTGTGAATTAGATTGTCCTAAATAGTTTAGTCAAGGAAGTAGTATGTTCTATAACCATATTTAGCGCTTAGCAATATATTTATGTAAATAAGTGTAATGTAACTTACCGTAATTCGTAATTTTAGAGAGAGATTCATGGATATTCATTGCAAATTTAGTAGGAAATAAATTTATAATTAATAAGATCAAAAGAGAATTTTGGGGACTGCTTCAGAAAAATAAATTGATTTGCAGAGAATGAATATATTTTCAAGCTTAAAGAAGCTTGAAAGAGTTAAGTAAGTATTCATGGAATGGTCTGGTTCTAAGAATAGATGGACCTCAATTATGAGAAAGTCAAAGGTCGAAAATTTAAAGGAATGGGTTGGCAACTTAAGGAAATGGAATAAAAGTATTAAGACCTCGACACCATTTAACCACATAATTGAAGGATAAATCTTCCAAAATAATATTTTTAGGTTGTGACCACTAATGGTTCCCCGTATTGAGTGGATAAGGGTATAAAGTGATATAAGTAATGGATCCATGTTTATGACTCCGGTATTGGGATTTGAGATCCTTGTTAAATTTTAATATAAATGAGTAAGGGAGTATTTTATAGGGATACCCATTTTAGTGATCTACCATCTATTGGATTTGGAATCTAATAACGGAATTATATTTGGAGCCTATCAGGAGGAAGTGTGTGGTCTTGTGATTTTTGGAATATTTAGTGAAGAAGAAGTTTAGTCTCAGAAAGTGTCATCCTCAAGAATAAGAACTTAAAGCATGGGAATTAGGAATAGGCTTAAACATTGGATTTTTATTAGCCATTTTAGTTTGAATATGACCATGTTTTGGTTTGCTTAAGGGTGTTTGTTTAATTTTTATAAGTTAGCCCTTTTGTCGTTATTCACATAAAGGAATATATTAGAAATTATAAAGAACATACATGAAATATAAAGGAATGGATCTGTAACTCTACATGTTTGCACATAGATTATTCTATCCATCCAAAATTAAGATGATACCCATTTCTTAAAATTTTAAATATGTTAATATCATTGGTTGGACAAATTTATGGAAACTAGCAAAAGACCATTTATTAGAATTTACGTTCCAGCAAATCGGAGCATAGAAATAATATTTTTGTTATAATATAGGCTAAAATATTAATTTTAGAAAATTTGGTTTAAGGAATTCTTATTTTTTGACTTACATCTCATTCAAAGACTGAAAGACAAGTAGAAGACAACCAGAGCTTTGGAAACAAGAGAAAGAGTTGAATCTTGGATCTCTTAGACAATATGAATGATATTTATCTTTTTAGGAGTAGCATAATTATCTTTTTGGTAATTAGTGGTCAATCTTGAAGAATTTCAAGGAGGCAATCTAAAATACCAAAGTGTTGATGGAATAACCATCGACAAATTTTTACTTAAACAAAATTTGTGATTATACTTTGGGAAAAGTCTAATTTGATTATGCATCTTGTAAAGGGTAAAGAGTCGGTATTATATTTTGGGCTTTTCCAAAGTTAGGGAAATATATGATGTTACTGATAATGGGAGCCCATGTCAATTTTATGTTTGATAAAATACCATCACGGTTCAACAAATATTGGTAAGGCCTAATCAAGAAGTAGGGAAAAGATAGAACATTGGGAGACTTGTGCTACCATAGATATTTTGGACCATGAGATTTCAAAACTCCACATTAATTAGGTAGATTGGTTCGAGTACATTAAGGGGAGAATTCAAAGGAAGGCGTGAATATTTTAAATTTTGTTGCCTTTCTCGAATATCTAGAATCCTATGGTTGCCTTATGGTTTCTAGATTGGATGGTAGGAGATTGTTGCAACACCAATACACAGTGCACTCATATAGAAATTATATGCACGCTAAGAAGTTTTGCATATATACAACATCACACGTTACACTAACACGTTAGGATTGAGCTCACTCTAGCAAGTCTGCAATGCATAATCAATATGAGTTATGGATGTTTAAAAAATAACAGGAGTGTACAACGTGGTTGTTTAAAGCAAGTTGTGTTCTTTGCCCATCAAAATATTCAAGAAGAAATCTCTTATAAGGGGGAGAATGTAACACCCACAAAAATAAACCTAAAATAGGCGTATGGTAGTTTAATTTAAAATAAATAATAAAAATCAATAGAATGGAATTTTTAATAAATGAGAAATGGGCCACGAAAGTATTGTAGTTGCGTTCATGTCAAGATTCTGATCCATTTTCATATTTTATTTACTGAAAACGAAGTCCGTAGGCAAAATATACTAGTAAAACAAGTTGTTCGTAAATATCAACTCACAAGGTTTGAATTTCAAATAAATAAATAAATAAATCAGGCCACTAACCAGAAGAATTAATTTCCAAGACAAATCACGACCAAAGGGTCAACCGCTCCTAATATAGTGGTCGACCGCTTTGGACATTTTTGGTTGATTAAGTCTTGTTTTTGTGAGGGTTTATATATATTGCATACGTGACTGCCTGGATTTAATCTACCAGATCCTACGGTCTTTATTAACACTTGCAACTATATATATACCACTCTCCTAGCTTCTCCTAGACCTTATTCTTCATTTCATTCTTATGCCTCCACTATCTTTCTTCCATGGCTAAATCGCGAATATATGGTTAGATTTCTCTTCTCCTTCTCTAACCTCAATTTCATCCTCTATATTCTAAGACTTATTTAGGTTTGCGAATTTTGGAATTTAGTTTATATATATGTATATAAAATTCTGATTCATTTGATTCTTATATATATATATATTCTAGAAGGATTGGAGCACATTTCATATGCTAAATCCATATTTCAATTTTGTAACAAATTCTACCGTTTTCTATCTCAAATCAATGCGAGTGAAAATCATTTAAGTTTGTTATTTTTTTATTTGATAGTCTGAATTTGGATTATTGTGACGCCCCAAACTTCCCCGTAAAGGAAAGCATGGACTGCTTTGAGAACAACTCACATCAGAACACAAACTGAAGAACATTTTATTGTTGATTACAACAATTACATCAGAGTACAAGAATATAACAGAGTATAAATGAATAATATACATTGGAAATACAATAATATCAGAGATTTAAATTACATTTAAATAGCAGCGGAAAAATAATACAAAAATATAACTGGAAGGAATACACGGATACAGAGCTTTCCGAATACTGCTTCAGCTGTAAACCAGGATCCTGTAAATATATCTGCAAAAAGCTACTCGACTGCCCGTATGGAAAAATATGGGCACTCGAGTTTGCCAGTGAAACAAACTACAGGTCAGTCATGGGACTGGTATGAGAAATCTTAACTAGACTTATCTAATAATAAGGCAAATCACAGGACCACGCCGCTAACGCGGAACGGGTTTACTCCATTGGATTGCCAGTGCATAAAATAAGGTAAATCGTTAAACAACGCAATGCTTTTTAGAAAAATGAAACCATTATAAGACCCAGGTCCCATCACATAATGCAACGCACACTAGAGGATAGGGTTTTACCATATAATGGTCAAAAGATGCTTGATACGTATAAAACGAATTTGATATTATTATTAGTGTATATATGTTTATAAAACATTCAAATATGATATCAATCCTAGACGGCATAGGTATCATATACTATGTCGCCGTACTAGTTCTACAATCAAAACCGTAAGGGCGTATTGGGAATTGGGTTTCCATCATGAGTCGAGGCTAGGGGCAAGCTCCTCTCCGATTCGAGACACTCTAGCAAATGCCTCAGGATCCCCCGTAGTGAACCCTTGGATGCGGTAGGGCCGGTCCCCGCCTATGGGCAGTGGATTGGTTATGCCTGAACACACGCTTCTCGGTCCCTTTGGACCTATAGTATGACCACTATCGGCCTATAAAAATCCGAGGCGCCTCAAAATCCATTATCCACATAAGTAAAATGTCAGGGCTGGTAGGTCGCTGACATCACTCTAGCTAGAAAGAAACGTGTGCACTCCCTACGGTCCATATCCCGTTTTTGACTCATACCGGGGTGTGAGGCTCGCGAAGTCACGATATACACAAAGCTATGCCGTGATAGGCTATACTTTGATCATCCCACAAGGCCCTGCTTTTCAACAAAAGCCTTGATCAATTGCATCTTGGCGTGCCACATTGACAATTCACGCCATGCGATCAATCACTATTAATATATACCAGGGTGTTAAGCAGAGAATAAATTCTCCACCACCAATCAGATATACATTAATAAAGATCAATTTAATTCACATGGAACGAAATCCGATGTCAGACACACATCCATTCCTAGCTTATGCTCTGGGTCTGAGCGAAAACCAAATTCGAACAATCAACAATAGTCCGGACGGCCACCACTGAAGCCCCTTCAAGGTAGCTACTCCCATCAAGGGTCTCAGCAGCAACACATCCATCCGATGTGAAGATCGTCGGTCTTCAATCACCGTCTTCATCTTCGACTCTTCATCGTCGTAGAAATTATTCGGAATGGGTTAAACCCGGTCTTTCCGAATAACTCTCGTATTTTTATAATTAAAAATCAAATACTATAAAAACACATCCAACGCCACATTCCAATTCAGAATTATTCTTCTAATGAATTATTCGCATTATCTTATCAAAGATAAATTCTTCAAATTTATTCTTAAATCTTTCTTTTAAAGATTTATTAAAAACTCCAATTTGGTTTTAAATATCAAAATCATTATTTAATGATTTTTTTTTTAATTTTAAGAAATTAATCTTATCTTATTTGAGTTAAAGAACTAATATCATTGAAAACATTGTTCACGATAAACTCAAATTCATCTTCCATTAAATATAGAATTTTTATAGAAATCGGACCAATGTATAATCGATATAAATTTCTGTATCGGACTATTAATATAAATGGAATAACGGCAAAGCCTTTCAAATTCCATATATATTAACGGCCTTCTTTTACAGAAGCTCATCTCGAATATTATTAAATCAAATTCCATTCAATCCCAATTTAATATATTAAATTGGAAAACTTTACTTTGGAAAATTTTCTATTAAATCTTAATAAAAGATTTATAAATTCCAAGTTATATTCTCACTGTAAATTGAGTTAAAGAACAGATGTCATTTAAAAACATTGTTCACGATAAACTCAATTCACAAATCATTTTATTCAAATTATTAAATATAATTGAAACTCTAATAATCTTAATTAAAAGATTTATTCTTATCTTAACTGGGGTTAAGAACAGTGTTATTTAAGACTCCATTCACGACAACCTAAAAATCCAATTTATTCTATTTAATTCCAAGTAAATATTAATTTATTGGAAAACTTTCTTAAATCTTAATTATAAGATTTATTCTAGTTAACCATTAAATCCTTATATATATATTATATATATATTATATTGTCGATTTCCATTTTAACACACTTTATAAAATAGTTATAAATTCATTTAAAACGATTTTAACTTCATTGCAATTTAAAGTCTAAATTGAATATTTTTTTTTCTTTTCATATTAAAATATTAACATTCTCAAAATAGTCTATTTTGAAAATCACTTCTTATATTCATTTAAAGTGAATTAAATTGATCGATAACCCGTTCGGGTTAAAATGGCGTTGTTATATAAAATAGATTAAATAGCCCAATTACTTCTTATTCAATTATATTTTATACTGGGCCAGACCTCCCACATTAAGCCTGCGACTTATGGATGTTGGATATGCCGGTTGGTTCCGGGCAGACTTATCCCATAAGTTGGGCTTAACCTCGTGTCATGGCCCAATTCATATTTTAATTCATCCTTTTTCATTGTAACTTTTTAACAAACAAAACAAAATCTTTTGAATTCAAAACATCAAAGTCATTATTTGTTTTCTTTAACTAAATATTAAATTAAATATTCATTTAATTCAAAATTGGAATGAGACCTAGAACAATTACCATATAATTTAATTATATGGATTTCAAACATCGCAATGTATTCTACACTAATGATAAGATCATTAATAACATCCAAAGTGAATATTAATACTGTATAAGCATCAAAAAAATAACGCTTATAACTAATCACAAGGGCGATGTGTGGATATCAACCCAAGACCCGTGTGGAGTTTCAACCAACACATACACATAACAAATAATTAAATAAATTATTTGGCACTTGGGCGATTGTGTAAAAATTTATCGTCCCAATCACATAGACAAGTCGGATGACTTGTAAATGGAAGTGTAATATTCAGTTTGAATATTCTAACAATATATTTAACACATCCAACATTTCACATCACATACACATATTTCAATTCTTTTTATTGTGTACAAATGACAATAAAAATTTTAACTTTTATTTCAATTCTTTTTATTGTTAACAAATGACAATAAAATCTTAACTCTTAATTATTGACCAAAAAGTATATTTTTGGTCTCATTCATTTTTAACGACAAAATGAATATTTTACTTCATTTTTTTTTTAAAATAACAAAAATGTCTCTTTTTATTCTAATTCTTTTAAAGTGACAAGATGTCCCTTTTATTCTAATTCTTTTAAATAAACAAAAATATATGTTTTTGGTTTAATCATTTTAAATGACAAAACTGAATGTTTATACTTCATTCCTATAAAATGACCAAAAAGGAATGTTTATAATTCATTTCTTTAAATTGAGAAAAATGAATGTTCCCAATTCATTTCTTTAAATTGAGAAAATTTATTTTATAAATTTCAATTCGACCAAATGACTAATCTTTGTTGACAGCTTTTCATACAACAAAATGATAATTTGGTTTGTTAACTTTTGATGCAAACAAAAATGATGATTTTTTCTTTATCAACTTTTAATGCAAACAAAGATGAGGATTTTTGTTATCAACTTTTCAATGCAAACAAAATGAGGATTTTGTTTAATAACTTTTCAATGTAAACAAAATGTGAGTTTTGTTCTTAATAATCTAATTAACAAAAATGTAAATTTTGTTCTTACTAAAAAAAATGTAAATCTTTTCTTATTAACAAAAATGTAAATCTTGTTTCATTAACAAAAATGTTAATCTTGTCCCATTAACAAAAATGTAACTTTTGTTCTTTATTTACATTTTAACCAAAAAATGAAATTTTGTTCTTTTATTACATTTAAACCAAACAATGTAACTTTTGTTTCAATTTCATTCTCTAACAAAAATGTGAATTTTTTTGTTTCACTTTTATTCAATAACAAAAATATAAACTTTTGTTTCATTTCAATGTTCGCTTAACAAAATATGATTTGTTTCAAATCCAAGTTCGCTTAACCAAGTATGATTTTGTTTAAATCCAAGTTTTGACCTTTATATATTTACAAATGTAATGTAAATAAAATCACCTTTTTCCTCTAATCAAGTTTTGATTTTTTTCTTCCTTATTTACAAATGTAATCTAATGTAAATAAATATCACCCTTTTCATAAATCAAGTTTTGACCTTAAATGTGATTATTTATCACTAATCAAGTTTTAATCACAAACGTTGTTCTTTTTCATTTAAACAAGTTTTGACAAAAAGTTCTTCTTTTATTATTCACAAATGAAATGTAAATAAAAATGATTTCTTTAAAAATCAAGTTTTGTTCTCTTTTTATTTACATATGAAAATTGTAAATAAATTTTTTAACCACAATTCATGTTATTAACATAACGCTAAACATAAGTTCATTTTCATGACATTAACACAACGCTAGATATAAGGCTAGATTTCATGTGATAACGTTAAATGACAATCATATTCCTTTTATTTTTGAATTGATAAAATAAATCAATTCCAAATAAACCAAAGTGATCACATAAGATGACAAATCATGTTTCTTTATTTTTGAATTGATGAAATAAATCAATTCAATATAGCAAGAGTGATAACAAAAAGAAGTGACCGTTACATTTCTTTTATCTTTGAATTGATGCAATAAATCAATTCAATATAACCAAAGTGATAACAAAAAGGACTAGCACACATGGATTTATAACTATCCATCGCAAGCACAGAACAACTATCATCACAACTTATCAAAACAAAATAGATCTAAAGCTTAACATATGCTTATCACATCGCAAAACAAATAAATTAAATTAATTAATTAATTTAAAACAAAGAAATCTCACCACTATATTTTCTGAATTTTCAAAGTCCTTGTTTTCAGATCTAGACTGTCCTATGTTGTAGGTCTCTGAAATACGAATCCAACGCAACGAAAATCGTCAAATCCTTTCTCTCTTCCTTCAGCAAACTCACGGAACCCATCTTCGTTGTTCAACTTCACTGGTGCGCCACCCACCGGACTTCCAGACCGAGATCCAACATCTCCACACCGTTGGCCATCATCGACTCCGCCTTCACCCTGAAGCCCCGCCGACTCGGTGCTCCGCCTGGCGCCAGAAATGAGGTCAAACCGCCGGTCTTTACGCACGGAATTCGAGAGGTCTGCAGCACCATTTCAGATCATAGCCGTTGATAATGGAGACCTCGATCTCCTCTTCATTTTCATATAATTAGTTTCGAATTTTATTTAGAGAATTGAGAGAAAGGATTGAAAACGGGTTGGAGCTTTTCTGCCATACGTTTGGTAAGCGGAGGCTGTACAAGTGAGGATTAGGGTTATGTATTGTCTGAGTGTATTTATACGCGCATAGGTAGCGTATTTTATTTATTTAATTTTCCTTAAATTACTTATTTACAATTCTAATCCCCTTACTCAAAATTTTGTGACCTTTACAATTCTGCAAACAATTCCATATTTATTGCCAAAACCCCAAGATTACAAATTATTTATTTCCCATTTATTATGAGAGACATTTCAATATTCCTTCCTTTAATTGAAAAATTCAATCAAAGCTTACCTAACATTGTTTCTAATTCATAATTATGTTTACGCTGTTTACATATATTTTTGGGATGGACAATATATATATATATATATATATATGTATGTATGTATATATATATATGTATATATATAAATGTAGAATTATGTATTTACCAATTTATCATTTTAGTTATTACTACCCATGTTATTGACTGAAATAATCCTTTCATTATTCTTTTTTCCTTCTTATGAAATCAAAATGTATTTTTGTTTTGATTCTTATTAATGATCATTTTGCTAATTCATTCTTAGTATACCAAAAATGTCCCTTTTTTTTTCTTTTTCTAATCCATTTTTAAATGTAAGCCAACAATGTTAATTTAATTCTAATGTTCATTTTTCACTAAAAAATGAGATTCTTATTCTAATGACATCCTTTACATAAATGTAAATTCTAGTTCTAATGTTAACAAAGATGCTGATTCTCATCAAATCCTTTTAATGTTAACAAAAATGTTAATTCTTATCAACTCCTTTTAATGTTAACAAAAATGTAATCTATTTTCTTCTTGCAATAAATGACACCCCTCTAATTTTCATTGGTTATAATTTCAAATTTTATTTATTTATGAAGGAGGCGACTTTCCCTTTTTTTTTCTTCACTTGGTTATATATATTTTAAATTTTATCTTTCACTTGTCCCTACATATGTAGTAGGTGACAAATGAAATCTAATTAGTTGACTAGGCATGATGGGACCACACATATTTCATTCAAATTTTTATATTAATGTTTGATTCATTTTCTCTGATTATTAAGTTGTGCAACTTTTTATATGTTTCATCTTACAATAAAAATTTGTTTTTAAGGTTAACCAATTTTCTTTCAACAGTGATCATTTAGTAACGATTCTTTTTACATTAAAGTGGAACTTTTTAATGAATCATATTATTACACGAAAATGTGAGTTTTTTATGTTACAACAACTTTCCTATTCAAACCAATGTTCAAAAAATTTTTTTTTTTTTTTTTTTTTTTTTTTTTTTTTCCTTTACAATAAAAATGTAAGCTTTTTATTGTTTGACTTTTTTTTTGACGCATTTACTATTAAAATTTCCTGAAATAAAAATTTTAAATTGGTTCCAAAATTCCGGGTTGTTACAATCGCCCCCACTTAAATTCTTTTCGTCCTCGAAAAGGAACGAAGCTAAAAGTTGTTTAATTAACTAACTCAATTAAATTTTTTATTAATTGTTTTCAATAATTTTATTAATTATCATTCCAATAATTTTATTGGTTAAACTAATAATCAAACATCACAACCATCAATCAATTAGGTGATTAACTTTTCAAATGTATATAACTTTTATATATAGTCAAAAATCATATTTTTGTGCAAATCACAGCAATGTGTCCTTACTAAGTTTTGTTTCTCATACCAGTCAATGGAAATATATAGAAATCCCACTTTCGAGACTCGAACATAAATACTGGTGATGGTCGACATATCACCAGAATTATCTCCGGGCGACTAGAGTGTGATTCTATATCTACCCAGTATATTAAAACATCGAATATCCGTTAATTACTCGTATATTCGAAATCTTTATATACTCGATTGTCCACATTAAAATATAATATACTCCAACACGTATTTTAAGATAAAATTTTAAAACTAAATTTGTTTTCACTCTTGTTTTGAAGAAAATAATACTCTTTACACTCGTCCTAGGATACTACTGATCCTATCTTTAACGAGTTATTCTTATTGGATATTACTAATCCTATCTCTGATGAATTCTTTCGTTCGGTTCTAATGTGTCTTGTTCTCGAGCTCTGTAAACTAAAGCTCTGATACCACCTATGACGCCCCAAACTTCCCCGTAAAGGAAAGCATGGACTGCTTTGAGAACAACTCACATCAGAACACAAACTGAAGAACATTTTATTGTTGATTACAACAATTACATTAGAGTACAAGAATATAACAGAGTATAAATGAATAATATACATTGGAAATACAATAATATCAGAGATTTAAATTACATTTAAATAGCAGCGGAAAAATAATACAAAAATACAACTGGAAGGAATACACGGATACAGAGCTTTCCGAATACTGCTTCAGCTGTAAACCAGGATCCTGTAAATATATCTGCAAAAAGCTACTCGACTGCCCGTGTGGAAAAATATGGGCACCTGAGTTTGCCAGTGAAACAAACTACAGGTCAGTCATGGGACTGATATGAGAAATCTTAACTAGACTTATCTAATAATAAGGCGAATCACAGGACCACGCCGCTAACGCGGAACGGGTTTACTCCATTGGATTGCCAGTGCACAAAATAAGGTAAATCGTTAAACAACGCAATGCTTTTTAGAAAAATGAAACCATTATAAGACCCAAGTCCCATCACACAATGCAACGCACACCAGAGGATAGGGTTTTACCTTATAATGGTCAAAAGATGCTTGATACGTATAAAATGGATTTGATATTATTATTAGTGTATATATGTTTATAAAACATTCAAATATGATATCAATCCTAGACGGCATAGGTACCATATACTATGTCGCTGTACTAGTTCTACAATCAAAACCGCAAGGGCGTATTGGGAATTGGGTTTCCATCATGAGTCGAGGCTAGGGGCAAGCTCCTCTCCGATTCGAGACACTCTAGCAAATGCCTCAGGATCCCCCGCAGTGAACCCTTGGATGCGGTAGGGCCGGTCCCCGCCTATGGACAGTGGATTGGTTATGCCTGAACACACGCTTCTCGGTCCCTTTGGACCTATAGTACGACCACTATCGGCATTAAAAAATCCGAGGCGCCTCAAAATCCATCATCCACATAAGTAAAATGTCAGGGCTGGTAGGTCGCTGACATCACTCTAGCTAGAAAGAAACGTGTACACTCCCTACGGTCCATATCCCCTTTTTGACTCATACCGGGGTGTGAGGCTCGCGAAGTCACGATATACACAAAGCTATGCCGTGATAGGCTATACTTTGATCATCCCACAAGGCCCTGCTTTTCAACAAAAGCCTTGATCAATTGCATCTTGGCGTGCCACATTGACAATTCACGCCATGCGATCAATCACTATTAATATATACCAGGGTGTTAAGCAGATAATAAATTCTCCACCACCAATCAGATATACATTAATAAAGATCAATTTAATTCACATGGAACGAAATCCAATGTCAGACATACATCCATTCCTAGCTTATGCTCTGGGTCTGAGCGAAAACCAAATCCGAACAATCAACAATAGTCCGGACGGCCACCACTGAAGCCCCTTCAAGGTAGCTACTCCCATCAAGGGTCTCAGCAGCAACACATCCATCCGATGTGAAGATCGTCGGTCTTCAATCACCGTCTTCATCTTCGACTCTTCATCGTCGTAGAAATTATTCGGAATGGGTTAAACCCGGTCTTTCCGAATAACTCTTGTATTTTTATAATTAAAAATCAAATACTATAAAAACACATCCAATGCCACATTCCAATTCAGAATTATTCTTCTAATGAATTATTCGCATTATCTTATCAAAGATAAATTCTTCAAATTTATTCTTAAATCTTTCTTTTAAAGATTTATTAAAAACTCCAATTTGGTTTTAAATATCAAAATCATTATTTAATGATTTTTTTTTTAATTTTAAGAAATTAATCTTATCTTATTTGAGTTAAAGAACTAATATCATTGAAAACATTGTTCACGATAAACTCAAATTCATCTTCCATTAAATATAGAATTTTTATAGAAATCGGACCAATGTATAATCGATATAAATTTCTGTATCGGACTATTAATATAAATGGAATAACGGCAAAGCCTTTTAAATTCCATATATATTAACGACCTTCTTTTACAGAAGCTCATCTCGAATATTATTAAATCAAATTCCATTCAATCCCAATTTAATATATTAAATTGGAAAACTTTACTTTGGAAAATTTTCTATTAAATCTTAATAAAAGATTTATAAATTCCAAGTTATATTCTCACTGTAAATTGAGTTAAAGAACAGATGTCGTTTAAAAACATTGTTCACGATAAACTCAATTCACAAATCATTTTATTCAAATTATTAAATATAATTGAAACTCTAATAATCTTAATTAAAAGATTTATTCTTATCTTAACTGGGGTTAAGAACAGTGTTATTTAAGACACCATTCACGACAACCTAAAAATCCAATTTATTCTATTTAATTCAAAGTAAATATTAATTTATTGGAAAACTTTCTTAAATCTTAATTATAAGATTTATTCTAGTTAACCATTAAATCATTATATATATTATATTGTCGATTTCCATTTTAACACACTTTATAAAATAGTTATAAAATCATTTAAAACGATTTTAACTTCATTGCAATTTAAAGTCTAAATTGAATATTTTATTTTCTTTTCATATTAAAATATTAACATTCTCAAAATAGTCTATTTTGAAAATCACTTCTTATATTCATTTAAAGTGAATTAAATTGCTCGATAACCCGTTCGGGTTAAAATGGCGTTGTTATATAAAATAGATTAAATAGCCCAATTACTTCTTATTCAATTATATTTTATACTGGGCCAGACCTCCCACATTAAGCCTGCGACTTATGGATGCTGGATATGCCGGTTGGTTTCGGGCAGACTTATCCCATAAGTTGGGATTAACCTCGTGTCATGGCCCAATTCATATTTTAATTCAACCTTTTTCATTGTAACTTTTTAACAAACAAAACAAAATCTTTTGAATTCAAAACATCAAAGTCATTATTTGTTTTCTTTAACTAAATATTAAATTAAATATTCTTTTAATTCAAAATTGGAATGAGACCTAGAACAATTACCATATAATTTAATTATATGGATTTCAAACATCGCAATGTATTCTACACTAATGATAAGATCATTAATAACATCCAAAGTGAATATTAATACTGTATAAGCGTCAAATAAATAACGCTTATAACTAATCACAAGGGCGATGTGTGGATATCAACCCTAGACCCGTGTGGGGTTTCAACCAACACATACACATAACAAACAATTAAATAAATTATTTGTGCACTTGGGCGATTGTGTAAAAATTTATCGTCCCAATCACATAGACAAGTCGGATGACTTGTAAATGGAAGTGTAATATTCAGTTTGAATATTCTAACAATATATTTAACACATCCAACATTTCACATCACATACACATATTTCAATTCTTTTTATTGTGTACAAATGACAATAAAAATTTTAACTTTTATTTCAATTCTTTTTATTGTTAACAAATGACAATAAAATCTTAACTCTTAATTATTGACCAAAAAGTATATTTTTGGTCTCATTCATTTTTAACGACAAAATGAATATTTTACTTCATTTTTTTTTAAAATAACAAAAATGTCTCTTTTTATTCTTATTCTTTTAAAGTGACAAGATGTCCCTTTTATTCTAATTCTTTTAAATAAGTAAAAAATATATGTTTTTGGTTTAATCATTTTAAATGACAAAACTGAATGTTTATACTTCATTCCTATAAAATGACCAAAAAGGAATGTTTATAATGCATTTCTTTAAATTGAGAAAAATGAATGTTCCCAATTCATTTCTTTAAATTGAGCAAATTTATTTTATAAATTTCAATTCGACCAAATGACTAATCTTTGTTGACAGCTTTTCATACAACAAAATGATAATTTGGTTTGTTAACTTTTGATGCAAACAAAAATGATGATTTTTTCTTTATCAACTTTTAATGCAAACAAAGATGAGGATTTTTGTTATCAACTTTTCAATGCAAACAAAATGAGGATTTTGTTTAATAACTTTTCAATGTAAACAAAATGTGAGTTTTGTTCTTAATAATCTAATTAACAAAAATGTAAATTTTGTTCTTACTAAAAAAATGTAAATCTTTTCTTATTAACAAAAATGTAAATCTTGTTTCATTAACAAAAATGTTAATCTTGTCTCATTAACAAAAATGTAACTTTTGTTCTTTATTTACATTTTAACCAAAAAATGTAAATTTTGTTCTTTTATTACATTTAAACCAAACAATGTAAATTTTGTTTCAATTTCATTCTCTAACAAAAATGTGAATTTTTTTGTTTCACTTTTATTCAATAACAAAAATATGAACTTTTGTTTCATTTCAATGTTCGCTTAACAAAATATGATTTGTTTCAAATCCAAGTTCGCTTAACCAAGTATGATTTTGTTTAAATCCAAGTTTTGACCTTTATATATTTACAAATGTAATGTAAATAAAATCACCTTTTTCCTCTAATCAAGTTTTGATTTTTTTCTTCCTTATTTACAAATGTAATCTAATGTAAATAAATATCACCCTTTTCATAAATCAAGTTTTGACCTTAAATGTGATTATTTATCACTAATCAAGTTTTAATCACAAACGTTGTTCTTTTTCATTTAAACAAGTTTTGACAAAAAGTTCTTCTTTTATTATTCACAAACGAAATGTAAATAAAAATGATTTCTTTAAAAATCAAGTTTTGTTCTCTTTTTATTTACATATGAAAATTGTAAAATAAATTTTTAACCACAATTCATGTTATTAACATAACGCTAAACATAAGTTCATTTTCATGACATTAACACAACGCTAGATATAAGGCTAGATTTAATGTGATAACGTTAAATGACAATCATATTCCTTTTATTTTTGAATTGATAAAATAAATCAATTCCAAATAAACCAAAGTGATAACATAAGATGACAAATCATGTTTCTTTATTTTTGAATTGATGAAATAAATCAATTCAATATAGCAAGAGTGATAACAAAAAGAAGTGACCGTTACATTTCTTTTATCTTTGAATTGATGCAATAAATCTATTCAATATAACCAAAGTGATAACAAAAAGGACTAGCACACACGGATTTATAACTATCCATCGCAAGCACAGAACAACCATCATCACAACTTATCAAAACAAAATAGATCTGAAGCTTAACATATGCTTATCACATCGCAAAACAAATAAATTAAATTAATTAATTAATTTAAAACAAAGAAATCTCACCACTATATTTTCTGAATTTTCAAAGTCCTTGTTTTCAGATCTAGACTGTCCTATGTTGTAGGTCTCTGAAATACGAATCCAACGCAACGAAAATCATCAAATTCTTTCTCTCTTCCTTCAGCAAACTCACGGAACCCATCTTCGTTGTTCAACTTCACTGGTGCGCCACCCACCGGACTTCCAGACCGAGATCCAACATCTCCACACCGTTGGCCATCATCGACTCCGCCTTCACCCTGAAGCCCCGCCGACTCGGTGCTCCGCCTGGCGCCAGAAATGAGGTCAAACCGCCGGTCTTTACGCACGGAATTCGAGAGGTCTGCAGCACCATTTCAGATCATAGCCGTTGATAATGGAGACCTCGATCTCCTCTTCATTTTCATATAATTAGTTTCGAATTTTATTTAGAGAATTGAGAGAAAGGATTGAAAACGGGTTGGAGCTTTTCTGCCATACGTTTGGTAAGCGGAGGCCGTACAAGTGAGGATTAGGGTTATGTATTGTCTGAGTGTATTTATACGCGCATAGGTAGCGTATTTTATTTATTTAATTTTCCTTAAATTACTTATTTACAATTCTAATCCCCTTACTCAAAATTTTGTGACCTTTACAATTCTGCAAACAATTCCATATTTATTGCCAAAACCCCAAGATTACAAATTATTTATTTCCCATTTATTATGAGAGACATTTCAATATTCCTTCCTTTAATTGAAAAATTCAATCAAAGCTTACCTAACATTGTTTCTAATTCATAATTATGTTTACGCTGTTTACATATATTTTTGGGATGGACGATATATATATATATATATATATATATATATATATATATATGTATATGTATATATATAAATGTAGAATTATATATTTACCAATTTATCATTTTAGTTATTACTACCCATGTTACTGACTGAAATAATCCTTTCATTATTCTTTTTCCTTCTTATAAAATCAAAATGTAATTTTGTTTTGATTCTTATTAATGATCATTTTGCTAATTCATTCTTAGTATACCAAAAATGTCCCTTTTTTTTTCTTTTTCTAATCCATTTTTAAATGTAAGCCAACAATGTTAATTTAATTCTAATGTTCATTTTTCACTAAAAAATGAGATTCTTATTCTAATGACATCCTTTACATAAATGTAAATTCTAGTTCTAATGTTAACAAAGATGCTGATTCTCATCAAATCCTTTTAATGTTAACAAAAATGTTAATTCTTATCAACTCCTTTTAATGTTAACAAAAATGTAATCTATTTTCTTCTTGCAATAAATGACACCCCTCTAATTTTCATTGGTTATAATTTCAAATTTTATTTATTTATGAAGGAGGCGACTTTCCCTTTTTTTTTCTTCACTTGGTTATATATATTTTAAATTTTATCTTTCACTTGTCCCTACATATGTAGTAGTTGACAAATGAAATCTAATTATTTGACTAGGCATGATGGGACCACATATATTTCATTCAAATTTTTATATTAATATTTGATTCATTTTCTCTGATTATTAAGTTGTGCAACTTTTTATATGTTTCATCTTACAATAAAAATGTGTTTTTAAGGTTAACCAATTTTCTTTCAATAGTGATCATTTAGTAACGATTCTTTTTACATTAAAGTGTAACTTTTTAATGAATCATATTATTACATGAAAATGTGAGTTTTTTATGTTACAACAACTTTCCTATTCAAACCAATGTTCAAAAAAAAATTTATTTTTTATTTTATTATTTTATTATTTTTTTCCTTTACAATAAAAATGTAAGCTTTTTATTGTTTAACTTTTTTTTGACGCATTTACTATTAAAATTTCCTGAAATAAAATTTTTAAATTGGTTCCAAAATTTCGGGTTGTTACAATTATTGTGCCTAGGAAGATTTGGGTTTACACTAAAAGAAACAATATCAAATCTTCCATTATTTGTGTTTTTATGTAGAAATGGTCAATCAATTAATGTTGGGTTTGGACTATTGATGTAAAGGAAGAAAGGGTTTGGGTATTGGTATGATTCTTGAATATGTTCTAGTTCTCTTATTGTAAACGTAAATTCACATATATGTATGTTTTGGTTGCGAAAGCTTAAAGACTTGAATATTGCAATTTGAATAGGTGTAAATGCCTATTTCTGAAATGGTTTGTTTGAATGTATTACTTGTAAATTATTGGAGTATAAAGGATTTGTACACGAAAATTACATAAAAGTGGATTAGTACCAAATTAAGGATTTTACTTATGTATTTAAGAATATTACACCTTGTCTCTATTATGTTATTGAAATAATCATTCAAGCCTTGATTATAAGTTGTATGTCAATATTGTTATTTTTCTTTTTAACAATTAATTGTAAATATGCATGTTCAACCATGTTAAATCTGTAGGGAAATTAACTTGTATACCGTAATAGTGATTATTAGGACTGACATTTCAAACTTGGTTAGGATTTTAATATCGTTCACATAATTCATGCCTATATATATTAATAGCGTAATAAACGTAATATTATTGTGCATTTAGGTGTGTAATGAATAAGTTTAAATTAGGAAATTGAATTTAAATGTTTCCATAGGAATTTGAATGTATGTGTGTGAGTTAATGTTTTTAATTATAACTAATGACACATAGACACGAGGTTAGCCATTACTTGTAGTAGAAGCCAGCATGTCCAAAACCGACCGACTTATCCAACATCTACAAGTAAGACTAGTTAATGTGAGAGGTCTAGGTTTGTGGGCCATTATAATTACTACACTTAGATGCGAGTTCAAACCCAGCTTGTAGTAGAAGACTGCCTAGAACTGCCTAACAATTCTAGCATCTATAAGTGGACCACTTAATGTGAGATGTCTAAGTTTATATATATGTATATATTTGTGTGTGAAGTAGGCCTGCCTTTGGGACGATATTAAGTGGCCGACTAACCTTTATTTGGGTATTAAGTAGGTAGGACTGAGTCCTCTCCTGAGGTTCACTCCTTGGTTTAGGTACCAGACCATGGGACTCATCCTCACAAAGGTCTTAAATGGTCATTAGGTCTGCCTTTTTCTTTTAGGGTATTAAATGGTCCTGGTAGATGATATTGTATGAGTAGGGTAGTTCTCCAAGTAATGTCTGCTTCTTATCTAAGGGCTTAGTGAGGGCCTACCTAGGGAGGATTTATATAAATAGCCTAAAGGAACCACCATGTAAGGGAAGTATTAAATGACTAGGGGTTTACCCGTATGGACAACTAGATAATAATAAGATAGTCCGCCATTAGGGTCTTAAATGAAACCGTGTTCTTTCTTAAACCTCGTATTAAGTGGATGTTACTATTTCCAGACCTACAAGGAAAGTTTATATGTATGACATTGACGTTAGGGACGAGGTCTTCAGTGGCTAAGTGTCCACTATCGGGTCTTAATTGACTATAAGGATGTCCATCCTTAGTAAATTAGGAATTGGCCTTAAGTGACTAGGTATAGTCCACCTCGTGGCGTATTAAGTGACTGTAAGGATGCCTTTAGATTTCTTTGGGGGGTATTAAGTGACCATAACGATGTCTGCACTTAGATTTTTATATAAGCCTTAGTGACTATTAGGATGTCCGCCTCATATGTTTAATTGTGTGTATATTTGTTTTCTTATAGATAACTCGAAGAATTTACACTTCCTAATATAGTGAATAGTCACTCCTAAACTTATTTGTTTTTCATTCACCAGAACTTTATGTTCTGACCTCGCTCCTCATAACATAAATAGATTAGTAGGTGAGGATGCTAGGAATCAGTGATGGTGCCCGACGTACTATTGGGATACCATTATTGATGTACCTCTTTTGGTTGCTTAAGACACGTTATGACCAACATTTATTATGGTTTTAATTAAAGGGACATGTATTTTGAGTTATTATATTTATCTCTTCTTCTGTGTGAGATGATGATTTTTTTAGACTGCTTTGTGATATCTGTTTTTAGTATTTCCGTATAGGAACCAATGATTCGTTTAGAATGGCTCTAAGTTCTGATGGGCCTTTTCTGGATCGGAATTTAGGCCCATTCTGGGTGGGTTGTTACAAAAATGAATGAAATTTAGAAATGATACTAGATAAAAGGAATAATGTTAGTGAAGGTGTTAGTGGTCCTAGTAGTGTGTGACACATTTTGTACATTCTAATGACTCCACAAACCGCGTCTCTCTGTAATTATTGTCAAAGTCCATATAACTTTCAAAGTTATCTTCCAAGGATTGAAGTTGAAATCCGAGTTCATGGACCTAAAAGCTCCCCTGATGACCTCACTCGAGTAAGCGTGGATACCGCTTAAATTGACAAACTCACCAGCAACATCTCCATCTCTGGGCATAAGACTTAGAGGCTAATCGATGACAATGAAGGGATTAGTTGTTATGTCTTCATAAATATACCGCTCTTGATATACGGGGTTTACCCAAGATGTTTCAATAGAAGACTTGGAGTATTCCTTTTCAAACCCGTCTCCTGCTCCACTTGGAACGTATTCTTCCTCTCCTTCTTCTGCTCCCAAAAAAAATCACAACTGTTTTCTCGATGAGCTAAGCGTTATAGATCTTGCAGTTGTTACGACCTGCATTTCTGGTCGTTTAAGTTGACTTAAACGGTCAAAAAATGCGAGTCGTTATGAAAGTCATTTATAACATTAATTGCTGGCAATAGGAAACAAACTGTTAATAAATCTAATCATCGGATAAAATAGATTTGAAAGAAATCAAAACACATCTATTGATACTAATCATTCATTACATCCATTCTCGCAAGATAACATTCAGATCTTATATAATTATTACAAAGTAAAACCTCCAAGAGCGACACATGAGAATGCCCCTTTAGTTAATCAGGGTCAAATATACAGGCATTAACATCCGTGCCTTTACATATATCTAAAAATAATAAAGCAAACAATGGAAAAGAACTCCTAGAATATTTATTGCCTCCTACTTGTATTTAGAAGCTTTTTCGTACAAAAGGAACCTCAGAGACCCTTTCTCTCAACCTACTCAAATGAGTAACTGAGATTTAAGGGGATAACAATAACTTTGGATCAGTCAGCTAAATGGTGTGAATAATAATTTATTTACCCAATCCAAATAGATATCCAGAAAGACCACCGCATAACTGGATGGGTTTCCCTTCACTAGCACCTTCCATAAACTAGCAGTCCCTGTGAGCCTGCACCCATAGTTGTTAGAAAAAACATAATAGATGTGTCAAAGTGCAGCCTAGTATGGATCACCCCAATCCACCCTACGGTTTTACCCATGGATGACATCGAACCCATATTATAATATGCTAGGACACACCATACATATGTAACCTTCGATATATGCTACCAACAACTGTACATATAAACCTTTTGAAATGTCAATACATGCTGGGAAACACCAAGCACATGCAATAGTTTTCGCTTATTATAACTATGAACTTCTTAATACAGGCTAGGTAACAACATACAAATATTTTGTACTTTATTTATTTGTCGGGAAACACTATACATATGTTATATCTTTAACCTAGAATGACTAAGAACCTATAAATCAAAATGATTTAACCCTTCCCAACGGTACCCCTAATGTGTTCAAACATGTGAGAAAGCATAGCTGTAACACCCCATATTTTAACAACACTAAAGATGATAAATTAAAGAATATTTAATTTAATTTAATATTCAAAATTAAGTGAAATGGAATATGCCATTGCGTCACTCCCGAAATTCTGGCCAAAATAGATACTTGGTTTGCGTAAAATGGACACCGTATGAAGAAGTTATTGAGGTTTGAAGTTTGTATACGCGCAAGATAATTATATATATATATACATAACAATCCAAACCTATCCAGAAACCACTTCAAAATTCGAAATTGGGTGAGCGGTAAAAATCCCGCCGAGGGGTGCCGACCCCAAAAGAGGGTGTCGACCCCTTAAGAGGGTGTCGACCCATGGGTCAACCCCCCTGTGGCAGACTGGGTAGATTAGGATTTCGGGGATTTTTGGCTATATATACGGCCTCATTTCTCTAGTTTCTTCACACTGAAAATAATGGAGGACTAGATGTTGTCGTTCCCCAGATTGAATCAAACCTTTTTCTTCTTCTGCAATCGAGATAATCAAGTTTAGAGTTATTCAAGTGTAGATCTATGATTCAACATCTGCTATTCTCCTTCTATTTTTCTAGATCCAAACACTATGAGTTTAAGTTACTTTAGATTAAAATAATTAAAAATTAAAACATGATGTGACTATAATTTGGATCTATGCATGTGATTGCTTGAATCATATCAGATATGTTATAACTTGTGTGTATCTATGATATTCTGACATGACTATGACTTGGACCTTAACCTTTATCATGTCAGATCTACCTTTGGTTGTAGATCTAATTCACTATTTAGATCACCTTATACCTATCATGTTTGTGGTTAAATTGGATCTGTTAGTAGTTGGACATCTAAATTATTGTTTAGATCTTATCGTGCCTGTTATGACATCCCTATTATTTTAGAATAAGTTTATTATCTCATGTTCACTAGATCTGTTCTTATATGCCCATCTTATCAATATTCCACTATGTGTTTATGTCAATCATGTTAGTATTATCATTTTTATCATCTTTCCTTCACCCTTTCCCTTTTATTTTATATAGCCAGGCTACTTTCGAGCCTAGGCATGCCGTTAAAGTATGCAAATGCGTTAGACTGGGAACGAGGAGAAAAATGGTAAAATTGGGGCATAACTTGTAAATGGGAAATTTGGTATAATTTGAATAATGTACATAAATATTAATTTGGGGGCATATGGTTTATTATGGACATGACTAGGGAAAAGGGGCATGAAAACCTATAATGACATAGGAATAATTGATTAACAATTGAAATGCCCAGGATTATAGTAATTAGAAACTGTTTCCAGTCTTAGACAGGAGGTTAGATTGCACTTATAGTGGAAGTCTTCCCGGAACTGCTCGGTATATCCAGCATCCACAAGTTGTAGGCTTAATGTGGGAGATCTAGTACATTATAACCATAAATGAGTATGGAAATAAAGTTGAATACTTAACCTAGTTGAATCCATAGGGATTTTATGAACATGAATTTGAATTGGGGTTAAGTAAACTAGGTTGAAACAGTAGGAGGGTTAGGTATATCTAGGTTGGATGGGTAATATTTATATATAGGTCCACAAACTTAACTGGTTGGGGTTATGTAACTAATGACACCGTTAGGTAAGCATAACATGTGTAAATACTAGTAGGGATGCAAGACAAAAGGAAGAGCTTGCATCATCTTGTGTGGGGGACCCGTTTCAGTCAGTAATCCATATAACTGTATCAAATGAATACTCCACCCTAGGTCGGAGTCGGGACACGCTTACTAGGCTGATTGTAAGAGATCCAAATGTGGAGGAGCGCAAACCGACCGGGGTTATGTGCATGCATGGTCTGGGCAGGGGGGTAAGACGACCGTGACACCTGTAGATATGGTTGTGCACATCAATGAAGGGTTGCCACTTTAGGAAGTAATACATCCTACTTTGGGGCTGGCACAGGGTATTTACGGAGTAGGGAGCCGATCGATTTGGGTAGTATTTAGGGTACATATAGACTCTGGTAAAAAGTTTAGGAGCCTAATAGGTTTGGCTACCTGTTGATTGTATAGGGTTAAAACCTCTCACCAGAAGTACGCCTAAGTCTGCCATCTTATAGTTGTTGGGATCATCTCATTCTAATTATACTAGTATCAGTGTAGAGTAATCATTAGAGAAGCGTATACACTCTATCATGTTTACCTTGTCATACCTGTCTTTTGTGATGTTACCTTTCTCATCCACTTTGTATGCCAACCATGATAGTTTTACTTGTTAATTTGCTAAAAGTAACTGGACTCGCCAGACTTTATGTCTGACCCTTTTTGTTTCTTCTTCTTTCTTCCATTCTCCCCCCAGGTTCTCTGGGTAGGAATACTCAAGCTTGACCAGGATTCTGCTATCATTTTGCTGGAGCTGCTTTGATGTATTGCGCAAGCTCCTATCTTTGCTACTATGGCTATGTTTTTATTTGGGGATTATGCTTCTTTTATTTTGTACTCTGATGTTTTAAGCGCAAGACATAAGTTTTGATGATGCACTGGGTTTATGTATTTTCACACATATGATGTTTTGAACCACAATGCTTTATGATTAAAAAAGTTAGTTTTTATTCCGATGCTATTTTATATCTGTTTTTAATGTTTCTGTTTCTGTTTACTTGTAACTCTTCACGAAACTACGTGCATTCTCTTAATGAGTGACATTAACAAACGTGGGGTTTTACACTTGGTATTAGAGCTGAAGGTTACCATATTAGATAAAAGTTTTTGAAAATTGTTTTAACTTTTTTTTAAAAGAAAGCATTTTCAAAAAGAAAAGTCTGTTTTAAGAAAACATATTCCCCAAGGCCATTGTAATATCTTTCTATCCTTTGTCTAAATCTCTTTCCTTTTCTTTTCAGCATGTCTGGAGACCTAATATTCCAAAGGGCATTACGATACCAGGCTGGTTCCGTCGGTATCTAGAAGCCACGGCGCCTATCGGTGGTCAAGTGACGTTCCTCCCACAGTTGTACCCGTCGTTCCTCCTCCTCTTCCTCGAAGAGAAGATAATTTCTCTAAGGTATACAACGATTTCCATGCTATGGGAGGAAGCTATTCCATGGAACTGAGACATTCGTGGAGGCAAGAAATTGGCTTAAGGAGACAGAGGACTTGTTTGGAGTTTTCGATGTGGACGATTGTAGGAAGATTCAACTAGCCTCCTAGCTATTGAAGGATGAAGCTTCGTTCTGGTGGGAAGTTACCCAAGATTGACGTCCGGTAGAGACATGGGATGATTTAGAATGAGGTTTGAAATGAAGTTTCTTTCTCAAGATGAGAAAAGCATGCAAATGGAAAGGTTCTTCACGCCCAAACAAGGAAACAGGACTGTTAAAGAATATGTGAATGAGTTCAACCAGCTAGCTAGGTTTGGTTTGGAACTAGTAGACACACCGCATAAGAAAGCCATGCAGTTTGTTAAAGGACTGAATGAACCCCTTCATAGGTTAGCTATGTCGCATATTCCAATGGGAGCTACTTTTGAAAGGCTTGTTGATATGGCCTTGATGCATGAGGAAGACAAAGGAAAAAAGAAGGAAGTTAAGACTGAGGAAACAACACAAAACAAGAAGATATGGCCCAAGAAAGGGAAACAACAACAAAAGAAGGGCGAAAAGAATGACAAGGCTAAGGATAAAAGGAAGTGTCACAGTTGTGGACGTAAGGATCACTTGGTCAAGGACTGCAAAAGAAGGAAGAATACTTGCTTCAACTGTGGAGAGGTCAGACACTTTTCTAGGGAGTGCCCGAAGAGGTAAGGAGCTTCTGGAGGGCTGGTGCATGCTCTCGCGACCAGTGCTCCAGATAGAGGTAGGAAAGTTTTCGTGGAAGGTTTAATTTTTCTTTCCAATCATCCTATTAGAACTCTTTTTGATTCTGGCGCTTCACATTCATTTATATTTAGTTTCGTTGTTGAGTCTCTGCACTTAAATACTAGTATGGTAGTGGATCCTGTTATTGTCTCAAACCCATTGGTGGTTCGGCTCATTTGTCCATAATTTGTCGGGGTTTGAGAATATCTGTTTTAGGCTTCGAATTTGAGTGCGACGCATATGTGCTTGGTTTTATGGGCTACGATTTGATTCTAGGGATGGATTGGCTAGCCATGTATGATTCCATTCTAGATTGTGAGAGGAGGATCGTTAGGATTCTGACTTGTCATGGGAGGACCCTCGAGCTTGTGGCCCACAAGGGTCTGCTATGCTTAGTTTCCTATAGTCTCTTGATGCATCTATCGATGATCTGCGACCTGTTCCAGTAGTCCTAGATTATCTAAATATTTTTAATGAGGTATGGGGATTACCTCCAAGGCGTGAGATCGATTTTCATATATATATATTTGGTGGACAATGAAAAGCCAGTTGCATTACCTATGTGCTATATAGCTCCAAGGGAAGGGGGAGCTTAGTAAGCAAGTAGGGGAGTTGCTTGAGAAAGAATTATTAGGCGAAGCATATCTAAATGGGTGCTCCAGTAGTATTCGCGACTAAGGCGGATGGTTCGCTTTACTTATGTGTAGACTATAGGGAGTAGAATAAACTCACTATGAAGAACATGCACCCACTCCTAAGGATGTATGACTTATTTGACCAGCTTGTTGGTGCATCGGTATTCTCTCAGTTAGACCTGACCACGGGGTTTCATCGGTTGAGGGAGGCTGAGGACAATATAGATAAGACCGTTTTTGGACTCCAGATGGTTTCTTTGAATGGCTAGTTGATCTGATGAGTAGGGTGTTTCGGGAGTTTCTAAATAAATTTGTCATGGTCTTTGTTGATGATATCCTAATCCTCTTAAAGAGCGATGAAGAGCATGCCTTGCATATAAGGGAGGTTTTGAAAACTGTGCGTGCACATCAGCTTAAGGCAAAGTTCTCCAAGTGCCATTTTTGGAGAAAAAAGGTGAGATCCCTAGGGCATGTGGTTTCTGAAGAAGGGATAGAAGTGGATCCTGCAAAGGTAGTTGCAGCTCAGGATTGGAAGAATCCAAAGAATGCAACGGAGGTGAGAAGATTTCTAGGGTTAGCAGGCTATTATAGGAAGTTCACTAAGGACTTTGCAAAAATATTAGCCCCACTCACCAGGCTGACGAAGAAGAATTTGGCATTTTAATGGGATATAGCTAGTGGCGTTGCTTTCTAGGATTGAAGAAGGTTCTAACAACATCCACAGTCTTGACCTTTCCAGATGGGAATAAAGTGTTTACAGTATAAACTGATGCATGTGGTATAGAGCTTGGTGCGGTTCTGATGCAAGAGGGGAAGTTAGTATGTTATGGAGGAAGACAACTAAGAGTTCATGAGAAGAACTACCATACCCACGACTTAGAGCTAGCTGCCATAATATTTGCTCTTAATTCACGACATCATTATTTGCTTGGAGAGAAATTCGAGTTGTAGACTGACCATAAATCTCTCAAGTACTTGTTCTCGCAAAAGGAACCTAATTTAAGGTAGCAGAGGTGGATGGAGTTCCTAGCATCTTATGATTTTGAGATTGCCTATACTCGCATTGGTAGGCAGAGGATGACCTTGAGTCCTCTGTTTGTGGAAAGTAAAAGCTAGGAGTTCATATCAATTTTTGACTTTAGACCCTCCATCGAGCTTTTTCTTGGCTTATTTGCATCATTGGAAGTGCGACCTACTCTTATGGATCAGATAGGAACTTCGCAGCAAAGGATCCACAGATTTTTGACATTTTGGATAAGCTCAGCAAAGGGGAGACTTCTAGTCACCTCAGTAGATACTCCACATATGATAAAAGGTGGTTGCGATGAGATGGAAGGCTTTGTGTTCCCGGAATTGGGAGTTTGATAAAGACGGTCCTAGAAGAAGCCCATCATTCTAAGATGACCATTCATCCAGGTGACGATAAGATGTATAGTGATATGAAGAGGGTTTTCTTTTGGGTTGGAACGAAGAAAGATGTGGTGGAGTTTGTTTCTCAATGTATGATTTTCCAGCAAGTTAAAGCTGAGCAAAAGAAGCTCGGTGGTTTACTTCATCCTTTGGAGGTTCCACAAAGGAAGTCGGAGAGTGTCTCTATGGATTTCATAGATGGTTTGCCTAGATCAAAGAAAGGCAACACTAACATTTGGCTTGTGGTGGATAGACTTACTAAGAGCGCTCATTTCATTCCGGTTAAAAGCAAGAGGACAGCAACATGGTTGGTAGTAGTTTATGTTCGTGAGATAGTTCGTCTTCATGGAATACCTTACAGCATCGTAAGTGATCATGACCCCATCTTCACCAGTGAATTTTGGAGGAGCTTGCAAGAAGCATTAGGTACGCAGTTGTGTTTAAGCATCGCTTATCACCCTCATACGGATGGAAAGACGGAAAGCGTGAACAGACTTCTTGAGGATCCTTTAAGGCTATGTATCCTAGACTTCGGAGGGACTTGGGAAGAGCATCTTCCTTTAGTACAGTTCGCTTATAACAACAGTTATCAATCTAGCATTGGCATGGCACCCTTCGTAGCATTATACAAACAACCCTATAAATCACCGACTTATTAGTGGGAATTTACAGAAAGACTACTACTTGTACCGGATATGGTTAGAGAAACGTCCTAGAAGATTGATCTTACTAGACGACGAATGAAGACCGCTCTACATAGGTAGAAATCCTATGCTAACAAGAGAAGGATTGACATTGAATTTAAAGTAGGAGATATAGTTTCCATTAAGGTGTCACCTTTGAGGAATGTGGTTCACTTTGGATTTGTAGGAAAATTGGCACCAAGGTTTGTAGGGCCATTTCCCATAACCGAAATAATTGGCTAGATGGCCTATAGAATAAAGCTACTTGAGAAACTATCTGGCGTTTATGATGTTTTCCACATTTCTCATTTGCGGAAGTGCATGCATGGTACCGCCAAAGTAGTTGAGTCGAGTATATTGGAAGAAGTAGAGGTGGAACGGGAGGCAAAAGTTAGGATTAAGAATTGATTGATGGAATAAATTGATTATAATACGGTTTATTTAAAAATAAATAATATATGTTTGTTAAGAATTTGGGTTTTGTTGTAAAAAAAATGGAAGCGAAGTGTACGATTAGGTGTTTATGGATTATAGAGTGAAAATAAAAGAGGAAATAAATTCGAGTTCCTACCCGTACTCTTGGATAAGAAGTTAAGAGGCTACGCAATAGAGAGCTCAAGTTGGTGAAGGTTCAGTGGGGAGACAACCAAGAAGATGCAACTTGGGAGACCGAAGACAAGATTCGTGCTTCGTACCCTTTTCTCTTCGAGGGTACGTTCTTCACTCATTTTCCAAAGCTTTTATTCTTGCTTGTTTCTATCATTTAAGTATATCCTATCGATCAAATCTTCGACCTTTAGGTAGGAATCCCATGGATGTAAGCATGTGTTTGAGATATGTTATGATTGATGGATGCAAGTGGATGTAAGTGGATGCATACGCACACACATTAGGCACTAGATCGGCTCAATCACTCTTATACTCCATATGGAGTGTGTGCATTTTTCTTCTTTTAATGGATGAAAATAGATGTACATCATATGGATGTTGCAATTGGACGAATGATTGTGCACACATATATAACTTACATGTTATATTAGGATTATTTGCATACACGTTGTCTTCATGACACTAACATACATTGCATTAAGGAGGTCGATTGAGTCAGTAGACCGCCTGATATTTTGCATTAGCATTGGGACATATACACACACCTTTGCATATGTTCATATGAGCATTAGAAATATTTTAAGGACAATGGATGCCTGTGATTGGTGGATGGATAGATGGATATGGAAGGTAGGTTATACATTCTTCTTAACTTAGAGATTTCGGGTACGAAATCTTTTGAGTAGGGTAGAATGTAACACCTCGTATTTTAACAACACCATAGACAATAAATTAAAGAATATTTAATTTAATTTAATCTAATATTCAGAATTAAGAGAAACAGACTACTCCATTGTGCCCTTCTCGGAATTCTGGCAAGAATGGGCACCTGGTTTGCGTAAAACGGACAACGTATGAAGAAGTTATTGAGGTTTGAAGTTTGTATACGTGCAAGATAATTATATATATACATAACAATCCAAACCTATCCAGAAATCAGTTCAAAATTCGAAATATGGTGAGCGAAAAAAAATCCCGCCTAGGGGTGTCGACCCCTGGGTCGATCCCCTAAAGGGTGGGTCGATCACCCTGCGGCAGACTAGGCAGATTGGGTTTCAGGGGTTTTTGGCTATAAATACGGCCTCATTTCTTTAGTTTCTTTACACTGAAAATAATGGAGGACTAGATGCTATCGCTGCCCAGATCGAATCAAACCTTTTTCTTCTTCTACAATCGAGTTAAGCAGGTTTAGAGTTATTCAAGTGTAGATCTGTGATTCAACATCTGCTATCCCCGTCTATTTTTCTAAATCCAAACGCTGTGAGTTTAAGTTACTTTTAGATTTAAATAATTAAAATTTAAAACATGATATGACTATAATTTGGATCTATGCCCGTGACTACTTGAATCATATTAGATCTGTTACAACTTGTATGTCTATGATATTCTGAAATGACTATGACGTGGATCTTAACCTTTATCATTTCAGATCTACCTTTGATTATAGATCTAATTCACTGTTTAGATCACCTTATACCTATCATGTTTGTGGTTAAATTGGATCTGTTAGTGGTTGGACATCTAAATTATTGTTTAGATCCTATCATGCCTGTTATGACACCCCTATTATTTTAGAATCAGTTCTATTATCTGATATTCACCAGATCTTTTCTTGTATGCATATCTTATCAATATGCCACTATGTGTTTATGTCAATCTTGTTAGTATATTCATTTCTATCATCTTCCCTTCACCTTTTCCCTTTTTTTTTATATAGCCAGGCTACTTTCGAGCCTTGGCATGCCAAATATGCGAATGCTATTAAAATTGGGGAATAACATGTAAATGGGAAATTTGGCATAATTTGAATAATGTACATAAATATTAATTTAGGGGCATATAATTTATTATGGACATGACTAGGGAAAAGGGGCATGAAAACCTATAACGACATAGGAATAATTGGTTAACAATTGAAATGCCTAGGATTATAGTAATTAGAAACTGTTACCACTCTTAGACACGAGGTTAGATTGCACTTGTAGTGGAAGTCTGCCCGGAACCTCCCGGTATACCCAGCGACAGCAAGTGTTGAATCTAATGTGAGGGGTCTAAGTGCATAAACACGAGACGTGCTAAGACACGAGGTTAATCCTGACTTGTGGAAGAAGTCTGCCCGGAACCAACCGACATATCTAGCATCCACAAGTTATAGGGTTAATGTGGGAGATCTAGTACATTATAACCATAACTGAATATGGCCATAAAGTTGAATACTTAACCTAGTTGAATCCATAGGGATTGTCTGAACATGAATTTGAATAGGGTTTAAGTAAACTTGGTTGTAACAGTAGGAGGGTTAAGTATATCTTTGTTGGGTGGAAAATATTTATATATAGGCCCATAAATTTAATCGGTTGGGGTTATGTAATTAAAGACACCGTTAGGTAAGTATAACCTGTGGAAATCCTAGTGGGGATGCAAGACAAATGGGAAAGCTTGCATCATCTTTTATAGGGGACCCGTTTCAGTCAGTAACCCATATAACGGTATCAAACGAGTACTCTGCCCTAGGTCGGAGTCTTGACATGCTTACTGGGTTGATTGTACGAGATCCAAACGTGGAGGACGGTGTGGGTGGTGCAAACCGACCGGGGTCATGTGCGTGCATTGTCCGGGCAGAGGGGGATAAGACGACCGTGACACTTGTAGATATGGTTATGCACATCAATTAAGGGTTGCCCCTTTAGGAAGTGATACATCCTACTGTGCGGCCGGCACAGGGTATCTACATAATAGGGAGCCGATCAAGTAGGGTAGTAGTTAGGGTACATCTAGATTCTAGTAAAAAATTTAGGAGCCTGTTAGGTTGGGCTGCCTATTGATTGTATGGGGCTATAATCTCTCACCAGAAGTACACCTAAGTCTACCATGTTATAGTTGTTGGGATAATCTCATTCTAGTTATAATAGTAACGGTGCAGAGTAATCATTAGAGAAGCGCATACACTCTATCATGTTTACATTGTCATACCTCCCTTTTGTGATGTTACCTTTCTCATCCACTTTATATACCAGTCATAATACTTTTGCTTATTTGTGTGCTAAAAGTAATTGGACTCGTCAGACTTTACTTCTGAGCCATTTTGTTTCCTCTTTTTTCTTCCATTCTCCCCCCTTGGTTCTCAGGGTGGGAATACTCAAGCTTGACCAGGAATCTGCTATCCTTTTGCTGGAGCTGCTTAGATGTATTGCTTAAGCTCCTATCTTTGCTACTATGGGTATGTTATTATTTGAGGATTATGCTTCTTTTATTTTGTACTCTGATGTTTTAAGTGCAAGACAAAAGTTTTGATGATGTACTGGGTTTATGTATTTTCAGACATAAGATGTTTCGAACCACGATGCTTTATGATTAATAAAGTTAGTTTTTATTCTTCTGCTATTTTATATCTATATTGTAATGTTTTTGTTTACCTATAATGCTTCACAAAACTTAATGCATTCTTTTAATGTGCGACATTAACAGGCATAGGGTGTCACAACTGCATGGTTCCTTACATGGTTTTAGTCAAAATGCTATCTTTCAGCATGCATAATATAACTTTTACAGTGATGACATGGTTCCCTACAAAAAGCATCATGCATAAATAAGCTAGAGCAATTCCCATGTTGTCTCCATCCCCTTCGAATCCTTCCCCATGTGTGGAAGTCAACATGGTTTAAACCCATGAAAACAAAATTCAAGCAAAACCAACGTAATTAAACAAGCCTAAGTAAACCTATAACAATTAGTTGTTTAACAAGTTAGGGACTTCATTCAAAACTCCATTTTGGTTCTATCGAAAGGTATAGAGGCGTTAGCCTCTTACTCTTTAAAAACTCATTATTCCAAAAGGAGGTGGAGACTCTTTATTAAATTAAAGTTCTGTACTGGATCCTTCAGGGAAAACCGAAAGGTCTATAGGCGATAGGCCTCTATCTTTTATAAAATCAAGTTTAAAAACCACCCTTTTGGTTCTACCGAATGGTGTTGAGGCGGAAGCCATAAAGCGTTTAGAAGAATGGAGGCAACAACCCTGTAACGGCCTAGAAAAATTCGATGCTTGAATCTTCGACAATAATACATAATCCTGTATTACCTGCCAAAAACCTTAGTATCTAAATCCCAGTTTGTTAATAGAAAGTAATTAGAGGATATGAAAAGAAAGGAAGGAATATTAGAATAGGAGAAAGAAGAAGAACATCGCATCAGAATCTCACAGCGAAACGAATAAAATATAATCTATCAAATCTCTTTATACCAAAAAGAACTGTATATGTACATACCAATCATTAAATTACAATATATATCTGTCATTGCCGAAAGTACCTTGAATATATAATGGTGAAGCCTCCTGCTTCCAGCTCCTGAAACTCCAAGCGGAACCTAACTGATCGGCGCTTTCTAGGAACTAGAAAAGCGCGAATTTGTTATAAAAACTGCAGTTGCACAAAGTGCAGGTCGAACACAGGGAGGAATATTAAATTTTATTTTTTATATATTTCTTGGGTGAGTTAAACAAAATTTTGAGGTTGATTTTGAAAAAAAAATGGAAACTGCAAATAAAATTATTATTGAATTGAATCAGATCTGAATATAATCAAATCTATATTCAATCCGATATGACCTAGGAAAGCAATAAAAAAACAGAAATTAAAATTGCAAAAATTAAATAACAAACAGGAAATAAAATTAGGATTACCACTAAACCTAATCAGACGATCAAAAACTAATGAAAATAAGTGCAAAATACAACTAGTACTCTACCAAACCTGATTGTGTAGACGACACTAGTTGCTAATAAAATAAAAACGCAGAAAAGTAAAAAAAAAACTAAACTAGATTAATGGCAGAAAAATTAGAGAAGAAAAGGTATCTCTTTACAATTGGTATACATGTGTATTTATAGTAGAGTTGTAAAACCCTAATCATATAAATGGGCCTTCTCATAAAAGATTATGCTACGATCCTCCTCTTATTCTTGTTTGACATGTGTCCAGCTGATTGATTTCCTAAGATCTTTTCTACTAATCTCCTTCCAAGTTGACCAATGTGAACACAACTAGCCTCCAATGACATCTTCTTATGCAATTCTTCATGTATATGGCATCAATTCCTCACTTTAAGGTTGTATAAGGCTTGAACAACTCATTTGTGAAAACTACAAAATAATACCCAACGTAGTATTTATTTATATACAAAATATAAGATATAAGAGCATAAAATAAACATATTTCTATGCTAATCAAATACCCCTATACTTTTGTTTTACTCGTCCTTGAGTAAAAAAATATTAAAAACTAACTAGATAGGTCACACTTTCGTCGGAAACACAATTGCATTGAGCGTATGCAACAAGCTGTTAAATCTCTAGGTGTTCCTAGTATGATGAGTGGTGTCTCGTGAGGGTTTTCAGCGGATACTACCCACAAAATCGAAACGAAGTATGTTGTGGTTCTAATGCAACTACATGAATGCAGTGGACATATCCAAATGAAAACAAAGAATGGACACATGACTTTTTTTCAGGAAAGTGGTACAACAAATTAAGTTAACAATTTCTAGTCAGTTGATTTTATTTTAGATGCCTCAACTTTTCACAAATTTTCAATATAATTCAAATTTTCAAATGTTATGTTCTATTTTGCCCAGTTGGTTCGGTTGATAACACAGTGCAGCCATCAAATAAATTCTTAGTTTGCTTGTCACAGTTCGCAAAATGGTATTCTAATTTCCTTGTGTATGACTAGACAAATCAATAAGGTCAAGAAGTGCTCGGGCTTCATCGCTTATTCTCTATGAAAAAAAAGAATGAATTTTGGATAGAGTTAGTCTTTGGATGTTCGATATGGAATTCCAAAAGCGGACGAATACCATTGGAAATATTAGAACATATTCATATCCAGATTTTGATGGTGTTTGCCCGAATTTGTGAATCAATATCAAATATAAGTCGATTTAAATTCTATTTAAACTTATATTTGAAATATTAATTATTTGGATTGTCATAAATGGTAATTCAAATCCAAATAAAGATTTGGAAGTTTCAGGATAACAAAGAATAAATGGATTTTTTTTTGAAATATAAGGTTGAAAACGAATATTTAATTTTGAGAAAAGGGTTAAGATGATAACGGGGTAAGGAACCCTTAATTTGAAAGGAATTAATAAAAATTTGGAAAGGAGATTTACATTGAGAAACTTGTATAGTCCATGGCTATTATTTTAAAATATGCTTATTATTTGGAAAGTACAGAATCGAATATATGTTCGAAAACCATTCCAGGTAATAATATGACGTTATAAAGAATCTGAAGACTTGGAATCGATAAATGAAGACCGAGCATATTCGAATTGTTTGGGTTGATTGCTGATGCTCGGATCGGATTGTACACCTGATACGAGGTTATAAGTGGCATGAGATCTGAATATATTTGAATATCTTTGGGTTGTCGTTTCATTCAGACCCAAAATGGACTTGTACGGATTATGTGTCTGACATTGAAATTGACTGCATAACATTAATTTCTGTTAATATATATCGGATTTGTGGCTATATATTATCCTCGTCTCTAAGTCATATAAACTTAGAGGGTATGCATTGACTGAAATCAGTGATATGTCATGAATTGTCAATGTGGCATACTCGAGTTATGAAATGAGATAGTGATGATCAAAGCATGGCTATTGAAGTGTAACTTTGTGTATATCATGACCTCGACAAATCTCACACCCGGGATTGATGGTAAAATGGCGGTTAGGTTGTATACATAATCTCTAGTGAAAATCGAAAGCTGCAGCGGTAGATCTACTTCGAAACATGAGGTAATAAAGTATATACGGTGTCCAATGTCTGGATGTTATCCGAGATATATACTTTTGCGCCATGTATTCAGTGTCCTTTGTTTGGATGTTAACCGGGAGATACTTAGCTTTGTGTCCTCGATTGATCTTTCGTGCCAGGAACCATCATATTGGAAAACCAATAACCAATACGAACCATTTGAATTGTTTGTAAACAATGTATGTGGGCATAGTTACTATGCTTGCTAAGATTAGTATATTTATTTGCGAAACCATTTTCAACACTATGCACTTATTATGGTATTAAAAGAGGATTTCCATGTATGAAAGCATTTTTGGCTATCATAAGATAAAACTCACCCATCTGGTGTGCGCTCGTATTGTGTGATCTGGGACATGCTTATGGTAACTTCATTTTTCCGAATCATTAAGGATTTCTATGCATGGGAATTCACATGGAATAAACTAGTTCCGCGTTAGCGGCGTGGCCCAGTGAATTATCCCAACTTTAAAATGAACCCAAAATAATAACCGTTTTGAGTTCTCACACCAGTCCCACGACTGACCTGGAGTTTATTGTTCCTTACCTAAACTCTGGGTGCCCATATTTTTGCACGAGCAGCTAATAGTTTAGTTTGCAGGTTTAGTTTTCGAGCAGGATTCAGTTTGGAGCTAGAGTTTCATTTTGTTCTTACTTCTTCCGCTGTGAGCATTTTGTTTCCACTGAGCTTATGGTATACTCTGAATTATTTGTAACTCTAATGTAATTTTTTTAATGAAATTAAGAAGTTCTGTTGTTTGCGTTCAAATATGTCAGTACCCATTACTTTCCACCTTTATGAACGATTTAAGTTGGTTTAATTACCGGCGAGAACTGGGCAAAAAGGCGGGTCGTTGCACTCTATCTCTATAAAAACTGAAATTTATGATTAATTACATACACATAACTTAAAGACCATGGTATACCACCCACGCACTGCCTCGCGGATTGATAGAGAGTTGAGAAAGAGCTTGGAGGATTGTGAAGACTGATGTTGACTTTGTCAACAAGATGTCGGTAATCCTTAGGTGTCCAACTCATAAAATGAGACCAAGATATACCAACGCTGACTTTGTCAACAACATGTCGAATAGGGCTTGGCAGGTTTGCACACCAATGCTAGATTTACAAGCAATGTTGGATACCCTTGGATTACTATTATTATTATTATTGAAAATATAAGAACAAGAGAGAGATTACACGAATTCAGCTTAACACAACTTAGTTTTAAAGATTCGAAAAGCCAATATAAATATTTTTAAGTTTTCCACTCATTAAACAAAGACTACAATTTAGAATAAACTTCATGGCCATCACCTAAGAATCTCCCTATGTACCAATTACACTATTATCGCTCAAAATTCAACTTTTCATTATATTTCTTATTCGATCTTAGTTAAGAGAAAAAAATACAATTAGCTGATTAACAATCGTTAACTTATTTTGTTGTATCAATCTAGAACCATGTTCCTACGATCTAAAATGCATGATGGCCCTATATGAAAAGAAAGGAATTTTTTTTTATAGAAAAATAAAAGAATGTAATGCAGACCCCCTCACACTAGAATTAAACAATGTCCACACTGCTAACACGTTTTCTAAATGTGGAAGATAGCACCTAAAGATGGATGAGATGCAAAATTATTTGTAGAATGAAATGCAGTCTAACTATATGTAAGAATGGATCATATGTACAACGATATATGTGTTTGCGATGCAATGAATGCCACCAACTTTTACCCTACACTTGTTTCTAGCCCGACAAATCCTATTCCCACTATGTCTAAGCATATTTCTAATAAGCAAAGGTTTTTGAAAACCATCTCATCTTTATACCCAGATTTATAGCCCAGTAGATAAATTTCCAGTGTCATCCCAACCCATAGTTTTCCTATAGAATTAATGTTTCCAAGATGAATCATGTATTCCACAATTTTATTAGTGTAATTGTCCAAAAATGTGTGATCGTATATAAACTCAGTTTCAAATGTGAAATTTGAATTCTGAGTGTTGTTTAAGACTATGTGATCACATTTCTCAATTTTATTAATTGGCGACGTATTTTCGACACTAACAATTTCAAGTTCGTTTGAAGTTTTCTCAAAGTTAAAATTTTTGAACTTGTGACTTGAATCTACTTCTTCCTTATATGACAATTCACCCTCATGCAATCCAAAAAATTCATGTTCATTAAAATCCTTCTCTAATTTTGAGTTTTTGAAAAATTCAACATTTTTATTTTGTTCAATTTCTAAAATTTCAAGTTTTGCTATCCTGAAAGAGAAAGATCAAAATCTGAGCTTAAAACTTTTTCTTGAAAAGAATCGAGGTCCAAATCGTTTCTTGGATTTTGAACAACTTCATTTAGATCGTTATTCTCAATTTACAAAGTTGTTATTTGGAAATTTTCACTATCAGTGAAGAATGGATTATTTTCTTATTCATCACATATGTGAATTTGATTTTCTTGCTCGCATTGTTCTACAAAACGTGTCACTAAACAAAGAAATTCATCCATCTTTTTATCTGGCCTTTCTTCCCTCTCTCTAAGAATGTTAAGATGATATTCCTCAAAATCGTTGATTTGAGAGATCACATTTTGGATTCTTTGATTCTCGAAATTATAGTCCACATCAATTTCACGATCAATACTATTTCCAATGTGGTGGTTGTTTGAATTTTCAGAATAATGACAATGATATTGGAAATAATTTTGATTGTAAAATTTATGTTCGTAACCAAAACTATTAAAACTCGAGGGAAAATTGCAATTTTTATAATTTTCAAGATGTTGATATGGGCTATAATTTTGAAAATTTTGGTTTACAGCCCCATATTGATGTGGATCAAAGCTATATTGGGATTCAAAGCTATTTTGATGTGGATGTGGCCCATAATCGAAATTACTAAAATTCGAATTGAAATCGCATTTTTGATCATTTCTATGATTTTGAAAATGTTGATCAGTTGGAAAATTTTGAAAATTGTTAGCATTGGGCTCACTTCGGAAAATTTTGCCTTATGAGTTGCAATTCATGCTCATACTCTTCTAGGAAATGTCTTCTCAGGTTATTATCATACAATTCTCTAAGTGATTTTTTTGAATCAAACATTTTAATGAAGCCAAAGCAAGATAGAAATTATTCTCATTTCAAAATTGTATAAAATTTTGAGTTATGCTCTATTAATAACTGGCTCAATTAGAAGGGGGAAGAGGGTCTTATGGCCGTTCGCATATAGTATAAATACTAGGGGGGATATGACCAATGTTTTACGGGCAGTATGCAACCTCTTTAGCTAATAGTTCAATAAATTGAACTACTATATATTCGCGATCCAATTATACGAGATAGTCAACTACACAAAGCTCCACTTTTCAATTATATTATTTTATATGAGCCCTTGTTTTCCTAGAGTCAACATTTAATGAATTTTAAACCTGAAATCCAATGAGAGTGATCATTCAAGATATGGAAATTCATTTCTAACAAACAGATTTAGAAATTTCAATCACAGAACAATAAATTGCAGAAATAAATTTTTTACAAGCCAACCGCGACACCTATAGGAAATCTTTACAAGCAATTCCTATATATTTTTGAATAGCTGAGTTTAGAAAATATTACAGAGGGGGTATGGCAGTCCTTCAGGAGCAATTAAAATTCACTGTTTGCTTTTCTCAATTTTGATTCCTTTGATTTGTTTGCTTAAATTCCTTCTTCACCTTGATCCTATGATTTTTATTTTTATTTTCTTTTTTCTTTTTATGAAAGAAAATAAAACAAATGAAAAAAAAGAAACTGACTCGGAATTAAAATAAAGCTAAACTAAAAACCGACCAGTCGAAATAAAATAAAAGAAACAAACTAAATTCAACTTAAAAATAAAAATAAAAAACAAACTAAACAAAGCATAATAAAAACCAAACATGATTAGACTCAAATCAGACTCACATACTCAAAATACAGACGTTCCACGTGTACTCAGATCGAATATCTCGACCTTTATTTAGGCTCTTGTTTCTTAGAAAAAGAAAGGAATCAAATATCTCGCCCCTTTTTTCAAAGAAAATCTTGCCCAAAAGAAAGAAAGAATGGAAACAGTTCCATTTCCAAATCAATGTAAAGTACCATTCACTAAATACCTTCTAGAGCCACACTCCTTATCAAAATCAACCCACGCCCCTCAATTATAAAACGATGTAAACCCAGGAGAAAAAGAAAACTAACGAGATCAAATCAACTAAAAAACAACTTTTCTACCCTTTATTTTTCAAGATTTGGATCGGCTTTGGGATGTCGAATTATAATTTCGAATTTTGGGACTAGGGTTTCAAATTCGGGTTGGGGTATCTGGTTAGACTGTTGAATTTGTTTATTTTGGTATTCAAGCTGCAAATTTTGTAATAACCCGAAAATCTGGGCCAGTTTAAAATTTTTATTTTGGCAATTTTAGCGAATTTTGATTATTTAAAATGAATTATTTTAAATAATAACGACGAGAAATTTATTTTGAATAGAGTTCGAACGTATATATTTATTTTAATCGTCGTTAGAATATAAATATTTATTTTAAATTATAAAAGGAATTGAAAATGGCGCGGTAGTTCGATAATTTGATTTCAAAATTCAAATGAATGTACCGGATGCAAAATAAACCGGATTTTAGTGAAACCAAAAATATTTGAATCTAATTGAGAATATATTTCCAATGAATCCGAAAAATTGAAATTTCATAGCGGGAATCAAAAGATATGTCCAGTTGAAAATTCAGAATAGTCGCTATGGAATTTCAGCCCTTAAAAATGGCAATTTTGCAAACGACCTCGGATTTCGACGAAACAACTTTTGTTGGATCCGTGATGTAAAGTTATTGCTAGATTTCAATTTTCGTAATTTTTCGAATCAATATGTGAGCGTGGCAAAGGAAAATGCGTTTGACCAGTTTTAGTTGATTTTAATCGACTGGAAAATGGCCCTTTTTCAAACGGTCTCAAAATTCGATGAAAATATTTTTTTGGAATTTTTCAAGTCAGTATGTGACCCTGGTAAATTGAAATACGCGTTCAAATTCAATATATAGAGTTATATTTTGATTTTGACGTAAACTGATCAAAACGAACGAATCAGCTTGCGATGTATATCCCATTGTGTTCGGAATGTGGGTAATTAGCTATGCACGACAGGCGGTGGGCTCGTTTCGAGTTCGAATGAAAATGTTACTTTTTAAAATTAAAATAAATTATTATTATATATCTTCCTTTCTCCTCCTCCTTTTCATTCGTTCAGAGCTAAAAAGAAATAAAAAAAAGAAAGCCGCCTCGTCGATCCCGCCCCCTGCCCTAACCGCCGCCGCCAGGAACGCTGCCGCGCCCCCCCTTGGATCCCCTCCCTCTCGCTCCTCTCTTCTTCCCCGACCTCCTCCTTCGAACCCGCAACCCCACGAAGAAACCGCCTCCCCCTCGATTCCAACGTTGCCCCCCCTTTTCCTCCTACCTCTCCAACAACCCGAGCGTCGCCCTGACTCACCTTCCCCGACGCCGACGAACAAACCCCCCCTCTCTCGATTTTACTGTAAGTCCTCCTCTCTTTTTTATTTATTTTATTTTATTTTCATTCATTTTGAAAGTCATACGAATAGCGGTTTTAAATTTCAGTAAGTGTTTAAAAAATAAATGATAATGGTTTTATTTTCAGTTTTAAAAATAAAATCGTTGTTTAAAATATAAATAGACGAGATTTTTAACTATGAAAAATATGATTTTTAATGGCGCAAAGATGAGATTGTTAATGGCGAAAAGTTTTAATTTTTAAAACAAGAAAGGTTTGATTTTTATATACGAATTAGCAACTTAAAAATATAATTTTTATATAGTAGGAATAATAAAAATATAATTTTTATATAATATAGATAATAAAAATTCGATCTTTATTATGTAGGAGATATAAAAATATGATTTTTATAAAGTAGAAGTAATAAAAATATGATTTTTATATAATAGAGAATATGAAAATATTATCTATATATTTGTAGCGAAATAAAAAATATGATTTTTATTGTATATATGTTGAAATAAAGAGGTGATTTTTATAGTGATGAAATAAAAATTAAATCTTTGTATTTGAAAAGGGCGAAGTCTTTATACAGAGAATAGCGTGATAAAAATAGAATTTTTATCTATATAGTTGCGATGTAAAAATAGAATTTTTATCCATATGGAGTGATTATAAAAACATGTGATTTTTATATACATTGCAACAATATAAAAATTCGTTTTTATATAGTGAATAGCGAAGTAAAAATTCAATTTTTATATATGTAGTGAATACGGGCAACGAAATAGACGAAAGGAAAGCGCGGTGAAGATTTCCTACCCATGAAGAGTTGCGTCGTCCAGTTTAGCGAAAGGGTGAGAACTTCTCACTTTGAATTTACTTTTCTAGTTATAATTATATACTAGGATGTAGACGGTGTTTAGTAGCACCTGACACCCGTCGTCCACAGACCATGGATGGCTTGTTTGTTTGATTGATGTGTTGTGAAAATTGTTTGTGATGTTGATGTGAAATAGATAATGAAATATATCCATGTGTTGAAACAAATTAATTATCGTTAAAAATATAATTTTTAACGTGAATGTGAATAAATATTCATTTACAAATCGGACGGTTTGTTTATGTACACCTATTTGAAGGATATTGATTGGGATGATAAATTTTACACATCGCCCAACTGCACAAATAAAAATCTGTGTTTGTTGATTTGAAACCCCACACGGGTATTGGGTTAAAATACAGCATACACTAATCCCAGTAATTAGTTGTATGTCAATCGATTGATTGACACGCTGTTATAAGCGTTAGATATCTATATTTGATGCTTATATAGTGTAGTGCACTTTGGATGATGGTTGATTATGTACCGTTGCTATTATATACATGTGTTGTATGGAATCCATATAATTAACTTTGTATGGTAATTGATTGGGCCTCATTCCAATTTAGAAAATAAAGAATATTATAAAATAAAGGTTCATGTGTTGACCATACTCATCCGTTGAGATTAGTCATGTGTTGAACGAAATATTTTAACAATAAAATTTACATCTTTATATTATAAAATAAAGGTTCATGTGTTGACCGTACTCATCCGTTGAGATTAGTCATGTGTTGAACGAAATATTTTAACAATAAAATTTACATCTTTATCATATATAAAATTAGAAACTAACTGGAAAATAGATAAGATGAGTGGTCTCCTGGATATTGATCTGATGTTGGTTTCGGCCTTCGGGGTAAATATTTAGGGAATCGTTCTCTTACTAATTTATGGTTGGAGTCTGATTTGAAATCAAACGATAGATATCATAATTTTTATCAAATATATTAAATAACAAAAATAGTCACACGTGGACAGTACTCATTCGTGGAGATTAGTCATGTGTTGACAAAAATATAGATTCATGTATTGAATAGTATAAATATTCAGTTGTTGAATAGAATAATGGAATTATTGAAATATATAAAGTCGTGTTGATTAGAGATGCGCTATTTTGACGCGAATGATATTTATATCGATTATATTCGTTTTTGTAATGAATTGAAAAGAAAATGAATTCGAATTGAAATTGAATAGAATTTGAATTGAATTGAAAAGAAAATTAATCCGAATTGAAATTGAATAGAATTGAAATTGAATAGAATTGAAATTGAATAGAAATGAATTCGAATTGAATTGAAAACGAACTGAAATTGAATTAAAATCGATTTGAATTGAAATCAATTTGAAATGAATTTGAAACGAATTTATATTGGAAAATTCAATTTTGACTTGAATTTGAAAAGGAAGTTGAAATCGTTTTGAAAATGAATTTAGAACGATTTATAAAATACGTTTTAAAAGGAAATCAATGAAGTATGTATCATATATATTATATATATAATATAATGGCCTGAATAGAACGCGCCGCGCCGCGGCAGTTCGCGAATTTCGACCATTGACTTCGAACGGATATTACGGGAGATCCGACCGTCGGATCCTCCTAAAACCGGAACCGTTGGGTTCGTATCGAAAAGAGCTTTCTAATGAATATTAGAAATTTGAAATCTAACGGCTGGATTTGGAGATACGTCCAAATCAAATTTGGAAAAGGTCGCTGAAAGTGCAGTTCGATGGCCGCTGTTGGAAATCGACTGTACGGGCCTCGATAAAATTATTAAAAATAGTAATAATTTGTGTAAAATCATAAGAAATGATTTGTGAAGAACTGGGATGAAAAATCCCACATTTGTAAAGGTAAAAATGGATTTTTATCGAAATGAACTAGTTTTGAACTAAATTTAAAACCCAATTTTTTTTAAAATAAATTGGATTTGAAAGGGGTTTTGAATAATCAGAATTTCTAATATATGTGATTGGAATTGAATTTGAATTGATTTGTGGGTTTATCATGAACAATGTTTTAAATAACACTTGTTCTTTAACCCGATAATAAATAGAATGCGATTTGGGTTTATCGTGAACTGTGTTTTAAATGACATTAGTTCTTTAACCCAGTAAAAGGAGTTTTAATGAATCTGTAATTAGATTGAAATGTGAATTGATAATGAAAATTATCAAATTTGGAAAGTGAGCGAGAATGGAGTATTACCAGTTTTGCTCCAAAGCGATAGTCAAATCTTTAATTAGATTTGAACGTGAAATGGTAATTAATTTTACCAATAACACCGTGGTGTTAGATATGGAGTATTACCAGTTTTGCTTCATGGGATGAATAGGTTGGGATGGGAAAATAAAATAAAATAATTACTTCGGTATGGTTCGCAAATCCTGATTAGTTTGGAAAACCATAATCTGGTTTGAAATGATATCCAAAGGGTGATTAAAGAATAAATTTTAAATAATTTATCTTTGATAAAATTAATGGGAACCTTTCCCTTAGATTATGAAATTTAGAAACTAGCCATAGGTTAGATAAGATGAGTGGTCTCCTGGATATTGATCTGATGTTGGTTTCGGCCTTCGGGGTTAATATTTGGGAAATTGTTCTCTTGCTGATTTACGGGTAGTGACTGATGAATTGGAATGAGGCGTATGTTGTGTTTGGGTAACATTTGTTTACTATATACGCGGGTTGTTCGGAAAGGCCGGGTTTATACCCATTCTGAATAACTGATTCGACGATAAGTCGAAGATGATGACGGAGGTCGAAGACCGAAAGTCTTCACATCGTTTGGGTGATTACTGACGATCTTGATTGGGCTGTACACCCAAGATGAGGGAATCAGTTGGTGGTCGTCCAGACGTACTTGGAGATCGACGGATATGCGAGGAAAGTGCCTCCGGTTTCGTTCAGACCTAGAACGGACTTGTAAATGGATGGTGTGTCTGACATTGTATTCCTTTATATTGTATTCATTGATCTCTGCTAAATATATATCTGTTTGGCGGTGGAGAATTTATTCTCTTGCTTAACGCCCTTCTCTGAGACATACGAGCTCAGAGGTTATATATTGGCAGAAATCAGTGGTACGATATGGATTGATGGTGTGGCATGCTGAGATGCAGTGACCCAGACTTTTGTTGAAAAGCAAAGTTTGGTGGATGATGATAAAAGCGCAGCTTCAATATAGCATGGCTTTGTGTATAGCGTTGATTCGTGAGCCTCACACCCCGGTATGGTGGTAAACTGATGGTTTGATCAGTATGCTTTTTAGTGGATGGGCACCTTAGTGGTGTGGTGGATTCGGTCAATCGAGATGAGCTTAGTGCTCAGGGATAGAGTAAGCGGTGTTTTCTCTCGCTGGGACGTAAGCCGCGGTGATACTTTGGTCCCAAAAGTGCGGATTTGCAGACGGTGTTTTCTCTTGCGGGGACGTAAGCCGTGGGGAATTGCACTACGCGAACGATCTTTCGAATCAGGAGCCACCATGATAGAAATCCAATTTCCAATACGCGATATTGCGGTTTTAATTGTAGAACTAGTATGGCGACATGATATATGGTACCCATGCCGTCTATGATTGATACTTATGATTTGAAGTTGTTTTACGCGCTATGCACTTATAGTAGTATCAAATGATTTGTTTTAAACGTACTAAGCATGTTTGGCTATTATAAGGGAAAACCTTATCCCCCGGCTTGCGTTGCATTGTGTGATAGGACCTGGGTCTTATAATAGCTTCATTTTTTCCAAAAAGCATTGCGTTGTTTTGTTATATGCACTGGTATTCTTGGGAGGAAACCCGTTCCGTGTTATACGACGTGGTCCCTTGATATATCTGATTTAAAGTAAAGTTTTAAATAACTGTTTTAGTTCTCACACCAGTCAAATGACTGACCTGGAGTTTATTGTTTCAACATAAACTCTAGGTGCCCTTATTTTGACACGGGCAGCTAGTAGTTTTGGTTTTGCAGATTTATATTCACAGGATCCTGGTTTACAGCTGGGATGATAACCGAAAAGCTTTGTATCCGTATATCTCTTCTAGTTGTGCATTGTATTATTTTCCACTGCCATGTAATGTATTGTAATCTCTGATATTTATCGAATGTAATTTATTCAATTATACTCTGTATATTCTTGTATCTGATGGAATTGTTGTAATAACAATGAAATGTTCTTCTGTATGCATTCCGATTTGTCCTGTTCTCAAAACGATCAGGGGTTTCGAACGGTCTTGGTCGGTTAAACGATCGATTCGGATCGAGCGAAATTCCTTGTCGTCACATTTGGTATCAGAGCTTTGGTTTACAAAGCTCAGAGAACAAGGCACCTTAGAACCAAACGAAAGAATTCATCAGAGATTGGATTAGTAATATCCAATAAGAATGACTCGTTAGAGATGGGATCAGTAGTATCCTAGAACGAGTCGAAAGAGTGCTATTTTTAAAATAAACATTAAAACAAACTTTGTTTTGAAAGTTTAAACCATTTTATACGTATTTGAATATTTGTTTTATATTGAATTTGGACAATCCAATATATAAAGATTTTGCATATACGCCTTGGAAACGTGTATTCGAAGTTATAATATATTGAATAGATATAGAATCACACTCTAGTCGCCCGGAGATGTTACTGATGATTGAGATCTCATCATCCGTGTTTATGTTCGAGTTTCGAAAGTGGGATATTTATATATTTCCAATCGACTGGTGTGAGAACCAAACTTGATAGGTTTATTCTTGTGATCTGGCATCAAAAACATGATTTTTAGTATATGTATAAAAAAAATTATACGTTTGAAAGTTAACCAACACATTGATTGCTAGCTGTGATGATTATTAATTAAACTAATAGAAATACTGGAATGATATATAAAGCATAAATCAAGATATTTGTTAAGCGAAAAATAATGCAAACTCTCTTGATAAAATCCTCAAAATATAATGTAGGAGATAGTTCTCTATGGCTTATCTAATGCTGACTTCTGTATGACTCCGAAACAAACAAGGAGAGCCCACCAGAAAACAGAAAAAGAAAGGGAGCTGAACTTAGGAACATACGCGGGTGTTTATTGTCGTATATGCAGAGAAGAAGGGCATTATGCGGTTCGGTGCCCTGAGATAAAGAAAAGCAAGGAGAAAGAGATAAGAATGGACATAGTTTGTTTTAAGTGCAAAGAAACGGGACATTTTGTGGATAAGTGTCCAAACGTTAAGAAAAAATTCAGAAAATTAGGAAAAGAAAAGAAGTGCTTCCGATGCAAAGAAGTAGGGCATCTAGCCCGAAATTGCCCGTTAAAGAAGGGTGATAAGAAATCCAAAGGAAAGGAGATATCTACTTTGGAAATTATGCAAGGAGGAGGCACGACTTCCTAGAAAGTTGGGTTTTAATGTAATGAACTAGTATTTTGGATATACGTATGTTTATGTATGATGCTTGTATGAACGTAAGTATGCTTTTGTTTTAAAAATGTATCGATATTGTATAATATAGCTAGTGTAAGAAGAATGTTGAACTGTGGCGAATTTAGCACCGCATATTAGACTATTTTGAAATTTGATTGAAATTGCATGCATATACATGTACTTACATTGAACAGGTCATAGCAAGGAGGCTAGAGTAGAAGAATAAAATTTGTTTGCCCGACAAATAGGTACATGTTTACCATAATTTACTGTTTTGTTTGGGTGATGATGATTTTATGAGCCGATTGGCTAGCTACTTGGCTTTTTCTTTTTCTTTTTGAGATCAGAGGGCCTATATGGCAATTTCGGGATTTTCCCGGTGCTCCCGGTGCAGGGGAGGTTATGGCGAAATTTTTCGAAAATTTAGGGTGTTAGCCAAATTTTTGAAAAATTTGAAAAGTTCTTAGAAACTGAAAAGTTGAAGAACTTAAGCCGTAGTCAAAATAAAGAAAGTTGAGTTGGTATTTAAAACAACTTTCGGCTTCGTTCCTTTTCGGGGACGAAAAGTTTTAAGTGGGGGAGATTGTAACAACCCAAAAATCTGGGCCAGTTTAAAATTTTTATTTTGGCAATTTTAGCGAATTTTGATTATTTAAAATGAATTATTTTAAATAATAATGACGAGAAATTTATTTTGAATAGAGTTCGAACGTATATATTTATTTTAATCGTCGTTAGAATATAAATATTTATTTTAAATTATAAAAGGAATTGAAAATGGCGCGGTAGTTCAATAATTCGATTTCAAAATTCAAATGAATGTACCAGATGCAAAATAAACCGGATTTTAGTGAAACCAAAAATATTTGAATCTAATTGAGAATATCTTTCCAACGAATCCGAAAAATTGAAATTTCATAGCGGGAATCAAAAGATATGTCCAGTTGAAAATTCAGAATAGTCGCTATGGAATTTCAGCCCTTAAAAATGGCAATTTTGCAAACGACCTCGGATTTCGACGAAACCACTTTTGTTGGATCCGTGATGTAAAGTTATTGCTAAATTTCAATTTTCGTAATTTTTCAAATCAATATGTGAGTGCGGCAAAGGAAAATGTGTTTGACCAGTTTTAGTTGATTTTAATCGACTGGAAAATGGCCATTTTTCAAACGGTCTCAAAATTCAATGAAACTAGTTTTGTTAGGACTGTAGAAGCTAGAAAATATTTTTTTTGGAATTTTTCAAGTCAGTATATGACCCTGGTAAATTGAAATACGCGTTCAAATTCAACATATAGAGTTATATTTTGATTTTGACGAAAACTGATCGAAACGATCGAATCAGCTTGCGATGTATATCCCATTTTGTTCGGAATGAGGGTAATTAGCTATGGACGACAGGCGGTGGGTCTCGTTTCGAGTTTGAATGAAAAAATTACTTTTTAAAATTAAAATAAAAAAATATATTATTATATATCTTCCTTTCTCCCCCTCCTTTTCATTCGTTCAGAGCTAAAAAGAAAAAAAAAGAAAAAAAGAAAGCCGCCTCGTCGATCCCGCCCCCTGCCCTAACCGCCGCCGCCAGGAACGCTGCCGCCCCCTCCCTTCGATCCCCTCCCTCTCACTCCTCACTTCTTCCCCGACCTCCTCCTTCGAACCCACAACCCCACGAAGAAACCCCCCCCCCCCTCCGCGATTCCAACGCTGCCGCACCCCCCCTTTTCCTCCTACCTCCTCCAACAACCCGAGCGCCACCCTGACTCACCTTCCCTGACGCCGACGAACAAACCCCCCATCTCTCGATTTTACTGTAAGTCCTCTCTTTTTTATTTATTTTATTTTATTTTCATTCATTTTGAAAGTCATACGAATAGTGATTTTAAATTTTAGTGAGTGTTTAAAAAATAAATGATAATGGTTTTATTTTCAGTTTTAAAAATAAAATCATTGTTTAAAATATAAATAGACGAGATTTTTAACTATAAAAAGATATGATTTTTAATGGCGCAAAGATGAGATTGTTAATGGCGAAAAGTTTTAATTTTTACAACAAGAAAGGTTTGATTTTTATATACGAATTAGCAACTTAAAAATATAATTTTTATATAGTAGGAATAATAAAAATATAATTTATATAATATAGATAATAAAAATTCGATCTTTATTATGTAGGAGATATAAAAATATGATTTTTATAAAGTAGAAGTAATAAAAATATGATTTTTATATAATAGAGAATATGAAAATATTATCTTTATATTTGTAGTGAAATAAAAATCTGATTTTTATTGTATATATGTTGAAATAAAGAGGTGATTTTTATAGTGATGAAATAAAAATTAAATCTTTGTATTTGTAAAGGGCGAAGTCTTTATATAGATAATAGCGTGATAAAAATAGAATTTTTATCTATATAGTTGTGATGTAAAAATAGAATTTTTATCCATATGGAGTGATTATAAAAACATGTGATTTTTATATACATTGTAACAACATAAAAAATCATTTTTATATAGTGAATAGCGAAGTAAAAATTCAATTTTTATATATGTAGTGAATACGGGCAACGAAATAGACGAAAGGAAAGCACGGTGAAGATTTCCTACCCATGAAGAGTTGCGTCATCCAGTTTAGCGAAAGGGTGAGAACTTCTCACTTTGAATTTACTTTTCTAGTTATAATTATATACTAGGATGTAGTCGGTGTTTAGTAGCACCCGACACCCGTCGTCCACAGACCATGGATGACTTGTTTGTTTGATTGATGTGTTGTTAAAATTGTTTGTGATGTTGATGTGAAATAGATAATGAAATATATCCATGTATTGAAACAAATTAATTATCGTTAAAAATATATTTTTTATCGTGAATGTGAATAAATATTCATTTACAAATCGGACAGTTTGTTTATATACACCTATTTGAAGGATATTGATTGGGATGATAAATTTTACACATCGCCCAACTGCACAAATAAAAATCTGTGTTTGTTGATTTGAAACCCCACACGGGTATTGAGATAAAATACGACATACACTAATCCCAGTAATTAGTTGTATGTCGATCGATTGATTGACACACTGTTATAAGCGTTAGATATCCATATTTGATGCTTATACAGTGTAGTGCACTTTGGATGATGGTTGATTATGTATCGTTGCTATTATATACATGTGTTGTACGGAATCCATATAATTAACTTTGTATGGTAATTGATTGGGCCTCATTCCAATTTAGAAAATAAAGAATATTATAAAATAAAGGTTCATGTGTTGACCATACTCATCCATTGAGATTAGTCATGTGTTGAACGAAATATTTTAACAATAAAATTTACATCTTTATATTATAAAATAAAGGTTCATGTGTTGACCGTACTCATCCGTTGAGATTAGTCATGTGTTGAACGAAATATTTTAACAATAAAATTTACATCTTTATCATATATAAAATTAGAAACTAACTGGAAAATTGATAAGATGAGTGGTCTCCTGGATATTGATCTGATGTTGGTTTCGGCCTTCGGGGTTAATATTTAGGGAATCGTTCTCTTACTAATTTACGGTTGGAGTCTGATTTGAAATCAAACGATAGATACCATAATTTTTATCAAATATATTAAATAACAAAAATAGTCACACGTGGACAGTACTCATTCGTGGAGATTAGTCATGTGTTGACAAAAATATAGATTCACGTATTGAATAATATAAATATTCATTTGTTGAATAGAATAACGGAATTATTGAAATATATAAAGTCGTGTTGATTAGAGATGCATTATTTTGACGCGAACGATATTTATATCGATTATATTCATTTTTGTAATGAATTGAAAAGAAAATGAGTTCGAATTAAAATTGAATAGAATTTGAATTGAATTGAAAAGAAAATGAATTCGAATTGAAATTGAATAGAATTGAAATTGAATAGAATTGAAATTGAATAGAAATGAATTCGAATTGAAATTGAATTGAATTGAAAACGAACTGAAATTGAATTAAAAATCGATTTGAATTGAAATCAATTTGAAATGAATGTGAAACGAATTTATATTGGAAAATTCAATTTTGATTTGAATTTGAAAAGGAAGTTGAAATCGTTTTGAAAACGAATTTAAAACGATTTATAAAATACGTTTTAAAAGGAAATCGACGAAGTATATATTATATATATTATATATATAATATAATGGCCTGAATAGAACGCGCCGCGTCGCGGCAGTTCGCGAATTTCGACCGTTGACTTCGAACGGATATTACGGGAGATCCGACCGTCGGATCCTCCTAAAACCAGAACCATTGGGTTCGTATCGAAAAGAGCTTTCTAACGAATATTAGAAATTTGAAATCTAACGGTTGGATTTGGAGATACGTCCAAATCGAATTTGGAAAAGGTCGCTGTAAGTGCAGTTCGATGGCCGCTGCTGGAAATCGACTGTACGAGCCTCGATAAAATTATTAAAAATAGTAATAATTTGTTTAAAATCATAAGAAATGATTTGTGAAGAACTGGGATGAAAAATCCCACATTTGTAAAGGTAAAAATGGATTTTTATCGAAATGAACTAGTTTTGAACTAAATTTAAAACCCAATAATTTTTTAAATAACTTGGATTTGAATGGGGTTTTGAATAATCGGAATTTCTAATATATGTGATTGGAATTGAATTAGAATTGATTTGTGGGTTTATCATGAACGGTGTTTTAAGTAACACTTGTTCTTTAACCCGATAATAAATAGAATGTGATTTGGGTTTATCGTGAACTGTGTTTTAAATGACATTAGTTCTTTAACCCAGTAAAAGGAGTTTTAATGAATCTGTAATTAGATTGAAATGTGAATTGATAATGAAAATTATCAAATTTGGAAAGTGAGCGAGAATGGAGTATTACCAGTTTTGCTCCAAAGTGATAGTCAAATCTTTAATTAGATTTGAATGTGAAATGGTAATTAATTTTACCAATAACACCGTGGTGTTAGATATGGAGTATTACCAGTTTTGCTTCATGGAATGAATAGGTTGGGATGGGAAAATAAAATAAAATAATTACTTCGGTATGGTTCGCTAATCCCGATTAGTTTGGAAAACCATAATCTGGTTTGAAATGATATCCAAAGGATGATTAAAGAATAAATTTTAAAGAATTTATCTTTGATAAAATTAATGGGAAACTTTCCCTTAGATTATGAAATTTAGAAACTAGCCATAGGTTAGATAAGATGAGTGGTCTCCTGGATATTGATCTGATGTTGGTTTCGGCCTTCGGGGTTAATATTTGGGAAATTGTTCTCTTGCTGATTTACGGGTAGTGACTGATGAATTGGAATGAGGCGTATGTTGTGTTTGGGTAACATTAGTTTACTATATACGCGGGTTGTTCGGAAAGGCCGGGTCTATACCCATTCTGAATAACCGATTCGATGATAAGTCGAAGATGATGATGGTGGTCGAAGACCGAAAGTCTTCACATCATTTGGGTGATTACTGATGATCTTGATTGGGTTGTACACCCATGATGAGGGAATCAGCTGGTGGTCGTCCAGACGTACTTGGAGATCGACGGATATGCGAGGAAAGTGCCTCCGGTTTCGTTCAGACCTAGAACGGACTTGTAAATGGATGGTGTGTCTGACATTGTATTCCTTTATATTGTATTCATTGATCTCTGCTAAATATATATCTGTTTGGCGGTGGAGAATTTATTCTCTTGCTTAACGCCCTTCTCTGAGACATACGAGCTCAGAGGTTATATATTGGCAGAAATCAGTGGTACGATATGGATTGATGGTGTGGCATGCTGAGATGCAGTGATCCAGACTTTTGTTGAAAAGCAAAGTTTGGTGGATGATGATCAAATTGTAGCTTCAATATAGCATGACTTTGTGTATAGCGTTGATTCGCGAGCCTCACACCCCGGTATGGTGGTAAACTGATGGTTTGATCAGTATGCTTTTTAGTGGATGGGCACCTTAGTGGTGTCGTGGATTCGGTCGACCGAGATGAGCTTAGTGCTCAGGGGTAGAGTAAGCGGTGTTTTCTCTCGCTGGGACGTAAGCCGCGGTGATACTCTGGTCCCAAAAGTGCGGATGTGCAGACGGTGTTTTCTCTTGCGGGGACGTAAGCCGTGGGGAATTGCACTACGTGATCGATCTTTCGAATCAGGAGCCACCATGACGGAAATCCAATTTCAAATACGCGATATTGCGGTTTTAATTGTAGAACTAGCATGGCGACATGATATATGGTACCCATGCCGTCTATGATTGATACTTATGATTTGAAGTTGTTTTACGCGCTATGCACTTATAGTTGTATCAAATGATTTGATTTAAATGTACTAAGCATGTTTGGCTATTATAAGGGAAAACCCTATCCCCCGGCTTGCGTTGCATTGTGTGATAGGACCTGGGTCTTATAATAGCTTCATTTTTTCCAAAAAGCATTGCGCTGTTTTGTTATATGCACTGGTATTCTTGGGAGGAAATCTGTTCCGTGTTATATGGCGTGGTCCCTTGATATATCTGATTTAAAGTAAAGTTTTAAATAACTGTTTTAGTTCTCACACCAGTCACATGACTGACCTGGAGTTTATTGTTTCAACCTAAACTTTGGGTGCCCTTATTTTGACACGGGCAGCTAGTAGTTTTGGTTTTGCAGATTTATATTCACAAGATCCTGGTTTACAGCTGGGATGATATCCGGAAAGCTTTGTATCCGTATATCTCTTCTAGTTGTGCATTGTATTATTTTCCGCTGCCATGTAATGTATTGTAATCTCTGATATTTATCGAATGTAATTTATTCAATTATACTCTGTATATTCTTGTATCTGATGGAATTGTTGCTATAACAATGAAATGATCTTCTGTATGCATTCTGATTTATCCTGTTCTCAAAACGATTAGGGGTTTCGAACGGTCTTGGTTGGTATAACGATCGATTCAGATCGAGCGAAATTCCTTGTCGTCACATATTTACTGGATTGTATATGAACTAGAGATCAGAATTTGGCATTGGAGAGGGTTGCGAATTTGGGTCTGGGTTGGCGAAATTGGAAAAACTTATTTGTGGTTCTTGTGTGAAAGAGAAGATGGATTTGAGGGTGATGAATTGAAGATTGATGATCATTTTAGATGTAATTAATTTGTGGCTTTGAAGTAGGGCTGTTGCTTGCGTGAACAGAACTGGGTGGGGGTTTGTGGACAGAACGTGAAGTTATGGATTTGTAAGAGGATGGGTATGATCCAAAACAGAAGTGTGGCAGATTGAATTGGTGAAGTGGTAGTGGTCTTTTGGCATGGTTGGTAGTTGCAGCAGGATAAGCCTGGCAACGGGTATGATGATTGAGTTAGAACTTGTGACAAAAACTGGGTATGGATGGAGAATTGATCGAGGTTGATGATGGTCGTGTATGTTGAAATATGGATGTATTTGGTCGAGGAAGTTTGTGATGGCAGATGGTATTTGTGTGATGATGGAAGTAAAGGGTTTTTTGAAGTGGTGTTTCAGAAAAGGAATGCATCAAACAAATATCAGGCAGGAAAATTAAGAAATGATTTTTTTTCAAGACTTGTAGAAGAAGAAATGTAAAGATTGGAAAAGAGACTGAAAAGAGGAAAACAATAAATGAAAATTAAAGAAATAAAATCAAGAAAACTTGGCAAGTAAAACTTTTTTGTTTAGAAGATTATAGTATCAATACTTAATCTTCAATCAACTAAACAAGATTTTTTTGCTATATATACAAGAAAATAAAAGAAAAAAAAACTAACGCGAATCGGAAATTAAATAAATAATAAAATTTAATTGTTACCTCTTCGACAACAGTGCCAAAAACTTGATCGGTGCTTTCTAGAAATTAGAAAAGCACGAATTTGTTATAAAAACTACAAGTGCACAAATCGTGTAATATGAAGGTCGAACATAGGGAGGAATATTAAATTTTATTATTTATGTATTTCGTGGGCGAGTCGGACAAAATTTGGACGTTGATTTTGGAAAAAAGAAAAGAAAATGGAAACTACAAATAAAACTATTATTTAGTTGAATCAGATCTGAATCTAATCAAATCTATATTAAATCCGATATGACCTATGAAAGCAATAAAAAACAGAAATTAAAATTGCAGAAATTAAATAACAAACAGGAAATAAAATTACGATTACCGCTGAATCTAATCAGACGGTCAATCACTAATGAAAATAAGTGCAAAAGACAACTAGTACTCTACCAAACCTAATTGTGTAGATGACACTAGTTGCTAATAAAAGAAAAACGCAGAAAAGTAAAAAAGAAAACTAAACTAGATTAATGGCAGAAGAGTTACAGAAGTAAAGGTAACTCTTGACAACGGGTATAAATGTGTATTTATAGCAGAGTTGTAAGACTCTAATCATATAAATGGGACTTCTCGTAGAAGATTATGCTACGATCCTCCTCTTATCCTTGTTTGAGATGTGTCCAACTGATTGATTTCCTAAGATTTTTTCTACCAATCTCCTTCCAAATTGACCAATGTGAACACATCTAGCCTTCAATGACAGGTTCTGATACAATTCTTCTAGTATATGTCATCAATTCTTCACTTTTAAGGTTGTATAAGACTTGAACAACTCATCTGTAAAAACAACAAAATAATACCCAACGTAACATTTATTTATATACAAAAGATAAGATATAAGAGCATAAGATAAACACATTTCTATGCTGATCACTAATTTGGAAATATACTCGGTCTGACCCGAGCACATTTGAAGCAAAGCAAAATTCACTCGGATCTGTCTAGAATACTTTCAATGATAAATTCACAGCAAGAACAACTTGTTTAACTTTAGAAATCCTTTTGAAAGTAAGGATAATAGTAAGACCAGCCCACACATAAATATGGACGGTTTTTACCTTACTATGACCCAAAACAGTTTTGATATATCAAAATCCAATGATATTATAATATTGTCTATCAAATCACAATTAAGTAACCATCTAGTAGAATGCTTTCATCTCTTGCTCTACATATTTATTATATAATTAAAAACCGCAAGGCGCTTATTAAAGAATGAATTCCAACTATGACAAGGTATGAGACCACCTTCCGATCAATGTCCTCCCATGGGTCGTTTAAGAAAAGAGTGCAGGAAAAGGAAGGATGCTTGTTTCCGTTGTGGAGAAGTTAGACATCTTATTAAGGATTTTCTGAAGAAGCAAGGATAGAGCCAAAGGGCATGATCTTCTGGAGGGCAGGTGCATGCTCTCATGGCAGGTGTACCAGATAGAGGTAGGAAAGTTTCTGTTTAAGGTTTAATTTCTCTTTCCATTCTAGCACTTCACATTCTTTTATATCTGATTTTGTGATTGAGTCAACACCTTAGTACTAGTATGGTTTTGGATCCCGTTGTTGTCTCAAACCCCATTGGAGGTACGGCTCATTTGTCTATGATTTGTCGGGGTTTGAGAATATCTGTGATGGGCGTCGAGTTTGAGTGCGGCGCATATGTGCTTGGTTTCATGGGCTATGGTTTGATTCTAGGGATGGATTGGCTAGCCATGCATGGTGCCATTCTAGATTGTGAAAGGAGGGTTGTTAAACTTTTGACTTGCCATGGGAGGACCCCCGAGATTTCTTGTGACCCTAAGGGGTCTGTCTTGCTTAGTTTCTTAGAGTCGCTTGATGCATCTATCGATGATTTAAAATATGTACCAGTAGTCTGTGAGTATCCTGATGTTTTTGAGGAGGTTTGGGCTTACCTCTAAGGCGCGAGGTTGATTTCCCTATATACTTGGTGGACAATGCAAAGCCAGTTGCATTGCCTGTGCGCCATATGGCTCCAAGAGAAAGGAGGGGGCTCAGCAAGCAAGTAGGGGAGCTACTTGAGAAAAGGGCTTATTATGCAAAGCATATCTGAATGGGGTGCTCTAGTAGTGTTTGCCACTACAGGTGATGGTTCACTTTGCTTATGTGTGGATTACAGGGAGGTGAATAAGCTCACTAAGAAAAATAGGCACCCACTTCCGAGGATAGATGATCTGTTTGACTAGCTTGTTTGTGCATCTGTTTTAATCTATTAGACTTGGCCATGGGTTTTTATTAGTTGAGGGTGGCCAAGGACAGTATAGACAAGACTGCCTTTAGAACTCCAGATGGTTTCTTCGAATGGCTCGTCATGCCTTTTGGGTTGACGAATGCACCCGCCTATTTTATGGATCTGATGAGTAGGGTGTTTCGGTAGTTTCTAAATAAGTTTGTTGTGGTATTTGTTGATGACATCTTGATTTTCTCGAAGAGTGAGGAAGAGCATGCCCTACATTAAGGGAGGTTTTGAAAACTCTCCTTGCAAACCAGCTTAAGGAAAAATTCTTCAAATGTCATTTTTGGAGAAAGGAAGTGAGATTTCTAGGGCATGTGGTCTTTAGGGATGGCATAGCAGTAGATCCCGCGAAAGTAGCTGCCGTTCAAGATCGGCAGATTCCAAAGAATGCAACGAAGGTTAGGAGTTTTCTTGGTTTGGTGAGCTATTATATGAAGTTCATTAAGGACTTCACAAAGATATCAACCCCACTCACTAGATTGACAGAGAGGAATCTGACGTTTTCTTGGGGTATAGACTGTAAGGATGCTTTTCAACGATTAAAGAGGGCTCTGACCATAGCCGCAGTCTTGACTTTTCCTGATAGGAACAAAGTTCTAACATTATACACTGATTCATGTGGTACAGGGCTTGGTGCGGTTCTGGTGCAAGAGGTTTTCTTGGGGTATGAGAAAAAGGGAGGAAGGTATGAGAGAAAGGCTAGTGGTTTAAGGTTGAATAGCTCTTCTGATTAGTGTGATGACCCCAAACTTCAGTAGTACGAAAGCAAGAATAATCATTGGAATATAACATAATTACAACAATAGTAGATCTTAGATAACATCATAACACGTAAGTCATTGCAGCGGAAATAGAAATGTAATCAGCATCACAACATCAGAATATCAGAGTGGCACAGATACATGATACACTTAGCAAATAGAAGTCCCGGCAAAAAGAAATAAGTCTCAATCTCCATCAAGCACATCATAAATAAAGGATGTCTAAATGTTTCAAAAGCAGAAATAAAAGATAAAATGGTCTTCTTCTTCAGCCCACAAGCATGCTCCAATCCAGCATATATGCATAAACACCTAAACCTGTCACTTGGCTTCCCATGTGAAAAGAGGGCATCCGAGTTTGGAAAGTGAAACAAACTACGAGTCAGTCATGGGACTGGTATGAGAAATCTTTCCTAACTTATCTAATAATATGGCTAATCACAGGACCACGCCGGTAACGCGGAACGGGTTTACTCCATTGAATTGCCAGTGCATAAGTTTAATAAATTTTTATTCAAATCAACACAATGCTTTTTAGAAAAATTAAACCATTATAAGACTCAAGTCCCATCACACAATATAACGCAAACCGGAGGATAGAATTTTATCTTATAATGATCAAACACGCTTGATACGTAGAAAATAATATTTTAATATTATTATTAGTGTCTAATCAGTTTTAAAATACTTCAAAGTAAATGTATCAATCCTAGACGGCATAACTACCATATACTATGTCGCCATATATAGTTTTACAATCAGAACAGTAATGTAGTATTGGAAATTGGGTTTCCATCATGAGTCGAGGCTAGGGATCGTCCTCTCCGATTTGAGACACTCTAGCAAATGCCTCAGGATCACACCAATGGGCAACCCGTAGATGCGGTAGGGCTGGTCCACAAATACTTTAGTGGATTGGCAAATCCTGAACACAAGCTTCCTGCTCCTATTAAACCTATAATATGGTCACTATCGACCAACAAATCTGAGGTACCTCATAATCCATCTACCACATAAGTAAAAATTGTCAGGGCTTGTAAACGCGGACACCACTTCTAGCTAGAAAGAAACATGTGCATTCCCTATGGTCCTTATCCCGTTTTTGACTCATATCGGGGTGTGAGGCTCGCGAGGTAACACTATACACATAGCTATGCCGAGATAGGGTATGCTTTGATCATCAACCACGAAACTTTGCTTTTCAACAAAAGCCTCAATCAACTGCATCTTGGCATGCCACATTGACAATTCACGCCATGCGATCGATAACTACCAGTATATAACCTCTGAGCTCGTGCGTCTCAGAGAAGGGTGTTAAGCAAGAGAATAAATTCTCCTCCACCAAACCGATATACATTAAATAGAAATTAATTTACATGGAATGAAATCCAATGTCAGACACATATCCATTTACAAGTCCGTTCTGGGTCTGAGCGAAACCGGAGACACCTTATTCCTCATCTCGTATGTCTAATACGGAAGAGAGGTGCTCGCTTATCCAGACAATCAACAAGTACGTCCGGATAACTACCACTTTAACCCTTTACTGGGAGCTACCCAATGCCGGGCAATAGTAGTCATCCTTTCGATGTGAAGATCGTCGGTCTTCATTCGCCGTCTTTAATATCTTCGATTTAAATCGTCATATAATTATTTGAAATGAGATTGAACTTGGTCTTTTCAAATAATTCTCGCATATATATAATTTAAAACCATTTCATATCGTTAATATTATTTAATAACAACTTATCGCTATTTTTATTTATATAAAAATAGCTCAATTTAATTCAACGACGCTTCGGGTCAATAGGCGGCCCTGGCGCTGTTTTTATCCAAATTTGATTTACACATATTTCGAAATCTAACCATTGGATTTTAACAAAATTTATATCGTTGGAAAGATCTTCCCAAAGCGGTCCTAATGGTTCTAGTTTTGGGAAAATCCGACAGTCGGATCTTTCGGTATAACCGTTTGAAGTTACGATTCCGAAATGCGAACTACCGCATGTGATTTGTTTAATTTTAATTTATACTTATGTATATAATTTTATATAAACATAAACCGTTCGATGATTCCACTAACGCATTTAATACGTCAAACAAAAGAATGTTTTATTGGTATATTATTTCTACATGTTCATAACGTCAAATAAAATGTATTTTAACTTTGCATATAAATTCAAGTATATGCATCGTTGATAAAATGTAATTGTAACTTTGCATATAAATTCTAATATATGCATCGTCAATAAAATGTAAATATAACTTTGCATATAAATTCTAATATATGCATCGTCGATAAAATATAATTGTAACTTTGCATATAAATTCTAATATATGCATCATCAATAAAAGGTAAATGTAACTTTGCATATAAATTCTAATATATGCATTGTCAATAAAATGAAACTATATGCATTTACAATAAAATAATATTTTCATTTTGCATATAAATTTTAATGTTATTTAACAAAAATGTATATTTTTGTTTAATCTCTTTTAATGAACAAAAATGTTTCATTCTTTTCAATGAACAAAAATGTATATTTTTGTTTAATCCTTTTTAATGAACAAAATTTTTTCATTCTTGCCAATAAACAAAAATGTATATTTTTGTTTAATCCTTTTAAATGAACAAAGATGTTTCATTCTTTTCAATGAAGAAAAATGTATAAAAGCGATATTTTCATTTTCCTCCTTTCTAGCATGTTAAAAGTAATGTTTCTAACATACAAATATTTACTAACATATGTTTTCTAACGTGTTAAAAATATGGTTTTTAACATTTCTATATCTTCTAACATATGTTTTCTAACATGTTAAAAATATGGGTTTTAACATTTTTATATCTTCTAACATATTATTTTCTAACATGTTAAAAATATGGTTTTTAACATTTTTATATCTTCTAACATATGTTTTCTAACATGTTAAAAATTTGGTTTTTAACATTTTTATATCTTCTAACATATGTTTTCTAACATGTTAAAAATATGGTTTTTAATATTTTTATATCTCCTAACATATGTTTTAACATGTTAAAAATATGGTTTTTAACATTTTTATATCTTCTAACATATGTTTTCTAACATGTTAAAATATGGTTTTAAACATTCTTATACCTTCTAACATATGTTTTCTAATGAATCACTTTTACATTTAAAATGGAATTTTTAATGTTTCAACATTTTTATTCAAACAGTCAATATTTCTAATGAATCAAACTTTGCATTAAATATGATTTTTAATGTTTCAACACTTTATTCAAATATGAACAATTTTCATATGAATCATTCTTTTTGCAAAAATGAGATTTTTAATGTTAACATGCTTTAATGTGAAAATGAACATTTTCTAGTGATTCATTCACTACATTAAAAATAAGGTTTTTAATATTATCATGTTCCTATATTTAACATGAAAATTTTTTCCTAGTTTCTTACATTACATCAAAAATGTGAAATTTTAAGGTTAAAATGTTTTTATTTTAAAACATGAACATTTCTCTATTTTTTAGCATTACATTAAAAATGTGAAATTTTAATGTTAACATGTTTTTATTTTAAAACATGAACATTTCACTATTTTCTAACATTACATTAAAAATGTGAAATTTTAATGTTAATATGTTTTTATTTTAAAATATGAACATTTCATTATTTTCTATTTTAATTCAACAAAATGATAAAAATGTTTCTTTTCATTTTTGTTGAAAATTCTAATTCAACAAAATGACAAATGGTTCTTCTCATTTTTGTGCGGACAAAAATGTAATTTGTGCTTTGACACAAATCAGCTTAAAAAAATGTAATTTTTGTTTTGAAAAATTTTATTTAAACAAAAATGGCAATTTTGCTTCATTAATTACATTTTGACAAAAAATGACAATTCCAATTCAACTATTCTAATTTTGACAAAAATGATAATTTTTGTCTAATGGTTCTAATTTGACAAAAATGATAAGTGTTGTCCAATTATCCTAGTTAACAAAATGATAATTCTTTAATTCAACTATTCTAATAAACCCAAAAATGATAATTCTTGGTTCCACTATTCCATTTAACACAATGATGAATTTTGTTCAATGATTCTAATTTGACAATTTTATCTAAACAAAAATTAGATATTTTTGTTTCACTCATTTTGTTACGACAAAATGATCTATATGTTTTTAACAATTTTATCATAACACAATATCACCAAATGAACAGATCAATATACCACATCGATCACAGATCAAGTCATGAATCATAACGAATAAAAATTAACTACGGATTTGTGATAATACAATCAGGATTGTTTCTAATTATTTAAGAAGAAGAAATAAAATAGAATTCTCATAGTGGGTTTAATTCTGAATAATTCAGATCTGAAATTTGTCCAAAATCTGATCTGCTCTGAATCAGTTCTAATCAGCCTAGAAATGTAGATCTCGGGCTTACGATCACAACGCTTCTGAAATTATTCAATTCCGAGTTCATTTGAGCAAGTTACGAATTAATTTACGTTGTTAACATATTTAAATTAATTAATTAAAATAATAAATAGGATTTACCCTCTTCTTCCCTATCAGATAACAAGGCTGACCTTTTCCAGTTCTGTTCGATTCTAGGGTTGTAAATTGCGAACACCACAAGCACTCGGACAACGATCGGACACCACTGCGTCGAAGAGGAGGAAGAGGTGAACACAAGGGGGCCTACGCGGTCAGGCGCGATCGGGACAGGAGGACTGGGCGACGCTACAAACGGGTCGGGTTCCGGTGCGTGGTTCTCGAGCTACGTGCGGTTCCGGTGGTGTAACAGGTATGGATGTGGAGATTGAAGAATTCTCTTCGAAAGCTTCAACTGGAGTGAGGGATTTCGGTGAGAGAATTGAGAGAATTGGAGGAGGGAAGGTTCGAAGCTTTTAGGCCATGAACGAAAGGAGATGGCAGTTATACTGTAGAGTGGATTAGGGTTTAGAATAGGTTATTTATAATATTATAATAATTATCTGTTTAAGCCTGTTAACCCCCATTCAGCTCCAATTTTAGCCCAACAAAAGTTGTTCCCACCTAATTGCCCTCGTTCCAGAACCAATGGGTTAGGTCCCGTCAGCCCAAATGATTGTTTTCGGTCTGTTTTCCTTAATTTAAAGTTTAAGTCATTTATTTATTAATTTCGATCATACATTTAAATTCACTGGGGCCACATACAGACTCCGAAAATTCCCAAAAAATAAATATAGCTATGTTTTGACGATACAGTCCTAACAAAATTAATTTTATCGAATTTAGAGACCGTTTGAAAAATAGTCTTTTTAACGGTCGATTAAATTCAATAGAAATTATCAAATCATAGTTTAATTTACTAGCTCACATATTAATTCCAAAAATTATGGAAAATTAAACTTAGCAATAATTTGACATTCCGGATCTGACAAAAATGGTTTCGTCGAAAATAGAGGTTGTTTCTATAATGGCCATTTATACGGGCTATAAATTATATTAAATTTCATAGTGACCATTCTGACTATTCAACTGGCCATAACTTTATATTCCCGCTATGAAATTTCGAATTTTCGGATTCGTTGGAAAGATATTTTTAAACAGAATTAAACATTTTTGGTTTCAGTAAAATCTGTTTTATTTTGAATCCTGTACATTCAGTCAAAGTTCAGATTCAAAATTTCAAACTGCCTTACTATTTCTAACTCCTTTTAAATTTAAAATAAATATCTTCGTTCTAACTTCGATTTAAATAAATTTTAAACCGTTATTATTTAAAGTAAGTTATTTTAACTATTCAAAATTCATTAAAATAGCCAAAATAAAAATTTTATATTGGTTCTGATTTTCCGGGTTGTTACAATCCCCCCCACTTAAAAGTTTTTCGTCCCCGCACTACACCAGAAATGGCTTTTGGTAGCATTGTAAAAACGCTACCACAACTTGTAGTAGCATTTTAGAGAATGCTGCAATATGACATGCAACTAAAAGTCTGAATGTTTTTGATGCGTTCTATAAACGCAACCAAAAGCGAACATATTGTAGCGTTTTAGAAACTCTACAGAAGGATTTTTGGCAACAGGTTAAAAATGCTACTGAAGTGATACTTGCAACATTTCCCAATTTTTTTTGTAGCGGTTTTTCAGTCCTACTATATGTTTTTTGTTGTGTTTCATTTCAGCTACAACATCTTTTATAAATTACATTTGTAGCACTTTTTCAATGCTACTAAAACTTACTGATGCACACCACATTTTAATTGCGGTTATTTACTGTTAATGGCTTGTAACATTTCCATCAATCGCTTATATATAATAGAAATATTAAAACAAATAATCATATGAGTATCATTTTCAAACTAACATCAATAACACCATATTTAAATAATTGAAAAAAACACATTACTCGCAATATCAAATACACCCATAATCATCTCAATGGTAGTATTTCGACAAGATAAGTGAATCCACATACCATAGCTGCTTACAAACAAGTCTACACGACTAGTACAAACAAAATAATAGTTAAAGTCTTGTTCATAGCTTAACTACCACCAGTGCTTTGATGCGGCTGAAATCTGATTACTTAGTATAACGGTCAATGGTAAGATTACATACAAGTATAACGGTCAACACACAGCTATTGATAGAATAATCGACCAGCTAGCGGTACCGCGAGCTCTTAAAAAACAATTAAACCATTCGAACACATTTGAATTAGAAGCGAAATTGGCAGTGTTTGATTCTTCAATTGATGGGATTTCATTTGAAGGTTTTGTTGAAGAACTTGCTCTTCTTATTGCGTTTGAGACATTAAATTCCTATATCGAGCATATACATATGATTTTTTTTAAAGGTTAACCATTATGTACATATATTAATCAATAATCCAAAATCACATAAAGTGATAATGTTTTACCTATGAAACAACAATTTCTAAGCCTTTCCATTTGCATATATCAAATTTGATTGCATGATTTTTTGGAATTATCAAATCTCATTGGCTTCTCCAATGGAAAATCCTGATCTTGGAAGTAAGAACTAAATGTGACTATCACCTGTTTGTAGATATATGTTGATTGCTAAAATGAGAAAACTGACATAAATGGGATACTGATAAGCATTTCCTCTCAGTTTTTGTTCAAGCACACTTTAATAGTGGTGGCAGCCCTCTGTTATGAAACACGCCATGCCTACAATGCAAGTTTCCTTATATGCTTAGCATATGTATTGTACAAAAAAAATTAACAGATAATTTTTTTGAACTATGTATTAAGTTGGTAGTAATAAAATGCATAAACAGAAGACAACGATACGCATATCAATTTAGCTTTGGATAGCAATAAATAGAGGGACCAAATATAATGAAAATCATAATGACATCTAATGGTTGAGATGTTATAATTTTAACTTTTCAACTATTTCATCAATGCAAAACAAATCTTGCATCACGAGAGGCCATTGCTACTGTAATCTATATAAATATTGAAAAGCTACAAAAACATAAAAATCATTTCAGACATAAAAGCAGTTGGGCTAGAATAATGGGATATTGAATGGTAATTCAACAAGGCTTATGGAGACAAAATCATAGCAGTCTCTTGTATCACTTTTAATGCAAACTGAAACTTGTTAGGAGAAACCTTAAATAGTGCAACAGAGGCAATAAAAGTATAAACTAGTCGGTGGAGGCAGTAAAGGAAAAAAAATCACATTATGTGTAAGAAATGGATAGGAAGGCCTTTTTCCTTAGGATATTAGCAACTACATGTATAATATGGAGAAACTGCAAAAATTACCACAGCCGAGTAGAAGATTTACATCTACAAGTAAAAAAACAGATGGCTTACTCTGGGAGATTAGCCCACTCAATTTTGCTGGTAAGAAAGATCTATAAACAAGCATGGAGGAAGACAAAATCCACATAAAAATCCACCGAGCTATCTGTGCTATATGATTATTTTGCAACATACGAGCTATGAATCAAACAGTTAAACAATATCCTGACAAAGTTATCACCCCATTTACAGAATTTTGAATTAACACCAATAGCTTTTGGCAAAAAGAAATTGCACCTTTATCATATATTAATGAGCTCATATAGTAAAACATAATAAAAATAATCATTAAAGAATATTATTTCGTTCGCATTAGAAAATTGCCTTTTAATCAATAAAGATATTTTAAATGACTTCTATGCAGTATTAAAGAAAATGATAACTAATCAAATAAAACAAGGGTTTATAAATTATCCTAGTGTCCTCCGACTGAGATTCGGCCATTAGGACAAAGTATAAAAATAGAATAAAATATATGAATTGAATAACACAGTAGGCTACGTCAAGGTAAAAGTGAACATGAATTCATATCGTATCAGGTAAAGACAAATTCAAAGCCAGTGCGCAGATTTACAATAAACTAGAATCTGCTTATTTTATTCAAAAAGTTTCTAAACTATCGATTTACTTGGGTGAAAGATCAAGTGAACAGTGGGTATTCGATCAGAATTCATAAACAACTCAACAGTCTAGCCAACATAATATAAAACAATTTTTATATCACTTAACAAATACGCGCTCTCGTATATATACACTCAACTCATTCGAGGGTACTATTGACCCTATCTCTAATGAGTACATCCCCACCAAAGCCAAGGTATTCAATCAACCTATGCTCCGATACCAACTGTAAAAGCCCGCAAATCCGTACTATTTGAGCTGACTAAATACAACACACGTCTAATCCAAATTGCACGAAAATACGAATCTTTATGGGTTAAAGAAGAAAAAGCACATCAACGAAGGCCAGTTTGCGTGAAAATACGTTAGGAATCATTAACTAATTTCACTTGCAAACTATTGGAAAAAGAAAATGGTACTGTATCCAGCTAGTTTGTGGATGTAAGATAGTAGAGTATAGAACTGACCTATGATTTCTTTGAGAGGTAGAAATGAATGGTAGTGCGAGCGATTAATGCATATACATATGATCAATAAAGGTCATTTTCTTCTATCTAAGGTTAAAAAAAACCGTAAATGCTTCACTCTAGATTCCATTTCCATTCATATAAATCTAACGTTTTTGACTTATTATAATTGACAGAAATTTTCTAAATTCATTGCAAACTAGTTTCAAAAATATGAAATAATAACTTTATTATAATCTTAGACATTGAACCTAACAAAATTCAAAACGAAACATCACAGAAAATAGTACCATAAAATTCTTCTTAAAATTGGTATACCTTCAAAAACATCAGTGGTTGGATTAGTTATTGGTACATTGGTTTTGCAGTAAAAGCTACATATGCTTACAAATATATTTGAAGGCATAACAAAGTTAGATGCTTTGTATGATATACGGTAATTAAATAGAAAAGCTGAATAAAAAACAGAAAATACCTTAAAACCTGAAGTAGATACAATCTTTGGTGTATGCATAACATGCAAAACACCAACAAACATGCCAGGTATTAGCCAAACATGATTAACTGACAACTGTGCAAATAGCTGCCAATATCCCCCTCTTCCTTTTCCTTATTTTTGGGGCCTTTAAGAGCAAAACAAATAAGCCAATTAAAACATGAAAAATAAACTGCTTTTTAATATTACTTTTTAACGTTGGTGGAAAGAAACATTTCAACATAACAAAAATTTCCAAATTAATTTTCAACTTATGCTTTTTTAAAATCAAAAGGCTCTAATTTAAAGAAAGTAAATTTTTTGTTCAGATTACCAAAATATACTCCATAATATACTGCCATGACAGGCTCATTGTAAGATGATGGCAAAACAGATTCGATGCTTAGAGGGGCACTGAACTCATCTAATTGAGTAATCGACAACAAAGCAGTTACATTAAACTATAACAATAACAGATAAATTAAAAATTGAAAAAGGAAACTATAGGAATGGAAGGCAGTATTACCCATGCAGCAACAACACGTTGTGGGGATGCAATGGCCGGACGAGTAAATATAAGTTTGAAATGAAATTTGACAGCGAGTCTCTCTCCCTTCCCTTCTTCGATCGTTTCTAAAGAGAGCTGTTTACTCTTAGTCTCTCATCGACATTGCTATCCATGTGGTCAATTCTTGAGGATAAGTGTCTTTTTTCAGACTGCACCAAAAGAAGAAAACTTTAGTTTTATAAGAAATAAAGAAATGAAGTTTATTACAAGTCCACAATATAAAGTTAACTTTATCAAGCACTACAAAATATCAATCTGCACCATGTAACCCCAACATTCATAAAGGATATGGACCATGGTAAACAGTTCAAGAAAACATAAGTCAAATATTGGTATGCCGTCAGGACAAGTAAGATAAATGCTAATTAGCAGTGTAAAAAAGTATAATGCGAACATATCATTAACACTGCACACAAGTGCACATAGTCACCTTTTGGACAATGGTTCTACTGAATCAAAATTTAATGACAGATTACTCAAAATTACATATAGGGCCACTAAAGATTACGTAGAAGAGACGATAACGAACAGTGAAGTACCCTTAAGCATAATGTAGTTGAAAATATTGTTTGAAATAGTCTAGGTCTAACTGCATGTGTTGCATGACAATCTATATAATAAGATCTCCTGGGTTTAACAGAAAGACAAACACAAAGACAAACAATGTGCCAGATTGAGCGCAGGAAAAGACATCAGACGGCTCGCAAGCTGACAACAAAGATTATTTTGACACTGTTACCCTAGGAGATAACGTCCGTCCATCTTTTAGTTCCTTTCCACCAGTCAACAAACATGCACACTCCACTACTCCCTTAAATTGCTCTCCCACTTCCTTAAATTGCTCTTCCCACTTCTCCATCAGCCCACTTCACGTAAATACATACGATAGATTCTTCATCGTTTGCTTGCACCACTCTTTCGTTTTCAGGTGCTACTCTCTTCCCCACGTCTTCTTACTACACTTCTTCCATTTCTTGCTTTACAAACTCTGCAATGACCCACAACATTCCCTTTGTTCATTTATGTTCAATTGTTGATTCCTTTGTTTTACTTACGTTTACATGTTTGTGTATGATCTATTTCGTTACATGCAGCATTCCTGTAGTGATTCAATTGTACTAATCATATTCACCTTCTTCCATTCATTTGATGCAGAAATTAAACAGTGATCAACATGAAGCAGGTATAACTCTAATTCTTCCTCCACTTAGGACAAACTCATTTGTATTATACCCATCTTTCCCCACTTTGCTGATTAATAACATTGCAGACTAGAATAACAACTCAGAAGCGAGAAGTGTTGAAGACCGAAAACATGGACTCTTCTACTGGTAGGAAGATTGATGTAGAAAAGTCTAAACTTGAAAACGATGTAAGCATAAATTGGGCGAGGACAAATATGTCCCCGTTTTAGAGATAGTGATTATAGATCCGATAATGGGAGTGGTTGATCCTCCTTTGCCCCTGCTTTGGAAGAATTAACAGCAGATCCGATGATGGGAGTGGTAGAACCTCCCTCCGTGCCCATGATAAACAATGTTCCTACGGATGATCACCTTACCCCACAAACAGTCTGTCCCATTATGCATGCCCACTGATCGGGATGAGGTATTAGAGGTTGCTATGGTAATATGCATTGCTTTAATTCAATGCCTATCACCTCTTTTTTTGATGTATTAATTTATTTACCAATTTTTTTACGACAGTGTTCTGAGGTGACTGACGTGCATATAAGGAGCAACATATGCAGGCAATGTGCAATGATTGGGTTACCTGCATTTAGGCCTGGAATATGGAACGTAACAAACACTTTTGCTGTTTTTTTTGCATGACACTTATTTTTTTCGCTTCGAAACTCAATCTTAATTCTCTGTTTTTTATGCGTTCTCATTTAATTGCCGTTTACCAGAATGACCAACTACACATAAAAAATTATATTTTTCATTGAAGGGAATTTTGGGCTAAATCGATCTAGTCCAAACCACAAAACTTAACATTCTAACACTTGAAATACACGGATCTATGCGATAATGATAAATTAAATAAAATTGAAACATTGATTAGGGTGTTAAACCATTATGGCTGAATCCAGATGAATCGGGACCAATATAAAGAAGATACATCAAATCGAAAGCGTAACAAGGCACCACGCCTCTACAGTAGTCCACGAACGCCATTTCAATCTCGTCACACGGAATTGAGTGAAGAGAGGAATCGGTACTAGCCGATGAAGAATTTTCCTCTTTCAATTATTTAGGGTTTTCTAAAACTTATCTTATCTGATCTAATCGGATTAAGATGGATAAAAGGTGGGCTCGCCCTTTTAAAGTAAAATGAAACCCTCAATAATTGGAAACCTTAAAATCTCCTTTTTACCATTTCAAACAAAATTAAATATCAACATTTGATATACTTATTTTAATATCTGCTTAATAATGGTTCTCTCTTTCATAGCGTTCTAGTTGTGTGGCCCTATAGGATAAAATAACGTTGGCAATAATTTTAAATCATATTTAAAATTATAAATATTGAGCGGCATCTAGTAATACATCATGCCACCCAAGTTATAATATTGAAATCAAGGATTCGATGAAACCTTTCTGTGACCTGTGTTTCAATGTAATATAATCCTGTTAACCAATATATCCAGGATTAAACTCGAGCAATGGGTCGTATCATTCTCTTTATAATTTAATCCGTTTATCTTGATCGATGAGTAGACTATATAAAACAAATCAATATTTGAGCACAACCATGCTTTTAATAGTCTGATTCAATCAGGAGGCCCATGGATATCACCACAAATATATTATAGGGTTAAATTCCATCTAGATTATTCATAATTTTCATTTGATTCGAGATGTATCTAATAATCACCGTTATCGTTACTCTGTTACGAATAAGTTTAGATGATATCAAAATACAAATATCCTCGAATAAAATTATAATGATTTCAGGTCTGAGGATCATTACATCACTGTCAATATGAGAGTAACTTATGATACTGTTAATTATATTCCATGTAGTTATCTTACGCTGGGTCAGCCCAATATGCTATTCTCCAATACATATTTATATCTTGAATTTAATATCACGTATATTACTGATCAATGAGATGTGATCATCAGTCAATCAATATACTAGTCTCAACGCTTTATTGTTGTCCATTATATAAACAATAAAACTTGACTATGGACATTTAAGAATTATAATACTTAGTATATTATATGAAACGACCCGAACTTCCCCGTAAAGGAAAGCCCGGATTGAATTGAGAACACTAGCTGTAAATCAGGATCCTGTGAATATAAATCTGCAAAACCAAATATACTAGCTGCCCGTGCGGAAAATAGGGGCACCTAGAGTTTAGGTTAAAACAATAAACTCCAGGTCAGTCATGTGACTGGTGTGAGAACTAAACAGTTATTTAAAACTTTACTTTAAATCAGATATATCAAGGGACCACGCCGTATAACACGGAATGAGTTTCCTCCTAAGAATACCAGTGCATATAACAAAATAGCGCAATGCTTTTTGAAAAAATGATGCTATTATAAGACCTAGGTCCTATCACACAATGTAATGCAAGCCGGGGGATAGGGTTTTCCCTTATAATAGCCAAACATGCTTGGTACGTTAAAACAAATCATTTGATACTATTCTAAGTACATAGTGTTTAAAACAACTTCAAATATAAATGTATCGATCCTAGACGGCATGGGTACCATATATCATGTCGCCAATACTTGGCTCTACAACCAAAACCGCAATTGTCACACATTGGAAGTTGGATTTTCATCTGTGAACCAAGGCAAGGGATCGTCCTTACTGCTTCGAGACTCTATAGCCCGAGCCTCAGGACAGTACTCTGTCAAGCCTTTAGATCATCAGGGCCGGTCCACACGGAGTGAATTAAAATGTCTGAACAATGCGTTTCCTCGCCCTATGGGGCATAAACTGGTCATATCCCGACCAAACTATCGGCCCCGGAACGACCGATATAACCGACACGCCTCGCAATCCATCATCCACATAAGTAAAATGTCAGGGCTAGTAAAACGCTGACACCACTCCTAGCTAGAAGGAAATGCATGCCCTCCCTAATATCCTCTCCCGTTTCTGGTTCACACCGGGGTGTGAGGCTCGTGAATTAACGTTACACAAAGCTACGCTATATTAAAGCAGTGCTTTGATCATCAACCACAAGACTCTGCTTTTCAACAGAAGCCTTGATCATTTGCATCTCAGCATGCCACACAGGCAATTCACGCTATGCAACCGATGTCTATCAATCACACAGAATGAAATCCGATGTCAGACACACATCCATTTACAAGTAAGTTCTGGGTCTGAACGAAACCAAAGGCGCCTTACTCCTCCCCCATATGTCCAATACAGGGAAGAGGCCCTCGCATATCTGTCGATCCCCAAGTACGTCTGGACGATCACCACTTATTACCTTGTCTTGGGTGTACAGCCCAATCAAGACATCAGTAATCATCCAAACGATGTGAAGACCTCCGGTCTTCAACCACCATCTTCATCCTCGACATATCGCCGAATCAGTTATTTAGAATGGGATAAACCCGGTCTTTCCAAATAACTCATGTATATAATAAACAAGTGCTATAAAACACAACATATGCCTTATTCCAATCCAGAATATTCCTTTATTCAAATATTCTTATACTTTGGGAAAGGTTCCCATTAATTTTATCAAAGATAAATTCTTTAAATTTATTCTTTAATCTTCCTTTGGATATCATTTCAATCTAATTAAAGATGCATTAAAACTCCACTTGGTTTTAATCTTCCCAAAAATCAATATTAACGATTGTTTAACTTGGGAAATCATATCCTGTTTTTAACTGGGTTAAAGAACCAATGTCCTTTAAAACACGGTTCACGATAAACCCAAAATCACATTCCATTCCATCAGCCTTTAACCGTAAATTAGCAAGTGAACCATTCCCTAAGTATTAACCCCGAAGGCCGAAACCAACATCAGATCAAAACCCAGGAAACCATTCAACTTAACTAATCCCCAGTTAGTTTTTGATTTTCTTAACTCTGTTGGGTCTAAGAGCAGTATTATTAAAGATACCATTCACGACAACCCAAAATCACATTCCATTAACAATGGAATCTTCATGGAAAACAAATCGATATATATATATAATCGATAGAACCTTCCATATCTAACCGATAATATAAATGGAATAACGACAAGGCCTTTTAAATTTCATATATATTAACCGTCTTCCTTTACAGAAGCTTACTTCGATCATTACCAAATCGAATTCCATTCAATTCCAATTTAATATGTTAAATTGGAAAACTTTACTTTGGAAAATCTCCTTTAAATCTTAACAAAAGATTTATAAATTCCAAATCCCATTTCACTGTAAATCGGGTTAAAGAACGAATGTCGCTAACACCTAGTTCACAACAAACCCAATTCACATTCCATCAGTCTCTAACCGTAAATTAGTAAGAGAACAATTCCCTAAGTGTTAACCGCGAAGGCCGAAACCAACATCAGATCAATACCCAGGAAACCATTCAACTTAACTAATCTCCAGTCAGTTTCTACTTTTCTTAACTCCATTGGGTTTAAGAAAAGTATTATTAAAGATACCATTCACGACAAACCCAAAATCCAATTTGATATTAAATACAAGGCTCTGAATAGAAAATATATCGGCTTATATTCAATATCAAATTCTGAAATCAACAAATATCATATTGGAATAACGATATATCTATATCTTCCAAATTCCTCCACAATATCTGTATAATCTCAGAATCCATTCCAATTCATATATCGGAAATCCTGGTTATTTTTAAAACCATTTCAAATCCAATTTATTTATTTAAAAATATTGGATTTTTAATTCTAGTTCAAAACTAGTTCATTTCGACAAAAATATATTTTTATCTTTTCAAATATGGGATTTTTTTCATCCCAATTCTTTGCAAATTATTTATTATGATTTTACACAAATTATTGATATTTTTAATAATTTTATCAAGGTCTGTACAGTCGATTTCCATAAACGGCCATCGAACTGCACTTACATCGACCTTTTCCAAATTTGATTTGGACATAATTCCAAATCCAACCGTTAGATTTCAAATCTCTAATATTCGTTAGAAAGATCTTTTCGATACGAACCCAATGGTTCGGGTTTTAGGAGAATCCGACGGTATCCGACGGTCGGATCTCCTGTACTGTCCATTCGAAGTCAATGGTCGAAATTTGCAAACTGCCGCAGCGCGGCGCGTTCTATTCAGGCCATTATATTATATATATATATGATATATAACATACATTTCATCGATTTCCATTTAAAATGTATTTTTATAAATTGTTTTAAATTCGTTTTCAAAGCGATTTCAACTTCATATTCAATTTCAAATCAAAATTGAATATTCCATATCATTAATATATAAATGATAATATTTTCAAAACATTAGATTTTGAAATCCATTCCTTTTCGATATTCATTATAAAAATGAATAAAATCGATATAAATATCGTTCACGTCAAAATGGCGTATATCTTATCAACACGGCTTTATATTTTTAAATATATTCGTGTCCATCCCAAATCGGACATCAAAAATCATATTTTGATCCTTTACTGAATATTATTTGTAAATATTCATTATTTTAAAATATGCGTTATTTCAAAATATTCATTCTTTTTGAACTGGAATCAGACATGGTCAATTACCATATAATGTTATTATATGGATTTCACACAACAAATGTGTATAACAACAATAAAACACAGTCAACCATCATCCAGAGTGCATTCTACACTGCATAAGCATCAAATATAAATATTTAACGCTTACAACAGCCTGTCAATCAATCGATTGACATACAACTAATTATTGGGACTAGTGTATGTCATATATCATCCCAATACCCGTGTGGGGTTTCAATCAACAAATAATGAATTTTATTTGTGCAGTTGGGAGATGTGTAAAATTTATCGTCCCAATCACTATCAGTCAAATGTGTGTACATAAACAAATCATCCCATTTGTTTATAAATGCATATATATGTTAAAAATTATATTTTAATTATAAAATATTTTATTTCAACATAATAATATTTTATTTATTCCATTCCACATCACACAATCAAATTTCACAACACAATCAAACAAACAAACAAGTCGTCCATGATCTGTGGACAACGGGTGTCGGGTGCTGTTAAGCACCGTCTGCATCCTAGTATATATTTTAACTAGAAAATAAAATAAAAGTGAGAAGTTCTCATCTTTGGGATCCACTCTGTCATTGTTTAGTGAACGATGGTTTGGATTTACTCCCAATGCGTAGCATTCTTCACCGTGCTTTCAACGCAGTCTGTTTCACGCGTTTGTATTAAAAATTAGATTTTTAACAACGCTCCTATATGTATAAAAATTATATATATATTTTTTTCGCTTCTCATATAAAAATCATATTTTTCAAACGAGGTTATTTAAATAAAAATCATATTTTTATATTCATATGACTCATATAAAAATCACATTTTTATATCAATCCTTACCTTATAAAAATCTAATCTTTTCGTTGTTAAAGATATAATCTTTTCAAAAAATCTTGTCTTCATATATAAAAAAAATCACGTCTTTATATTTCTAAAAATCATATCTTTCTCTAAACAAAAATACGATCTTTCTTTATAACTAAAGTTCAAATCTTTTGTATATTTAAAAACCATATCCTTACATTAAAAAAATTCCTCTTTATATTTCAAATTTATTCATACAAAAATTTGAAATTTAACTAAACCGAATAAATTGATAACTGATTAATTAAGTAAATTGATTTACCTTAATAACATAGCTCACCAATCAGGCCCAACCGCGGGTGGCAGGGGCTGCGGCGTCAGGCGAGGGGTCCTTGGGTGCTGGTGGCTTGAACGGAGGATGGGCGATGGACTCAGGGGCGGCGCCACGATTTCCAGGTGGTGGTGGTAACGGTTTAGGGTCCTAGGGGTTTTGGGGGTCATCGATTTGGCTTGATGAGGAAAAAAGGGGGGTCGGAGGGAGAGGACTTGTAACAACCCGTATTTTGATAACGTGTTATAACTATAAATCAAGGCAGAATTAATTTTTAAGATAAAAATCAAGGGCAACGGGTTACGCCATTACGTTCATCTCGAAATTCTGCTTGGAAACGAGTCCGAGTTTTCAAAAATCGGAGTCTGTATGACCAAGTTATGACCCTTCGAAGTTTCAGGAATTTTTCAAGTTCAAAAACAGCTCAGAATTCGAATTCAAATTTCAAAATTCAAACCCCAGAACGGACTGGGCGGGAAATTTCCCTCCCAAGACCAGGTCGACCTGGGGGTCGACCATAGTGTTGACCTGCCCAGGACCAGGTCGACCTGGTTGCCGAGCCCATTTTTGAGTCAGAATTCACTCTGATGTTTCTAGTCCGATTTCTGTCTAAATTCGTTGGCCTGACCCTATATAAACAACCCCTAACTCTAGTCTCTCTACACAAATTCTCTCTGGTATTATGCTGCTAAAACTCTTGTTGAAAAGTTAGAGAAAAGGGATTGCTTCTTTTCCAACGAGACTACGTGTAGAGTTTTGCTGTTTGGGGGATTTCTGTCAGACTCGAGATTCAACATCGCCTCTTTGTTTTCTAATTCTCAAACCATGATCTGTAAGCCCCAGTTACTTTTAGATCTAAACTTTAAACTTAATATGGACATGTTGTAAATTGAAATTGAACCTAAGTACGATAATTATCTTGGATCTATCATTGTATATCTTGGGTCTATTATTGTTCCTTTTGGATCTATTATTTTGAATCTACTATTATTCACCTTAGATCTATTCATCTTGAATCTTAACTTGTGGGAATATTTATATTAAATTGATTTGGGGCCTAAACATGTTGTAAACCTAAACCCCTCATGTCCATGATGTTAACATGCCTGTTATATTGAATTAGTTGTTATTCACAAGTTTGGGTTATTATCTTATGTCAACTGTTACTATGACTATCACCCTATTTTGCTAGGCTAGATATTTGAGACCACTATTCCATATGCCAGTATAGTTGTAGTCATTTATCTCAAGTTATACCATGCTTGACTTATAATCACTTTTGCCACCTTATGCCCGTTCTTTCTATGTTATTCCCTAATTAGATTTGTTTGTATCGATTCGAATTCACGTGCGATGGGAATACGATTTGGGTAGTTTAGGCAAACCTGAATTTACTATAAACTTGAAACGTGAACATTATTATAACTTGAACCTGGATATGGACATGAACTTGACATGATTTGACATGAAACATGACATGAAAACTTGACATGAATTTAGACTCGAAACTTGAACCTGGACATGACACTTAGAATAAACTTGAAAATGGCCAACTCGAGGTTGGGTTGAGTTTGCAGTGTAAATCTGCCCGGAACTGCCCGACGAATCCAGTGACTGCAAACAATAGGATCCAATGTGGGTAGTTGGTCATATCGCACCTAAAACCCGAGGTTAGACTATGTTGTGGTGTAAATCTGCCCGAAACCGCCCGGCAAATCCAGTGACCACAACAACTAGTCTAATGTGAGAGGTTGGGGTGCATTAATGAATTTATGCTACATGATAGGGTTAAGTCATGAACCACTTGAATATACTTAACCAATTTGACATGACGATTTTGTAGGGTTAAGTCATGAACCGCTTGAACACACTTAACCAACTTGATACATGGTTTGGATAGGGTTAAGTCACGAATTTGAATCACAACACTTAACACATTAGAAACCCTAGTTATGCTGTCCTTTTCAGCAGTAACCCACTTAGATGTATCACGATACCCTGAGACTAGGCAGGATGGGGCACGATTACTGGGCTGATTGTAAGCGACCAGAACGACGACTGAATAGGTGCGCCATTGTAGGTTCAGGCGGTCTATGATCGTGCACGTAGTCCGGAGTTGAAAAAGCAGGCATTGGGCACCAGTAGGTTTACACTGTGCGTGCTTGATTCGTGTCGGTGGTTGGCACCCTAGGGCTTGATACACCCTATGGTGGACCTAGCACAGGTGACTACATTTTGTGATTGGGTCGTATGACACAAACACATTATGAGCTAGAACTTATAGAACGTCGATCGATTAGTAGATCGTACCGTAGGACCCCGTAATGGGTCATTTCATGATATTGGGCCAAGGGATCATTTCATGGTTAATACTTGACATGGGTTAGAATTCTAGTACAGTTGGTGCAGCGAAACTTGACATGGGTTATCATCCCTATGTTTACTTTCCGTTTACTCATGTCTTGTTAACTTTACTAGTTTTTATACTGAAAGTCACTAGGGCTTACCAGTCTCAAAATTCTGCTTGGAAACGACTCTGAGTTTTCGAAAATCGGATTCCGTATGACCAAGTTATGACCCTTCGAAGTTTCAGGAAATTTTCAAGTTCAAGAACAGCTCAGAATTCGAATTCAAATTTCGAAATTCAAACCCCAGAACGGACTGGGCGGGAAATTTCCCGCCAAGGACCAGGTCGACCTGGGAGCCGACCTGCCCAGGACCAGGTCGACCATAGAGTCGACCTGGGTGTCGACCTGGTTGCCGAGCCCATTTTTGTGTCAAAATTCACTCTTATGAGTCCGATTTCTGTCTAAATTCGTTAACCTGACCCTATATAAACAGCCCCTAACTCTAGTCTCTCTACACAAATTCTCTCTGGTATTATGTTGCTAAAACTCTGGTTGAAAAGTTAGAGAAAAGGGATTGCTTCTTCTCCAACGAGACTATGTGTAGAGTTTTGCTATTTGGGGGATTTCTGTTAGACTCGAGTTTCAACATCACCTCTTTGTTTTCTAATTCTTAAACCACGATCTGTAAGCCCCAGTTACTTTTAGATCTAAACTTTAAACTTAATATGGACATGTTGTAAATTGAAATTGAACCAAAGTATGATAATTATCTTGGATCTATCATTGTATATCTTGGGTCTATTATTGTTCCTTTTGGATTAATTATTTTGAATCTACTATTATTCACCTTAGATCGATTCATCTTGAATCTTGACTTGTGGGAATATTTATATGAAATTGATTTGGGGCCTAAACATGTTGTAAACCTAAATCCCTCATGTCCATAATGTTAACATGCCTGTGATATTGAATTAGTTGTTATTCACAAGTTTAGGGTTATTATCTTATGTCAACTGTTACTATGACTATCACCCTATTTTGCTAGGTTAGATATTTGAGACCACTATTCCATATGCCAGTATTGTTGTAGTCATTTATCTCAAGTTATACCATGCTTGACTTATAATCACTTTTGCCACCTTATGCCCGTTCTTTTTATGTTATTCCCTAATTAGATTTGTTTGTATCGATTCGAATTCACGTGCGATGGGAATACGATTTGGGTAGTTTAGGCAAACCTGAATTTACTATAAACTTGAAACGTGAACATTATTATAACTTGAACCTGGATATGGACATGAACTTGACACGATTTGACATGAGAACTTGACATGAATTTAGACTCGAAACTTGAACCTGGACATGACACTTAGAATAAACTTGAAAATGGCCAACTCGAGGTTGGGTTGAGTTTGCAGTGTAAATCTGCTCGGAACCGCCCGGCAAATCCAGTGACTGCAAACAATAGGATCCAATGTGGGTAGTTGGTCATATCGCACCTAAAACCCGAGGTTAGACTATGTTGTGGTGTAAATCTGCCCGGAACTGCCCGGCAAATCCAGTGACCACAACAACTAATCTAATGTGAGAGGTTGGGGTGCATTAACGAATTTATGCTACAGGATAGGGTTATGTCATGAATCACTTGAATATACTTAACCAATTTGACACGACGATTTGGTAGGGTTAAGTCATGAACCTCTTGAACACACTTAACCAACTTGATACATGGTTTGGATAGGATTAAGTCACGAATTTGAATGACAACACTTGACCCATTAGAAACCCTAGTTACGCGGTCCTTTTTAGCAGTAACCCACTTAGATGTATCACGATACCCTGGGACTAGGCAGGGTGGGGCACGATTACTGGGATGATTGTAAGCGACCAGAACGACGGCTGAGTAGGTGCGCCATTGTAGGTTCAGGCGGACTATGGTCGTGCACGTAGTCCGGAGTTGAAAAAGCAGGCATTGGGCACCAGTAGGTTTACACTGTGCGTGCTTGATTCGTGTCGGTGGTTGGCACCCTAGGGCTTGATACACCCTATGGTGGACCTGGCACAGGTGACTACATTTCGTGATTGGGCCGTATGACACAGATACATGACGAGCTAGAACTTGTAGGGAGCCGATCGATTAGTAGATCGTACCGTTGGACCCCGTAATGGGTCATTTCATGATATTGGGCCAAGGGATCATTTCATGGTTAATACTTGACGTGGGTTAGAATACTAGTACAGTTGGTGCAACGAATCTGGAATATGCGATGTTAGACTTGACTTATCTTATTATCTTAGTTATCTTGCCAGACTTATTATCATCCCTATGTTTACTTTCCGTTTACTCATGTCTTGTTAACTTTACTAGTTTTTATATTGAAAGTCACTAGGGCTTAACAGTCTTTATGACTGACCCTTTTTCTTTCGCCTCTTTTTCTTTCGCCCCCCCCAGGTTCTCAGGGAGGAAACGCTAGCTCTTATCTTGGATTTAGCTTGCTTTCTGTCAGCTCATGTACGGTTTGGTCTTGAGCTATGCTATGGCCGCACTTCTGCTATTTTTGGGAATAATTTACCTTTTTTATCTTCAGTTTATGCTTCTTTATTTAGAACTTGATGTAATGGAATAATTTGTACTTTGGATATATGAGATTTTGACTCTTTTCTTGAAAGTAATGAAATTTGGTTTTTAATTGCTACCGCTGCTTTAATTATATTCTTCCTTGTGATATCTCTGTTTATGTTCACCTAGATAATACTCCAACAAAACTAGTGCATTCCCTTTGTGAGTGACCCTAGCAGAGGTGGGGTGTTACATTTGGTATCAGAGCAGAAGGTTACCAGACGGGGCAAAAGATTTAAAAACCTTCTAAAACTATTTTCCAAAGTCGTTTATAAAGAAGCATTTTTCAATAAAAGTTTTATGTTTAAAAAAGACTATTCCCCAAAAGCCATTAGCACTTTCCTTTGTTTCCTCGTTTGAATCTTTTTCTTTTCGTTTTTCAGCATGTCTGATCTTAACCTTCCTGAGGGAGTACCCGTACCTGGATGGTTCTGAAGGTACTTAGAAGCTAGGACCAATGGCACGGGCCTGGCAGACGTCCCTCCTCCTCCTCCCCCGGTGGTCGCGGTTCCTCCTCCTCCTGGTACCGCCTTTGCCAAAATATGTAAAAACTTTAAAGCAATGGGCGGCAAGAACTTCGTTGGAACTGAAACCTTCGTTGAGGCACGAAACTGGCTAAAGGAGACTGAAGATTTGTTTATTATCTTCGATGTGGAGGATCATAGGAAAGTTCAGTTGGCAGCATGGTTGTTGAAAGAGGAAGCTGCATTTCGGTGGGAAGTCACCAACGCTACCAGGCCAGTTGAGACTTGGGCAGACTTTAGAGAGAGGTTTGGGCTTAAATTCTTATCGTCGGTAGAAGAGAACCTTCAGATGGAGAGGTTCCTAGCACTTAAGCAAGGGGACATGACCGTTAGGGAGTACGTGAATAAGTTTAATTAGCTTGCTCGGTTCGGTTTGGACTTGGTCAACACGGCCCAGAAGAAGGCTGCATGCTTTGCTCGAGGATTGAACGAGCCACTACACAGTTTGGTCATAACTCATATACCCATGGGGGTGACCTTTGAAAGCTTGGTGGATATGGCTCTACTTCATGAGGAAGACAAGAATAGCAAGAAGGAGGTTAAGCCTAATGAGACTCTGAATAAGAAAGTTGACTTCAAGAAGGGAGGCAACAAGAATAACAAGAATAACAAGGGCAACGACAACAATAATAACAAGGCACGTGAGACAAGGAAGTGTAACTTTTATGGGATTACGGGGCATATAGCCAAGGACTGTAGAAATAAGAAGAGAAAGTTGGGTGAATGCTTTCATTGTGGAGATACTGGACACATCAGCAAAGATTGCCCTAAGAAGCAAGGGCAAGGGCAAGGGCAGGCCCAGCGAGCAGGACCTTCTGGAGGGCAGTTGCATGCTCTCAACACCACTCCAGCTCTTACCGAGGTAGTAATATTTCTGTAGAAAGCCTTGTTTACATTTCTGAATTTCCTGTTCGAACCTTATTTGACTCTGGCGCATCGCATACTTTTATTTCTTCTGATATTATTGAAAATCTGCACCTAAGTACTAGTCTAGTTGAGGATCCCGTTAGTGTTTCAAATCCAATTGGGGGCTTCGCCCATTTATCTATGATGTGTGTGGATTTGAGGATTTCTATCTTAAGAGTAGAATTCACGTGTAATGCTTATGTTCTCGGATTTATGGGATACGGTTTGATCCCAGGTATGGATTGGCTGTCCAATTATGGGGCCATTCTTGATTGTGAACGAAGGGTAGTGAGGCTTATGACTCGCCTTGGTAATACCCTTGAAATTTCTTGTAACCCTAAGGGTCCGGTCATGTTGTGTTATCTTGAATCTCTTGACTCGTCCATCGACAATTTGCAATCTGTAAGAGTGGTCCGAGAATATCCAGATGTCTTTGATGAGGTGAAGGGGTTACCTCCTAAACGCGAGATAGACTTCCGAATTTATCTTGTTGATAATGCCAAGCCAGTTTCATTACCCGTTGGCACATGGTCCCGCGAGAAAGAAGAGAGTTCAGTAAACAAGTTAAGGAGTTGCTTGAGAAAAATTTCATAAGGCGAAGCATTTCTGAATGGGGTGCTCCGGTGGTATTCGCTACTAAGGTGGATGGTTCGCTTCGTCTATGCGTAGATTATCGTGAGTTAAACAAGCTAACTAAGAAAAATAGACACCCACTACCAAGAATCGACGATTTGTTTGATCAGCTTGTGGGAGCATCTGTTTTCTCTCAACTCGATCTAGCCACAGGATTCCATCAGCTTAGAGTGGCTGAGGATAGCATTGACAAAACTGCGTTTAGGACTCCAGATGGGTTCTTCGAATGGCTTGTCATGCCGTTTGGGTTAACGAATGCACCCGCGTACTTTGTAGATTTGATGAGTAGGGTGTTTCGGGAGTTCCTTAACAAGTTTGTAGTGGTTTTCGTAGACGATATTTTGATCTTCTCAAAGGATGAAGAAGAGCATGCTAGACATCTCAAGGAAGTCATGGATATGCTTAGAACACACCAGTTAAAGGCTATGTTCTCAAAATGCCATTTTTGGAGGAAGGAAGTTCGGTTTCATGGACATGTAGTTTCTAAGCAAGGCATAGCCGTGGACCCCGCAAAGGTAGTTGCGGTGCAAGACTGGAAAATTCCTAAGAATGCAACGGAGGTGAGAAGCTTTCTCGGTTTGGCAGGCTACTATAGGAAGTTCATTAAGGACTTCGCTAAGATTTCAGCCCCTCTTACTAGGTTAACGAAGAAAAACCTAGCGTTTGCATGGGACACAGAATGTGAGATTGCTTTTCAGAGACTCAAGAGAGCCCTCACCACAGCTCCAGTTTTGGCATTACCCGACGGAAGTAAGATGTTTACAGTGTACACAGGTGCGTGTGGCACAGGATTAGGCGCTGTCCTAATGCAAGAAGGGAAAGTGATATGCTATGGGGGTAGACAACTTAAAGTTCATGAGAAGAACTATCCCACACATGACTTGGAGTTGGCAACGATCGTTTTTGCACTTAAATCTTGGCGCCATTATCTTCTAGGGGAGAGGTTCGAGCAGTATACCGACCACAAATCACTTAAGTACCTCTTCTCACAAAAAGATTTGAATCTGAGACAACAGCGGTGGATGGAATTCTTGGCATCATATGACTTCGATATAGCTTATACCCCTGGCAAGGGTAACGTGGTGGTGGATGCGCTACGTAGGAAAAGGTTGACCTTGAGCCCCTTGTTTGTTGAAAGGAAAAGTCTAGAGTTTATAGCAACCTTTGATTTTACACCTGCTGTTGAGTCATTGACTGTTACGTTAGCATCTCTTGAGTTAAGACCTACACTTCTAGATCAAGTAGGGACTTCACAGAAGGAAGACCCACAGATAGTCGAGATTATGAACAAGTTGATTTGTGGTGAGACGTCAAGTCACCTTGGTAGGTATGCCATAGATGACAAGGGATGGCTAAGGCGCGATGGAAGGCTATGTGTCCCACAAGTGGGAGAATTAGTAAATAAAGTTCTCGAAGAGGCGCATCACTCGATGATGACTATACATCCCGGAGGGGATAAGATGTACAGAGATATGAAACGCATTTTCTTTTGGGCTAGAATGAAAAAAGACGTGGTAGAGTTCGTTTCAAAGTGCATGGTGTGCCAACAAGTAAAGGCTGAGTCGAAGAAGCCCGGTGGGCTATTACATCCTTTGGAGGTTCCGCAATGGAAGTGGGAAAGTATCTCGATGGATTTCGTGGATGGACTGCCTAGGTCAAGGAAGGGAAATACTAGCATATGGGTCATAGTTGATAGACTCACGAAAAGTGCCCACTTCATTCCGGTGAAAAGCAAGAGGACCGCATCATGGCTAGCGTCTATTTACCTTCGAGAGATAGTACGGTTGCACGGGGTTCCTTCTAGTATAGTTAGTGATCGTGACCCGATTTTCACTAGCCAATTTTGGAATAGTCTGCAAGAAGCAATGAGTACACGACTGAGTTTAAGCACGGCCTATCACCTGTAGACAGATGGACAAACCGAAAGGGTAAATAGGGTACTAGAGGATCTTTTGAGGCTATGCATTCTTGACTTTGGTGGTACTTGGGAAGACCATCTTCCTCTCGTGGAGTTTGCATATAATAATAGTTACCAATCTAGCATCGGAATGGCACCGTTTGAAGCCATGTATGGAAGACCGTGCAAGTCGCCAACTTGTTGGTGGGAGACGACAGACATGCTTATACTTGGGCCCGACATGATAAGGGACACTTCTGAGAAGGTTGAGTTGATACGAAAACGGATGAAAACGGCCCAAGATAGACAGTTATCTTATGCGGACAAGAGAAGGACATACCTAGAATTCGAAGTCGGAGATATGGTCTTTATAAAAGTTTCTCCTTTACGCAATGTGGTTCGTTTTGGAGCGGTTGGAAAGCTAGCACCAAGGTTCGTAGGACCGTTCCCTATCACTGAGAGGATTGGGCAGATGGCCTATAAGGTAGACTTACCCGAGAAGCTGACCGGAGTACACAATGTCTTTTACGTCTCGCATCTCCGAAAGTGCTTACATGAGTCGGCCGAAGTGGTTGAGCCAAGTATCCTTGAAGGCATAGAAGTGGAAAAAGAAGCAACATTGAGGCGAGTTCCGATCCGTATCTTAGGAACGGAGATCAAGAAGCTAAGGAATCGAGAAGTCAAGCTAGTTAAAATACAGTGGAGTGAAGCCTAAGAAGACGCAACTTGGGAAACCGAAGAGAAGATACGCGCGCTTTACCCATTTCTTTTTGAGGGTACATTCTCGATATCTTTTCCTATATACTTGAAAACCTTCGTATCATGCTTTCACTACCTATGTTTGCCTTGTTATCTTCTCGATCTTATCTTGAGAACCTTAGGTAGAACCATATGGATGTAAACATGTGATTGAAACATGTTATGGTTGATGTTTGCAAATGGTTGCAAGTGTTTGCAAGTGATTGCTAGTGGATGCATGACACACATTAGGCACTAGACCGGCTCAGTCATATTTTCATGTTGCATATGCATGAGTGCTTATACTTGTACATGGATGGAACCTGTTATGCTATCACTTGGATGTTGCATATGAATGAATGTTTGTGCACTCATGTAGAGATTATAAAGTATGTTAGGAATTTTGCATACATGTTGGATTCATTACACTAACATATTTTGCATTAAGGAGGTCTACTGAATCAGTAACCGCCTGATCTTTTGCATTAGATAAGTACATATACACACACTTTCTGCTTATGTTCATACAGCACTAGAAATCTTTTAAGGAAAATGGTTGCTTATGGATGATGTTTTGAGTAGATGGATGATGGATGGTAGGACACATCCTCCCTAACTTAGAGATTTCAGGGACGAAATCCTTTAAGGAGGGGAGAATGTAACAACCCGTATTTTGATAACGTGTTATATATATAAATCTAGGCAGAATTAATTTTTAAAATAAGAATCAAGGGCAACGGGTTAAGCCATTACGTTCGTCTCGAAATTCTTCTTGGAAACGACTCCGAGTTTTCGAAAATCGGAGTCCGTATGACCAAGTTATGACCCTTCGAAGTTTCAGGAAATTTTCAAGTTCAAGATCCGCTCAGAATTCGAATTCAAATTTCGAAATTCAAACCCCAGAACGGACTGGGCGGGAAATTTCCCGCCAAGGACCAGGTCGACCTGGGAGCCGACCTGCCCAGGACCAGGTCGACCATAGAGTCGACCTGGGTGTCGACCTGGTTGCCGAGCCCATTTTTGAGTCAGAATTCACTCTGATGTTTCTAGTCCGATTTCTGTCTAAATTCGTTGGCCTGACCCTATATAAACAGCCCCTAACTCTAGTCTCTCTACACAAATTCTCTCTGGTATTATGCTGCTAAAACTCTGGTTGAAAAGTTAGAGAAAAGGGATTGCTTCTTCTCCAACGAGACTACGTGTAGAGTTTTGCTATTTGGGGGATTTCTGTTAGACTCGAGTTTCAACATCACCTCTTTGTTTTCTAATTCTCAAAACACGATCTGTAAGCCCCAGTTACTTTTAGATCTAAACTTTAAACTTAATATGGATATGTTGTAAATTGAAATTGAACCAAAGTATGATAATTATCTTGGATCTATCATTGTATATCTTGGGTCTATTATTGTTCCTTTTGGATTTATTATTTTGAATCTACTATTATTCACCTTAGATCGATTCATCTTGAATCTTGACTTATGGGAATATTTATATGAAATTGATTTGGGGCCTAAACATGTTGTAAACCTAAACCCCTCATGTCCATAATGTTAACATGCCTGTGATATTGAATTAGTTGTTATTCACAAGTTTAGGGTTATTATCTTCTGTCAACTGTTACTATGACTATCACCCTATTTTGCTAGGTTAGATATTTGAGACCACTATTCCATATGCCAGTATTGTTGTAGTCATTTATCTCAAGTTATACCATGCTTGACTTATAATCATTTTTGCCACCTTATGCCCGTTCTTTTTATGTTATTCTCTAATTAGATTTGTTTGTATCGATTCGAATTCACGTGCGATGGGAATACGATTTGGGTAGTTTAGGCAAACCTGAATTTACTATAAACTTGAAACGTGAACATTATTATAACTTGAACCTGGATATGGACATGAACTTGACACGATTTGACATGAGAACTTGACATGAATTTAGACTCGAAACTTGAACCTGGACATGACACTTAGAATAAACTTGAAAATGGCCAACTCGAGGTTGGGTTGAGTTTGCAGTGTAAATCTGCTCGGAACCGCCCGGCAAATCCAGTGACTGCAAACAATAGGATCCAATGTGGGTAGTTGGTCATATCGCACCTAAAACCCGAGGTTAGACTATGTTGTGGTGTAAATCTGCCCGGAACTGCCCGGCAAATCCAGTGACCACAACAACTAATCTAATGTGAGAGGTTGGGGTGCATTAATGAATTTATGCTACAGGATAGGGTTAAGTCATGAATCACTTGAATATACTTAACCAATTTGACACGACGATTTGGTAGGGTTAAGTCATGAACCTCTTGAACACACTTAACCAACTTGATACATGGTTTGGATAGGATTAAGTCACGAATTTGAATGACAACACTTGACCCATTAGAAACCCTGGTTACGCGGTCCTTTTTAACAGTAACCCACTTAGATGTATCACGATACCCTGGGACTAGGCAGGGTGGGGCACGATTACTGGGATGATTGTAAGCGACCAGAACGACGGCTGAGTAGGTGCGCCATTGTAGGTTCAGGCGGACTATGGTCGTGCATGTAGTCCGGAGTTGAAAAAGCAGGCATTGGGCACCAGTAGGTTTACACTGTGCGTGCTTGATTCGTGTCGGTGGTTGGCACCCTAGGGCTTGATACACCCTATGGTGGACCTAGCACAGGTGACTACGTTTCGTGATTGGGCCGTATGACACAGATACATGACGAGCTAGAACTTGTAGGGAGCTGATCGATTAGTAGATCGTACCGTGGGACCCCGTAATGGGTCATTTCATGATATTGGGCCAAGGGATCATTTCATGGTTAATACTTGACGTGGGTTAGAATACTAGTACAGTTGGTGCAGCGAATCTTGAATATGCGATGTTAGACTTGACTTATCTTATTATCTTAGTTATCTTGCCAGACTTATTATCATCCCTATGTTTACTTTCCGTTTACTCATGTCTTGTTAACTTTACTAGTTTTTATATTGAAAGTCACTAGGGCTTACCAGTCTTTATGACTGACCCTTTTTCTTTTGCCTCTTTTTCTTTCGTCCCCCCCAGGTTCTCAGGGAGGAAACGCTAGCTCTTAGCTTGGATTTAGCTTGCTTTCTGTCAGCTCATGTACGGTTTGGTCTTGAGCTATGCTATGGCTGCACTTCTGCTATTTTTGGGAATAATTTACCTTTGTTATCTTCAGTTTATGCTTCTTTATTTAGAACTTGATGTAATGGAATAATTTGTACTTTGGATATATGAGATTTTGAATCTTTTCTTGAAAGTAATGAAATTTGGTTTTTAATTGCTACCGCTGCTTTAATTATGTTCTGCCTTGTGATATCTCTGTCTATGTTTACCTAGATAATACTCCACCAAAACTAGTGCATTCCCTTTGTGAGTGACCCTAGCGGAGGTGGGGTGTTACGGGACTGACCAGCGGCGGCGTGTTGGCAGGAAAGGGGGTGCGACGATGTGCGGTGGCGGCTGGCGGGTTAGGGTTCGATCGCGCTTCTGTTTTTTTTTCTTTTAAAACTTTTGACGGGGAGAGAGAAAGGATGGGGGAGGGGGTTTTATAAATTATTTAATTATTATTTTAGTTAATTTTTTCGTTTGAACTCCAATCCAAATCCAACGACTGTCGCCCCTAGCTAACTATCCCCACTTTGAACGCAATGGGATATGTCCCGTAACTCAATTCGGCTGTTACGATCAGTTTCCGTTAAAATTGAAATATAAATCCTTATATTGAATTTTAAACGTACATTTCAATTTACCGGGATCACATGCTAACTCTAAAAATTCCAGAAAAATTATTTCTAACTTCGTATTGACGATACGGTCCTAACAAAACTAATTTTGTCAAATTCTGAGACTGTTTGACAAATGGCCATTTTCTGGTCGATCGAAATTGACTTAAACTGTCAAAAAAGGTTTTCCTTCGCCAGCTCACATATTAATCCCAAAAATTATGAATTTTGGAATCTAGCAATAATTTGACATCCCGGATCCAACAAAAGTGGTTTCGTCGAAAACGGAGGTCGTTTGAAAAAATTTCATTTTTAAGGGCTATATTTTCCATAGCGACTATTCTGAAATTTCGACTGGACATAAATTTTTATTCCCGCTATGAAATTTCAATTTTTCGGATTCTATGGAAAGATATTTTAGAGTAGATTCTAATATTCTGGTTTCGCTAAAATCCGGTTTATTTTGAATCCTGTACATTCATTTGAAATTTGAAATCGGATTTTCAAACTACCGCGCCATTTTCAATTCCTTTTATAATTAAAATAAATATTTTTATTCTAATGTCGATTCAAATAAATATATACATTCTAATTCTATTCAAAATAAATTTCTTGCCATTATTATTTAAAATAATTCATTTTAAATAATCAAAATTTCCAAAATAAAATTTTTAAGTTGGTTCTGATTTTTCGGGTTATTATAATCTCCCCCACTTAAAATATTTTCATCCTTGAAAAGGAACGGAGCTGGAAGTTGTTTTACAAACCAACTCAACTTTCATTATTTTCATTATGGCTTAAGTTCTTCAACCTTTAAGTTTCTAAGAACTTTTCAAATTTTTCAAAAATCTGGCTAACACCCTAAATTTTCAAAAAAATTCTCCATAACCTCCCCTGTACGGGAGCACCGGGAAAACCCCAAAATCACCATACAGGCCTCTCCAATCCAAAAAGAAAAAGAAACAGCCAAGCGGCTAGCCAATCGGCTCATAAAATCATCAAAAACCCAAAGAAATACAATAAACATGTACCTATTTGTCGGGCAAACAATTTTATTCCTCTGTTCAGCTTCCCTGCTATGACCTGTTCAATGTATTTACATGTATATGCATGCAATTCCAAACAATTTTCAACACAGTTCAATATTTTATACCATTTGGCTAAATTTACGTTACATTCACACAATGGTTTAAATGAATAATCACACAACATAATCATCAATCAATTAGTTGATTATATTTTTCAATTCATAATTTTGACATATATACAAATAATCATGTTTTTGATGCCAATTTACAACAATAACCCTATCTAGTTTTGGTTCTCACACCAGTCAATTGGAAATATATAGAAATCCCACATTTGAAACTCAAACATAAATGCTGATGATGCTATAGCGATCATCAGAACCATCTCCGTGTGTAATGACCTGCATTTGCAGAGGTATTATAATTAATTTATTTAATTATATAAATAGTGATATAGTGAATTTAATGGTCGTGGAATTAAATAATGGTGAATATTTAATTAAAATAATAAATTAAATAATATATATAATTCTGAATAATCAGAATTAGCTGAAATGGCGATATGGTGTGAACTGAATCATCTATGATATTTAATTCAGTTTAGAATTTGAATTAGAATAACGAATATATTATTTGAATGACAGTTTGAATGTATAATTATATTATAATTAAAATCGAGCTCGAAATGGCACTGTAGTTCATAAATTGGCGATTCGAACTTCAACTGAATATACAGAAGCCGTTTTAAATCGGATTTCTGTGAAACTAGAAACGTTCGGAGCTGGTGAAGTATTTTTTTCTAGTGGAAGAGAAAAATCGGGATTTCGTCGTGCATATTTTTATTTATGTCCAAATCAAATTTTAGAAAAGTCACTGTGGAATTCCTTTATAATTTATAAAGGAATTATTTATATTTTTAAAAAGGAATTTCAATATAAATCGAATATCGGGTTGACCTAGATTTGAAATATCAAGCTAGAAATTCATATAGGAATATTCTAGAGCTGTATAGTATTCCACTGTGAATCTATACGATAATATTTATTTACAAATATTTAATTTAATTATATTTAAATATATTTAAATGGGTCATTCAGAGTTTTAAAAATATCCAGTTTTGCAAACGACCTCAGAATTCGACAAAACCAATTTTGTTGGATCCGCAATATTAGATTATTGCTGGATTTCAATTTCCGTGATTTTTGAAGTCAGTATGTGGCCGTACGGATTTTTAGAGTGAAAAACAGTCAGTATTTTGATGGTTAAAAATACGCTGTGTGAGCATACGAAGTCGAAATTCGACGAAAGCAGTTTCGTTGGGACCGTAATATCGAACTGTAGCTACAAGACCATTTTCATGATTTTTGGGTATCGTGTGTGACCACAAGGATTTTTAATCAATGAATACAATTAGCATTTGCTTAAAAATGAATTAAATAACGAATTTAAAAATATTTAATTAATCCTATAAATACCTTAACATCCTTCTTAACCTAAAATCATTTTTCATCTGGTCAAATTTACTCGTAGCCGCCAGGTTCCTCTCCTCAAACAAATCGTGATTTTTGGAAAATCATAAGAAACCAAATGTAAATCTATAAATTCGAAAACTTATATCTTTGAGTTCACCAGAAGATTTCCTACGTTGCTATACCTGTTTCGAAATGTTCGACGTTGATTTGTGTGGTTTGGTTTTCCAACAGTAGGACTAGGGTTGAATCGGTTGGAGTATTGAGGCTCTAATTCATGAAGGGGTGTTGATAATTGGGCTTAGGAGATCGAATGACAACTTGTGGTGGTGTTTTTGTGGAGTCCGATGCTCATTTGAGGTCGTGGTTTTCTGAAGCAGTGAATACAGTTGCTCGACGCAACCTTGAATGAGGGATCGAGATGAGGGAATGTGGTATAGGGAGGAAGAGCAACTAGAGAGGAGAAGGATGTTGGTTTCGGTTTAAGGTTTAATGGAGGAACGAAGAAGTTGTGGTGAACTGTCGGCCACGAAGATGGTTTCCTGAAGCCACGATGGGATTTGGGGAAGAAGGAATCGTTCGGGTCTTGGTTTGATGATGGGCCGGTTTTTATTTGTGAGCCCATTTATAATTAAATTCAAGTTTTAATTTAATTAAATGTATATTAACTTCTAATAGACATATCTTGATCATACGACATCAGAATTGAGCGAAACAAGATCCGATGGGATAGTATGGACGAGGGCTTCACAATGAAGCTGTCTGGAAGTGGATTTGAGCTCGTTTGAATTTATGGCGAAATAAATTGTTTGATTCAAATCAAACAAACAATTTATCGTTCTTTAACGATGAACTGCCAATGTGAGTAAATTTCACTAACTCTGAACAGTTTATAATTTCATGTTGTATTTTTAGAACTGTTAAATATTGGCTGATTGACTGTGTGTTGACTGATTGATTGAACTGCTAGACAATTAGTGGAAATTATATATATATATATATATAAAAACCGTTAAAAATTCATATATTGATTCTGTTAACAGAATATTTCATATTGAACTGAAAGTGATGTTGATTATATTGTGTAACGTCTGTGGATGCAAGCAAACAGGTTGGAGGAATCCGACTGGATTCCTCAACAGTTATTTTATTGTTTTTCATATATTGAAATACATGATGTGATATACAACCTGTTGTCGATTTTATGTGTTTGGACGATATTGGTCATCGTGATTTGATGTATTAAGTACCATAATATATCGGAATGTGAAAAGGAGATTTCCAGAGTGTATTGAAATAAAAGATGTTATAAAATCAAAGGATTTTATAGAAATATTTATAAATGGGGATATTTATAAATGGAGATATTTATAAATAAGATATTATATGGAATATTTATAAATAGGATTTATTAATTGAATTATGTATTTAGGAAAAATAAATAAGATATTAAATGGATTATTTAATTATAAAATAAATAGGGTTATTAATGGAATATTTATAAAAAGAAGTATTTATAAAATCATAAGATTTTATAAATGAGATATTTATTTGTTAAATAAATAGGAGATATTAAATGAGATATTTATTTGCTAAATAAACAGGATATGTTAAGTGAATTGTTTATTTATTTAGAAAATAAGATAATGAAAGGGTTATTCATTTAGGATAAATAAATAAGAGATTATATAGGGAATATTTGCAAACTATTTACAAATAGGTTATAAAGGAAATATTTGTTTAGAAATCAAATAGATTATAAAGGAAATATTTATCTTTTGATAAATAAATATATATATAAGTCTGAACTTATATATGAAGAAGTAAACAGGTAAATGGGGCATATTAATTTATAAATAATATTTATAAATTAAGTAAATAGTTTTCATTTGATAAATAGAATATGTAAGTCAGGACTTATATAGAGAAGTAAGAATCGATTTCATCGATATTTGGAAACTGAATATGGACGTAGAGTTAATCAAAGGAGTTAACCAAGTCAAGTTAATCATTCAGAGTTAATCAGTTAGGGTTGATCAGTCAGAGTTAATCAGTTAGTGTTGATCAGTCAGAGTTAATCAATTAGAGTTGACCAGTTACAGTTGATCAGTTAGAGTTAACCAGTTAGAGTTAGAATTAACCAATAGAGAATTTAAATAGAATGAATCGAATTGGAATAAATCGATTAGAGTTGGTCGAATAAGGAGTAATCGAATATTAGTTATTCGAATAAAGTTAAAAGGAGTTAATCGAATTTAGTTTATTCAAATAGAGTTGAAATGAATTAATCGAATTTAGTTATTCAAAGAAATAAACCGAATCAGAAATATTCGAAGTGAGATAATCGAATGGTAGATATTCGAAGTGTGATAATCGAATAGTAGATATTCAAAGTGAGATAATCGAATAGTAGATATTCGAAGTGAGTTAATCGAATCAGAAATATTCGAAGTGAGTTGATCGAATCTAGTTATTCGATAGGAGTTAAATCGAATAAGACTTATTCGAAGAAAGAGAATATCGAATATAAGTATTCGAAAGTAAGCAAATCGAATATAAGTTATTCGAATAAGTTATCCGAATAAGAGTTAATCCAGTAAGAGTTATTAGGTTGGAGCTATTCAAATAAGAGTTATAGATTAGAGTTAACCAAATAGGAGTAAATAAGTTAGTTGTCGTTATATTATTCGAGTTAGGAAATAAAAGTCATATTAAAGATAATATATTTCAGATGCAGGAGATTATAACACCATTGTTATAATCACGTAAACTTGTAAAAGAAGGGGGTTCGTAAATAAAATTCGAGCGTTCGTAAGGAAGTGTTAAAGAGTTAAAAAGATGAATCTTATCTATTTCGAGATTTGAAAGGTGGTTCAGTTAAGGTCTGAGAGGTAGCTATACCCCAACTTGATTGACTGCGTTTTTAATTAAGAAATGGTTACGGTTCGAGTGTGAAGTGGTTAAGTGGATTTAGTAATTTACTATAGTGGTTTGAGTCGTCATCGCAATATAGTTTTAAACATCTGTTTAAAATCCCAATTAAGAACTTTTGGAAATGTTTTCCAAACGAGAATCAGAAATGTTTTCTGATAATAGAAAATAAGAATTTAGAATATATGGAAACAGGAGATAAGTAAATTAATGAAATAAAGAGATAAATGTTGAATGATGATTGATCGATATAATTTCCTCCTGGAAATAATATCGTTGTTTGCACACCTATTTTTCTTTGATGGTTAAATCACAGACTATCGAAGTTTTGATTATTTTAACGTTGTTAATATGGAGAGACCGGTTGGATTATTATCCAAAGAACCACTCTGTATTGGCTTAAGCGTTGCGAATCATATATGCCAAAGATAATTGAAGACGGAGTAAAGTGCAAGGGCTATTGTATAAGTCTTAGATAACAGTGCCTAAGATGGATATACTGAATAGTACCTTCGATTCATCCTGTTCCTGGATGACTTGTATGGATGAATGTCTGACAGCGCATTTCCAGAAAGGTCACGTACATTGATTTCTTCAACCGTACCAAGAGTGGAAGCGGAGAAGGAAACTTCTTTAGCTAACACGTAATGTACTGTTGTAGACGCCAATTAGTGATTTTCGATGGATCTGACAATGTGGCAATCGAAGTGAATCTGATGTGATGATAAGGCGTAACCTCAAGCCTCAACAACCGGGAAATGACAGAAATCGGGCAGGTAGCATGGCTATGTAGGTCGCACCTATTAGGGTGTATAATCATCTGATCTAGAGTTTCATTTATTTGTAAAAATCTATTGTTGATGTTGTCCCATTCGGGAAACGGTTGCTGATCCCAACCGTTGGTGATATACATTCGATACACTCAAGCGAAATGAGTGGTCGGTCATGTGTGGCCAGGTTGCAAGATGTTCTTGTTGAACCCAGTGTATTCCTCTCTAGATGTACACTAGCGAAAGGTGGTTCCGTACCTTGTCATAGTTGGAAATCCATTACCCAATACGTGCTTGTGGTTTTGATTGTATACAATATATGTAGAACGTGAGATGAAAGTGTTTCTGCTAGATGATTATTATATTGTGGTTGATAGACATTATTATAATATCAAAAGGTTTTTGATATAAAGATGTTTTGGATTCTCATAAGGGAAAACCCGTTCCGTTATACGGCGTGGTCTTATGAGATATCGTTTACTTGTTCGAACTGTTTTAAACTGTTTTACTCATACCAGTCCCATGACTGACCCGGAGTTTATTTTGTTTTGTTTTCCCTAAACTCTTGGGTGCCCAATTTTGTACGGGCAGTCAAGTAGTCGGGATTTATAGATACTTGAAGAGATGGAGCAGGAGGCTTCAGGATCATATAGCTATTGTTTATTTCCGCTGTGTTGTAAGTGCTGTACTTTGTAAATGATATGTATACTCAAGCACAGATTTATATTTCAAAGTTATGTTATATATTATATGTTATTCGTTTCGTTGTGAGGTTCGTGTTACTCTGATGTTGTTGTTCTTCTTCTTCTTCTATTCTAAGTTTCTATCTTATCTATCCTCACCCTCTACCTTCTTTCTATTAGTTTCCTGATTTCCAATTTAATTTGGGGTTGGACTTGTGTTTTTGGTCAGCTCAAATTGGACCGGATTTTTGGGTCATTACACCGTGTGACTAGAGTGTGATTCTATATCCATCCAGCATATTGGAGGCTTCAAATACACGTGGATCAGACGTATATTAAAATCTCTATATACCTGATAGTCCAAATCAATTTAAAATAAATATTCAAATACGAATAAGAAGGTTTAAATTTCAAAACAAAATTTGTTTTCATTTTTATTTCAAAAACAACACTCTTCGGACTCATTCTAGGATACTGCTAATCCCATCTCTAACGAGTCATTCTTATTGGATATTATTGCTAATCCAATCTCTGATGAATTCTTTCGTTCGATTTTAATGTGTCTTGTTCTTGAGCTCTGTAAACCAAAGCTCTGATACCAAAATGAAACAACCCGAACTTCCTCGTAAAGGAAAGCCCAGATTGAATTGAGAACACGACAAATCAGAACACAAACAGAAGAACATTTCATTGCTTATTTCAACAATTACATCAGAATACAAGAATATACAGAGTATGAATAAATATTACACATTTACTAATATCAGAGATTTACAAGTTACAATGCAGCGGAAATAATACAAGACATAATTGAAGAGAATATACAGATACAGAGCTTTCCGAATATCATTCCAGTTGTAAAACAGGATCCTGTGAATATAAATCTGCAAAACCAAAACTACTAGCTGCCCGTGCGGAAAATAGGGGCACCCAAAGTTTAGGTTAAAACAATAAACTCCAGGTCAGTCATGTGACTGGTGTGAGAACTAAACAGTTATTTAAAACTTTACTTTAAATCAGATATATCAAGGGACCACGCCGTATAACACGGAACGGGTTTCTCCCAAGAATACCAGTGCATATAACAAAGCAACGCAATGCATTTTGGAAAAATTAAGCTATTATAAGACCCAGGTCTTATCACACAATGCAACGCAAGCCGGGGGATAGGGTTTTCCCTTATAATAGCCAAACATGTTTGGTACGTTAAAAAAAATCATTTGATACTATTATAAGTGCATAGTGTTTAAAACAACTTAAAATATAAATGTATCAATCCTAGACGGCATGGGTACCATATATCATGTCGCCAATACTGGGCTCTACAATCAAAACTGCAATTGTCACGTATTGGAAATTGGATTTCCATCTGTGAACCAAGGCAAGGGATCGTCCTTACCGCTACGAGACTCTCTAGCCCAAGCCTCCGGCAAGTACTCTGTCAATCCTTTAGATCGTCAGGGCCGGTCCACACGGAGTGGATTAAAATGCCTGAACAATGCGTTTCCCCACCCTATGGGGCGTAATTGGTCATATCCCAACCAAACTATCTGCCTTGAAACGACCGATATAACCGAGGCGCCTCGCAATCCATCATCCACATAAGTAAAATGTCAAGGCTAGTAAAACGCTGATGCCACTCCTTGCTAGAAGGAAATGCATGCCCTCCTTGATGTCCTCTCCCGTTTCTGGTTCACATCGGGGTGTGAGGCTCGCGAATTAACGCTACACAAAGCTACGCTATATTAAAGTCGTGTTTTGATCATCAACCACAAGACTCTGCTTTTCGACAGAAGCCTTGATCATTTGCATCTCAGCATGCCACACAGGCAATTCACGCTATGCAAACGATGTCTATCAATCACACAGAATGAAATCCGATGTCAGACACACATCCATTTACAAGTTCGTTCTGGGTCTGAACGAAACCGAGGTAGCTTATTCATCCCCCATATATCCAATACAGGGGAGAGGCCCTCGCATATCCGTCGATCTCCAACTACACCTGTACGATCACCAGTTATTACCTTGTCTTGGGTGTACAATCCAATAAAGGCATCAGTAATCGTCCAAACGATGTGAAGACCTCCGGTCTTCATCCTCGACATATCGTCGAATCAGTTATTCAGAATGGGATAAACCCGGTCTTTCTGAATAACTCGGGTATATAATAAACAAGTCTATAAAACACAACATACGCCTTAATTCCAATCTAGAATATTCCTTTATTCAAATATTCTTATACTTTGGGAAAGGTTCCCATTAATTTTATCAAAGATAAATTCTTTAAATTTATTCTTTAATCTTCCTTTGGATATCATTTCAATCTAATTAAAGATGCATTAAAACTCCACTTGGTTTTAATCTTCCCAAAAATCAATATTAACCATTGTTTAACTTGGGAAATCATATCCTATCTTTAAGTGGGTTAAAGAACCAAGGTCCTTTAAAACACGGTTCACGATAAACCCAAAATCACATTCCATTCCGTCAGCCTTTAACCGTAAATTAGCAAGTGAATCATTCCCTAAGTATTAACACCGAAGGCCGAAACCAGCATCAGATCAATACCCAGGAAACCATTCAACTTAACTAATCCCCAGTTAGTTTTTGATTTTCTTAACTCTGTTAGGTCTAAGAGCAGTATTATTAAAGATACCATTCACGACAACCCAAAATCACATTCCATTAATAATGGAATCTTCATGGAAAACAAATCGATATATATATAATCGATATAAACTTCCATATCCAACAGATAATATAAATGGAATAACAACAAGGCCTTTTAAATTCCATATATATTAACCGTATTCCTTTACAGAAGCTTACTTCGATATTACCAAATCGAATTCCATTCAATTCCAATTTAATATGTTAAATTGGAAAACTTTACTTTGGAAAATCTCTTTTAAATCTTAACAAAAGATTTATAAATTCCAAATCCCATTTCACTGTAAATCGGGTTAAAGAACGAATGTCGCTAACACATAGTTCACAACAAACCCAATTCACATTCTATCAGTCTCTAACCGTAAATTAGTAAGAGAACAATTCCCTAAGTGTTAACCCCGAAGGCTGAAACCAACATCAGATCAATACCTAGGAAACCATTGAACTTTACTAATCTCTAGTCAGTTTCTAATTTTCATAGCTCTATTGGGTTTAAGAACAGTATTATTAAAGATACCATCCATGACAAACCCAAAATACAATTTGATATTAAATACAATGCTCTGAATAGAAAATATATCGGCTCATATTCAATATCAAATTCTGAAATCAATAAATATCGTATTGGAATAATGATATGTCTATATCTTCCAAATTCCTCCGCAATATCCGTATAATCACGGAATCCAATATCGAAATATTCCGAAGATAATTTCGATTTAAGTCCATTCCAATTCATGTATTGGAATTCCTGGTTATTCTTGAAACCATTTCAAGTCCAATTTATTTTTGAAATCCATTCCTTTCCGATATTCATTATAAAAATGAATAAAATCGTTATAAATATCGTTCATGTCAAAATGGCATATATCTAATCAACACGGCATTATATTTTTAAATATATTCGTGTCCATCCCAAATCGGACATCAAAAATCATATTTTGATCCTTTACTGAATATTATTTTAAAATATTCATTATTTTAAAATATGCGTTATTTCAAAATATTCATTCTTTCTGAACTGGAATCAGACATAGTCAATTACCATATAATGTTATTGTTTGGATTTCACACAACAAATGTGTATAACAACAATAAAACATAGACAACCATCATCCAAAGTGCATTCTACACTGCATAAGCATCAAATATAAATATTTAATGCTTACAACAGCCTGTCAATCAATCGATCGACATACAACTAATTATTGGGACTAGTGTATGTCATATATCATCCCAATAACCGTGTGGGGTTTCAATCAACAAATAATGAATTTTATTTGTGCAGTTGGGCGATGTGTAAAATTTATTGTCCCAATCAGTATCAGTCAAATGTGTGTACATAAACAAATCATCGGATTTGTTTATAAATATTTATTTTATTCATATATACGTTAACAATTATATTTTTAACTATAAAATATTTTATTTCAACATAAGAATATTTTATTTATTCTATTCCACATCACACAATAAAATTTCACAACACAATCAAACAAACAAACAAGTCGGCCATGGTCTATGGACAATGGGTGTAGGGTGCTACTAAGCACCGTCTGCATCCTAGTGTATATTTCAACTAGAAAATAAAATAAAAGTGAGAAGTTCTCACCTTTGGGATCCACTCCGTCGTTCTTTAGTGGACGATGGTTTGGATTTATTCCCAATGTGTAGCATTCTTCACCGTGCTTTCAACGCAGTCTATTCCACACATTTGTATTAAAAATTAAATTTCTAACAACACTCCTATATGTATAATAATTATATATTTTTTCGCTTCTCATATAAAATTAATATTTTTCAAATGAAGTTATTTAAATAAAAATCATATTTTTATATTCATACGACTCATATAAAAATCACATTTTTATATCGATCCTTACATTATAAAAATCTAATCTTTTCGTTGTTAAAGATCTAATCTTTTCAAAAAATCTTGTCTTCATATATATAAAAAAAATCACGTCTTTATATTTATAAAAATTGTATCTTTCTCTAAACAAAAATACGATCTTTATTTATAACTAAAGTTCAAATCTTTTGTATATTTAAAAACCATATACTTACGGTAAAAAAAATTTCCTCTTTATATTTCAAATTTATTCATACAAAAATTTGAAATTTAACTAAACTAAATAAATTGATAACTGATTAATTAAGTAAATTGATTTACCTTAATTACATAGCTCACCAATCAGGCCCAACCACAGGTGGCAGGGGCTGCGACGTCAGGCGAGGGGTCCTTGGGTGCTAGCGGCCTTAACGGAGGCGGGGCGATGGACTTTAGGGAGGCGCCGCGATTTCCAGGTGGTGGTGGTCACGGTTTTGGGTCCTAGGGGTTTTGGGGGTCATCGATTTGGCCTGAGGAGGAAAAAAAGGGGGTCAGAGGTGGAGGACTGACCAGCGGCGGCGCATTGGCAGACTGGGGGGTGCGACGATGGGCAGCGACGGCTGGAGGATTAGGGTTCGGTAACGCTTCGGTTCTTTTTTCTTTTAAAACTTCTGACGGGGAGAGAGAAAGGATGGGGGTTTTATAAATTATTTAATTATTAATTTATTTTCCACTAAGTTGCTTTTTTCGTTCGATCTCCAATCCAAACCCAACGACTATCGCCCTAGCTAATTACCCCTACTCCAAACGCAATGGGATATGTCCCGTAACCCAATTCGGCTGTTACGATCAATTTCCGTTAAAATTGAAATATAAATCCTTATATTGAATTTTGAACGTACATTCAATTTACCAGGACCACATACTAACCCTAAAACTTACAGAAAAATTATTTCTGTAACGACCCGCATTTTTCAGCATTATAATTAATTTATTTAATTATTTAAATAATCGTTTGGTTATTTAAAATGACTAGAATGATATTGAATATTTGATTAAAATAAATAATATAATAATATATTAATTTCTGAAATAATCAGAATTAGTGGAATTCACACTATGGTGTGAATTGGATCATCGATGATATTTAATTCAGTTTAGAATTGAATTAGAATAACGAATATATTATTTAAACGACAATTGAACGTATATTTTATATTATAATTAAAATCGAGCTCGAAATGGCGCTGCAGTTCGTAATTTGGTGATTTGAACTTCAACTGAATATACATGATTCATTTTAAATCGGATTTCTGTGAAACAAGAAACGTTAGGAGCTGTTGCAGTATATTTTTCTAGTGGAAGACAAAAATCGGGATTTCACTGCGTAGATTTTGATATATGTCCAAATCAAATCTTAGAAAAGTCGCTATGGAATTCCTTTATAATTTATATCGATTTATTTATATTTTAAAATGGATTTTCGAATATAAATCGAATATCGATGTAACACTGGATTTGAAATATCGAGTTATAAATCCCGGTGTAGTTGTATGATATTCTAGTGTGGATATATACGATAATATATATTTTTAAATATTAAATTTAAATGTTTTTAAATATATTTATATATTTAAAAGGGTTTTTTAGAGCTTTAAAAATAGCCAGTTTTGCAAACGACCTCAGAATTCGACGAAACTAATTTTGTTGGATCCACAATATTAAATTATTGATAGATTTCAGTTTTCGTGATTTTTAGAGTCAGCATGTGGTCATACGGATTTTTAGAGTGAATAACAATTAGTATTTTGACGGTTAAAAATACGCTGTGTGAGCAAACAGAGTCGGAATTCGACGAAACCAATTTCGTTGGGACCGTAATGTCGAACTGAAGGTGTATGTTCAGTTTCTTAATTTTTGAGTGTCATTTGTGATCACAGGAATTTTAGAGGACAAATACGAATAGCGATTGCTTAAAATAAAGTAGAATAATCGAATAAAAAAATATTATTTATATCCTATATAATACCTTTAACTTCTCTAAACCTAATTCAACTCATTCCACAGACAAACACATATTCCGCCATCACAAATTTTCCACACAGCAAAATACTTTCTTAGTAAAATCAAAATCAAAGAAAATAAAATTCTTAAAATCGTAATATGAATATAGTTGGATTCAGGAAATATTTCTCTTCAGTTTGATAACCATTTTGCGTGGTGCGACTGAATTTCCTGGAAGTCGATTTTGAGGTAGCGGGCTAGGGGTCGACGTGGTGCAAGATAGGGGAGGTCGAAGTGAGTTTGGATGGTGCCAGTGTATTCGCGGTGGTAAGAGGAGGCGAATGGTGGAGTTATTGGGTATTTCGACAGTTTCTGTGTCAATGTCTGTAGCGTGAGCTACAGGAGAGGATGAAGAGGAGTATTTCGAGAGTGACAAAAATGGATGGAGGAGGTGTAGATTTGAAGGAGAAGTTAAATGGTGGATTCGGTTTTGACTTCGACGAAGCGGAGAGGGAGTATGGATGGAAGAACGGGTTGCAGTAGGGTACGGCGAGTTCGAAGTTGAGGGAATAGGGAGATGCAGTTTTAGAAGGAGAAAACATTTGTGATATTAGTTGGATTTTGTGGTGAAAGAAGGAATCAAAGTTGCGGTTTTTATTCCATTGATAAATGAAGAAGCCTACGTTGAGTATTGGAAATGTTTTGGAGAAGAAGGGGTCGTGGGTCGGGTTTCCAAGGGGGTGGGCCAAGAGGATAAGTAAAGCCCAATTTGGAATATATTTAAATTTATTTTTAATTTAAAAGTGTATTGGCTTCTAAGTATCATAACTATTTCATACGATGTCAGAATCAGACGAAACAAGATCTGTTAGGATCGTATGGACGGACACTACCCAATGGAACTGACTGGGAGCGAATCAGAGCCCATTACAATTTATGGCAAAATAAATTGTCCATCTGAAGCAACTAATGCAAATTGTTATTTAACGGTTAACGCGAAATGTGAGTAAACTCACCAACTCTTCTCAGTTATGTTTTTCTAAAATATTATTAGAATTTATAAATGGTGGTTGGTTGCTGTGTGTTGGCTGTTTTGGTTGAACTGCTAGTCAGTTGATTGCAAATATAGATAACGATATAGATATAAATCGTTAATCAAATATTGATTCTGTTAGCAGAATATTTCATAGTAAAATAAAATTGATGTTAATTTTATTGTTTAACATCTGTGGATGCAGGAAAACAGGTTGGAGGGACCCAGCTAGGTTCCTCAACATTTATTTTACTATTTTTCATATATTGTGTTATATGATGTGATATGAAATCTGTTGTTGATTTTGTATGTTTGGAATGATACCGATCATTGTTATATGGTACATTAAATACCATAAGGAATACTGGAATGTTAAAAAGGAAATTTTCAATGTTATATTGAAAAAAAGAAATATTTATAAAATCAAAAGATTTTATAAAAAGAAAATATTTATTTAGAAAATAAATAGATTTAAAAGGGATATTTATTTGTTAATCAAATAGATAGAATTGAAAAGGAATATTTGTAAACCATTTGCAAATTCAATTAAAAAGGGATATTTATTTCAAAAATAAATAGAATAGAAAGATGAAATATTTGTAAAACTAATAGAAAAGGGATTTATTTTGTAAACAAATAGATTATAAAAGGAAATACTTGAAAAAAATGACTAGAATTGTATAAAAGGAGAAGTTTACATTTGAAAGTTTTAGACCCGTGCTTCGCACACGGGTATAACATGCTATGGATTTAAAGCAAAGATTTTAAATAGAATCTATTTTGACCAATAGATTGATAAGTTAAATTTGTAAATAATATTTTATAAATCAAATGAAATGCTTATCATTGGATAAATAGAATATATAAGTCAGGACTTATATAGAGATGTAAATGTCGATTTCAACATCGATATTTGAAACTGGATATGGACGAAGAGTTAGTCGATTGGGAGTTAATCAGTTAGAATAAATCGATTAGAGTTAGAATTAATCGAATTAGGGTTAACTTAACATAGTTAATCGAACTAGAATTAATTGAATATTAGTTATTCAATTACAGTTGATCGAATATAGTTATTTGAGATAGAGTTAGTCAAATATAGTTATTCAGGATGAGTCGCCATTTCGTACGACTGCTAGCGTAATTCGCAGGGCTGCGGATAGCCTACGGCGGTCGGATGTTTCCTGAGGGAATCAGGCGTAACCATTGTGATCGCTGCAATCTAGAGTCAAGCGAATGGAGTTAAATCAAATATTAGTTAATCGATGTCAAGTCGAGTTAGTTAAGTTGAGTTAAATAAATCGAGTTAGTCGAGTTATAGTTAATCGATCAGAGTTAATCAGTTAGAGTTAACCAGTTATGGTTAATCAATTAGAGTTAATCAATTGGAGTTAAATCGAATTTGAGTCTTTCAAATGGAGTTAATCAAGTTCGAGTTAGTCGAGTTTTAGATTGAATAGGGTTAGTAAAAATGAATTAATCGAATATCACTTATTCGAAGTAGAATTAATCGAATATCACTTATTCGAAGTAGAGTCATCTATTATAGTTTATTCGATAAGAGTAATCGGATATAAGTTATTCGAAGTAAGTTTAATCGAATGTAAGTTATTCGAAGAGAAAGATTATCGAATATAGTTATTCGAAGAAAGAGTTATCGAATTTAGTTTATTCGAAAAGGAGCTATCTAATAGAGATTATTCGAGAAAGAAAGAGAATTATACATTGAATTTGATTATATCGAATTCGGGAAAGTAATATTTACTTTCCGGTTTAACCAAGATTTACTTATTTATTTACAAATTAGTGGTTTAGTTATGTAGTTAAATTAAGGAATAAAAGTTATATTTTGAAGTTGGATATTTAAGAAGAAAGGAATTATAACGCTATAGTTATAACCAATGTTTTAAATTAAAGAAGTGGATTCATAAATAGAATCCGAGAATTTTCGTAAGGAAGTTGTTAAAAGATTTGAAAGGTGAGCTTTGGCTATTTCGAGGTTAGAAATGTTGTTCAGTTAAGATCTGAGAGGTAATTATACCCCAACTTGATTGACTTCGTTTTTAACTAAGGAATGGTTAAAGTTCGGTAGTGAAGATTAGTTAACTGAATTGAGCCAATGAGTGAAATGGTTTGAATTGGCTTAGTGATGTTTTACTTAAACATCAGTCTAAATCAAATGAAGGAGTTTGGAAATGTTTTCCAAGTAAGGATCAGAAATGTTTTCCAATATAGGAAATAAGAAATAGAAGTAAATATGGTGATATGGTCCAAATGATTTATAAAGTATGTTTTTCCCAAATTTAGAAATTAAGAATTTGCGAATGTATAGAAAGGGAAAATGGATAAATTAATGATAATTTAATTAAAGGAAATAAACCTTTGGATGATGATTGGTCGATAGAATTTCCATCTGGAAATAATATCATTGTTTGTACACCTGTTTTTCTTTGATAATTAAATCACCGACTATCGAAGCTTTTGACCATTTTATCGTCGTCAATACGGAGAGACCGGGATCAGGTTCATTATCTGAAAACCACTCTGTATGGACATTAGCGTTGCGATCAAATATTGAAGACGAAGTTATGCAAGGACTATCGTGTTTTACAGAATAGTGCCTTTGGTTTGTCCAGTCCCAGGACAATGTGAATGGACGAATGTCTGATAAAGTATATCTAACGGATCACGTAAGTTGATGTCTTCAAATGTACGTACGTTTGGTGGCGGAGGAATTCGTTTCTCTTAGCTTTATACCTGTGGTATTTTTGAGGAAATCAAATTTTTGATTTGACGGGTATGACGATGTGGCATTCAAAGTGAATGGTGGTCACGTGTTTCAAAAGATACGTTATGACCTCAAGCCTCATCAACCGGGAAATGACAGAAATCGGGCAGGCAACATGGCTAAGTGGGTCGCTCCCATTAGGGTGTATATCACCTATCTAGAGAAAATCCAATTCATTCTTTTGTCTATTCGATGTTGTCCCTTTTTGGGAAATGGTGGGTAGCTCCCAACCGTTGGTGATATACATTCGATACACTCAAGCGAAATGATTGGTCGGTCATGTGTGGGCCGGGTTGCAAGATGTTCTTGTTGAATCCAGTGTATTTGCCTCTAGAGATACACTATCGGTAGGTGGTCCCATACCTTGTCATAGTTGGAATCCAATCTCCAATAAGCGCCCGCGGTTTTGTTTGTATACTATATATGTGGAACGTGAGATGCAAGCGTTCTGCTAGATTGCTAATTACTTGTGATTAGACACTATTATAATATCAGAAAATTATCCACTTCCAAAATTTGTTTTGGGTTATCGTAAGGTAAAAACCATCTGTGTTTATGTGTGGATTGGTCTTACGATTATTTTTTCTTTTGAAAAGAATTTTTAAAAGTTAAACCAAATGATTTAAGTTTATTCACACCAGTCCCATGACTGACCCAGAGTTTATTTTGTTTTGTTTTCCCTAAACTCTTGGGTACCCAAATTTGTACGGGCAGTCAAGTAGTTCAGGTCTTTACAGATATACTTGGAGGAGCTTGAAGCAGGAGGCTTATGGATTATATAGCTATTGTTATTTCCGCACTACACCAGAAAAGACCTTTAGTAGCGTTTAAAAAACGCTACCAAAGCTTTTGGCAGCGTTTTAAAGAACGCTACTACAGGTCACGCAACTAAAAGTATGTTTTCTTTTGTTGCGTTTTAATAAACGCTTCCAAATGTTTCATATAACCACACTTTTCAAACGCTACCAAATGTTTTCTCAGGTGTGTTTCTTTTATTTTCTGTAGCGATTATTTTGTGCAACTAAAACCTTTCCGTTGCGTTTATTTTATGCCACTGAAATTCAAATTGTATTTTTACATCTATTTCTGTAGTGTTTCTAAAACTCTACTAATTTATATTGACTATTTTATCACATATTTTAAATGCTACTATGTACTGTTAATGGCTTATATTATTTCTAACAATCGGTTATATAACAATCATATTAAAATCAGCACCAATCTTATAATTACCATATTCAAACCAACAATCAACTAATCATCATATTCAAATAATTAAGAACCCATTAGTCACATAAGTATTATCCACAACCATTTAGATAATAGTTATTTGACAACACCACAAACATTCACAAAAAGCTTTACACAACAAGTACCAACTAATATCATAATAATATAACAATTGAAGTCACGTCCATTGTTGCTGATGGTCTTCACTTCGAAAAGCTAATTACCTGAAAATAAGCTGGATAATCAACATAAGAATTTGCCATGAATTATCAAATAACATTCAAATAATAATTGACTGTTATTAAAATAAACACATAAACAATCAAGCCATCCAAGTATACTTAACAAATTTACAAGAATACCAAATTATAGCCAAAGAAAATCCGTGTTAGAATTCATTTTATAATAAGTTTTTAGCATTACTGCCCAAAAAAAAGCAATTTATTTTTAATTTTACTTTTTGGACTAATTGTTTTTTATGCTTCCTTTGTTTTATTTTAGCTTGTGTTACTAAAGAAAAACTATTTTTGCATTTGTTTTTATAATTATGTGTTTTGTCCACCCAATTTGTGTTTTTTTTCATTTGCTGTGATTTGCGCATTTATGTTTAGAGTTTTATTTTTCGGATTTTTTTTTCTGAATTGTCATTTGTGCATTTCCGCTTTGGTTGTAAAAAAGTTGTTTGCATTTGCCAAAATAGAACCGTTTCACAGATTTTGTCTTCTGTTACGAACTTCACAATATTCTATTTTTGTTCACCTCATTTTTTGTTCATTGTTTGCATCCTCTGATTTTTTTTCCTCAAATGTGTTGGATTCTAGGTTCGGATTAAGAAACCAGTCAGCAATTACAACAAAAGGCCAGACTGCTATCAAAACCGCCACATACAACTACAAATCATATAATTAAGAAACTTGAAGCAACTTTATTTATTTTATTTTTAAAAAATTTAATTTGGACCATCGTGTTTGTTTTTGTTTCAATCAAAACTTCATGATGGTTTAACAGATGAAGGAGGTAAGGGATTTGTAAGTGGATAACAGGAAAAAGAAAAAACAAATGACTGTTTTCCTATATGTGAGAAGTTAATCCCATGCCTTTTGTATCACATCAATTTAGTCATATTAAGATATATTTATTGTGGAAATTAGGTTGAAGTGCATTTTATTTCAGGGTAATAACCTCTGAAAAATAACTTTTAAGGACAATTTACAGAAAAAGACCAACTTTTTAATCTTTTAAATTATACAGGAAAATGATAAATTCTTTTATCTTTATTTATATATAATTAGAAATGATAAATTCTTTTATCTTTTTCCTATAAAATATTCTTAAAACTAATTTTTCAGAAGTGATGTCCTTGAAACTTATTATCTTGAACAAATAATCCTTTTAACTGAAAATCCCCATATTTATTCTTATACAAATGGTAACAGAACATTGTGCTTTGACTCAAGGTATTTGCAAATACAAAACTTCAGTTTGTGAAAATCATGCAAAAGCTTATTTTTATCATGATATATATCTAAACTTTTCTAAATTATAATGCTAGTTAGTAGTGGTTTCAGGCTAGTAAAAGTAATATTAGTTAATTTAAAGTCTTATATTCTCCTTTATCCCTGTTGGTACAGTAAGCTAAGCCTGTGAGCCTAGAAAAGGTAATAAACTGTTGATTCTCAATACCCAACAAAAAAGAAACAATTTTGGATTGAAAATGTATTGATGTATTATCAGTAATATAATTTGAAACAAACGTAAAACTTGAACGTGACACATATTTCAAGCCAGACTTAAATCTATCTTATGCTTTTGTGGGTAACAAACACAAGTATGTAGAGAAACCGCATAGATTAAGTGAAAAGCGTACCTCAGAAGTCTTAAATTTTCGAACATTGCTGGCATGGAGTTTTGAGTTGTCCTCACTGAGAAGAATAATAAATTGGTAAGTGGATTGTTTTTCGCTAATTAAAAAACCGAAAAAGAAGAAAAAAAAACATGAAAGACCTGCATAGATGGGACTAACCAAAATTGTAAAAGGCTTCTACCATATTCAAAAACAAGCATTGCTTAAATAAAAAAAAGTGGCTTTATTATGCGACTATACAACAACATCATTGTAATCAAATGGTACTAAGCCTATGCTACACTGAATCTTGTGCATGGATACCTTCAAATTACAAGGAGAATCAGCGCTTCTCCTAGAAAAGCATAGTGCAGAGCCGAATATGATGCACTCAAATTTTCTTTCTGGCCCTCTAAAATCATAAATAGGGTGTTGGAAGCAATCAACTGGATTTGAATTCAGAAACTAATCTAGAATAATGCAGAGAGTTGGCTATAATATCTTTTTTCTAAAAGCACATACTCGGAAAGATACATGTGTGAAAATTGCAATGTGATACGTTTATGCATTCTTTGATATAGCTAAAAATCTATATCATAACACAGCAAAACATACATACCATAGGGTATAAGGTTCATATTCCTTTAAGGAGAAAAAAACTTCATTGATAAAAACAAAAACAGAAAACATTAATGCAATGAAGAATGAGTTCACAACAACATGTAGATTGAGTTGAGGCACTTCAAAGGTAAGGATATCAACTATTTGCAGCCTAAGGAACTATTACCTATCGAAGCAGCTTTAGAAGACAGTGTAACTACTAACAAGTGTTCATAATAAGCAAATGGAATACCTGAAGATGCTCAAGCTAAACGGTAAAATCAAGAAAGAGGAGAACAAGAAGTTGAGCTACATTTTACATCATCAGCAATTGGCAATGGAAGGAAATTGAAGCAGGTTCCGTCAGAGGGCAGCGGGGTGTGCTCCAGAAATGCCAACTGCATTAAGGATGCAACCATTTCAGCCAAATTTGCAACAGTCTTGAATGCAGCTAACGGAATTTACGTATTTATACATTAGCAGCAGTAGGTGTGTAAAACTTATTAGTTTAATGTGGATGACTGTATGCCAAAGATTATACTTCTATATTTGTATTGTAGAACTATCTCGTGACTGTATGCCAAAGAAACAATATTTTGCAGTTTAGAATACCTTGGCATGGATGTGTGCACATTTAAACTTAGAAAAGACTGAAAAAAGAATTCTGATAAAAGAGCACATACAAATATATAAAAGACAGTGTACCGATATACGATATAACTTCAATAATTTAATTTGTTGTTTATTTTTAATTACTAATATATATTGATAATTTACACGAATGAATAAATAAATTGAAAAATTATAAATTATTCTGATTTAGTTCAATACATAGAGCACTTCGATACAATCCCAACACAAAAAACCGCATCTATAACAGATCTTATTTGCACACGTTATTAATTTTTAAAATTTATAAAAATTTAACTTTATTAATTAAATTTAATTATTTAATCTAATCGCACCTTAACGGCTCGAACTGGAACCATTAGGCTACGACGCTACTACGCGTCATAGTCTAACGACTCGAACGGCTCAAATACGAGCCGTTGAAGAAACATGGCAAATTGGTCGTTATGGTTACGAACACGTCGAATGCGTCTGTAACAATAACTGGGGAGTTTGCCCTCTCGAACACCTCCTTAGCTAATAGGGATTTCAATCGCTCAACATTTCACTTTATTTAATACACCTAACTTTATGTATATATACTCATTCCAAAATGGTACAGATTATATATATGATGCGCCAATGTGCATCAATACACAACAAAAAATATTATTAAACTAAGAACAATGACCTGTAATAAACGAGTCTACACAAATACAGGTTGTCAGCATGTACCATGACAGGATGGAACATTAATCGCAACAAGTATATGCCAAGAATGCACTCCAAACAAGAGACTGTCAATATAGTGCATTTATATTATATCATCATCATTTTAGGTGGACAAGAATATCCATAAGTCCACAACATACATGAAAAAACAGCCAAGGAAAATTAATGGAATGCTAAGTCTGATGCATGAGGAATTGATGCTACAGCCAAAAATATGGGTTCACTTATGAAATCAGAAGGAAAAAACACAAGTCAAATCGAAATTCAAAAGGACAGTACATGAATTTCAATAATAAGACAACGAGATTTCTATAGTAAGCAAGGCAGAGGCGGTAACACGCTCTAATACCAAATGTAAGTATAATCATGCTCTCTACTATATGAACATATATTAATGGAAGTCGAAGCGATAAAACAAGATCGATTCAGTTACCTCTAGCCATTGCTTTTGACCTTGCAAAACAAACTGAACTTGTATGTGTTTCCCTCCGTTCAAAATTTGCTTATGCTCTGACCGTTAGCTTCCAAACCCTCCTACACACTTTAGATGATTTTTCTTTTACTTATGAGAGTAGGCATAATGATATATTTTACCTAGGCCTCTGAATTCTGAGGACCACTCTGAAACAAATAAAGGGCAAAGAAGGAAAATGAATATTGTAGATTATCAGATTTGCACGAGATCAGATGTAATCAAGATGCAATTTGCAAGTAAAAAAGGTATTTACCCGATGCTCCAGTTCGATTTAAGTAAACCAACATAGCTATCACCATTCCGGTGCTTGTTCTTCCACGAGCCATTTGACATTTAAACATTATTTCAGTATTTATGTCCACCTGCGATAGATAAAGGTAATGGTGAAAGCAACACATACTTGTTGATCACTGATTGAGAATAAAAATTGAATAAAATAAAAATAAAACAACAAGCAATGATCTTAGGAAGAACCAAAACATTGAACATCCTAATCAAGACCGGTTTAAAATAGGCGAAGAAATAAAAACAAAATATAAATAAAGTCGTATGTATCAATATAAGTGTAAAGTAAATATACATCTGAACACAAAGAACCGTCACACCTGCATTGCAATAGACAAGGGGCAACCTCAGCCAAGGGCGTGGGCATAGAAGGCAAAGGGGAGGTCCTATAAGGGACAGATAAGGGTGCAACCTCAGCTAGGGATCCACGCACTTCACATGAAACACATGCTCATAATCTAGCAGCTGCCTTAGCTCATCCTTCATCTTATAATCCAACAAATCTATCAAGTAGTCATTCACACCCATCTTCTCCTCATTCTTTTCACCACATCTTCCGAGTACATCAGTTTCGGGTAGCTTCCAAGGGTCTCCTCGCCAATCCCAGCCTCCATGTCGTAATGTGTGTCGATCGATGTCGCTTCTGATTAGAATGCCAGTGGGTGGATTGGTGGCGGCGCATTCCAAACAACAGGGCTCCAGAGCCTATCAATCTGGAGCAGTAGTATATACATTAATAGTGTAATTATGTACGTATGATCATAAGAAAATTTGGGTAGTAAATATTATTGTTGTTTAGGACTTAAAATGTTATCACCAATCACCAATAAAGTTAAGATAAATGACATTGAACTGTAAATTTTCCCCTTGTTTTCTTTCCCCACCTACAACACAAGTGCGACAGTTGTAAATAGACGATAATAATATAATCAGGCGGCTTGTATAAATACAACTGAGGTGTTTCCATTGAAAAAGAAAATTAGACAGCAAGTGAGATACAAGTTATGTGAAAGACATGATAAAGTGGATTGGTATTGCGTAATATGGCAAAAACATAATGCAAAGAAGATGACGTTCTGTGCATTTAAAGTCATGATGCATTAGTTACTTATGAAGGACAAATTATCAAGGTGGGGAATCCAGCTCCATGACCACTGTCCTTTATACTTGAAGAAGGAAGAAACACACCAACATCTCTTTTGTTCAAGCCATTATAGAAGATTAGTCAATTCTTAATTCCGGTAGCGATCACGATTAAACAATATAACAAGATACACTCTAAATGATTGGGAAAATCTTATTTCAGCATCAAAAAGACTGGGAAATCAAACAACATAGTTTTATTAACAATTATTCAACAATAGATCAACGAAAAAGCAATTTTCAGGCATAACGTACAAAGAGATCCTGATACAAAATCCCTAAAATCTAGTTGAAAAATCATCTGAAATGGAGGTATCAAAGAATGCCCTATCAACGATGGAATAAATCATTTACTCCATCATTATGCGTATTCCATAAGTGAATCAAAATATTGATAGCGGTCGATAGAGAAGAAAAACAAATTTGGGAAAATTAGAAATTTAATTCATTCAACAAGCAAAAATTTTGTTAGAAAAGCAAGCACAACGTAACATAGAAACAGGCAAAAACTCAGGTTATCAAAGTAAAAGGGCAGGGTATCATCAAATGCATGCCTTTATGAGATACTTTGGTTTTTAGGGCTCAGCAACTTCGAAAGTTCCTGAACTTGAACAATCTTAAACGATGTAAATCTTCATAATTAAATATTGGAATCCAAGCATGTGAATTCAAAAAGGTGAATCCATATTGTTTTCGTTCTGGGAGAAGACTAGGGTTTTTAGTGAAAAGAGGAAATGAAAAGGGTGAAAAGGAAAGTGGACGGGGCAAAAAATTCACCAAAATGTTGGCGGGATAGGTGTAGCAGCGTTTATGTTTTTCATTTTTGTATTTTTTACGTAAGTGGCTGCGATCAGATATCAAACACAACTGTATATTGTAACCAATTATAAATTTTCTTGTAGTGCCGCTGTGTGTAAGTGTTGTACTCTGATAATGTTATTATATATATACACACTATTTTATTGCAAAGTTATGTTATATATTATATTTTGTTCGTTCCGCTGTGAGATTCGTGTTTACTCTGATTGTGTTCTTCTTCTTTTTCTATTCTAATTTTCTATCTTATCAATTCTCACCCTTTAACTTCTTTCTATTAATGATCTGGAATGTTCGATGTCTGAATGGTCAACATGGTAGTTTGGTGTTGATTTTCGGAGTCGAAAATCCCAGTTCGTTACAATTTCTGACTTCGTATTGATGATACGGTCCTAACAAAACTAATTCGTCAAATTCTGAGACCGTTTGAAAAATGTCCATTTTCTGGTCGATCGAAACTAACTAAAACGGTCACAACACGTTTTCCTTCGCCATATTAATCCCAAAAATTATGAATTTTGGAATATAGCAATAATTTGACATCTCGGATCCAACAAAAGTGGTTTCATCGTAAAAGGAGGTCGTTTGCAAAATTTCCATTTTTAAGGGCAATATTTTCCATAGCGACTATTCTGAAATTTCAACTGGACATAACTTTTTATTCCCGCTATGAAATTTCATTTTTTCGGATTCGTTGAAAAGAAATTTTCAAATTGATTCTAATATTTTTGGTTTCGCTAAAATCCGGTTTATTTTGAATCCTGTACATTCATTTGAAATTTGAAATCGAATTTTCAAACACCGCGCCATTTTCAATTCCTTTTATAATTAAAATAAATATTTATATTCTAATGTCGATTCAAATAAATATATACATTCTAATTCTATTCAAAATAAATTTCTTGCCGTTATTATCTAAAATTATTCATTTTAAATAATCAAAATTCATCAAAATTGCCAAAATAAAAATTTTAAATTAGTTCTGATTTTCTGGGTTATTACATTATATAATCTCAAATTCAAGTCACTTACTTGAACTATATAATTCCGTATTATAATTCTAAGGACTTCTAATATATTAATATTTATATTATGCAGTAAATATAATATAATATTATTTTGTTACAAATAAAATAATAACATCAACAGTGTTATCAATCTCATTAAATGGATTGCCTCTAGGGCATAAACTCTAACAATCTCCCACTTGCACTAGAGTCAATCATTCACGTATCGTATACTCATGAAACTAGTGTGACTATTAAACTTCTGCTGCGACAGAGTTTAATTTAGTAGGTCTACAACATTACAACGTTTGTAACTTTGCAGATATGTCCATTTCCTCTATGAACAACTTCTTATAGGAATTATATTTCTTAAATATATGTTTGGATCGATAATGAGTTTAATGTTTTAGGCCTGAGCAACAGTCATATTGTTATCACAATTTATATCATTGGATCAATAATGAATTAAGTTCAATCATGAACTTCTTAATCCAAACATTTTCTTTCTTAGAATCAATATTTATTTCTTGTTTTAAAACTAACATAATTTACAATAATTAATGTGTTATCAAATAACATTAGAACTATTGCCTCACTCACACTCAATTTCTTGTCTATACAAGATTCAATGACATTTTTGTGGTTTCGAGACATTTCGACTTCTATTTCATTCCTATCGGTATTTTAGAGATTGGTTCTCCTTTATAAAGGATGCCAATTTGAGCAATAAACATTTTATTCTCAGAGAATTTATAGAAATAACATCCATCTATTTCTTGTGGATATTACACAAAATAGTTATCTGATTTGGGCCTGATCTTATCAGAAGAAGGACATTTAATAAACGTCCTTACATCCCAAATCTTCACTTTAGACATACGAGAATATTTCCTAGTCCATATCTTATATGGCGTCTTCAGAATCGTTTTAGTGGGATTTAATGCAATTGTTCCAAATTTAATTTATTGGAAGACCTATATGACTTATCATTAATTGTATTTTATCTATAAGGTACGTTGTCTCCTTTCAGACACACCATTCCAATATGGTGTTCTAGATGGAATGAGTTATGAAACAATTTCAAACTCATATGGACAGTCATTAATTAATTGGCTTAAACATTCTCTTTGACTTGTTCAAAGAGAATTTATTTTCTATCAAAATTGGTTTCTATCTCCACTTCGAATTCTTTGAATTTTTTCAAAAGATTCTAATATGTGTTTCATAAGATACACATATCTGTATATAATGATATCATTAGTAAATATGATGAAGTAACAAAACCTACCTCTAGTTTATGTATTCATTGCTCCATATACATCATTATGTACGAGACCCAATACTTATCACTCATTCACTATGTCAAGTGAAAGTTGATTCAGTTATTTTGCCTAATAAACAAGATCTGTATTCATATAATTCAAAATCAAATGATCTCAAAATTCCATCATTATGGAGTTTTGATATACTTTCTTGTTTACTGGGCTAACTGGTAATACTAAAGGTATATTGGATTTAAATCACTAAATTTAATCCACTTATTGTTAATGTCAAGTACATAATAGTTAAGGATGTAACGGCAAGGAATTTCGCTCGATCCGAATCGATCGTTAAACCGACCAAGACCGTTCGAAACCCCTGATCGTTTGAGAACAGGACAAATCAGAACGTAGACGGAAGAACATTTCATTATTATTACAACAATTCCATCAGAATACAAGAATATACAGAGTATAATTGAATAAATTACATTCGATAAATATCATAGATTACAATAAATTACATAGCAGCGAAAAATAATACAAAACACAACTGAAAGTAATACACGGATACAGAGCTTTCCGAGCATCGTTCCAGCTGTAAATCAGGATCCTGTGAATATAAATCCGCAAAACCAAAACTACTAGCTGCCCGTGTCGAAAATAAGGGCACCCAGAGTTTAGGTTAAAACAATAAACTCCAGGTCAGTCATGTGACTGGTGTGAGAACTAAAACAGCTATTTAAAACATTACTTTAAAAGAGAGTAATTCAAGGGACCACGCCGTATAACACGGAACGGGTTTCCTCCCAAGAATACTAGTGCATAGAAAAGACAACGCAATGCTTTTTCGAAAAATGAAGCTATTATAAGACCCAGGTCCCATCACACAATGCAACGCAAGCCGGAGGATAGGGTTTTTACCTTATAATAGCCAAGAATGCTTGATACGTTTAAAACAAATCATTTGATACTATTATAAGTGCATGGTGTATAAAACAACTTCAAATCATAAGTATCAATCATAGACGGCATAAGTGCCCCATCCCACTATGTCGCCATACTAGGCTCTACAAATAAAACCGAAATACACGTATTGGAAATTGGATTTCCGTCATGAGTCGAGGCAAGGGGCAAGCTCCTCTCCGCTTCGAGACACTCTAGCAAATGTTCCAGGACTACACACTCTGCGCAGCCACTTGGATCGGTTGGGCCGGTCCTCTCTTATGTTTGAGGATTGGCAATTCCTGAACACACGTTTCCAGGTCCTATCAGACCTAATATCGAGGCGCCTCATTCCAACAACCACAAAGGTGAAAAGTATATAAATGTCAGGGCTGGTAAGTCACTGACACCACCAAAGCTAGAAAGAAACGCCGTGTTCTCCCAACGGTCTGTATCCCGTTTTTGACTCATACCGAGGTGTGAGGCTCGCGAATCCACGCTATACATAAAGCTATGCCACGTAGGCCGTGCTTTGATCATCAACCACAAGACTTTGCTTTTCAACAGAAGCCTTGATCATTTTCCACTCAAGCATGCCACACTGGCAATTCATGCCATGCGACTGATGTCCATCGATATACAACCTCTTAGCTCGTACGTCTCAGAGAAGGGCTTTAAGCAAAAGAATAAATTCTCCGCCGCCAAACAGATGTATATTCAACAGAAATCAATCAACACAGAATAAAATCCAATGTCAGAAACACAATCCATTTACAAGTTCGTTCTGGGTCTGAACGAAACCGGAGGCACTTTCCTCGCATATCCATCGATCTCCATGTACGTTTGGACGACCACCAACTGATTCCCTCATCTTGGGTGTATAGCCCAATCAAGATCATCAGTAATCACCCAAACGATGTGAAGACTTCCAGTCTTCAACCACCGTCTTCATCTTCGACATATCGTCGAATCGGTTATTCAGAATGGGTATAAACCCAGCCTTTTTGAATAACCCGCGTATATAGTTAACAAATGTTACATAAACACAACATACACCTCATTCGAATTCAGCAGCCACTAACCGTAAATCAGGAAGAGAACAATTTCCCAAATATTAACCCCAAAGGCCGAAACCAACATCAGATCAATACCCAGGAAACCATTCTTCTTAGCTAACCTACAGCTAGTTTCTAAATTTCATATTCTTGGGGAAAGGTTCCCATTTATTTTATCAAAGATAAATTCTTTAAATTTATTCTTTAATCTTCCTTTGGATGTCATATAACACCAAATTATGGTTTTTCCAAACTACTCGAGATTAGCGAACCACACCGAAGTAATTATTTATTTTATTTCCCAATCCCAACCTATTCATCCCATGAAGTAAAACCGGTAATACTCCATATCTAACACCGTGGTGTTATCGGTAAATTTAATTACCATTTCACGTTCAAATCTAATTAAAGATTTGACTATCGTTTTGGAGCAAAACTGGTGATACTCCATTCTCGCTCACTTTCTAAATTTGATAATTTAAATTATCAATTCGCATTTCAGTCTAATTACAGATTCATTAAAACTCCTTTTACTGGGTTAAAGAACTAATGTCATTTAAAACACAATTCACGATAAACCCTAATCAATTCTATTTACAACCCATTTCACATCCAATTTATTTATTTTAAAAATAAATGGGTTTGAATTTTAGTTCAAAACTAGTTTATTTCGATAAAAATCTATTTTTGTCTTTTCAAATATGGAGTTTTTCACCCCAATTTTTCCCAAATCATTTCTTATGATTTTACACAAATTATTACTATTTTTAATAATTTTATCAAGGCCCGTACAGTCGATTTCCATCAACGGCCATCGAACTGCACTTACAGCGACCTTTTCTAAATTTGATTTGGACGTATCTCCAAATCCAACCATTAGATTTCAAATTTATAATATTCATTAGAAAGCTCTTTTCGATACGAACCCAATGGTTCCGGTTTTAGGAGAATCCGACGGTCGGATCTCCCGTAATGTCCGTTCGAAGTCAATGGTCAAAATTTACGAACTGCCGCGGCGTGGCGCGTTCTATTCAGACCATTATATATATAATATATATATATATATATTATATATATCTCGTCGATTTCCCCTTTTTAAACGAATTTTATAAATCATTTCAAATTTGTTTCAAAAACAGTTTCAACATTCATTTCAAATTCAAATCGATTTCAATTCTATTTCAAATTCGTTTCCTATTCGATTCAATTCAAATTCGTTTTCTATTCAATTCAAATTCGTTTTCTATTCAATTCAATTCAAATTCGTTTTCTATCCAATTCAATTCAAATTCGTTTTCTATTCGATTCAATTCAAATTCATTTTCTATTCAACTCAATTCAAATTCATTTTCTATTCAATTCAATTCGAATTTGTTTTCTATTCAATTCAATTCAAATTCATTTTCTATTCAACTCAATTCAAATTCATTTTCTATTCAATTCAATTCGAACTCGTTTTCTATTCAATTCAATTCAAATTCGTTTTCTATTAAATTCAATTATAAAAATGAATATAATCGATATAAATATCGTTCGCGTCAAAATAGCGCATCTCTAATCAACACGGCTTTATATATTTCAATAATTCCGTTATTCTATTCAACAAATGAATATTTATTCTATTCAATATGCGAATCTATATTTTTGTCAACACATGACTAATCTCAACGAATGAGTACTGTCCACGTGTGACTATTTTTGTTATTCAATATATTTTATAAAAATTATGGTATCTACCGTTTGATTTAAATCAGACTCCAACCGTAAATTAGTAAGAGAACGATTCCCTAAATATTAACCCCGAAGGCCGAAACCAACATCAGATCAATATCCAGGAGACCACTCATCTTATCTATTTTCCAGTTAGTTTCTAATTTTATATTTGATAAAGATGTAAATTTTATTGTTAAAATATTTCGTTCAACACATGACTAATCTCAACGGATGAGTACTGTCAACACATGAACCTTTATTTTATAATGTTCTTTATTTTCTAAATTGGAATGAGGCCCAATCAATTACCATATAATGGTAATTATATGGATTCCATACAACACATGTATATAATAGCAACGATAAATAATCAACCATCATCCAAAGTGCACTACACTGTATAAGCATCAAATATAGATATATAACGCTTATAACAGTCTGTCAATCCATCGATCGACATATAACTAATTACTAGGATTAGTGTATGCCGTATTTTATCACAATACCCGTGTGGGGTTTCAAATAATCAAACACAGATTTTATTTGTGCAGTTGGGCGATGTGTAAAATTTATCGTCCCAATCAATGTCCTTCAAATAGGTGTACATAAACAAACCGTTCGGTTTGTAAATGAATATTTATTTATTCACGTTCACGTTAAAAATTATATTTTTAACGACCAAATTATTTTATTCACCCTATGAATATATTTTATTATCTATTTCACATCAACATCACAAACAATTTTCACAACACATCAATCAAACAAACCATCCATGGTATGTGGATGACAGGTGTCGGGTGCTACTAAACACCGTCTGCATCCTATTATATATATATATCTAGAAAATTTAAATTAAAGAGTGAGAAATTCTCACCAAAGCTATCCCAACTTCACGACACTTCATTTATAGAAATCTTCGTCGTTCTCGCCTTTTGTCACTTTCGTTGCCCGCTTTCACTACATATATAAAAATCTCATTTTTATATTGTTGCTATGTATATAAAAATCATATTTTTATAATTGCCCCATATGGATAAAAATTCTATTTTTATACCACTACTATATAGATAAAAATTCTATTTTTATACCGCTACTATATAGATAAAAATTCTATTTTTATACCGCTACTATATAGATAAAAATTCTATTTTTATACCGCTACTATATAGATAAAAATTCTATTTTTATAATGCTACTATATAGATAAAAATTCTATTTTTATACCGCTACTATATAGATAAAAATTCTATTTTTATAATGGTATTCATATAATAAAGATTATATTTTTATATCGCCACTTATATAAAAATCACATCTTTGCTCCTTCTATGAAATAAAGATCAAATCTTTAACACTTTTATAATGCAAAAATCATATTTTTGATTCACTTTCATATATAAAGATCGAATTTTTATTTCATCGCTATAAAAATCACATTTTTATATTTCTACAATATAAAAGATTATATTTTTAACCTTCTAGTATAATAAAAGTTATATTTTTACCCTCTTGCTTATATAAAAATTATATTTTTGATCATATAAAAAATCTACCCATTTCTTTGTTATAAAAATCTTGCCTTTCTAAATATAAAAATCGAATCTTTGTAGATATAAAAATCCGATTTTTTTTCCTATGTAAACAAAAATGAAAACTGAATTAAAACAGTAAATAAAAACTTACACTAAAGAGGAGAGGGGAGGGTGTCTCTCGTTGATCGGAGCACGGCTGTCTTTGGGTGAAATGGGGGTGCGGAGGTTCTAGACGAGGAGGAGATGGAGGCGGAGGGCGTGGGGCAATCGGAGGTCGGGATCGAGTGGTGCGGTGGCTAGGGTTTGGCCAGGGGGCTCGTCGATTTGGCGTTCGAGCATTTGGGGGGCGCGATGTCCATTCGAGAAGAGAGGGAGAAGCAGCGCGAGAGGGAGGCGCGATGAGGGTCGGGTTGTGGCGTCGCTCCGCCTGAGGAGGGAGCGGCGGTGTCCGACGTCGACGTGGAAGGGGGGCGCGTTCGATTCTGATTTGTATTTTTTTCTTTATTTAAAATGAACGGGGGGGGGGGGTATGAGGAGAGATAAGGGAAGAGGGGGTTTAAATATATATTTTTTATTCTCCAAAAAGCAACTTTTATTGACGAACTCGAAACGAAACCCATCGCCTGTCGTCCACAGCTAATTACCCTCATTCCGAACACAATGGGATATGTGTCGTAAGCTGATTCAATCGTTTCGATCAGTTTTCGTCAAAACCAACATATAACTCTATATATTGAATTTGAACGTGCATTTCACTTTACTGGGGTCACATACGAACTCTAAAATTTCCCGAAAAATATTTTCTAGCTTCATATTGACAATACGGTCCTAACAAAACTAGTTTCGTCGAATTCTGAGACCGTTGGAAAAATGGCCATTTTCCAGTCGATTAAAATCAACTGAAACTGGTCAAACGCATTTTCCTTCGCCACGCTCACATATTGATTCAGAAAATTATGAAATTTGGAATCTAGCAATAATTTGACATCACGGACCCAACAAAAGTGGTTTCGTCGGAATCCGAGGTCGTTTGCAAAATTCCCATTTTTAAGGGCCTGAATTCCATAGCGACTATTCAGAATTTTCAACTAGACATATCTTTTGATTCCCGCTATGAAATTTCGATTTTTCGGATTCGTTGGAAAGATATTCCCAATTAGATCCTATTATTTTTGGTTTCACTAAAATCCGGTTTATTTTGCACCCGGTACATTCAATTGAAGTTTGAAATCGAATTATCGAACTACCGCGCCATTTTCAATTCTATTTATAATTATATATAATTATTTATATTCTAACGACGACGTATATAATATATACGTTGAATTCATTCAAAATACATTTCTCGTCGATATTATTTTAAATAATTCATTTTAATATATAGAAAATTCGCTATAATTGCCAAAATAAAAAAATTAAACTGGCCCAGATTTTCGGGTTATTACAAAGGATTTACAAAGATCATTAACTATTTGTGAAATTCCATACGATATTTCATTTAAATAAAATGAATAATAATTGTTCTTTTATTACAAATGAATTTCAAACTTGTCTAAATGAGATCTATTATAACAATTATCTTAAGTGGAATTTCATTACAACAATTATTTTATTTATTTAATTAAGCCAGCATAATAAACAAGAATCAACTTCCTATGGATAATCCAACAACATTTGCTTCATTTACAATCGTAAGTCCACTTATCCTTTTATCATATTTCTACTTATTCTGCTATTTCTGTAAATCAACATACATTTATGTGATTTATATCTAGTACCTAGTACTAGAAATGTATAAGTAGATTATTATAACATTTATATCTTATTTAGTTGAAGTCACACTTTAACTTTTATTTTGGATCCTCTATATTTGTTAGAAAATTACGTTTTAATTTGTTTGAGGACAATCCTCAAATTTCAATGTTAGTCAAAAAAATTGATTTAATTCAATTTATCCTTCTCAAGAACAAATTTAAATTATCGGAATTATTTGTTATTTAATATCTACAGCGGATAACAAATATTAACTGATTCTATTATATTTATTTAATATAAATACAAAATTTTGACAATCAAATTTTACATTTATATTAATGTATAATTAAAACTAAAATATGCTCCCACTTAAATTAACATCCCTCTGTTTATATATATATATATATATATATCAGTATAAATGTATAATAGTGTTCCAAGATCCATATCTAGTCATGCCTTGACCTAGTTTGGCTAATCCCCAAAACACAACCTTTTAGGTAGACATCTTATGTCAATTATATCGTGTATATAATTCTTGGATTGCATGATGAACATTTTGTTCAGTATTATTCATTTGCTCAAATATAGAATAATTCATGCTGTTGTCTCTAAGCCATAATCTTATTATGCAGCTTAGTTAAGTCAGACCCAATAATACAATTCAAGTATCACTCTTACTCCGTCGCACATAAGCAAAATAAAAGGATGCACAATGCTTTGGCATTACCTACATCCAGTGATTCTGGACATTGATGAGTGTACTATTGGAAGACTTCACCATGACTTAATAGAACAAAATTTACTTTAAAGAGAATTTATAATTGTAGTGGCGAACAATTTTAGAGTTATTTACACATAACAAAATATGTGTATTTCATATTCGTAATATTAATTGAATTTATATATATTTAAATCCAAAGATATACATATATTATGATTAAACTCAATAGAGTATATTGGTAGACTGCCTCTTCTTTTATTGAACATTTCATGTAAAGGTCGACATACCCTTTTGTTTTGTTGAGTATCATAATTATACTCATCCATAAAAGAAAAACAAGTTCCAGAAGAAGATATAAGAAAATCCACATAACATTTACAAAATACATGTAAACAAATTTACTGACCCAACAAAAGGAGTATAAAGGCAATCATATATATCAGTATATATATACATACAGTCCATACTTTATTATTATAGCAGATCCATTCACATGAATAGCAGCAATGAAAAGAAAGAAGTATAGAGATTTTAATCATAACATTTATACATACTTCCATTCAATCCTCAAATGCAAAACAATTTTGCAATTTAAGTGTCCAGTCAACTATGCAGATTGTATTTTTATATTCATAACAATTACATATATATACTCTTTACAAATAATATTACACCGATTCATGCAATGTTATGATCAATTCTTGCTGCCAATTTTGAGTGACTGAGTTGCCTCCTCGCTGAAACAGTTTCAATGGCACATCAATCCCCTATCAAAAACAATTTTCAATCTGGTGGGTTAGCATGAATTAAACACAACAAATGTATTTAATATGTACATATGCATTAACTCAAACACATACATCAAATGTAGGCAACAAGTCAGATGTACATGAACATTTTCTAAAGCATATTTATCTTTTCATTTGTAAACAGTGTGAAAGAAAATTTAACCAATATTAAGTTATTATATTCACTACCAGAAACAACATTTGTCTCACTGGAATGTACTTCGAAATATAATGACATGTGTGTATACATTATATACATCATACCTATTCCTTGTCATCTACATGACCTATACATAATGTAATTTTACTGACATGTTCAGTATAGATACATCAATTAAGTGGAGCTGCAACATTATGTATAACCATCATTGAATAATTATTATTTAAAACTTCCAGTTCTAGCTGAAACTGAGTTTAAAAAAATAATATGTCAAAATATAACCATCAAGACGGTTTAAGTATTAAAACAGAACACGTTTCGATATATATGAATTTAAGGAATGTATCCTCTTCTTCGATGAATCGTATCCATCATTCGATTACGATAATCTAGACATAAGCAATAATGCCAAAAAAATATGTACTGTACAATCATGTTTTAGATCAGCATTTTGTTTCGGATATCATATAGTTTTCCATTAAATCATATCTTATCTAAATAAGAACTGGAAATTCCAGTATATCCATGTGAATTAATATCAGATACTAATTCGGATTCAGTAAAAGAAACAAAACAGAATTTTGTTTATAATGAAACAATTTCATGTCTAAATCGGATGTTTTTAAACTGAGATTGGAGGGTGTTGTAACAAATTTTAGCATAACTTGCATATGTATATGCTGGTAATTAATAAAATCAGATTTTATTCGTCACTGCAAATCAAAATTAAGTCTGATCAATGCACATATCAATACAAGCTTAAACAAAGATCACTATAGTATCTAAATACTATAATTTATACTAATATCACAAAATAGATAGTAAATCATATTTACTGCAATTTTTCAAATTATATTAGTGTCATATATTCATTAATATAAAACTACAAACAGTATTTTTTAAAAGGGAATGTATAATAGATATATCAATATATATACATTTATACATAAGTATATTATAAAGCTAAACAACAAATCATATTTGCTGTAAACCATTTAAAATCTGATTTGTTATATTCTAGTTTATCATAAATGTAAAACCAGTATATAAAACCAAAGAGTACCTCCAAATATACCTCAGGCTATAAGTCATATTACATGCAATATATCTAACATATATCGATCTTCTTGCAAAACTGGTAATGTTAACATTTTCAGTAGGTGCAGTTTAATATTATATTCACTTACATATGTAAACTGCATTGGATTGAAAAAATATAACATCATTCAATATCTAGATTTGATTATGTTCTAAACACGTAAAATTATAGAACATTCATATATATAATTACATACAGATGTAATTATCAGTACATATTTATCTATATACATGAAAAACATGTCCACACAATTATGGACATATATGCTGTATAACTAGTTTATATAACTCTCTTTTGAATGATTATATATGTATATACAAACCATTTGTATGTAATCCAAAAGTGCTTTATATAATAAAATATTTTAAATATAATGGCATGACTTGTTCCAGATCAAAGTTAAATGCTTCTTTAAACAGGGTAACACAATGATGCAGAACAATAACTAAGACATTGAATATAATTGGCAGAGTATCAAATATATATAAATATAAATATATACATACTATCATCTGTATGACATATGTATAACTTAACATATTTGATAAAATAGACAATTTTCAACATAATTTAAAACATACATTAGACAATGATTCACTATCAAATTTGAAATGTCAGGGGTATGTGAATGCTAATCAGATGGAGGTGTTCATAACTTTCATCAGTAATATACGTGTTAGATGAATGATAAAATGATCAGCAACATTACAAAATAAAAGTACACACTTACATTTAACCTTCAATAGTTGCAGACTATTATGTAAACATTTTACATAATCTAAATGGTTTTAAACTACCCTCCTTATCAATACAAAATTTCAGCAATAAAACAAATTGATTCATATTGTGACATTGTATATAATTCTAGATTCAATACATTTTAAATATCCATAGAGTTAACAATTTTAATCTATAGATATTTTTATTTCAACATGTGTTGACTTAGTGATTTTATTGATTTCGGAAATCAATCAAAATAGAGATGATTATATGATGCACATTCAATAATAAGAGGTTCAATTCAAAATTAAACCCACAATACTAGTTTTACCAATGTAATTAATCCAGTTTGAAAGGATTAATTGAATAGGTATCAGTGATTAAATTGATATCTAATATCAATTTTAAATGGTTTTTGATTTTAAATCAAACACAAATTTTATTCAAAACATATCATTGTGTCTAACGTGTTATGGAGCAAAACATTGGAACTCGAATACTGTGGTCATTACCATAACTAATTTCAGATGAGCAATTTAAAATTTCACTAAAGCTTAAATTCAAATTCGGACATTCCACATAGATGCGCAGAATCATAAATCAATCTGTAGTCAATACTTGGGTTTAGGATTAATTCAAAAGTCATTAAACACCAACCCAAATTCAATAATCAATGTAAATATCTTAACACAATCAATTATTAGGGATTTCAAACATGTATGAACCAAGATTTAATTTAAAATTCCATTAATCGCAACCCTATGCTCTGATACCATTGAAGGGAATTTTTGGATAAATTGATCTAGTCGAAACCACAAAACTTAACATTTTAACACTTGAAATACACGAATCTATGCGATAATGATAAATTAAATAAAATTGAAACATTGATTAGGGTGTTATACCATTATGCTGAATCCAGATGAATCGGGACCAATATGAAGAAGATACATCAAATCGAAAGCGTGACAGGGCACCACGTCTCTAGAGTAGTCCACGAACGCCATTTCAATCTCGTCACACAGAATTGAGTGAAGAGAGGAATTGGTACTAGCCAATGAATCTTTTAATTATTTAGGGTTTTCTAAAACTTATCTTATCTGATCTAATCGTATTAAGATGGATAAAGGGTCGGCTTGCCCTTTTAAAGTAAAATGAAACCTTTAATAATTGGAAACCTTAAAATCTCCTTTTTACCATTTCAAACAAAATTAAATATCAACATTTGATATACTTATTTTAATATCTGCTTAATAATGGTTCTCTCTTTCATAGCGTTCTAGTAATACATCACTGCTACCCAAGTTATAACATTGAAATCAACGATTCGATGTAACCTTTCTGTGACCAGTGTTTCAATGTAATATAATCCTTTTAACCAATATATCCAGGATTAAACTCGAGCCATGGGTCGTATCATTCTCTTTATAATTTAATCCGTTTATCTTGATCGATGAACAGACTATATAAAACAAACCAATATTTGAGCATGGCCATGCATTTAATAGTCTGACTCAATCAAGAGTCCCATGGAAATCACCACAAATATATTGTAGGGTTAAATTCCATCTAGATCATTCATAATTTTCATTTGATTGGAGATGTATCCAATAATCACCGTTATCGTTACTCTGTTACGAATAAGTTTAGATGATATCAAAACACAAATATCCTCGAATAAAATTATAATGATTTCAGGTCCGAGGATCATTACATCATTGTCACTATGAGAATAACTTATTATACTGTTAATTATATTCCATGTAGTTATCTCACGGTGGGTCAGCCCAATACGCTATTCTCCAATACATATTTATATCTTGAATTTAATATCATGTATATTAATGATCAATGAGATGTGATCATCAGTCAATCAATATACTAGTCTCAACGCTTTATTGTTGTCCTTTATACAAACAATAAAACTTGACTAGGGACATTTAAGAATTATAATACTTAGTATATTATATAATCTCAAGTTCAAGTCACTTAGTTGAACTATGTAATTCCGTATTATAATTCTAAGGACTTTTAATATATTAATATTTATATCACGCAGTAAATATAATATAATAGAATATTATTTTATTCCAAATAAAATAATAACATCAACAGTGTTATCAATCTTATCAAATGGATTGCCTCCAGCGTACAAACTCTAACAGTTACTCCCATTTCGCAACCATCATTTTTTGTTTTATAGAATTAAGCAACATTATTTTTGTACTCTGTTAAACATGCACTATTATTTGCCTTAGCGCTCTAGCCTGACGTATTCCACTGATTGAAATTATGCAAAACTATACATTACTTAACATAAGGCTTTGGTTTTGCTATTTATGACTAACTGTTAGAGTAACCATGCTAATTTTTTACCATAACCACATGGAGTAGATTTATGTAAATGAATTCTGGTAATAAATGACACTTTCTCAATTTATATCTTTCTTATTTTGACCCTTACAGAATAATGTTATTATAGGCAGTAATACAAAGGAGGGGATGAGTGATACTACGAAAGTTATATAAGCAAATTCATGGTTGTCAACATTAAAAGTCATGAGTCAATAATACTCTATCTTAGTTGTAATATAGGGATGATTGAAAGGTAAATATCTGACAACTACCATACTTGCAACATAATTTCTTCATACTATAAATCAGCACTGACTCTCTCCTGTTTTATAGGCGTATGGATGTAAAAGTTAAAAAAATATGCTATTATTATAGAATTTTTATGTTAAATCCTACCGTAGAGAAATAATTCTAGGAGAGACCATAGTTCAAATTATTGTATTATTCGTCTGGATTACTCCAACTCCCTCTGACATTTAGGTAAAAAATTGTTTTTATTGACATCGATTGTGTAAATGTTGATTCATTATGTTTTAATTCATTCTTCTTTGTTTCACAACCGACTATGTTAGAATATATAATTCATGATATGTAATAAATAATAGAATGCACAATTTATTGGGAAGAAACGATACAATATTCCTTACCAAGTACCCAACCAAAACAAATACCAGTCTTAAAGACCCGTGCAACGCACAGGCTGTGTACTAGTATTTTTAAATGATGCCTATATTCACAAGAAGTCATGATTTCTTCGACAGTTCATAAGTAGACAACATGAAATATCCCTAAATCATGCACATATAAGCCCCCAAAAATAAAAACGGTTTTCGCATAACTTGAATCAACATACAAGTAGAAGTCAGAAACACACTACTATTTTCAAACAGAAAATTAATTATTGCAAAAAATGAAGATCTGAAGCTTACTGCAAGTGATGATGTGACTAAATCCATTTGCTTCCCTATAGTATTGATAGCGTCAGAGAAACCACACCAGGTAACAAACATCAAATCTGATATCTTCCAGCCCTGAGATAGAAAATTATTGAAATAACTTGTTAGAAACTCTACGCTGTTAAAAAGAACAGACATATATATATATATGTGTGTGTGTGTGTGTGTCCGTATATATATATATATATATATATATATATATATATATATATATATATATGTGTGTGTGTGTGTGTGTGTGTGTGTGTGTGTGTGTATAGAGTACAGAGTAGTAGTGTGTGTATATATAGTAGAAAGCAGTAATTGTTGGTTGCTAAAATGTATATCACATAATTCCTTCATTCTTTAGTTCATATTAACATTTTGCTCACATTATTATGCAATCTCATATGAAATATAATTTCAGATGAGCTTGCAATTGTCTCTGCAAATGCAACAAAATTGGATAAAAACATAGAAACATCCTAAACCTAATTAACATTTGGCTTCAGGTTAACACCCCTACACTTAGATTATTCAGCACCACGATGGAGATCTACATTATTACTGATCCTAATTTCTATGTGGTGCAATTAGTAAACCTAATGCACTTAAATCCACCATAGAATATACCTTATAATACAACTTAGTACTCTTGCTTATAACATAACAAGTATTCAGTTGCTCTACAAAAACAAACTCAACCAATAAAAATAGATTTGCAAGACACAAATAATGAAGTAGTTTTATAAGATTCAAACAAAGAAAACTTTTATAAGATCCAAAATTAATTTGATACTAAATGCTGATTTTCTGACTTTTCGATAAAATCAAAATCTCTTAGAAATTTTATTTTCTATAAAAAATAATTTAGTACATAAAATATAATCTAATTTACATATCTTGAATCGGCTGGTCAAAATAAACCCTTGGAACGAGGTTTAAATGAAATATTAAACTATTTAGATATATATCAAGAAAATAACGATCAATAAATGAGCTGGCATGGAAACATACTTGTATTACAGAGATACAGATCCTGCGTTTTATCGTTGTATTTATGATAACGCTTAAGCCATAGTTTAATATTTTTTACTGGAAGCTTTTCCATTTTCAGTTTTCGCTCAGCCCCGTCTATTTCACTAAATTTTGTTGGCTTGGGCTTCATATCCATGTCGACTTTTGCTACTGCCTGATTAATAAGATCAATAGCTACAACAAAGAAAAGATTCAATTATGAGAAGATGCTTAGAAAAACAGAAGACATGTAATCAAGAAAGAAAATTTCAACCAAATTCGCATTGTATGGAAGTAATCACATACTTACACACTTGCACAAACACATGCTCTCTATTATAGTACTAAAGTTACTAACAGAAATTTGTAGCTCCTATAGATTATAAATGTACTAGTCTCATTCTTAAAGTTAATGAAACAGTTACATAGGTATATATACGCGTACATACATAAATACATATATGTAATATATATGCATAGCACCTATAGTAAACTTATTTGTAATAATGTTCTAAGTAACAATAATATAATTTACTAAATAATTGGTTATTTTGGTAATTATTTAATGTATATATTTTCTATGTAAAATTTAGGTAACAAAACAACTTAGTTTTTTCTAAGCTTAGCTTGAACCACACATGTATTCTACAGCTAGTCCTAGCTCCCAAGGCTCCGCTCTATTTGGATTATAAAGCCAATTTTATTGCCCTGCGCGATGTTGGTCGAGCTACAATATGAAACTAGGAATTCGACCACTAAAATGTCAATTTATTCAGCTTACATAAAAGTAAACTTTTTGATATTCTTTTATTTTATTGTATTGCTAAGGGTATCATGGCTTGCGATAGGAGCTATTGTATCGTGTTTCGGTTGGCGGTTGACCATCGACCAAACACTATTAAACAAATGTTTAGCCAACGGTGTTTGCCAAATGAGCTTCAGGTTGAGTTTTCTATTTTGTTTAAACCCAAAGCTTGTTCCCATTCTCATTGAAAATGACAAGATTATTATGTAAAATGTAGGCAATGAATTAAAATCCCTCAAATGTTCTAATTGTTAAATCTTTGGACATAATGATAGCTTTTGTCAATTCATTGGTTACCCAAGCGAAACAAACAGAATGCTCACACTAAAATTAGTGAAGTGGAAGTGGGTATAGAATTACACAGGATGGAAGATAACTGAGAAGAGGCTACAACGGATGATATCCAAACTACCGAACTAAACACTGAGAACTGTTATAGCAAACCAGTCCAAATCCCAACAAACAACAATATTAATCAAAAAACACATTTTTCAAAGGAACCATTAGAAGGAACAGAACCCAAAATAATAGTTGATAGTTCAAAATTTAGTACACAATGATGCAGTCCAATTATTACTGACAGTCTAACCCGGTAATTGATAATATTATAAAGGGTAAATGTAAAACTAGTAGACAAAATATGAATTGCACTATGCTAAAATCATCCCAGATTCAGAAGCTACTGATAACACGGCTGATACCGTAATTCATAGTTACATATTACTTATATATCTAACCAACCATTTACCATTCAGTATGCAACTAAATGGAAATCTATTAGAATAATAAAAGAGAAGAAGCCTCTTTCAGTCCAAAGCCTCCATGCAATCGAATGTAATTAAAAATACTTCCCAAAACACAACGACTAACCAGCCAAAAATCAAATATGAAAAATTAGAAACAGTAAGGGATGCTCACTAATTAGAGTAGTAGTCCAAATATACCTTTATAGGTGGAGCTCCCTATATGGACCATCTGGGGTATGAATGCTCTTTTGGACAAATTAGAGACCTACATGGACCATCTAGGGTATGAATGCTCTTTCAGACAAATTAGAGATATTACAGCTAATTAATAGTAATAGATTTTCGGCCATAGGACTGTTAGGAAATTAATTATAAACAACGAATATTGACATGATATGCAAAAAAATTCCCACAATAATCAACAAAATAGCATAGAAATGTAAATCTTTAATTATCTAGGATTCTACACATTTTCTAATATCTTTTCACTTGCTAATGATCTATTCATTTCTTGCATATTACACAATACTGATGGTCTGTGTCTATTATGCACTACCAAACAATGCAAAAAATTATGAGTATACTAATCATAACAGATGCATGGTATATTTTGAATGAGAGAAATAGCAGGAATTTCATAGGAATTAAGATGCAATACCAGATTCGGCTAGCTCTAGCAACACAAGATATTATAGACTCGATTGAAAGCGCATCTCAGAAGAAATCAGAATAACACAGTTGATGCAGTGCTCACAAATTTGGGTCTTGGTGTGTAGGATTCTCGTATTACTCGCTCGAACATGGCGCAAATCTCTTGGAACTGACATCAACGGACCTTGGAGAGAGTAAAGTGGAGTGTTTTTCAAAACAGCGAAGGAATCCAGCAGATTGATTAATGGTGGATTAAAATCCGAGCGCATGAATTCGAGAGGAAGAATGGTTATCGTTTCGTATTGGGAGAAGATTAATTTAGGGTTTGAGTGACTTTTCCCTGAAGATGAGTTAGATGAAATTGTTAATAAGGAAAAGCGGGAAAAAGTAAAAATTCACCGAAAAGAGCAGGCGGAATAACGTAGCAGCGTTGATGTTTTTTCTTTTTCTAGATTTTTTATGGTAATAGTAGCTGTTATTTAGCAAACACAACAATAATACGCATCAAATAGTAGATTTTGTTGTAGTGCCGAAAAGGAAACAATAGCAGAGTAGGAAACGAAACAGAAAATGCAAAGTATTGTTAATGTACCTCGACATAAGAGTTACTCGGAGATTTCCACTCTGCATTTGGGATAAGCCTGTTTGATGCTATCCTCAGTCTCTCATGTACAGTCTCTAGGATCCCGGCTCCACTGCACTTTGACTAAGTGGATCCTCTTGTTCCTCAGAACTCGGGTTTCTTTGCCAACAATTTTCACTGGTTCCCTTCTCACTGCTAAGCTCGGGGTAATCTCCAAACCTTGCTATGCTGCTTCCTCCACAACCAAGTTTAGATCATGTACATGCCTCTGGAGTTAAGACACTTGGAATACATCATGCACCACTAGCAACCAGTCAGGCAACTGCACCCTATAAGTGAGAGTTCCAATCTTTTCGAGAATAGGAAATGGACCAATGAATCTCGGCGCCAACTTCCCAGTCTTCCCAAATCGAATTACACCTCTCAGTAGGGAAACCCTCAAGTATACATAATCGCCAACAGAGAATTCTAAATCCCTTGTTTGTGAGTCTGCATAGCTCTTCTGTCGGCTCTGAGCAGCCAGTAGTCGCTTCTTAATAAAATCAACCTTATCTAATGCTTCATGAATCATGTTGGGACCCAATACTAATCGATTGCTTGGTTCCACCCATCATGCGGGAGATCTGCATGGCCTGCCATATAATGCTTCAAATGGTGATATTTGCAAGCTTACTTGGTAACTGTTATTATAAGAGACCTCAACCAAGTGCAAGTGATCTTCCCATGACCCGCCAAAATCAAGAATGCACGCTCGCAACAAGTCTTTTAATATGCGGTTCACCCTCTCAGTCTGGCCATCTGTCAGAGGATGATAAGCGGTGCTCAGATTCAATTTTGTCCCTTGATCTTCTGGAATGCTTTCCAGAATTTGCTAGCAAATATCGGATCACGATCACTAACAATGCTACTGGGAATCCCATGTAGTCTTACAATCTCTATGAAGTAAAGCTGCGCCAGACTATGAGCTGTTTTATTAGATCTGACAGGGATAAAATGGGGAGTCTTCGTGAAACGATCTACAATCACCCATATACTGTCATTGCCTTTTCTGGTTCGGGGCAAGCCATCAATAAAGTCCAGTGTAACTGCCCGCCCCGCACCAACCGTCATTTACTCCAAAGGTGCGCTGTACACATGTCCAGTTAGCACGGAACGGGTCGTCGGAAGGAAAGGGAAGAAGGAATTGAACATACAAAGAACCTGTAGAATGTCTCACAGTGCATAGAATAAAATATAATAATAACATACTTGACATAAAACAGGAGAGACAGTGCATAAGCTGAAAACCAGAACTAAACATCATAGCAGCGGAAATTCAAAATACAGCTTATTACAACTTTCAAACTGTCTCAAAGCAAAAGCAAGATAAAGGAGGTACACTACTAATGCCCAAGTAGCGACCACCAATGACACAGGGAGAATGTGTATATATATATGTATCATACGTGGAAGCCTCCTGCCCGCCTCCGAATCAGCTGCCCGCCTCGCGCATCACCAGCTAACCTGTCTCTAGTCTGCTCGTGTGAGCACCCAGAGTAATAAGAGGAGACATAAAACTCTGGGTCAGACATAAAGCCTGGTATGAGCGATAAGCATCTAAAGTGAACAATAACAGGTAGACTAAAACATACCTGAACCTGGACCTGCAACCAAAGAGTTAGCACTACATACTGTACAACACTCTAAGGTACCATATCAAACGGTGTAAAGATACGGAGGTGGCGGAGGTGTGCATGTCATAACGATGGCAAACAATCAAACATAACATCCATCCTCACATCTCTCACTCAGTGCGTAAAGCATACGATATTCACCACTTCGATCACCCAACATGCCTTGCTACGATCACTCTGCCCCATGAAGTCATAAATGGCTTCACTGCACTGATAACGTAGCCACTAATTCCTCGCTATGTCCACTTGCCCCATGGAGTTATTCACCCCATCTGCGCTGGCTCATAGCCTTACCAATCCTTACTATGTCCACTTGCCCCATGGAGTTATTCACCCCATCTGCGCTGGCTCATAGTCTTACTACGCATCACCTTGCCCCTCAAGTCATAATGACCCTACTGCACTAATAACGTAGTCTTGCTACCATCACCTTGCCCCTCAGGTCATAATGACCCTACTGCACTGATAAGTAGCCACCATTCATTTTTAGTAGTGAATCGAAGTTATGAACGTCGACAACTCCTTAGCACACGTCCCGCAGCAAAGTCCAACTCATGAAGTCCACTCATTGGTTCCTATCTGGATCCTGAGTCAATACCCTTCGTTTGGACTACCTTTGCATCTCGGGTTATCAGTCTTCATCGGTTCGGTTCGGATCAGAATGCTCCTTCTTCACTGGATCGGGTTGGGTCTCCAGCTTGCCACGGTTCGGATCGTCATCGCGGTCCTCTTTCTCTTTGCTTCGGATCGTGCTCCTCTCCTCGGTTCGGATCGGAATACCCCATACGGGTCGGATCGCGCTCCTCCAACTCGTGGCTCCCCCTGGTTCGGATCGGCGTCTCGTAGTGCATCAGTTCGTGGATGCTGCTTTCCTCTAGTCGGATCGTGATGCGAAGCACAAGTGGATCAGATCAGGTAGCAGTTCGCGGTTGGTGCTCGTGGGCCTTGCGCAGATGGTTCGGTTCGGAGGAGATGACTCGACACGTGGTGATGTCCCACGATCCTATAGGGCGATCCGATCGACCCTCAATCCCCTATCCGATCCGAATCCCTGCACCTTGTCCAGCGAGTTGTTTACGCCCCTCGACGGCGTTTTCGACCATTCCAACTATTCTAACTAATCACAAAGCATTTCATACAGTCATAGCAACATGCATAATCAACCAGAAACATCAAAACATAAATATGATAGGTAGAAATGGATCAAACATACCCAAAATCCCATATTTCCCCTTAAGCATATTTAGGTGAAACTAATGATAGGATTAGCAAAACTTAACCAAATTAACCCAAATTCATATCAGAGGTCTAAAACATCATTTAAAAATTTATGAACATTTTTCCCGAATTTTATCATGCTTAAATTCGCTAATTAACACTAATTACCCTTAACTAGCCATAATTAGTGTAAAACTATGCAAATCACTCACCTTAGCCACACAATAAACTAAGATCTGAAATAAATCTCTGATTTGATGTGAATCCCAATGCTAAACATCAGCTTCAATGTTGCTTAGGTGTAGATCTTCCTTGATTAGAGGTTGCTAAGCCAAATCCTTGACCAAGAGATGATTTGGAGGTGATTTAGAGGTTAGAGGCCATTTTTAGGGTTCCTTGGTGATAAGTGGAGGCTAGAAAACTGAAATGGAATGATCCTCTATCTCCTTTTAGCCTCCCCATAACCCTAATCCCGAAATGGGTTATGGGCCTACTCACTAATCACCCGATTTGGCCCGGTTAAGCCGTTTTTCACCTTCCAAACCTTATTTCAGCCATATCTCCCAAACGGTAAGTCCGTTTGGCTATTATGACCACTCTACGGAAAGGTAAACCATCAAACGAATCCAATGGAAGTGGTTTCAGGTCAAAATTCCTTTCCAGTCAAAAGTTATGGCCAAAACAGTACCAACTAGGGGCAAAATGGTCATTTAAAAATCGACAAAAATCATGAACATGGGAAATGACTCTAATAGATGCTTCCCAAAGTTACATGACCATACGACTTCACATGGGAGAGAAATAAATATTCTACGATCCTATGATGTGTAGAATACGGGTCGTTACACTCTCTCCCCCCTTAAGAAATTTCGTCCCCGAAATTCCTTAAACCAAAACATACAAAGGATCCCGCATGCCTAACAGCCACATACAACAATCAAACATGCAAAACAAGCAAACAAGCATATCCTAGCATGCAGAAAACTAAATCGAAGTCAAAATCTTACCAGGCAAAGAGTTCTGGATATGCCTTCCTAATGCTCTCCTCTGTCTCCCAAGTACAATCATTCTCGTCCTCGCCCCACTGAACCTTGACTAGCTTCACCGCCTTCCTTCGAAGTTGCTTCGTATCGTGCCCCACAATACGAATCGGCTTGCGGTTCCCAACCGCCTCGGGTTCTACTTCGAAGTCCTCTAACTGATCAGGTGAAATAGTCATATCTGAGTCGTGAACGAACTTCCTTAGTTGGGAAACATGAAACACATTGTGAACTCCCGCTATTTTCTCTGGTAAGCCAACTCTATAGGCCAAATTCCCGACTAGTTCAAGAACAGGGAATGGGCCAACAAATCTTGGTGCCAACTTGCCTCTCCTGCCAAATCGTATCACGCTCTTCAACGGAGAGATCTTGACAAACACCAAGTCACCAACGGAGAATTTCAAGTCTCTTCTCCTCTTATCAGCATAACTCTTCTGCCTATCTTGGGCAGCTTTCATTCGTTGCTGAATGATCTTGATCTTATCGGAAGTTTCTCTCACCACATCTGGTCCAAGCACAAACTTCTCGCCAGTCTCTATCCAACATGATGGTGAGTTGCACGGTCTTCCGTACAAAGCTTCATATGGAGCCATACCGATACTGGATTGGTAGCTATTATTATATGCAAACTCTACTAGATGCAAATGGTCATCCCATGATCCACCAAAATCCAATATACAAGCTCTCAAGAGATCTTCCAATACACGATTCACCCTCTCCGTCTGACCGTCGGTCTGAGGATGATATGCAGTACTGAGATGTAATCTTGACCCTAGAGCCTCTTGTAAGCTTTTCCAAAACCCACTAGTGAACAACGGGTCTCGGTCACTCACAATGCTTTTGGGTACTCCATGAAATCTCACTACCCACTTCATATACAATTCTGCCAACTTGGCTGCCGTTCTGGTCGATTTGACTGGTATAAATCTTGCACTTTTAGTCAATCGATCCACAATTACCCAAATGCTATCCTGTCCCGATCTAGTCCTTGGTAAGCCATCGATGAAATCCATCGAGACTTGCTCCCATTTCCATTCGGGAATTTCTAATGGTTGCAACAACCCACTAGGTTTCTTTTGCTCGACTTTAACGAGCTGGCAATTCATGCATTTGGATATAAACTTCCCAACGTCTCTTTTCATCCCTTCCCAGTAGTAAGTCTGTGTCATGTCTCGATACATCTTATTACCACCGGGATGTATAGTCAGTTTTGAGTGATGAAATTCTCTAAGCACTTCATCTCTCAAACCATTCACGTTGGGCACAACTAGTCTTCCATTCTTTCGAAGCCATCCATCTCGATCAAGCCCATATACATTCATCTCCTCATCGATACCCATCTCTAACTTGGAGATGATTTCCAATAGGTTAGGATCGTCCCTCTTGCTGGAACCAATCCGCTCTATCAAAGTGGGTCTGATCGCCAAACTAGCTAGCATGACTGGATCCACTTCGCACCTTGGTCTGAAATCAAACCCCGCGATATACTCCAGTTGCTTCCACTCAAGAAACATAGCCCCTAAACTGGTAGGTCTCCTACTCAAGGCATCGGCTACCGCATTACCTTTCTCAGGTGTATATGCGATATCAAAATCATACGAAGCCAAGAACTCTAACCATCTCTGCTGATGGAGATTCAGATCTTTCTGAGAGAAGAGATACTTTAACGATTTATGATCGGTAAACAACTCAAATCTTTCTCCCAAGAGGTAGTGTCTCCACATCTTCAATGCGAACACAATCGCTGCCAATTCCAAATCATGGGTAGGATACTTCTTCTCATGCGGCTTTAACTGTCGACTAGCATAAGCTACAACCCTACCTCCTTGCATTAATACAACACCCAGTCCGGTACCACACACATCTGTGTATACCGTCATCTCTTCATTCCCTTTAGGAATGACTAACATTGGCGCACGCGTCAACTTCTCCTTTAGACTCTTGAAGGCATCCTCACACACTCCGTCCCAGACGAAGGACTGATTCTTCTTAGTCAATTGAGTCAACGGTGCTGCTATCTTGGAGAAGTCCTGGATAAACTTACGATAATATCCAGCTAATCCCAAGAAACTTCTTACATCTATTGCATTCTTGGGCGTAGGCCAATCCTGTACCGTAGCCACCTTCGCAGGGTCCACGGCAATACCATTCTCAGAAACAACATGACCCAAGAATCTTACTTCCCTTCTCCAAAAATGACACTTAGAGAATTTCGCTTTCAATTGGTGTTTCCTCAACACCTCCATCACTATCCTCAAGTGTCCCTTGTGTTCCTCTTCTGTCCTTGAGTAAACAAGGATATCATCCACGAACACAAGAACAAACTTATTCAACTGATCTCTGAATACTCGATTCATAAGATCCACAAAATAGGCTGGAGCATTGGTCAACCCAAACGGCATAACCAACCACTCATAAAATCCAGACGGCGTCCTGAATGCCGTTTTCCGAATACTCTTATATGCTACTCGAAGCTGATGAAATCCTGTCGTGAGGTCCAACTGGGAGAACACCCTTGCTCCTTCCAGCTGATCAAACAAATCATCTATCCGTGGTAGAGGATACTTATTCTTCCTCGTCACCTTATTCAACTCGCGATAGTCCACACACAAACGAAGGGAACCATCTGCCTTAGTGGCAAACACAACTGGTGCTCCCCACTCGGAGACACTCCTTCTAATAAATCACTTCTTCAAAAGATTGCTGACTTGCACCCCGAGCTCTCGCTGCTCCCTTGGTGCCATACGACGAAGTGGCATTTCTATAGGTCTGGCATCTTTCACTAAATCAATACGGAACTCAATCTCTCGGTGTGGTGGAAGCCCGGTCACCTCCTCGAAGACGTCCGGATACTGGCCAACCACGGGCACATCTGACGACTCATCCTGCGGGATGTCGAGGGAATTTACAAAACTAGCCATAACCCCATCACTGGGTAGACTACCAAACACTACCCTCCGCCCATCATCCGCCCTCACTGTCACCAAAAAGCCCTCACAGTCTACCACCACCCCGTATCTTTGGAGCCAATCGACTCCCAATATAATGCCATACCCAGTAAAGCCCAAAACAAAGCAATCACATACAAACATACATCCATGACTCGATAAGACCGGATTCCTGCAAATCATACTAAGGCTAGTCGAACCACCAATCGGGTTCGTCACAACCAATGGTCTATCGACTATCTCGGGTTCCAGTCCCAACCTATCTACCAGGTCACTAGATATGAAAGAACGGGAAGCCCCAGTATCAAACAAAACTCGAACTGGTACATCATAAATAGAAAGCATACCTTGAATAACAACATTCTTTCCTTTCTCCGCCGCAGTTGGGGCATTCGACGAAGAAGGAACAACATCAATAGCATATGCTTTCACAATCTGCTTCTCCTTAAGAGGTTGCGGACACTTATCCTTTTGATGTCCCATTTGACCACAGTTGTAGCACTTCCTTTCCGCTGGCTTGGCCCGACATTCTTTAGCATAATGGCCGTTCTTTCCACAGCTGAAGCACTCAACATCCTTCTTGCTCTTTTTCTGACCACCTTTAGATTGGTCCTGCTTCCTCTTATTTTGAGAGCTATTCTTGCCTCCACCGCCTGCTTGCGGCTTTGGCCCTTCTGCAGATGCAGCCTCAGTCTTTGACTTAGGGTAAAGACTCTCTGATCTCAAAGCTTTCCCCCACAATCGATTCAAAAGTCTCATCGATGTGATTGGTAAGCCTTTCCCCTAAGTATCCATCCAACCAAGTAATGAACTTCTCATTCTTCTTCTCAGGAGTATCGATAAGAGACAGTCCATACTTCGACAAAGTGTCGAACTCAGCAATATAATCAGAAACTGCCCTTCCGTTCTGCTTGAGTTCCAAGAACCTCTTAAACAACACTGACTTCTGGGCAGCTGGAATAAACTTCTCGCTAAAGCGAGCCTTGAACTGATCCCAAGTAACCTGATCTCCTGGAGTAGCTGTCCTTATGGCATTCCACCAATTCATCGCTCGCCCTTGCAGCTGACGAGACGCTAGCCTTCTCTTCATCGCATCCTCAAGACCCAAGTCATCAAAGATACGGTCACAGCTATCCATCCAGTCTTGAACATCTGTGGCCGACTTCGTCCCGTGGAACGGCTTCCCACCAAGATTAGTGTAATCTTTGCACAACTTGGCGAAATCGACCCTAGGCGCCTGCACTACTGGGCCAACACCAACTCCGGGATTGGGAACTGCCCCTTGTACTTCTCTAAGCATGTCTCTCATGAGGTTAGTAAACATCGCCCTCATGTCAGCGGCATTCCCATGGTTGGTCCCTCTACCAGCACCCTTCGTGTCTCGGCTCATTGTCAATCTAAAAAAGAGAAACGATTAACGACCCCATAGTGGTGCTAGTGCAGTGCGACTTCATTCTTATACTACTAATAGTATATATATACATAGCTTTTGAAAACCAAAATAATCACAAATACGCACTCTCATATACGTACTAACTCTCCCTAGTGTCTTTCCCTAGGTTAAATACGCAACCTAGAGCTCTGATACCAAGTGTGACGGCCCGCCCCACACCAATCGTCATTTACTCCAAAGGTGCGCTATACACATGTCTAGTTAACACGGAATGGGTCGTCGGAAGGAAAGGGAAGAAGGAATTGAACATACAAAGAACCTGTAGAATGTCTCACAGCGCATAGAATAAAATATAATAATAACATACTTGACACAAAACAGGAGAGACAGTGCATAAGCTGAAAACCAGAACTAAACATCATAGCAGCGAAAATTCAAAATACAGCTTATTACAACTTTCAAACTGTCTCAAAGCAAAAGCAAGATAAAGGAGGTACACTACTAATGCCCAAGTAGCGACCACCAACGACACAGGGAGAATGTGTATATATATATATATATGTATCATACGTGGAAGCCTCCTGCCCGCCTCCGAATCAGCTACTCGCGCATCACCAGCTAACCTGTCTCTAGTCTGCTCATGTGAGCACCCAGAGTAATAAGAGGAGACATAAAACTCTGGGTCAGACATAAAGCCTGGTATGAGCGATAAGCATCTAAAGTGAACAATAACAGGTAGACTAAAACATACCTGAACCTGGACCTGCAACCAAAGAGTTAGCACTACATATTGTACAACACTCTAAGGTACCATATCAAACGGTGTAAAGATACGGAGGTGGGGGAGGTGTGCATGTCATAATGATGGCAAACAATCAAACATAGCATCCATCCTCACATCTCTCACTCAGTGCGTAAAGCATACGATATTCACCACTTCGATCACCCAACATGCCTTGCTACGATCACTCTGCCCCATGAAGTCATAAATGGCTTCACTGCACTGATAACGTAGCCACTAATTCCTCGCTATGTCCACTTACCCTATGGAGTTATTCACCCCATCTGCGCTGGCTCATAGCCTTACCAATCCTTACAATGTCCACTTGCCCCATGGAGTTATTCACCCCATCTGCGCTGGCTTATAGTCTTACTACGCATCACCTTGCCCCTCAGGTCATAATGACCCTACTGCACTGATAACGTAGTCTTGCTTCCATCACCTTGCCCCTCAGGTCATAATGACCCTACTGCACTGATAAGTAGCCACCATTCATTTTTAGTAGTGAATCGAAGTTATGAACGTCGACAACTCCTTAGCACACGTCCCGCAGCAAAGTCCAACTCATGAAGTCCACTCATTGGTTCCTATCTGGATCCTGAGTCAATACCCTTCGTTTGGACTACCTTTGCATCTCGGGTTATCAGTCTTCATCGGTTCGGTTCGGATCAGAATGCTCCTTCTTCACTGGATCGGGTCGGGTCTCCAGCTTGCCACGGTTCGGATCGTCATCGCGGTCCTCTTTCTCTCTGCTTCGGATCGTGCTCCTCTCCTCGGTTCTGATCGGAATACCCCATACGGGTTGGATCGCGCTCCTCCAGCTCGTGGCTCCCCCTGGTTCGGATCGGCGTCTCGTAGTGCATCGGTTCGTGGATGCTGCTTTCCTCTAGTCGGATCGTGATGCGAAGCACAAGTGGATCGGATTGGGTAGCAGTTCGCGGTTGGTGCTCGTGGGCCTTGCGCAGATGGTTCGGTTCGGAGGAGATGACTCAACTCGTGGTGATGTCCCATGATCCCATAGGGCGATCCGATCGACCCTCAATCCCCTATCCGATCCGAATCCCTGCACCTTGTCCAGCGAGTTGTTTACGCCCCTCGACGGCGTTTTCGACCATTCCAACTATTCTAACTAATCACAAAGCATTTCATACAGTCATAGCAACATGCATAATCAACCAGAAACATCAAAACATCAATATGATAGGTAGAAATGGATCAAACATACCCAAAATCCCATATTTCCCCTTAAGCATATTTAGGTGAAACTAATGATAGGATTAGCAAAACTTAATCAAATTAACCCAAATTCATATCAGAGGTCTAAAACATCATTTAAAAATTTATGAACATTTTTCCCGAATTTTATCATGCTTAAATTCGCTAATTAACACTAATTACCCTTAACTAGCCATAATTAGTGTAAAACTATGCAAATCACTCACCTTAGCCACACAATAAACTAAGATCTGAAATAAATCTCTGATTTGATGTGAATCCCAATGCTAAACAGCAGCTTCAATGTTGCTTTGGTGTAGATCTTCCTTGATTAGAGGTTGCTAAGCCAAATCCTTGACCAAGAGATGATTTGGAGGTAATTTAGAGGTTGGAGGCCATTTTTAGGGTTCCTTGGTGATAAGTGGAGGCTAGAAAACTGAAATGGAATGATCCTCTATCTCCTTTCAGCCTCCCCATAACCCTAATCCCGAAATGGGTTATGGGCCTACTTACTAATCACCCGATTTGGCCCGGTTAAGCAGTTTTTCACCTTCCAAACATTATTTCAGCCATATCTCCCAAACGGTAAGTCCGTTTGGCTATTATGACCACTCTACGGAAAGGTAAACCATCAAACGAATCCAATGGAAGTGGTTTCAGGTCAAAATTCCTTTCCAATCAAAAGTTATGGCCAAAACAGTACCAACTAGGGGCAAAATGGTCATTTAAAAATCAACAAAAATCATGAACATGGGAAATGACTCTAATAGATGCTTCCCAAAATTACATGACCATATGACTTCACATGGGAGAGAAATAAATATTCTACGATCCTATGATGTGTAGAATACGGGTCGTTACATCCATGGAAATTTGGTCCCACTTCCAACTTGGAGCCTCTAGTGGTTGCAACCATCCTGCGAGCTTCTATTGATCGCATTTAACTTGCTGACAGGTGGAACATCTAGCAACATATATGGAAATGTCCCTCTTCATAGATCTCCACCAAAATGTGCGCTTGAGGTCATGATGCATCTTGCTCACCCCTGGATGAATACTGAGCATAGATTTGTGACATTCATCCATTACTTCCTTTCTGAGCTCAGGAAGGTTCGGAACACAAATTCGGCCTAATAGCCTCAGAACCCCTTTGTCGTCAATCTGGAAACTCGTAGGTTCTCCTTCCCTAACTCTTTTGCTAATTCTCTAGATAAATTCATCATTCTTCTGAAGAGCAGATATCTTATCAATCATGGAAGGTGTAATAATGAGATTGGCGATGATAAGATTGGTGCTGGCCGTATTTTTCCTGCTGAGCGCATCGGCTATAACATTGGCTTTTCCTGGAGTATATAGGATGTCCAAATCATAGGCCGCAAGAAATTCTAACCAACGTTGCTGCCTCAAATTCAAATCTCTTTGGGTGAACAGATACTTCAAGGATTTGTGATCAGTATACAATTCGAACTTCTCACCTAAGAGATAGTTCCTCCATAATTTAGAGCAAACACGATGGCCATCAACTCAAGATCATGAGTGGGGTATTTCTTCTCATGTAGTTTCAACTGACGGCTAGCATAAGCAATTACTTTGTCCCTTTGCATTAACACCGCACTAGTACCTTAAATAGAAGCATCAGTATAGACTATCAAATCTTGGCTGCCATCAATAATGGTCAACACGGGAGCAGTGGTCAACCTCAGTTTCAGCTCTTGGAAAGTTGCCTCACATTCAGGTGTCCAAATGAACTTGGTATGCTTCTTAGTCAGCTTCATCAATGGACAAGATAATTTCGAAAAATCTTTAATGAATTTCCGATAATAGCCAGCCAATCCTAAGAAACTTCTGACTTCTGTAGGAGTTCTAGGCTGCTTCCAATCTTGGATGGCTGATATCTTTCCTGGGTCTACTGAAATGCCTTTCTTTGATACAACATGACCGAGGAATTTCACTTCATCTTCCCAGAATATGCATTTAGAAAATTTGGCTTTCAACACATTCTTTCTCAAGATTTCCAGAACTTCTTTCAGATGCTTTTCATGATCAGTCATGGATTTAGAAAAGATTAAGATGTCATCGATGAAAACCAGTACGAATTTATTCAAAACATCCTGGAATACTCTGTTAATCAGATCGACAACGTAGGCTGGAGCGTTACATAAGCCGAAGGGCATTACTAGCCATTCATAGAATAAGTCTGGCCCTTTGAAAGCTGTCAAAGGAACACATTCTTCGGCAATGCGCAATTGGTGGAAACCTGTAGCTAGGTCCATCCTAGAGAATACTTGTGCTACATTCAAGCGGTCCAATAGATCATCAATACATGGCAGTGGACATTTATTTTTCAGTGTTTGCTTATTGAGGTCACGGTAGTCCACATATAGCCTGAGAGTACCGTCTGACTTCGGGACAAACACCACTGCTGCACCCCAATTTGAGAAGCTAGGCCTAATCATACCCTTCCACAAAAGCTGTTTAGTTTGATTGCTCAGCTCCTCTTTTTCTTTCAGTATCATTTTCCGAATAGGATGCACAACAGGCCTTGCATTCAGAACTAAGTCAATCCCGAAGTCGATTTCTCTGCGCGGAGGTAATCTATCAACTTCTTCAAACACATCCGCATAATCTTTGATGACAGGAATGTCCTCAATAGAAGTAGGAGCAACTTCTAGAGAGGACTAGATTTTTTTTCCTATCTGTGGCTGAGCCGTGACATGGTATAAATATATCTCCGAGCTTAGTTTTAACTTTGACAATTCTTTCTGCACATTTGACCTCGGGCTCATATGTTGTTAACCAATCCATCCCAAGAATAACATCATATCCAGAAAAATTCATAACGAATAGATCGAAAGGAAACTAGTAGCGAGAATGAGAAACAGGCACTCTACAATACTGATCAAGAATCAGAGAATCACCTATCGAACTATGGGCTCTAATCAATTATTTAAGTTTTCTTGGTTTCAGTTTTAACTTTTTAATTGTATCACTAGAGATAAAACTTAGTGATGCACCAATGTCAAATAATACAGTAATAGAAATATTCTTAATATTAAGAGTTCCTCCTATAACATCGGGTTTACCGGCTCCTTCGGAAGAAGCTGGTGCAACCGCTCCATCGTAGACATGAGCCACCTCATATTTCTTCAGTAGAGGACAATTTCTGATAAAGTTCCCTGTCTTATGGCAGTTAAAGCACTCCTGAGTATTCCGAGGATTCTGACCGCGGTTCTGACTGGGTCCAGACTCATTCCTCCTTAGTTTCTTTTGAGCTCGGCATTCGTATTCAAAGTGCCCCATCTGCTGACAATTGAAGCATCTCACCTTGGATTTGTCTCTTTTATTTCCTTAGGGCTTAGCGGCTGAAGAGATGCTTGCCTCTGGTTTCTTGTCAGCTTGCTTCCTTTTGTTATTATTTTGATTCTTCTCCCTATCTTACTGCGAATTTCTGTCATTGTCCTCATAGCGACAAGCCATCTCGATCACCTTATTAAATGGGAGCTTAATGTGTGTTGTGACTCTGTTCAGATATTTCCTGGAGAGGCCATTAATGAATCTTTTGTTCTTCTGGACTGGGTCCTGTATTAATTCTGGAGCATAGCACGAGAGCTTTTCAAACTTCCGTACATATTCTGAAACAGTCATATCTCCTTGCTGCAAGTTGGAAAATCGATCGTGGAGACGCTCTACTTCCTACGGAGGAATAAATTTCTCGTTGAAGAGTTCCTTGAATCTGGCCCAAGACATGTCGGCCTCATTATTGCCAATTATTACAGTATCCCACCAATTTTCAGCCTTATCTTTCAATAGCCATGATGCCAAAAAGCGCTTGCGGTGGTTTCCTAATTCCAGGCCTCCAAATATTTTCTCGCAATTCTTTAGCCATGCCTGTGCCTTAACCACTGTCTCTCGCCCGATGAATAATACGCCCCCTAAATTTCTGAACTTCTTAGCCACCTTGTCCAAGTCAAAAGGCCGTACGGTGGAGGTGGTGGTGTTATAGCCTCAGGAGTGGGCTACCCCCCGAGCAGTGGGAGTCTCATCTCTTGCTGGTGCTCTGGCTCCACCTCTGCCACGGGCTCTAGCTTTCACTCTAGTGCTCATTTTCTAGTTAGTTCTGTACCATCAAGGAAAGAGTCAGACCAATAGAAATGTTAATTTTAAAAGGGGAGGTAAAAGTAGAGACATATGGAAAGATGATAATGATGTAATGACTAATTAATATATGCTATTCTGCTGTGCTCATTCTAGGACATTACTAATCCTATTTCAAATGAGCAACTCGCCTTAGAATACTTCTGATTCTATATAGACAAATTGTTTTAAATATGTTATACTCCGGTGTTAAGGTTAACCTTTAGCTCTGATACCAACTGCGATGACCCCAAACTTCCGTAGTACGAATGCAAGGATAATCATTGGAATATAACATAATTACAACAATAGCAGATCTCAGATGACATCATAACACATAAATCATTACAGCGGAAATAGAAACGTCATCAGCATCACAACATCAGAATATCAGAATGGCACAGATACAGGATACACTTAGCAAATAGAAGTCTCGGCAAAAAGAAATAAGTCTCAATCTCCATCAAGTACATCATAAATAAAGGATGTCAAATGTTTCAAAAGTAGAAATAAAAGATAAAATGATCTTCTTCTTCAGCCCAAGAGCATTCTCCAATCTAGCATATGTGCATAAACACCTAAACCTACCACTTGGCTACCTATGTGAAAAGAGGGCACCCGAGTTTGCAAAGTGAAACAAACTACGAGTCAGTCATGGGACTGGTATGAGAAATCTTTCCTAACTTATCTAACAATATGACTAATCACACGACCACGCCGCTAACGCAGAACGGGTTTACTCCATTGGATTGCCAGTGCATAAGTTTAATAAATTTGTATTCAAAACAACGCAATGCTTTTTAGAAAAATGAAACCATTATAAAACACAAGTCCCGTCACACGATGCAACGCAAACCGAAGGATAGATTTTTTCCTTATAATGATCAAACATGCTTGATACGTAGAAAATAATATTTTAATATTATTATTAGTGTCTAATCAGTTTTAAAATACTTCAAAGTAAATGTACCAATCCTAGATGGCATAGCTACCATATACTATGTCGCCATATATAGGTTTACAATCAAAACCGTAATGTCGTATTGGAAATTGGGTTTCCATCATGAGTCGAGGCTAGGGATCGTCCTCTCTGATTCGAGACACTCTAGCAAATGCCTCAGGATCACACCTACGGGAAAGTCTTAGATGCGGTAGGGCCGGTCCACAAATACTTTGGTGATTGGCAATTCCTGAACACACGCTTCCCGTTCCTATTGAACCTATAATTTGGTCACTATCGACCAACAAATCCGAGGTACCTCATAATCCATCATCCACATAAGTAAAAATTGTCAGGGCTTGTAACGCTGACACCACTTCTAGCTAGAAATGATTGAATTCCGAGTTAGTTTGAGCAAGTTATGAATTAATTTACGTTGTTAACATATTTAAATTAATTAATTAAAATAATAAAATAGGATTTACCCTCTTCTTCCCTATCAGATAACAAGGCCGACCTTTTCCAGTTATGTTCGATTCTATGGTTGTAAATTGCGAACACCACAAGAACTCGGGCGACGATCGGACACCACTGCGTCGAAGAGGAGGAAGAGGTGCACATGGGGGGGAGGGGCACGCGGTCAGGCGCGACCGGGGCAGGGGGACTGGGCAGCGCTGCGAACGGGTCGAGTTCGGGTGCGTGGTTCTCGGGCTACGTGCGGTTCCGGGGGTGTAACCGGTATGGATGTAGGGAGTGAAGAATTATCTTCGAAAGCTTCAACTGGAGTGAGGGATTTCGGTGAGAGGATTGAGAGAATTGGAGAAAGGAAGGTTCGAAGCTTTTAGGCCATGAACGAAAGGAGATGGCGGCTATACTGTAGAGTGGATTAGGGTTTAGAGTAGGTTATTTAAAATATTAAATCCTTTAATTATCTGTTTAAGCTCGTTAACCCCCATTCAGCTCCAATTTCAGCCCAACAAAAGTTGTTCCTACCTAATTGCCCCCGTTCCTGAACCAATGGGCTAGGTCCCGTCAACCCAAATGATTGTTTTCGGCATGTTTCCTTAATTTAAAATTTAAATCATTTATTTATTAAATTAGATCATACATTTAAATTCCCTGGGGCCGCATACGAAAATTCCCGAAAAATAAATATAGCTATGTTTTGACGTTACGGTCCTAACAAAATTAATTGCGTCGAATTTGGAGACCGTTTGAAAAATGGCCTTTTTAACGGTCGATTAAATTCAACAAAAATTATCGAATCACAGTTTAATTTACTACGCTCACATATTAATTCCAAAAATTATGGAAAATTAAACTTAGCAATAATTTGATATTCCGGATCCGAAAAAAATGGTTTCGTCGAAAACGGAGGCCTTTTGTATAATGGCCATTTATACGGGCTATAAATTATATTAAATTTTATAGCGACTATTCTGACCATTCAACTGGCCATAACTTTTTATTTTCTCTATGAAATTTCAATTTTTGAGATTCATTGGAAAGATATCTTTAAACAAATTTAAATATTTTTAGTTTCACTAAAATCCATTTTATTTTGAATCCTATACATTCAGTCAAAGTTCAGATTCAAAATTTCAAACTGCCATAGTATTTCTAACTCCTTTTAAAATTAAAATAAATATATTCTTTCTGTCTTCGATTTAAATAATTTTTAAATCATTATTATTTAAAATAAGTTATTTTAACTATTCAAAATTCATTGAAATAGCCAAAATAAAATTTTCAAATTGGTTCTGATTATCCGGGTTGTTACAATTAGCGACACTCTGAGTAGCAAACTGAAATTTAGAAACCCTTTATCGAAACCATTTCTATAATCTTGCTTCTCCAATGCTTAGCCTAATCCAGAACGGAACAACGCAGTTAGAAATGTGGTAAGTTATCCGAAAAGTTAAAGATAGAGATAGGGATGGAGGTTCGAGCCCTCCTTCTAGTGCCAAAAACGTTAACGATATTTTTCGTCGGCACCAGAGATAGGTTTTAGGAAATGAACCTAAGGTTAAAATGAGATTATTCAGTTCCCACAAGCTTGAGTTAGTTCACCGTTTCTTAGATATCAAGATCTCAAGCCCGAAGAATAGTTACTCTTCCCTCAAGGGGTAAGTATCACGCTTATGAGATGTAAGGTCCGACGATTACCTTGGGATAAGGGTTTCGTAAGCTCGTTACAAGTTACAGAGTTTAACAGCTTGCAGAAGGGTGTTTACACTACAAGAAAATATACATACGGTCACATTAATTGGTGGTGTTTGACATATGAATGTAACCAATGTGGTTTTTGATTTTATTTCTGGAGTTTTGGTTACATTTATTTCACAATTGGCAAAAATACTGGTTACATTTGTCGCTTCCCTCCTACTACGTTTCATTTCCCTCTTCTATTTCACATTTTCTGCCTAAACCTAAAATTGCTTTCCCCCTCGTTTCCTCCAAAATAATTTCCTCCAAAATACTTTCCTCCCGACATCTTTCGTCTCTCCTTTCGCGATTTCAGCCCCTTCCCTGTTATCCTTCAAAACCGCCTCCCAGTTTGCCTTTTTCTGCAGATGTGAATTTTATCCTTCCCTTCAATTTACGTAACTAGATTTGCTACCTTTCCTTCCTTATTTGTCTTCGTTCGTTGGTCAGTTTCTCACTCCTTCCTTTGTTGATCTATCCACCGCCGCCGACTGCTGGATGTGCTATTATGCACCATCGATCGTTGATTGGCTCTGACTTCGGTTCACTAGAAGCCTTAAAGATAAAAATCAACGCAGAAGGTGCAGCTTTGCAGGCTTCTTGTTGGGTGGTAAGTGAAACTCTTTCGTATACTTTAGATGCCTTGTTTTATCAATGCTGATTTATCAAGTTATCTTGTGATCTGCAGTGGCTTTCTCTGGACAAGGAGATGTAAAAATAAGAGTTGAAACGACTGCTAATCAGGTAAAACATGTCAATAATAACACTACATGTGCTGAGGTAATTTTGTGATGAAACTGCCAAAAATTTCTCACCATTACATTCTAGAATCATGTAGTAATATTGTACGTGATTTCCTTGTAGGACCCTTTGGTAGGCAAAGGAGCAAATTTAGTACCTTTACTTGGGTTAGATGCATGGGGCATGCTTACTACTTGCAGGTACACCACATGGCCTTTTTTGCAACATATTTTTGAAAATTTTGCTTTGTGCTTCAGGTTGATTATTGTCTTTTTGTGTATTTTGAAATATCAGTGTGTATATAGCTTGCTGTTTATGAATTTTATTAGTATTGTAATGGTCTTATCTAACATTTTTTTACGTATTAATAGTTTTAGTTACAACTGCTTCTATTACCCCTTCTTCCTGCCTTTTACCCCCGTATATTTACAAATATCCAATTTCTGATCTTATCCCTTCATAAATAATTGCCTTTTAACTGGGCTACTTTAAGGCAATGTGTGGTCTTGATTCTTATTATACTTAATTTTTTTTGTATTTTTTGCAGAACTTTATTTAGATTTCTTATAATCACTTTCATTCTATTTTTTATTTTGGTCATTGACTTTTAAAATCTCTTTCCTGTCACCTGTGTGTGTTATGATTATGACAATTTTACTCACTTTTGTCATCGAACTATTTAGATTTTGTTCAAAGGCTTAAACCTGAAGCTGAAATTGGTCGACGGAATGATTTGGCATTTTTCGAATTTATTTTAGTTTTTAGGAATGATTTGATTACTGTTATAAAAATAACAGCGCGGTTATGCACAAAATAATGGCGTGTCTAGGTGCAATTCACAAAAAAAAATCAAGGTGCATGTCATATGCTTTCTGAGCATGAATCAACTATTTTGTGGTTAATATTGTTGTTGCTTTAAATCAGTTTTGATTTATCATTTGTAACGACCCGTGTTTTTCGACCATTTGAATATGAATATTTAAATTAGTTTTAAATATTATGTTGGAATATTAATGGAATTTAATATTTAATTCGATAATAAAACGAAGTTGAACGTTATATATTTATATATATTATAAAACGAGCTCAAAAATGGCGTGCAGTTCGTGAAATGAACTTTTGAACTTCAACTGAGAATACAGGATTCGATATAAGTCGGATTTCTGTGAAACAAGACACGTTGGAACCGTATTGACGATAATTTTCATATGAAAGAGAAAAATCTAGATTTCGTGTTATAGTTTGATAGTTATGGCCAAATCAAAATTTGAAATAGTCGCTATGGAAAATCGTTATTTAATTATAGGCCTTTAAAATAGCCGTTTTGCAAACGGACTTAGATTTCGACGAAATCAGTTTTATTAGAACCGTATCGCTAAATTATTGTACGGGGGTGAATTGTGTGGAAAACCGATATCATATGTGACCACGGTAGCCGTAAACGCCCGTTCATTTTCTATAGCGCGTATTTAAATAAATAAAGAGATATTCGAGCATAACTTGAGCAGACGATCGAATTAGGCCACGAAACCAGTTCCGTTGAGTTCGTATCGTCGATTAGAGTCAGGATATGTATATAGTTTGTTATTTTTAGAGATCGAGAAATTTGGCGTTAAAAAGGGTAGGGCGGTTTAGGGTAAAAACAGCCTACCGGGGCAACAGTCTCAAAATGCGACGAAACTAGTGCCGTTGAGTTCGTATCGAAAAGTTATTATCGATGTTCGCAGTTTCAAGTGGATTTGATTTATCTGGTGACTGTGGAAAAATTAAACGTGTGTTCATTTCTGGTTTCATAAAGGAATTTTTTTTCCATACGACCTCGGATTTCGACGAAACTTGTCCCATTGGATCCGAAATATCTTTTTACATCGAGATTAGCTTTTTCATCAGTAAACAGGAATTGATTATTTTTAGTTTACGTGATATTTTACGGCGTAGTTTCGTTAAACTTAAAATATTAATTGAAAACCATTTCACCCCTTTTGCCTAATGCCTTAAATAGTTTAACTTATACAATTAATGCCAACATGTGTTTTCATATCAAACACACTACTTGCGCCCAACGTTTGTTATAAATCCTGGCACCTTAAACTAGTTGGATTCCTTCAGTGGATAAAATATTTCCTACCCATGCAAGCTAAGTGATACATCAAAATCATAGCTGCTCTGACGTACAACTCCTGTCCCAAATTTGTGAAGCCTTGCCGACCAAGGGTCGTGGATTCCCAGACATACAGCTAGCTGTATTTGCAGCTACCTATCCTAAAAGTGTACCCCAATTTCATGCTACCCAAACCATCGTTTGCCTATATATACCCATGTTATATCCCTTTGTTTTTCTTCCTGGCAAGCAAATCAAAAACGCAAACCATTCTGTTTTAAAAAAATCTAAAACATCACCCCTTTTATACCCTTTTGTGCGCACAGTCCTCGTATGGTGACATACTTGGGAAGCTGGTTTCGAGGAGTAAAGGCGCGACAGTCGACATTAGGAAGGAGGAGCTGGACTTGGAGAGGGTGGGGTCGACTGATGAGGGGACTCGGGCGAAACTTCTGGACGTTTCTGATCGGCTTTCGGTGGAGGCTATGCGATGCGGCGTGAACTTGAGGGTGTCGAACTGTGTTTCGGTGGTCTTGTATAGCAAGCAGGTGAAACAAACGAAGGAAATAGAAAGAAAAGGTGACTCCTTGATCAAAGTAGAAGAACAGTTCGAAGGGAGAAGCCCGTTGGTTTTTGGTCACCGCGTATGGAAGCTGAAACCAAAAGAACTTGATACAGTTGAAGCCGAGACCTAGCTGCCTGAAACAAACGAGAAGAAGGCGTATGGATTTGTGAGCAAAACCAAAACATGGGATACCGTTTCGAAAATGGGGGGGGGGGGAGGAGTTCGGTGGATTCATATAACAGCAGTTTTGAAATCAGTTTTTGAACTTTTACTTTTAGGAAGAAAGGACTGTGGATTAAAGGGGGTGAGCGGATTATGTTAATGGGTTCCGTTAAAAGAAAGGTAAGGCCCAGTTTTAATTTTTAATTAAGTTTTATTTTAGTTAATTAGATAATGTGTCTAATTATAGTTTAACACGCCCTGTCAAAGTTGACGTGTTTATATAACAGTCACAGTTAGCGGTTTCAATATGGTATTTAAATAAAACCATACCATATATAAAATATGACGTAGCCATATGTTGAAAAATTTGGATAAAACAGGGAACGTCGTGATGAACACTTCATTCTGGAATGGATTGAGGCGCATTTAGATGCAGCTGTTATCAACACGTGTTTAATTTAATTAAAACTTCAGTGACAAGATAAATCAAGGTGAGTTAAACTCACTCAGTTACCCTTTTTATATTTTATATAAATTGGGTGTTTTTATTTTGTGTGCTCTGCTTGCCAATGGTTGACTGCTTTGCTAGTTATCTATTTAACTGTTGATTTAACTGATGAAATTAAACTGTGTTTAATTTCAGTGAAATACCAAATCGTTATTTTTAACGATTGGTTCCAATAAAGGTAACTCACCTTGGTTGGTCACGTTTATTTTATAAACGTGTTTTAAATGGTTGAATTGTTTGCATTGCTTGTGGTTGATATTAAATGGCCGTTATTCATTGTTATCAGTTAAATGAAAACTGAATAATCTGGTGTGTGATAACCGTTTTGAATACAGGGAAGAACAGGTTGGAGGAATCCAACCGGATTCCTCAAATATATTATTTATTTTCATATTACCATATATGAACTGTCCTGTTAGGGTTGATTGATTTGATGGTTGATTATTGAATGTTCAACATCTGTTAGTTTAAACCAATGGGTGATATTGTTTGGGTAATTGGCGGAGTATGGCCTATAAAATCAATCAGGTTATAAATACTGATTCACCGTCAAGTGAATCGATAAGGATGAAGTTATAAAATTTATTTTATAACTGGAATTGGATTTTGAATACATCATTTTGAATAAAAGTTATTTAAGAGAAATAAATAAATATTTTATTTGTTTAAGACTTTGATTTGTTATGAATTTATTTTGCAAAGCAAATGCTGATATTAATCAGATTTACCAGTGGAAGAATAAGAAATGAATTAAATGGTTAAACCTTGAGAATTTGTTTTGTAAAGAAAACAAATAATTAGAATTTATTTAAATTAATTATATTTTTAATTAATTTAAAGCAAGGATTGTTGAAATCGGTTAATGAGATAATCAAGTTTTTGAGTTAATTAAATCGACCGTTTGGAATTAGAATTGTTTATCAAGTTAATGTGTTTTGACTAAAATAGTTAAATGAATATTGTTTGAATTTAAATAAGGATTTAAAAGGGATTTAATATTTAATTAATAAAGGGATTAACTACTAAAGTAGTTAATGTTTGAAATGAGTTATTATTTTAATTGATGATGAATTTAGGAAAATATTTTTAAATGGGAATTCATTTAAAAGGTTACCGAATGTGAGATGCAAGCCAATTGAATGGTGAAAGGAAATAAACGTACTCAATTATATGAATTAAGTGAAAGGAGATTACGGTAAAAAGGGTTTATTATAAACCAGAGGTTTTAAGTGAGATTCAAAGTGTTAAGACGTTAATTTTACATTAACGTTATTTGAAAACGAGATCTAGTAAAAAGGAGAATTTTAGATGAGATTTCGAAATGGGAAATTGAATATAGTTATTCGAGCTAGAGTTAGTCAAACATAGTTTTTTCAAGATAAGTTGCCATTTCGTACGACTGCTAGCGTAATTCGCAGGGCTGCAGATAGCCTACGGCGGTCGGATGTTTCCTGAGGGAACCAGGCGTAACCATTGTGATCGCTGCGATCTAGAGTCGAGCGAATAGAGTAAGTCGAATGTTAGTAATTGAAATTAGAGTTATTCAAATATTGTACTTTTGAATATTTAAAGAGTTAGAAGTTTTAATTTAACAAAAAGGAAATTAGTTTGTTAAAGGCCAAGTGATGCTGAATGCTGAACCAGTGAACTCATTGGAGTGTCATGTTTGAAACACTGTATATTTTGATAGTTAAAACACCGACTATCAAATCTGGCCAATACGATTGTTGGTATGGAAAGACCGGGATCGAATTTATATTCGAAAACCATTCTGACCAACAAATGCGTGAAGATCTCAGAAGATGATCGAGATGGAGCATTGAAGACCGTGGATCTTCATAAACGGAAGGACCACTAATGTTCTCTGCCTGGCAAGCAGAGATAAACTGTGATTCTGTCGTGGTTGAAATCTATGGATTGCAAGGACTTCTCGCTACTGATCCATGGGGTGATTCCTATATGGATGCGGTAGGAGAGTGCCTTCGGTTCATCCTGTTCCTGGATGACGTGTATGGACGAGTGTCTAACAGAGTATTTCCAAAGGGTCACGTACGTTGATTTCTTCAAACGTGCGATAGTTGTTGGCGGAGATTCGCCGTTCTCTTAGCTTAACTGCTAGAGTATTTTTGTGGACGTCAATTAGTGATATCTGACGGATCTGACGATGTGGCATTCAAAGTGAATGGTGACCAGATGATCAGAAGTTAATTCTGGCCTCAAGCCTCATCAACCAGGAAATGACAAAAATCGGGCAGGCAGCATGGCTATGTGGGTCGCTCCCATTAGAGTGTATGATCACCTATCTAGAGGAAATCCTATTTGTTTCTAAATCTATGTTTCGATGCTGTCCCTTGTCGGGAGACGGTTGCTGATCCCAACCGTCGGTGATATACATTCGATACACTCAAGCGAAATGGGTGGTCGGTCATGTGAGGGCCGGGTTGCAAGAAGTTCTTGTTGAACCCAGTGTATTCGTCTCTAGAGATACACGATCGGAAGGTGGTCCCATACCTTGTCAAGTTGGAATCCAATCTCCAATAAGCGCCCGCGGTTTTTGATTGTATACTATATATGTAGAGCGTGAGATGCAAGCGTTCTACTAGATTCTATTTACATGTATTTAGACATTATTATAATATCAGAACAAGATATTGGTTTCAAAACTGTTTTGGGTTATCGTAAGGTAAAAACCGTCCGTGTTTATGTGTGGATTTGGTCTTACGATTATCCTTTTCTTCGAAAAGGTTTTTGAACTCTAAAATCAAGTTGGATGCTCACCCAAATACTGTGCGAGTTTTTCTCACTCTGGTTCACCAGACTGACCCGGTGTTTTGTAAATGCTCGGGTTAGGCCGGGTTGTACAGGTCCAGGTTATCGACTGCTGTGAAGAGACGAGCTGGAAGAGTCCAGACGTATGATATTACTATTCCGCTGTGTGCTATATGAGGACAGATTATTATCACTGTCCGGATGTGTACTCTGATAAATGTAAGTATTTTAAAAGCTTTCAATAAAGATTATTTCTGTATTGTATTTTATTCCGCTGCGATGTGAGACTCTGTGTGGTGATGCTTTCTTCTTCTTCTTCTTCTATTCTAATATTTCTTTCTTATCTATTCTCACCCTCTAACTTCTTCTATTAATGATCTAGAATGTTCGATGTCTGAATGGTCAACACGGTAGTTTGATGTTGATTTTCGGAGTCGAAAATCCCGGTTCGTTACATCATTAGTCTATAGATCATAGATGTACTAAAACCATCACTTCTATGAGTTTATAATTAACAAGCAGCTATTACTCCATCAGAAATAGTTTACGTATATATATATATATATTCGTATATGTTTGTGTGTGTGCCATCATTGGCATGCATGCACACATTGTAGAGTTAACAAACAAAGTGAATCTTTGAATTGGTCTATATTGTGCATGTCATTTTGCTGCTGGCACAATATAAAATGACACAATAATTCAAGATATATAAATATTAGTAGCAATCATGATTAGGATACAGATGCATATATGCTAGTCTAACATCATTGAACTTCAACTCTTGCAAATGCACCTGCATGTAGTACTGTAGTACATATCATCACATCACTCCACATCTCAACTCTTAGAAAAGCTAACCCCTCCGTTCTTGCATGTGTATGCGTAGAGGAGGGGGGTTGAAAAGTTAGTGAATTAAGTATTCTAATGGATATAACTAATTTTAGTTTTCTCTGCCATGTAATCTCAGCTAGCAGGTTTTGTCTTGCTACTCGTTATTCTCAACTTTTGTCTTAGTACTACATATCGTTTTAAGGATTTGCACTATATTTTTTTGAACTTTCTTCCCATTGGACTGGTTTGCACGTTTTGGTTCACTTTTTTGGTCTGTACTTATTTTTTAACTTGCTTCAATTCACGTTGCTTGGATTAGTGAACAGTGCCTTCAGAAAGTCCTGCCTGTTACCGACTTTGCAACATTATATGAAACTTCTTCCAAGAATTATGAAACCAATCCCTTGCCATTAATCTAAATCAGCACCATTATTGCATTTACGTTACATTGGTTTTTTTTATAGATAAATCCTATCCAAGTGTAATGTTATCGTAGTATTTTTTGAAGTCTCGCCCGAATTTTGATCATCTGCTACAGCCCCATCAATATGTAATGATGTACCTTTCACATATTCCAAGCACGTTAGAATCAATGTTATCGCTGTGTTAGTTTGTTTCACATTTCTTTTGGCGGTGTTTCTTTAGATAATACTTCATAAAAGTTGCTATTCTTTCTTTTATTGTAATCAACCCCAATTGTTGCTTTGTTATTTTTCTGTTTTTCATTGCTTATTTCGTATGTTTTGACGTGTTATCATGAGCCAGGAGTCCTAGGGGAAATGATAGGGCTTGTGTATGAAGCCTTTGTTGAGCGGAAAGCATAAGGCACCTAAGTACCTGCTGAAAGGGTCAGATTGAGGAGTACTAAACAGTACAACAATACATCATATAATATGCGAGATAGTAAAGGACACGACAATTTATAGTGGTTCGGTTTGAATCGAATCTATGTCCACTTTAAGGGCTTTGATGATTTTGTTCATAGAGGAGGTTACATAAGAAATCCCCAAATAATTTACAAATTAGGGTTAACTCTCTAAGAAATGAGAGAAAGATTGTGGAATGAGGAAAAGTCCCCACAGATGAGACCCTTGGGGTCTTATTTGGAGGCAAATCAGGCCCCCTTCTGTTGTGAGCCCAGTAAATCCTTTTTCAGATGCGAAAACATGGTTTCGGCCGCTTTGTATCTCTTGGTTCCGGTAGCATGGTTTCAGCCTCCTTTATACTCTCTATTGAACATTGTCATCGGACCTTTCTTGCTTGTGGAATGCCGGTCTCGGATCTAATGAGGTTAACTTTGGTGGCTCTCGATTTCGGGACCATCGGTCTCTGCCCGTACCCATACCTTTCGATTTCAGTGTTTGACAGTTTGACTTTGTGATAACATGCCTTCGGTATGCCTTTCGGTGACTTTAAAGCTACTCCTCGGTGATGGTTCCGATCGTCCTTTGCTTCGTCTTAGCTTGATTTTTGACATCGAATCATAAAGGCTTTAGTGTCGGTAAAGGGTGTCGGGACCGACTTTAGGAGGGCTAGTCTCGGTCCCTAGGGCTTCTTGTTGATGTTGCTTCTTCCTTCAATATTGATATCGAGCTTGTTGGTATTGATAGATTTGGGAAAGGCCTTTTTCTTTCGATCGTATTCTTCTAGTTCTATCTTTAGTGCTTTATGTTGTTTTTTTCGCACTTCCGGCACTTATGTTCTGGGAACTGTCACCCTTTTCGGTTTTTATATTAAGCGAGTCAGTGTAGATGTCTTCTTCTTCTATAAATTCAATTTACCTCAGGTAAGTTTCTGGGGTAGGTTTTGGTCCTCCGGCATAATGCTTTTGGCGCTTTACTTATTGATTTCCAAAGTTTCGTTTCTGCGATTATCAGCCTTTGGTATCGATAGCTTGCTTTCGAAAAGTTCCTCTTATGTCTCGGTTTCTTGTACCCTTGACGCTTTCATCTCCTTTTGTATCGGCATTAAGTAAGTTAATACTAATAGCCATTTCCCCTTCCTTGGCCTGGCTTGGTGCCTTTTGGTTTTAGGTTATAGGCTTTCGTCTTCTCCTTCACCTCTTTCGATTCTAGATGGTTTGCCTTTTGGAATTGTTCTTTGCCTTTCATGTCGGCACTACGCTGCCGATATCTTTCACTCTCATGGATTCCAGGATTTCTCCTTTTATGATTGTACTGGTTGCTTGTGACGTCAATTGCCTGTTTTATGGTGGTGACGGCTCGATACCTATTCACCATCATCTTGTCTTGGTGTTGAATTTGGTGATAATAGCTGCAAACAGAATCCTTTGTTGTCGGCATTAGCTCTCGGTCCTTGCTTTCAGTAATGCCCTAGCTTAATTCAAAGCCCCTTTTTCTCTATTTCGAGTTTCACCGCCCGAGACCCATTGTTCTTCCCATTCCGGACGTTTTGCTTCTTTATATTTGGCCAGTGCAAATTTTGGTGTTAACAGCCATCGACCCCGATTCGAGAGTTGACTACTCCTAGTGTGGTTCCGGTTATCGATTAAAATGTGACAACCTTCCATCGGAAACACACCGCACCAAAACATGCAACGTAACCAAGTGTGTCCTATTGAATCGTTGTTCTAGCCAGAAACGAGTAACCGATAGACCCAAAGGTTAGCTTCAAATTACAAATCATTAAAACCCTCATAAGAGTCTTAGCGACATCTTATTCGAGGTGACATGACCTAAGCACTTCACTTTTCGCACCGAAAAGTGAAACTTCAACAAGCAACTAACAATTTCCTAACACCTACAACATAGTAGACTTTTAGGGCTCTCTTTTCGTCTATAGGAAAACAAAAATAAAACAAGTACAACCCTTCGAAGTGATATCTCAGAACATGATCTGAAAAATCAACAAAATACGCCGACTTATTGATTAGTGCAAATGACCCATCCAATCAACCAAAATCAAAGTAACGTGTAGAACGTTGTAATCGACACATTGTATCCAACTTTCTACAATCGATAAAATCCTCTAGGGATTTCCCACTGAAAGAACATCCATAACTGGATCTGTAACACCCCACATTTCTTAATGTTACCAACATGAGATTTCAATAAGAAATATGGAGCGTATAAGTATAAAATATCATCATAGAGGCTAAAATTCACAAGACATCATAATAAAACACAGCGAAACTTTAAATTTCACTTAAAGTAGAATAAAAACATGATAACATCATTGATCACAAAAACCGCAACTATCTCATAAAAACTACATAACCAGAGTATCATAATAAAAATCCTCCTCAATGCCAAATGCAAAAATAAGTAGAACATGGGACAATACATGTAAAGACAGAAAACAAGACAAATGATAATCTCTAATGGGCTAAGCTGGGCCCAAGCTCTCTTAAGCACAAGATCCTCCACCTTGAGAACCTAGGGGAAAAGGAAGGAAGAAGAGAAAATGGAAACTAATCAGAGACAAAGCTTGGTTAATTCAGTAATTACTCGCATGCGTGATACAAGATGAAATCTAGACAGGATAAAAATTTGAAGCTCAGCACAGTAAATAAGAACAAGAAAATACTTCCAAAACATAGTCGATTGTCAATCGATTTCTCCACCATTTGCTACAACTCATAAACTAGGATATAACCTAATTCAACCCATCGATCGACTCCAAAACAACAATTGTGATAACCTATGCCGACTATGGCCTCGGGTTTATTAGACCCGACCCGTCAGCTCTAAGGGCATAACATTAATCACCGACGTCACAACGTCTTATCTTCCCTAATTGGCGCAATGCATGCTCACCGCCCTACTGGAACACATCCGTACCCACCACGTTTGAAGTCCTTACTACCTAGTTCAGTATAAGCGTATCTTCGCCTCCTCGTGAGACCTCGGTGTAGTGTGATAAAATGGAACACTGATTGATACGGATCTTCAACCAAAAATGCAAATTGACATATGTCACCTCTAGACTTAGTTCCTAATTTAATTTACTAGCGCCAAGGCCACACAGAATTATTGTTGACATTAGCTACACCAGACCCCTATAGAATTGTCAACAAATGACTTGGTCACTATAAATTAGTTATTTTAATTAGCCTCTTATTTTCCCTAATCAGCCTAACCCTACTACTGTGACAGACCAATACTACGAGCACCTTATTTTCCCTAATCAGCTTATGATGTCGGACCGGACCACTACTACACATGCTTATTAATTTCTTTATTTTAACCTTAATGCCAATATCAAGTTTATTAATAAGCCTATGTAACTTTTTATCATACTATAGGTTGCATGCAAACTTCAATTTATAGGTTGTTTATAAACATCACTTTTGTTTAATTTCGTTGTACAATCCAACCCCTCCATTTAGTATATATCCAAAAGTCATTTATGCATTTTATCAAAGTTATAGTTCAATTATCTTTTACTGCATAATTTCAATAAGCCCAATTTATCCTTTTTATACATAATTCTTAATTTTTTTTTCCTAATTGCTCTTTTATTGTCAATTTCACATTTTAATCGAAACGGTGCATAAACAAGAAGGAATAAATGGTTCAGGCTCTTGATGGCCTGAACTCAATGTCAAAATAAAAATAAAATGGCTTAGGATTTCACATGGTCTAGGCTCAGATAAATAAGAATCGGTCTGAAATAAAATAGGGCTGAAACTGAATCGTTATAAAATTACATACGAAGAAAAAGAGGTATATATGAACATAATAAAATTACAGTGACATATTAGATTACCACAACAGACAAAAGAAAGGATAAAGTAGTAATCAGATTACAAAATTATTAACAGAAAAGAAAAGAGAAATCAAAAGGAATCTATAACTTATTATACTGTCAACAAAAAACCCAATTTGTGCTGAATCATGCAAGTACCGAAATTACTCGTAATATTAAGCAAATCCAATTAATCCTTAGTAAGGAATCTCTATCTATGAATATTATCCAAAAATATGTGCAAACCTAAGCCTCGGTACCACATTAAAAATATTTGAGAAGAAGGTTGTTTTAAGGTGGAGCGAGAAAATGGAGTAGGGAAAAATAGGTTAGGTTTGGAGCTATTTTTATAATTGAGCTAAGGGATTTAGATCGTTGGATTTTAGTTAAAAACTTAGGCCTTTAGATCAAAATAATTCTTTAGAAGAACGTACCCAAAATCAAGCAGAATCTACCAAAAACCTGCGCGTCAGGTTGCGCACGTCACATAGATGGGTCGACCCATCCTATAGGTTGGTCAACCCACTTGGGGTCTGGGTCGACCCCGGGGTCGACCTAGCTAGAGGCTGGGTAGCCTCAGCTAATTGTGATTAGCGCTGAATTTATTACTATTTAATTCATTGCTTTATTCCAATTTCAAGTTTAAATTTCAAACTTCTTTCTTTCATATCTACATCGTTTTAAGTTCGATTTCAGCAAATCAAATGTCTATCTTAGCTAGAATTTTGTAACGTACCCAATGCCTCAACCCCCATTTTCTATTTCACAATATTTTTTATCAATATTTATTTTAATAATCTTTCATTAAGTTGCTTTACTAAAATTTTGGGTTGTTACATTCTCCCATCCTTAACGGATTTCGTCCTTGAAATCCCCGAGCTAGAAAAATGTCATAAATATCATCACAACATCATCTACATCAAGGTTATTACGACGCCAAGTCGAGCCACTACCGTCTAGAAGACTAGTCAACAAGTCATCCGACTAGTCCTGACTAGTCGATAAGTCTTTTATATGCATATATTTATTAGACTTAAATATATAATATAATTAGATATAAAGATAACATAATAATAGGTTCAAATTCAACAAACATAACATGATAGATCCTAGTCACAACAAAAATAAAACCCATAATAGATCATAAAATGAGTATGAACTCAAGCAAAATCATCCATCTCAATATCATCTCCATCTCTTTCAACGTTGACATTGCTTGGATCGGGCAATGGTACACCATAATCATCCTCCACTTCTTCATCATCAAGAGGAATGGCTTCTTCATCGGATTCTTCATCAACTAATCCAAAATGAGTATGAACTAGTGTTACGACGAGTGTAGACCAACATATCACTACTAGAACCAACACGAGATCTCCTTTGAAGATTGCGTCCCTCAAGCGCATGTGATGCACCTTGAGCTTCATCCACAACACTCCAAAAAGTATCCTCTTCATTGCTAACCCACTCATTATTCCATTCGAAGTCATCAAGTACAAGTGGATCAAAATTCCTTCCAAGTTCACGCCTTTTTTTGAATCTTGAATCTATTTTTCGGTTGTATTGGACATAAACCAAGTCATTTAAATGTTGATGTTCCAATCTATTCCTCTTTTTTGTATGAATCTAAAAATATTAAATGCAATTAGACCTAAAGTATAAATAGTGTAAATTTTAAAACAAATATCTTAAAATATATGGGAACTTACAAACTCAAATGTACTCCAATTGCGTTCACAACCGGAAGATGAACAACAAAGACCAACAATACGCTTCGCAAATGATTGAAGCTCAAGTGCACGACCTCCATAAGCATCCCACCAATCAACTAACATAAATTAATAAATATAATTGTGTTTTAGTACTACTTGCGAGGATATAATTGTGCCATTAATACTATGCATCAAACTTAAAAATATACGAAACTTACGAGGATTTTTTTGCTTTCTTTGGTCAAGTGCCATCTCTCTTACAAATGCTTCCCTTGAATTTTTATAGTCATCGGCATAATTACTTATCTTGTTCCGCGTACCCCGATCTATGATCATCTTCTCAAGCACATCATTAAAGTCGTCTCTTAACCGAGAGGCATAAGCATGATCATTTTATAGAACATCAAAGTATTTACCCGGATTAAGAAATAAAGCAGCCCATATATTGGTTTTCCCATTTGGTTCTTCCAACGATCATCAATGATTTTAACCAATTTGCTCAACAATGCTCGTTTCTTCTCGAATGACGCTTTGATCTTATTTTTTGCAAAGTCCATAGCATATGCAATCTCTGCCAAAGCGGGTCTCTCATCCTCATCAACAATCCATAACAGCACAAGAAGAGGTTGTGATGCTTGAATGCACTCTTCAACACTATTCCAAAAAAGTGATGAAAACACAGTGTCACAAACTTTCTTGTCGTTTTCTGTTTTTGCTAACTTAAACCTATTCCAATCCTCGGCACAAAACAAAAAACGCAACGACTCCCGATTCTTGTACAAACTTTGCAATGTGAGAAAAGAAGTGGCAAACCTCGTAGCTCCAGCCCTCACTAAATCCCTCCCATTAGTCTTGTCCCTCAATGCATCAAGTATACGCCCATGCCTATAAATAAATGTAGTACATCTTCTTGCTTGATTAATTGTTTTTTTAAAGCCGGCAACTTGCCTATGTCCTCCAACATCAAATCAAGACAATGGGCAGCACATGGAGTCCAAAATAAAGTAGGAAATCTAGCCTCTAAGAGCTCACCTGCTGCCTTATAATTTGCACCATTATCTGTCACAACTTGCACAACGTTTTTCTCACCAATTTCCTTGATCTTGCTACCAAGTAAGTCAGCCAACATTGATGCATCGTGTGATTCACTAGAAGCATTAACCGAACCCAAGAAGAAAGTACCTTCGGGACTGTTGGCAAGAAAGTTTATAAGGTGCCTTCCTCGTCTATCTGTCCACCCATCCGACATAAGCGTGCATCCGTATATTTTCCAAGATTTTTCATGCTTCTCCTTTTGCTTTTCTGTCTCTTCTTTTGCTTTTTTAAGTAGAGGAACCCTTAATTCATGAAATGTGGGGGGCTTCAAACCCGGTCCATATTGGCCTATGGACTCAACCATGACTTCATAACTCCTAGAGTTGGCAGCATTAAAAGGTATTCCACACTCGTAGAAAAAGTTGGCAATGTGCATATGAACTCTTTCTCTTCTTGCGTTCTGAGGCGACTTTCCAAGGTTGTTTGACTCGTACCTTTGGAATGTCTATCTTCAATAATTTGTTCTGGTGTCCTCATAAGCATCGAGCCAACTGATTTACAAGGTTTAGGTTGGACTTTCTGAAATTCAAATGTCTTCTTTTTCTTTTTTGGAATAGTATTGGAGGCTGCAGTGGATTCGATTTCTTGAACCTCATCATCATCGTCATCATCAAGTTGCACCCGTTTATTCTTCTTTTTTACTTTCCATAAAATCACTCATTTCCCTAGCAATCTCTCTAGCTGTCTTTGGACATTTATGAATATCCGGAAAACCGCCAATCAAATGTTACTTGAATCTGTTAATGCCGGCATGATTTTCATTCCCGCAAAGAATGCATTTAACCACATTTTTATTGCTCAAGTTTGGCCAAAATGCATACTTCCAACCGGGATCATTCGATTTAGCTTTCTTCTTAGGATCTTTAGCCATCTCATGCCAAGTATTTTCCGTGTTATTCTCCATTTCAACCACTGCGAATATAATTAAAAGTTAATAACAAATCAGTAAAAAAACAGTTCAGTAAAAAAAAAGTTGCTGTTGAAATAATTTAGTTATTAAAAACAATTCAGTAAAAAAAAACAGTTCAGTATTAAAAACAGTTAGTAAAAAACAGCTCTTTAAAAACAGTTCAGTTTTAAAAACAGTTAGTAAAAAACAGCTCTTTAAAAACAGTTCAAAAAAAACAAGCTGCTGCTGCTCAGAGTTTCCTTCGATAGAAAAAAAAGAGTAAGCTACCTGGGCTGGCGGCGGACAAAGGAAGGAGCATAGTTGAAAATCGAAGACGGAAGGAAGGTCGAAGTCGAAGTCGACTTCAGCTAGGTTTTTTTTTTCAACTGACGCTCGTTTCAAGTTTCAACTGATGAAAATCGAAGTCGACTTCAGGTAAATTAGGGTTTTTGGGCTCGAATTATGTTCTGGGCTCGATTTTGGCCCACCACCGTGGAATTCAACTAGTCGACAGCCGTGGAATATTTCCAGGCGACTGCTCGACTACTCGACGACTAGTCGTCGACGTGATAACCTTGATCTACATCCATCTACTCATCCACTAATCTTTGGCATCCATTGTCCTTAGTATTTCTAATGTTTTTCGTGAACACATGTAATCGTGTAGTGTATATGTCCCTAACTAATGCAAAGAACTAGGCGGTCCACTAATTCAGTTGACCTCCTTTTATGCAATTTATGTTAGTGCCATCCGTCCAAAATGTATGTTAGAGAATCCAAATGGTACATAAAATTCTAAATGCATGCTATAACCATCATCATCAAAATACAACATTCATATGATAATCACCCATTTTCATCCATAAATTAGAAGAGAATTAAAAGGTGTGCACTCATCCATATGTAGCGATGTTAGTGTCCTAGTTGTCGTTACTAATTAGTGCCTAGTGTGTATGTGTATGCATCCATTGCACTAGCAAACAATTACATCCACTTGAATCTATCAAATATAACATTTCCTAATAACATGTTCAAACCATGTCCTATCATCCATGGGATTTTCTAAGATTAAGAAATGTATAAGGTTCAAATTCAAACCTAAGAATGGATGGAGAGCGTACTATAAAAAGGAATGAAAAAGATGCATGAATCCACTCCTTTGGTTCTTATGTTGCTTCGCCGCTATCCTCTCCCCGCTGAACCTTAACGAGCCTAATCTCCTTATTCCTTAACTTCTTTATCTCAGAATCCACTATCTGCATAAGTGCTCGTCTGACAAAAGCCTCCTTCTTGACCACAACCTCCTCTAAAGTGCTGGACTCTACTACCATGGAATGATGTAGGCATTTCCTCACATGCAAGACATGAAATACATCATGAACCGCTAACAACATCTCTGGTAATCGAACTCTACAGGCCATACGACCTTTCGCTCTACTATCGCAAATGGCCCAACAAACCTCGGTGCTATGTTCCCAACTGAACCAAACCACACCACGTTCCTAAGAGGAGATACTTTAATGAAAATCATATCCCCCATGTTGAACTCAAGATCCGATCTTCTTCTGTCCGCATAAGATTTCTGTCTGAGGGTGGTATGCACTACTAAGTCTCAATTGTGTCCCTAAAGCCTGCTGCAGTCTCCTCCATAACTTGTTGGTAAAGATAAAGGTATTTATCACTAATGATACTCATGGGAATTCCGTGAAGCATGACAATCTCCCTCAAATATATCGAGGCTTACCCAGCTGCGATCCACCTATTTTTGACTGGGATGAAATGAGCGCTCTTGGTTAATCTATCTACAATCACCCAAATGCTGGTGTTACCTTTCCTCAACCCAGAAAAAATGTCTACAAAATCCATCGAGATGCTCTCCCACTTCCATTATAGCACATCTAAGGGCCGAAATAATCCACCTGATTTCCTTTTCTTGGCCTTAACTCTCTGACATGATATGCATCCCACTACAAAATATGTCATGTCTCTCTTCATCCCTTTCCAATAGAAGACCCTCTTCATATCCCTATACAACTTATCTCCTCCTGGATGGATTGTCATGCAAGAGTAATGAGCCTCTAATAATACTGTACTTGTCGCGTGTTCCATGCGGGGTACACATGACCTTCCATCATGGCGTAGCCATCCTCTTTCATTAACCGAGTATCTAGAAAGGTGCTTAGAGGTCTCACCTATACCTAGTCGGTCTAAAATATCAGCTAGGTGCTAATCATCACGCTTACTGGATCTAATTTATTCCGATACAGTAGATTGCACCTCAAGCGATGCTAATAATCGTGGTGCATAATCCGTAGATGGTCTGAAATCAAAAGATGACATAAACTCTAAACTTTGCCACTCTATGAACAATGGTCTCAAAGTCATCCTCTTCCTACTCCGGGCATCTGCTACTACATTCCCCTTCTCTAAGATATAAAAAATCTCGAAATCGTAGGATGCTAGAAATTCCATCCAAAGCTACTGCCTCAAGTTATGATCTTATTGAGAAACAGATACTTGAGAGACTTATGATCCACATATAACTCAAGCCTTTCCTCAAACCAGTAATGCATCCAAGATTTAAGGGCGAAAACAATAGCTGCTAGTTCTAAATCATGAGTAGGATAATTCTTCTTATGTACACTTAGTTGTCTGCTCCCATAACAAACAACCATACGCTCTTGCATTAGGACCGCCCAATCATGTACCACAAGCATCTGTATACACTGTAAATATCTTAGATCCGTCTGGAAGAGTCAACACTAGGGCAATCATAAGGGCCTTCTTCAATCTCATAAAGGAATCCTCGCAATCAACGTCCTATGAGAATACTAAGTTCTTCTTAGTAAGGCGGGTAAGCGGAGCTAAAATCTATGCAAAGTTGCCAAACCTAGAAAGATCCTCACCTCGGTCATATTCTTGGGGACCTTTAGTCATACACAATGACTATCGTTGCAGGATCCACCCCTTACCATCTCTCAAAAATATGTGCCTTAAGAAATCACTTCCTTACGCCAAAAATGGCACTTCGAGAATTTTGCTTTCGACTGATGGGCACGAAAAGTACGGATAACCTCTCCTAAATGCAACACATGGTCATCCTCATTTCTTGGGAAAATCAAGATGTCTTCCACAAACTTATTTAGAACTTCCTAAATACTCGGCTCATCAAATTAACAAAATATGTCGGTGCATTGTTTAACCAAAAGGGAATAACCATCCACACGAAAAACCCATCTGGAATACTAAAAGTTGTCTTATCCACACTATCATATGCAACATGTAGCTGATGAAACCCACTCGCCAAATCTAACCGAGATAAAATGGATGCACGCATGAACTAATCAAATAAATTGTTTATCTGAGGGAGTGGGTGTCAATTCTTCTTCGTGAGCTTGTTTAATTCTCTATAATCCACACTTAGACGAAGAGAGCCGTCTTCCCTAGTAGTAAAAACAACTAGTGCTCCCTACTCAGATATACTCCGTCTAATAAAGCCTTTCTTTAACAGCCCACACACTTAATTACTCAGTTCTTTCCTTTCCCTCGGAGCTATATAATGCAAAAGCAATGCAACAGGTTGAGAATTCTCTACTAAATAAACCCGGAAGTCAATCTCTCTTCTCGGAGGTAGTCCTCTCACCTCCCCAAATACATTCGTAAAATCTCTCATCTGGGTTACTAAGCTAAGATCATCGATCAAAGTATCTAGAGTCTCTAAGAAGCTCAACATGACCGAGCCTCGCTGGTCAGAAGATATCTCCAGGGCCTTACCATGATAAGTCATCAGTCTCACTACCTCCTCTCGCAGTCAAGAATGGCACAATACATGGCTAGCCAATCCATTCCTAGAATAATACCGTACCCAGAAAACCCCAGTACATAGGTATCACAATCAAACTTGACGACTAATTTAGAAATTATCAAACCCTTACACATCATAGACAAATGAGCCGAACCTCCTATAGGTTTTGAAAATACTATTAGATCAGAAACAAGAGACATACTAAGGTGTAGATAATCGACTAATGAAGTGAAATGAATGAATGTGAAGTGCCAGAATCAAATAAGGTCCTAACTGGAAAGACATAAAGAGAGATCAAGCCGTCGACAATAACCTTCCTGCCCCTATCCTGACAAACACTAGCCCGAGCCACCTCCAATGCATGTATTTGCACTCTAGATGAACTGACTCCTTACTCTCACTTCTAAGGACATTGCCTATTGTAATGACCCAACCGTCCATAGTTATAGCAGTTTCCTTTCTTAGCAGTCTTCTCGCAGTCCCTCACAAAATGGCCTGCCATGCCGCACTTATGACATTTAACATCCTTCTTTATTTGAGCTTTCTCTATCTTCTCGCCCTTTTTCTTATTAATTTTCTTAGGACACCATTTCTTCTTCCCAAAATTATCCTTAGCCACCTTAGTTTTACTTTCCTTAAGATCACTTTTCCCTTCCTCATGCATATGCGCCATCTCAATAAGATTCTTGAACATAGCACCCACTAGAATATGAGTCATAGCCAGTCCTTGTAGAGGTTGATTCAGACACTTAGAAAATCCCACAGCCTTCTTATAAGTTGTATTAACAAAATGCATCCCAAAACTAGTAAGCACATCAAACTTATTAACATATTCCTTGATAAAAAGATCACGCTGCCTCAATACTAGAAACTTCTCCAATTGCATGCCCTCTTCTGCCTGAGATAGAAACTTCCTTCCAAAGCTCTCCATAAAGCCACTCTAAGTCTCAAAATCAAGCTCTGCCTCAACCATCTCCCACCAAAAGAAAGCCTAGCCTTTCAATTGCCACGCAGCCCACCGATTCTCCGCCTACCATTGGCCTTTAAAATTCAAAATATGTACTCGGTGTTCCTGAGCAAAGTGCAGGCCTCAATAAAAGTCTCTGAACCAAGGAAGAATTTGGCACCAAGAGAAGTGAAATCTTTGCAAAGCTTAGAAAAATCAGCGGTTGGTGGTGGATTAGGAGGAGCCACCACAGTAGGAGCGGGAGCATGGGGATTCCCTTGCCCTTCAACTGGTGTCGTAGCTTCTACATACCTATGGAACCAAGTTGGAATGGGGATACCCTTAGGAAAGTTGAGAGCCCCGAACATGCTACGAACAAAAAAGAAAGAAGGATTCTAGAACAAAATCAAGGAATATTGTAATTGACTTAAGGGGAAGTTTTTCAAAAAAAAACTTTTTATTTTGAAAACGCTTTTCTTAAAAGACTTCTTCCTTTAAAAACAAAACTTTTCTAATCTTGTAACATTAGGCTCTGATACCAAATGTAACACCCCACATTTTTTTATGTTACTCATATGCGAATTACATTAAGAAATATGAAGCATATAGGTATAAAATATCATCACAGAGGCTAAAATCCACAGGACAACATAATAAAACAGAACGAAACTTGAAATTTCATTTAAAGCAAAGTAGAAAAGGGCTAGTACATCATAGATAATAAAAACTACAATTGTCTCATAAAAATCACATAATCAGAGTATCATAATGTAAATCCTCCTCAATTCCAAATACAGAAGTAAGTAGAACGTGGAACAATACGTGTAAGGGTAGAGAAAAAGATAAATGAGCATCTCTAATAGGCCGAGCTGGGTCAAAGCTCTCTCAAGCACTAGATCCTCCACCCTGAGAACCTTGGTAAAGAAGGAAAAAGAGAAAAAGGAAAGTAGTCAGACAAAAAGCCTGGTGAGTTTAGGAATTACTCGCATGAGTGATAAAATAGGAAATCGAGACATGATAATAATTTGAAGCTCAACACAGTAAATAAGAACAATAATATTCTTCCATGAATATAATCGATTATCAAATCACTCGATTTCTGCAACATTTGGTACAACTTATAAATTAGGATATAACCTAATTCTACCATCAATAGACTCCTAAACCACAATTATGATAACCTAATCGACTATAGTGTCGGGTTTATCAGACCCTACCCATCATCTCTAAGGGCATAACATAAATCATCGGCGTCACAATAGCTTATCTTCCCTAATCGGCGCGATGCACGCTCACCTTCCCATTGGAACGCGCCCATAGCCATCGTGTTTGGACCCCCTTACAACCCAGTTCAGTATAAGTGTGCCTCTTCCTACTCGTGAGACCTCGATGTAGTGTGATAAAAAGGAATACTGACTAATACGGATCCCCAACCAAAAATGCAAATTGACATAAGTCACCCCTAGACTTAGTCCCCAATTTGATTTTCTTTTTTGTTCTCTTGCCTATTTTATATTTATTACAGCTTTGATTTGCTAGTTGTCTATAAACTATAAATCGAGTCTATTTTTGTATGCCACTGGAGAAAGGCTATTTTTCTCCCTTTTGGTATATAGTTTCATTTCCCAAAAAAAAGGTTTTTGCATATATAATTAGATTTATTGCACCTTCTCTAAAAAAAGAGAATTATTGTTTACCGCCGAGCTACACCAGACCCCCATAGAATTGTCAATGAATGCCTTGGTCACTATAAATTGATTATTTTAATTAGCCTCTTATTTTCCCTGCTCATCCTACCCCTACTACCGGAACAGACCAATACTACTAGCCCATTATTTTCCTTAATCAACTTATGTTGTTGGAACGGATCACCACTACTCATGCTTATTAATTTCTTTGATTTAAACTTAACACCAATCTTAAGTTTTTTAATAGGGTGCTTTTGGCTCACGTCCCTGGAAAGTTTGCAAATTAAAACGGAAGTTTCAAATGTAAAGCGAGTCCCTATTTTGGTAGTTACGTGTTTTTCAAAGAAAATTATGTGCTACAACACATTTTTTTCTTCAAAAAATCGGAAATATTCCAAGAAGTAATCTGGAAAAGAACTGCATATATGTATGCAATTATTAAGTTTTAATGCATACATGTATGCAATAATTCATGCAGCGTTTCTATTGAAAAATCTGCATGAATTATTGCATACATTTATGCAATTATTGAGTTTTATTGCATATATGTATGCAACAATTCATGCATATTTTATGTTGAAAAATTTGCATGAATTATAGCATACATGTATGCAAATAAAGGTGAACTAATATGGATTGACTATGAATTGCTGCAGAAATATATGCATTTAATCTGTATTATATGCATACATGTATGCATAAAAGTTAAGAAGGATGCATAACTGCAATAGTTGCATAAATGTATGCAACAACTGCAAATATGTGCATCCTTTGATGCAATAAACTAGAGATTTGTTGTTTTTGTGTTTTTTGTTTTTGATGTGTTTTCTAGTGGTTTTAACACCTGAATTTGACGATGTTTATGCGTTTTATTTAATTATGAATTTACATGATGTTTTTTAATTTTATATTTTTTTGATGAATTTTTAAATATAGGGACCTAATTTATATCAAATGTTTGACCGGATGTGACCCTAGTTTCAAAACTTATTAGCGATGTGAGCCTAATTTTCACTTTTTAATAATCCTATGTAACTTTACGTCATACTATAGGTTGCATGTAAACTTCAATTTACAAGTTGTCTATAAACATCACTTTGGTTTAATTTCATTGTACAACCCAAACATCGCCATTTAGAGCCTATCCAAAAATCATTTATTCAGTTTATCAAAGTTACAGTTCAATTATCTTTTATTGCATAGTTCCAATAAGCCCAATTTTTCCTTTTTATACATATTTCTTATATTTCCCAATTGTGCTTTTGTAACACCCCGTATTTTCTGTGAACAAAAAAGTAACAAAACAAATATACTTAATTTTTAAAAGAAGAATTAAGGGAAATGGGTTACGCCATTGCGTTCGTCTCGGAATTCTGCTTAAGATAGAGTCCGAGTTTGCATAAATCGGACTCTATATGAAGAAGTTATGGCCCTCAGAATTTTCATGAATTTAAATAAATTAAAACAGCTCAGATTTAAGTTTGAAATTCAAATCACACACCCGGGCTGGGCAGGAAATTTCCCGCCTAGGACCCAGGTCGACTAGGGAGTCGACCTGGGTCACATTGGTCGACCAGGGTGTCGACCTCGGGGTCGACCTCCCATCTATTTCCAGATCCGAGGACTGGTTCGTTTTTTTGCATTTGGACGCCCATTCTGACCAGTTTCGTTGATCCCTATGCTATATAAACACCCCCAAACCCCACTTTCTCTCCACATGAAACCATTGTAACGCTATGCTGCCTCAATTCTAATTAAAATAAATCAATGGCATCTCTACTCTGCTGAAACCTAAGTTAGAACTAGTGCTTCTTCTTCTTCCAATCTGAATAGGATTAAAAGAGAATAACTACAACCCTTTTTCTTTTAGAATCCAACCAAGGTGAGTACAATTATTTTCAGATATGAAATTTAATTATCATCTTGATATGGTTATAAATCTGAATTTGAGATTATGCATATTCTTGTTTATCAAATCTGTTTTTCTGTGTAAATCTATTTTATTAATATTATAGTAACTATTCTGTATCTCTTCCTTCCTTCTGTTCTATAGCCAGGCTACCACAAGCCTGAGCCAAATCTCATAAGAGATTGACGCTTGAACGATAAATTTGGGAAAAATAGTGAATGATGCATAACTAGACATGACTGATTTGTGACTGATTTGAGAAAAGAACATATGTTGTAATTTAAGATCTGGATCTGGGCATACTATATATGATAGTCTGTGATTTGGAAGAAGGAAAATTATTGTGTATATGACTTGGGCGCAAAGATCTATATTGTAATCGTATAACTATTAAATGTGAATACGCTTAAATGGGGATTTTGGATATTAGGCATACGCTGAAATCAAAAGCTATAATTTGGCATAATTCGTATTTGTGTATCATGATTTGGGGGTTTTTAGAGAATATTCTGTACCGTGTAAATTTAACTAAAATTTGGGGCATATCTTGTATTATGAATTATGACCATAATTTGGGCATGTAAAATTAGACTTAATTTTATAATTAGGCAAGGCATGTCAATGGAATTTTAAGGGAGGACTAAATATGTTAAATTGCCTAATCTGCTAAATCTATTGAAACTGAATACGGTAATTTGAGATATGAAATCGGTAGGCTCGATCTCAAATTGAGAAAAACAAGTTAATAGAACTTTGAATAATCTGTTGTAACTTGTAAAGAAGTTTAATTTGTTGAATTGGCATAATTAGTCTGATATTGGTATAATCTGTGAATGAATACTTTAGTTAAGGATAAGAATGCTAAGACACGAGGTTAGACTCTATTTGCGGTAGAAGCGTGCCCAGACCCAACCGGCTTAACCAGCAACCGCAAACTATCATTCTAATGTGAGAGGTTGTAGGCATAACAAAAAGATACTTAGACACGAGGTTAGGTCTGGCTTGCGGCAGAAGTCTGCCCGGAACCGCCCGGAACATCCAACATCCACAAGCTACCGACCTAATGTGAGAGGTCTGTGCATTAGTAATTAATTAATGCAAATCTAATATAAATATAATGCCTAAAATGTGTTGGGTGGATAAGGTTAAATCAACTTGGCGGATGAGTCTAATAAATCCGTTTCGTAAATCTGTAGGCCCAATACAAGGTTAGGTGAAACAATATGTAAGTTTGTTAATCTGTATATCTGATCCGTTAGTCTGAAAACTTGTTAACCTATATGTTTGATCTGAGAACTAGTTAATCTGAACTTTGTACATCTGAAATATGTAAACAAGTTAATCTGAAATCTGTTAGTCTGGGGACACAAGGTTAGTAGGGGTAATTACTTGTGTCATCTGTTGTGTGGAACCCATAATAGTCAGTAACCCTTTTCTGGTATCAAAACTATGACCCAACACTAGGAAGGGTTTGGACATGCTTACTGAACTAATTGTAAGAGGTTCACTCTGATAATGGCGAGGGGCGTCGATGGCGCATTCCAACCGGGTCATGTGCATGCATGGATCTGGTCTGCTCTGAGGATGTAAGACACCGTGACATCTGTAAATAGGTCTGTGTCTATAGGTTGCCACTTTAGGGAATGATACACCCTTCTGTGGGGCCGACATAGGGTATTTATGTATTAGGGAGCCGATCTCTTGTGGTAGAATTTAGTGTACACCTAGTTCTGTTTGTTTCTATTGGTGTACCGTCTGTTTCTGTTGGGGTGGTAAAGGCCCTTTAGTTGAGGTGGTAAAGGCCTATTATTAGCATTCTGTTTCTGTACCATTTGTCTCTGTTGGGGTGGTAAAGGCTCATTATTAGCATTCTGTTTATGTACCATCTGTCTCTGTTGGGGTGGTAAAGGCCCATTAGTTGGGGTGGTAAAGGCCCATTATTAGCATTCTGTTTATGTACCTTCTGTCTCTATTGGGGTGGTAAAGGCCCATTACTAGCATTCTGTTTCTGTAGAGGTTATTCTGTTTCCATTTCTGTTTCAGTTTAGACGTTAGGGTAACACCTAATCCTGTTATACTAAGTATTAGTGCAGAGAAGTAAGATATAGGTAAGAAGCATATCTTGGTCTATATCATTCTGTTTCTTCTGTTTAACTTAAGCATACCTGCTACACCTGTTGCTGTAATCTCTCATCCAGCTTTATTTACATGTCATGATACTACTATCTGTTTATATGCTGAAAGTTACTTGACTCGCCAGACTTTATGTCTGACCTCGTTTGTTTTCGCCTCTTTTCTTTCCGTCCCCCCCGGTGCTCAAGGTGGAAACATAGGAGCTTGATTCATATTCTCTCTACTTGAAGTGCTTGAAGTATTGCTTGGCTTTGACTCTACCTTCTTATGGTAGTTTATGTTGGGGATTATGGTTTTAAAATTATGCATTCTGAATGATTTTGGTATAAGACTGATACTTGTGTTTTGGTATTGTGATTTTGAAGGATGTAACCAAACTTATTTCTGTTTCTGCTGTAATAAAGTTATAAATTTTTCAAATGCTACTTTACGTATCTGTCTTGTAATATTCTGTTTTGTTTACTTATAATGCTTCATGGAAGTTAATGCATTCCCTTTGTGAGTGACATTAACGGACATGGGGTGTTTCACTTGGTATCAGAGCTGAAGGTTACCAGATTTGATAAAAAAGTTTTTGAACACTATTTTCAAAAAGATTTTAAAAAGGAAGTATTTTCAAAAGTAAAGTTTATTTTGAAAAACATAATCCTTAAAAGGCATATATCTGTCTTTCGATTCTCCGTTTTGAATCTCTTCCTTTTTTTTCAGCATGTCTGGGGTACCCGAGATATCCGAGGGCATACCGATACCAACCTGGTTTAGAAGGTATCTGGAGGCTAGGGCCACCGCCACAGGCCCAACAGATGTTCCTCCTCCCGCTTGAATGAGCCGCTACACGGGTTATCTATGACCCACATTCCTATGGGGGCTACCTTCGAGAAATTGGTTGACATGGCATTAATGCATGAAGAGGAAGCCAAAAGTGAGAAAAAGAGGAAAAGCTTGAAGGACCATAGAACAAGAAAGCATGGCCCAAAAAGGAAACACAAAAGAAGGATGAAAAGTCTGAAGATAAGAACGAGAAAAAGTGTTTTACTTGTGGAAGCTTGACTCATCTGAACAAGGATTACAGAAAGGGGAAGGGCACTTGCTTCAACTGTGATGAGATGGGACACTTCACTAGGGACTGCTCGAAGAAATGAGGGCAATGGCAGAGGACAGGACCTACTTTTAAAGGGCATGCGAATGCTCACGTGGCTGGTGGATAGGATAGAGATAGGAAAATTTCTGTAGAAGGTCTAATTTCCTTATCTGATTATTGAGTTAAAACTCTTTTTGATTCTAGCATTTTGATTCTATAATTGAGACTCTGCACTTTAATACTAGTCTTGTTTCTGATCCCGCTATAGTCTCAAACCCCATAAGGGTTACGACTCATCTGTTTGTGATAAGTTGGGGGTATCTGTGTTTGGCGTTAAGTTGACTGTGACGCATACATTTCGGGTTTTGATAATCTGATCTGTACCAGTAGTCTGTAAGCATCTGAATATTTCGCAAAGGGATTGGTTTTTTTTTACTTAAAGCATGAAGTAGATTTCCAGTTTTGACATTGTTTAATGGAAGTAATTCTCTGAGTGTCAATCAGATGTTGATTTCGGTCTTCAAGATTGATACTTAGGGATTTATTCTCTTAACCGATGTCTAACGGGAACAGAACTTTTGTTTAAATTGTACTTGCTTCTATCACTCAGCTGTATCCTATCGATCGAGTTTTTAACCTTTAGAAACTAATGGGTGTAAACATGTGTTTGAGACATGTTATGTTTGATGGTTGCAAGTGGATGCAAGTGGTTGTTAGTGCTTTCTCGTGGATGCATATACTCACACTAGGCACTAGATCGGCTCAAAAGCACTCTCATACTGCATATGGATGTGTGCGATTTTTTTTCAATTTTTGTGGATGCAAAATGATTGACTCATCACATGTATGTTTCATTTGGATGAATGGTTATGCACTCATATAGAAATGATGTGTATCAAATAGGATTTCTTGCATACATAATTGGACTCATGGCACTAACATAATTCTCATTGAGGAGGTCAACTGAATCAGTAGACCGCCTGATATTTGCATTAGATAAGGGACATATACACACACTTTTTCATATGTTCATACAACATTAGAAATTTTCTAAGGATAATGGATGCTTGTGGATGATGGTTGAGTAGATGGGTGATTGGATGGTAGGACACATTCTTCTTAACTTGAAGATTCGGGGATGAAATCCTTTAAGGAGGGGAGAATGTAACACCCCGTATTTTCTATGAACATAAAAGTAACAAAACAAAGTATACTTAATTTTAAAAAGAAGAATTAAGGGAAACGGGTTACGCCATTGCGTTCATCTCGGAATTCTGCTTGAGATAGCCGAGTTTGCGTAAATCGGACTCCGTATGAAGAAATTATGGCCCTCAGAAGTTTCAGGAATTTAAATAAATTAAAACAGCTCAGATTTAAGTTTGAAATTTAAATCACACACCCGGCTTAGGCGGGAAATTTCCCGCCTAGGACCCAGGTCGACCAGGGGGTCGACCTGGGGGTTGACCAGGGGGTTGATCTGGCTCACATAAGTCGACCAGGGGGTCGATCTCCCCCCTATTTCCAAATCCGAGGACTGGTTCGTTTTTCTGCATTTGGACGCCCGTTCTGACCAGATTTGTTGATCCCTATGCTATTTAATATCCCCAAACCCCACTTTCTCTCCACACCAAACCATTGTAACGCTATGCTGCCTCAATTCTAATTAAAATAAATCAATGGCGTCTCTACTCTGCTGAAACCTAAGCTAGAACTAGTGCTTCTTCTTCTTATATCTGAATAGGATTAAAAGAGGACAACTACAACCCTTTTTCTTTTAGAATCCAACCAAGGTGAGTACAGTTATTTTCAGATATGAAATTTAATTATGATCTTGACATGGTTATAAATCTTAATTTGAGATTATGCATATTCGTGTTTATCAGATCTGTTTTTCTGTGTAAATCTGTCTTATTAATATTATAGTAACTGTTCTGTATCTCATCCTTCCTTCTATTCTATAGCCAGGCTACCACGAGCCTTAGCCAAATCTCATAAGAGATTGACGCACGAACGCTAAATTTGGGAAAAATAGTGAATGATGCATAACTAGATATGACTGATTTGTGACCGGTTTGAGAAAAGAACATATGTTGTAATTTAAGATCTGGATCTGGGCATACTATATATGATAGTCTGTGATTTGGTAGAAGGAGAATTATTGTGTATATGACTTGGGCGCAAAGATCTATATTATAATAGGATAACTATTAAATGTGAATACGCTTAAATGAGGATTTTGGATATTAGGCATATGCTGAAATCAAAGGCTATAATTTAACATAATTCGTATTTGTATATCGTGATTTGGGGTTTTTAGAGAATATTCTGTACTGTGTAAATTTAACTAAAATTTGGGGCATATCTTATATTGTGAACTATGACCATAATTTGGGCATGTAAAATTAGACTTAATTTTATGATTTGGCGAGGCATGTCAATGGAATTTTAAGGGAGGATTAAATCTGTTAAATTGCCTAATCTGCTAAATCTGTTGAAGGTGAATACGGTAATTTGGGATATGAAAATCGGTAGTCTCGATCTAAAATTGGACAAAACAAGTTAATTGAACATTGAATAATCTGCTATAACTTGTAATGAAGTTTAATTTGTTGAATTGGCATAATTAGTCTATTATTGGCATAATCTGTGAATGAATACTTTAGCTAAGGATAAGAATGTTGAGACACGAGGTTAGACTCTGTTTGCGGTAGAAGCCTGCTCGGACCCAACTGGCTTAACCAGCAACCGCAAACTATTAGTCTAATGTGAGAGCTCGTAGGCATAATTAAAAGATGCTTAGACACGAGGTTAGGTCTGGCTTGCGGCAGAAGTCTGTCCGTAACTGCCCGGCACATCCAACAGCCACAAGCTACTGGCCTAATGTGAGAGGTTTGTGCATTAGTAATTAATTAATGCAAATCTAGGATAAATATGATGCTTAAAACGTGTTGGGTGGATAAGGTTAAATTAACTGGGCGGATGAGTCTAATAAACACGTTTTGTAAATCTGTAGGCCCAATACAAGGTTAGGTGAAATAATCTGTAAGTCTGTTAATCTGTATATCTGATTCGTTAGTCTGAAAACTTGTTAACCTATATGTCTGATCTGAGAACTAGTTAATCTGAACTTTGTACATCTGAAATCTATAAACAAGTTAATCTGAAATCTATTGGTCTGGGGACACAAGGTTAGGAGGGGTAATTAATTGTGTCATCTGTTGTGTGGAACCCATATTAGTCAGTAACCATTTTATGGTATCAAAACTATGAACCAACACTAGGAGGGGTCCGGGCATGCTTACTGAACTAATTGTAAGAGGTTCACTCTAATAATGGCGAGGGGTGTTGATGGCGCGTTCCAACCGGGTCATGTGCGTGCATGGATCTGGTCTGCTCTGAGGACGTAAGTCACCGTGACATCTGTAAATAGGTCTGTTTCTATAGGTTGTCACTTTAGGGAATGATACACCCTTCTATGGGGTCGACACAGGGTATTTTTGTATTAAGGAGTGGATCGCTTTGGGTAAAATTTAGGGTACACCTAGTTCTATTTTTTTCTGTTGGTGTACCGTCTGTTTCTGTTAGGGTGGTAAAGGCCCATTAGTTGGGGTGGTAAAGGCCCATTATTAGCATTCTATTTCTGCACCTTCTGTCTCTGTTGGGGTGGTAAAGGCCCATTAGTTGGGGTGGTAAAGGCCCATTATTAGCATTCTCTTTCTTTACCTTCTGTCTCTGTTGGGGTGGTAAAGGCCCATTACTGGCATTCTGTTTCCGCAGAAATTATTCTGTTTCCGTTTCTGTTTCAGTTTAGACATTATGGTAACACCTAATCCTATTATACTAAGTATTAGTGCAGAAAAGTAAGATATAGGTAAGAAGCATATCTTGGTCTATATCATTCTGTTTCTTCTGTTTAACTTAAGCATACCTGCTACTCCTGTTGCTGTAATCTCTCATCCAAGTTTATTTACATGTCATGATACTATTATCTGTTTATATGCTAAAAGTTACTGGACGCGCCAGACTTTATTTCTGACCTCGTTTGTTTTCGCCTCGTTTTATTTCCGTTCCCCCCTCCCCCCAGGTTCTCAGGTTGGAAACTTAGGAGCTTGATTCATATTCTTTCTGCTTGAAGTGTTTAAAGTATTGCTTGGATTTGACTCTACCTTCTTTTGTCAGTTTATGTTGGGGATTATGGTTTTAAAATTATGCATTCTGAAGGATTTTGGTATAAGACTGATACTTGTGTACTTGGGTTTTGGTATTGTGATTTTGAAGGATGTAACCAAACTTATTTCTGTTTTTCCTATAATAAAGTTATAAAATTTTCAAATACTACTTTACGTATCTATTTTGTAATATTCTGTTATGTTTACTTATAATGCTTCATGGAAGTTAATGCATTCCCTTTGTGAGTGACTTTAACGGACATGGGGTGTTTCAACTTTTATTGTCGATTTCATATTTTAACCCAAATTGCTCATAAACAAGAAGGAATAATTGGTTTGGACTCTTAAAGGCCTAAATTAAACGTCAATATAAAAAGGGCAATGACCCAGGCACTTGAATGGCCTAGGCCCGAAAAAATAAGGATAAATCTAAAATAAAATAGGGCCGAAACTGAACTACAATAAAATTATATACAAAGAAATAGAGGTATAAATGGACTGAAAAAACTATAGTTACAGAATAGATAACTAAAATAAACAGAATAAAGGATAGAAGCAGTAATCAGATCACATAGATTATTGATAGAAAAGAAAATAGAAATCAAAAGGAATCTACAACTTATTATATTATCAAGAAAACACCCAACTTGTATGAAATCTTACAATTGCTGAAATTACTTATAATTTTAAGAAAATCCAATTAAGCCTCAGTAGGATTCTCTATCTATGAGTATTCTCCAAAAATTTGTGCAAACCAATGCCTCAACACTCCATTAAAAATATTTGAGAATAAGGTTGTTTTAAGGTAGAGGAAAAAAATAGGGTAGGGAGAAATAGGTTAGGTTTGGAGCCATATTTATAATAGAACAAGGGGATTTAGGATCATCGGATTTTAGATTAAAAACTTAGGCCTTTAGATCAGAAGAATGCACCCGAAAGCCAGTTGAACCAACCAAAAACATGTACACCAGGTTGTGCACGTCGCATAGATGGGTCGACCCATCATATAGCTGGGTCGACCCCTAGGTCGACCTAACTAAAGGCTAGGTCACCCTAGCTAATCGTAATTAACGCCGAATTTATTTCTATTTAATTCATTTTTTATTCCAATTTCAAATTTGAATTTCGAACTTCTTTCATATCTTCTTCGTTTTAAGTCCGATTTCAACAAACCATATGTCTACCTTAGCCAGAATTTCATAACATACCTAATGGCGCAACCCCCGATGCCTGTTTTCCAATATGTTTTTGATTAATATTTATTTTATTAATCTTTCATTTAAGTTGTTTTTCTAAAATTTTGAGTTGTTACAAGATTCTTACATATCTTGATTCAGAGATTGTGGCAATCCGGTTACCTCATTGAATGTGCTTAGATACTCTCAAGCTATAAGTCTAGGTGATGACTTACTACTAGAGAACTATCTTAGCTCGCTATCATCCAATCATAAGTGACTCGTCTACTGAGGATCTAAGTCTCAGCCTTGTATCTCTAAATCGAGGACGACTTGTTGCTGAAGAGCATATTGTCTTAGCTTGCTATCGTCAGCAATAACCTCTCACTACCACTGATATTTTGTATCATCCCGATATGTGAACTATTAGACTCAAAGATTAAGTTTGGTTAAGTTCAACAATCAACAACAAGAAAATAGTTTAGCAAACATGCAAACATGACTCAATGAGATTTGATTTTGATGAACCATGCATACTACCAAGTATATACTAGCTATGCCATAACACTCCCCCACTTCGAGGCCCAAAATTGATCGCTATGTATGATGTAGTCATACACAAAAATTCTAGCGACCAAACATGAGAGATATTACATACATAAATAGTCTAACCAATACCTCAATCACGTTAAGTCACAATCAAGAGTGGCAGACTAATTATCACGAGTCACTATCCCGTTTCACCCATCGAACTACAAGATCAGATGAAATGATAAAATCTTGACATCAAACTAAAACACATACGGAAACACCATTGATGGAAACATATATCGAGCGGTGATGTTATTTTCCTTCGCTTTGATCGAGGGACCACCCGGCAAAATGGAAATGACGATCGATACAGATGTCCCCACGGTTTGTCTAGAAAAATAATGACAAAATATTATATTGGATACAAGCTCAGTTCAAACACCATGAGCTTTCCCAACTAATTCCTCAAAGAGACATTCCTTTGAAATGAAGTTAATCACCCTCCGAGTCAGTTAGTCAACTTAGCTAACTCTAAACTTCGGAGTGACGACAGAGAAAGTAACCGCACTTTGACTGCATATCGAATTCGATTACAAACTTTCCAACAAATACATATCAACTAAGTCGAGGACTTCTCATCGACTTCCAAAAAGTCGATACTGACCTTTTGGAATTGAATCATGAACTGGTCTCGAGCAAATCGACTTTAGGTCACTAAAGCGATAAAGACGCATGACCAATTCAGGCTTAACCTTCACTTAGGAGTAAACTCCTAATTCACTATAACATCTAACTCCAAGCCATCGAAGAACTTCTTGCGAGAACCAAAACAACTCTTGTGCCACAACAAAACAATCAGTTTTGTTCCAAGGAACAGTCACAGACACATACGTGCCCATATAGCATGGCATAGTCGACTCGCTGTAGTTGAGCACCAAAAGAAATTAGAGATATTAGAGCATCCTAGATAATGGATCATTATGTTATTGAAAACATATTAATGTGAATTGAGGCTAATAGTTCACAAATCTGCCTAAATCTCAACTCCAAATGGAGTGACTAGATGTATTTCTCATCCATCAGATCGTCCAAGACTATTGACCCAGCTTTTGGCAAGGCAGTCGCATGTCGATTTATGGATATCAAAATGCTCGGGACCAGAGCATGAACTCACGAAGGTTATGAGCGATTTTTTAAAAGTCATGAAGTTTTGGAAAAACTCAGTAATTGACTAAGTGTTTCGAGGTCGATACGACTCCAAAAAACACAATAGGGTAGGTGCATCTCGCAAAGTTTAGGAAGATGGCAAAAATCTGGTTAAGTGTCGATGTCGGTATTCGTCCCACCGACCCCAAGATCAGCATTACTTCGGTTGGTCTTTGTATCCCATAAAGGTGAAATTTGAACAAGGCACGTGGGATATGAAATGAGCAGGATCGATGTTGGCTTAGCAAGGATTTTGTATCTCAGTTTCAGGTAGGAATTCATACCCTACTTTAGGGAATAGTTCAATGTGCCCATCAACGCCTAACCTAGAGATATGGATCATCCAAGGCACATTAGCATGGCGTACTCCTCCTGTTCGAATCGGAGTTTGAAACCAAACTTCTCCTTAGGAGGATATATGGGGCGATTCAGGTGAGATCCAATGTAAATCGAACTTTTTATTTACTCATAGGCTCCGGGAGGTCCGGGTGATAAAAAAGAGAATACTAAAGATTCTAGCCATAGAATTTCTCAATTATGACACAATGTACTTATTATATTGAATCAAATGATTTTTCCCTGTCTAGAATAATACAAATCCAACCCATTTCATGAATAAAATGTGACCAATACACCATTTCGTATCCTCGAGGTACGAAGACAAGAACGACTTGGTAATGGCATATTTACACTGTTGAATTAGGGATATGAAATGGATTTTTTGTACTTTGGAATACGAAGACGAACAATGACATGGATTAGAACTCTTCGAACATGAAACATGGGAATTCAGTTAACACCCAGGTTCAGTACCGATCCCCAAGTTGATACCGACCCTGGGGTATGAATGCTCGGGGATACGAATTATTGTATCCACTCACTTATAAATACCCCAAGCCTTGGTTGATTTCAAGACTTCTTTTTGGATGGGTTGCTACACTCGAGATTTTTGACTTTGAAGCTTCTTAATAGTTTCCTTTATGGCTATTCGGACATTAGAGCCTCCCATGGACTTGTGAGGTCCTCGAAGATCTTCATTATCACTTGGCACTTGACTTGTTATCTTAGAATTTGGATTATATTTTTGAACATATTTTTGCATATCTTGGACATAGAAGCTCTTGGACATAAAAACTGCACCCTTGGAACTTCGGACTTGGAAGTAGTCTTATAGGCTCTGTGCAAGGATTTTGTTGTTACTATTTGCATAACCTTGTAAATATAAGAAGTGAAAGAAGGATTCTATTTGCAAATATATTATAATATAGAAATTACCAAAGAGTGGTCGTATGAACAATTTGTTGAACCACAATAAATCGGGTGCTATTTACTTTTTTGTGCTCTGTGTTTGAATTGTGTTTGGATAACTTTAATCCATTGGGTATTGGCGGGTGCTGACCAATTCCCCTCGTCAACATTTTGGCTTGCTAGGAAGGGGCGAGTAACTTTGGATTGCTATGGAATTCATATTGCTCGAAATTTTAAGAATGGTAAAAAGGAAACATATCACTCGAGCAAGTTCGGAAGGAACGAGAATGGAGGAAGTTTAAGAGGTTTCCTCTTCCGGACATCCATCGAATTATGTGACTTGAGAGGATATCGATGGAGTGGTTATGGATTTGATTTCATCCTTGGAATGTTAGGAAAAGCATTTCCAAAGATAAGAAACGATTAAAAATGCTCTTATAGTTAGGATCGAGGGTTTCAAGTGGTCGTTGGGCCTAAGAAATATTGCGGGAACAAGTGCTAGTGTTCCTCAAGTTTTGGCTCGGGGCTTGGGGGTAATTCCTGAAAGTTAATCCTAGTCGATACCAATCCTAGGATAGGTATCAATTCGGCTAAACACAGGGGTGAAACCCCCAATCGCAATGGTAGTACGGCTCAAGAGGTTGGTAGAACCGGAAATGTTGACAATTTGGCTCAAGTGCCGCTAGGGTTTGTTCCTATTTTAGTCCTAAAATCTAAGATTGAACCAAATATTACTGTTGGGGCCCAACAAATGACTAATTATGAACTTGACATCGGGGACATTGATGTAGGATTGAACGACTGGAGTCGATTTCTTGGAAATGGAAGTAGAAGTTCAGTCATTGATGTGATTCGGCGGTTTACTCAAGGCGGAGCATCTCTTTCGTAGTTGGATTATGGTATGTGTAGTCCATTTACTGAGGACATTCGGAATTCTCAAAACTCATCAGATTTCAAATTGTCGATGTTGGAGGCTTTTGATGGAAGGAAGGACCCTACCATTCACTTGATGCGCTACATGGAAGTGATTGGCATCGATGAATGTTATGGTGAAGTGCTTCCCACTCTATCTTACGGATGTTGATGCTATATGGTTCAGGCAGTTGGATAATGAATCGGAAAATAGTTAAGGGTTCACGTTGCTCGATCCAAGAACGTGATGACTATTACGACGATTAAGCAACAGATCGGCGAGATTTGTGGAAGTTCTTGGAAAGGTTTAATGCGGCAATGGCAGTAGTCGATCGGCCAGATCATTTTATGTTTCTGATGGCTGCTGTTTCTGGTGTATTGTCATGGTTAAGACATATTTTAAGTTCTGGCACTAATGGGATCCACCACGGGACCTTGGTGAATTCTACTTCGAAATAGATAAGTTTCTGAAATAAAAGGATGCGGGAATAAAAAAGAAAGTTCCTGAGGTTAATTCGGTTAAGGGAGAAGGATCGTCCAAATCTAGTTAGGATAAGGGCAAAGGAAAACTCCTTCTCAGAACGATCGGAATACATATCAGTGGAATAGGCCTAAATCCCCATTGTATGCGGAGCTTGCTCATACTTTGGAAGAGATTTACTTGGAATTTCACATGGTTGCTCCCTTAATAAGCCTCTCGTGCGGGAGTCGTCTCAGTGGGAGAGGGATTTTGGTAAGCATTGTTTGTTTCATGACTAGGATGACCATAATACAAACGACTAAAGGCATCTTCGGGATATGTGGAGGAGTGTGTCAGACATGACAAGTTGGTGGAAAATGTTATGAACCGCACTGTAGTACCGGGCAAATGTACTAGCTCAGGCTCACAATAGGAATGGACAAGGGCCTCCCTGGGTGGATTGATCATTGATTGATGTGGTTCTGTCTGGATTCTCTGGATTTGCAACCTGCAGCTTTTAGACTTTGCATTATGTTTCTTTGGTTTCTAGCTTTCTAACTCTGTGGCGCTTTGGCTTTTCATACTTCAGTTTTGGCATTTTAGTCATATGGCTCTTGGATATAATTATCTGGATTTTTTTCCTTATGTACTTTGGTTTTTTAGTCATTGGAACTTTTGCTTTTACCCTTCGGGCTCCGGCTGTATAGGCTTCAGCCATATAAACATTATATCTTTGGTTTCCCGGTTAAAGATGAATTTAAGTCGGCCCACCCACATACGGGATTGAGTCTTAGTCCCTAAGCATGCTTTATACCCAATTATAAACCATCCACCTCGTAATTAACTAATTTAGTTGGTTTTCATGATGTAAGATCGTAGAGGACCTAAATTTGTCTACCCATGTAGGGGACTAGGTCTTAATCCTTAGGTATGCTCTTTGTAGACACTAACCGTCTGATTTTCCACACTCACCTCTGGTTATCTGGCTTAAGCTTTTAGGGGGCTAAGTCTGCTTACCCATGTACGGGATTAGGTTTTAATCCCTAGGCATGCTCTTTGCAGACAATAAACTATCCAAACTCTTTCATTTACATCTGGTTATCTAGCTTAGGATGGCTAGGTCAACCTACCCTCGCATGGATTAGGACCTAACCTCTAGGGATGCTCTGCATCCGACGATAAACTATCCCTCTTCAAACCAATAGGACTCAATAAACTTGAAATCATAAATGACCAAGTCAGCCCACCCACATACGGGATTAGGCTTTAACCCTAGGCATGCTTTGCACCCGACGATAAACATTTAGGTTTTCCTTTGGCTTTATTAAAATCTCCAACCCTTGAAATCATTAATAAGATTACTTCGCTTCTAAGGACTTTTCTTACGAAGTACAAAATTTGGAATTGGAATTTCAAACTTTAAGGACTTGGTGTAGTAAGGACTTTTCTCGTAAGTATAAAAATCTAGTCCCCAAGTAAGGACTTTTCTTAGGAAAGGGCAGGTTGTCTTATCAAGACGTAACAAGGATGCTTGGTCTAATGGTGGGTGAAGACTTTGCCCGTCTGATTCTGGGTTGTACTATTAGGACTTGGCAAAAAAATCATCGTTTTTCTTGCTAATCTCAAGTGGTCATGTCAGAACTTGGCAAGATCATTCGCTCTGATTATGGATTTCTCTGTTAGGACTTGGTAGGGCAATTCGCTGGTTCTTGCAGGTATGGACTCTTCCGCATCTGGTTATTCTGGCTTTCAGATTTCTTCGATTATCTAGTCATCAATTACTTCGATTTTATGGATTTCAGGCCCATTTGGTTTTTCGACTACAAGTTATTCTGGTTTTCTTGTTTTCGGCTATTCTGATGTTGACTATCTCTCATAGTACGATCCAGAGTGATCGTTAGATTTCTTTGGATTACTGGTTTTCTATTAATATGATCTGGCGAGATCACGACTTCTGGTTTCAAGCTATTGGATTTCTTTTCCGACTCCGCTCGATTCGCGACTTCTAGATTCTCGGATTTTTGGATTCTTCAAAACATGTCTTCCAATAGAAAGACATGTTTTGGGGAGCAAGTGTTGACCCGCCTTTTGGCAAGGCATTCACATGTCGATTTATGGCTATCGGGGTGTTTGGGATTTGATTATGAACTCATGAAGGTTCGTGGTGATTTGGAGAATCACGAAGTTCTGGAAAAACTCAAGAATTTTGCTAATTGTTTCGTGTTTAGTATGACTCTGAAAAACACATTGGGATCGGTGCATCTAACAGAGTTTAGAAAGATGAAAAAATTTGGTTAGGTCCCTAGGTCAATATTCATCCCACCAACCCTGGGTTCGGCATTACTTCGGTTTGGTCTTTGTATCCTATAAAGGTGAAATTGCACAAGGCATGTAGGATATGAAATGTGTAGATCAGTGCTGGCTTAGCAGGGGTTCGTATCCCGGTTTTAGGTGGGAATTCTTACCCCACTTCAGAGGTTAGTGTTACTGTATTGTGTATCCTCGAGGTACAAAGACGAGATTGCTTGGTAATGGCATATTTTCACTAAGGCATTGGGGATATGAAATGGCTTTTCATACTTCAAAATACGAAGATGAACGATGACTTGGATTGGAATGCTTCGAACATGAAGCATGGGAATTCGGTTAACAACTGGGTTCGGTACCGATCGCTGGGTCGGTACCAACCTTGGGGTATGAATTATTGGGGATATGAATTATTGGGGATATGAATTATTGGGGATATGAATTATCGTATCCCTTCATTTACCAATAACATAGGCCTTGCCTTTTTTGGGATTCTTTTTGGTTTGGGTTGCTGCACTCGGGATTTTTTACTTTGAAGCTTCATAATGGCTTCCTTGATGACTATTTGGACATTGGAGGCTCGCATGGACTTGTTAGCTTCTCCTCAAATATCTTCATCATTACCTTGGCTCTTGACATGCTATTTTGGCATTTGAATTGGTTTTTGAACACATTTTGGCATAGTTTGGACATAGAAGCTCTTTGACATAAAGCTTCAGTCTTGGAACTTTGGACTTGGAATTAGGCTTGTTGGGTTTGTGCAAGGATTTTGCCATTACTATCTGCATAACCTTGTAAACATTAGAAGTGGAAGAAGGATTGTACTTGTAATTATATATTATTATATACAAGTTACCTCGGAGTGGATGTAGACATAATTTGCCAAACCACTATAAATTTGGTGTTATTTACTTTTTAGATTTCTGCGTTTGAATTATGTTTGGATAACTTTATTCCATTGGGTGTTGGCGAGTGCTGACCAATTCCCCTCGTCAACAAAGACTGCGACGTTCAGACATTAATAGAAAAAATTATTCCTATGGCACTCGTGTATCTCACAGGGCATCAAATAACATATAATAATAATAATCACTGATACAAAACGTGCGAGACAGTAACAACTACATAAACCATATGATCAGAGTACATAGGTTCATACAATTATATAGGACAATATTAGAGTTTATACAAGAAATAAACAAACTCAAATTGATAACCTTTCTTTAAAAGAATACATAACATTGTCAAGGATCCATAGTGTAACACAGTGGAATAAACAATAAGGATACAAGTATAAATATGTAAAGTGTAACCTTCTGTTAATTCATCTGCGCAGCTTCGAATAATACATATACCTGTCACCTGGACTGTTCATTAGCATTATCGATGAGCATTCAAGGTAATAAGGAAAAAATAAAACTTCGGGTCAACCAAATATCTTGTGTGAGTGGTAACAAATTTCAAAGGACTGTAAAAGTCATAATAGCATATATGGCAAGGAGGATATGGAAAATCATACTTGCGCTGCCCCTGTATCCACGGAGTAAGCACATATAAGTATATATATATATACACACACACACACTAGTCTATGAGAATTAATATGTTATACCATACATCAGAATACTAGGGATGTTGTGATATCCAAATTGATGATATCCACATCACATGATGTCCCTAAGTTGATAAATGATTAAGCAAACATAACATCTATCATTTATTCTCAAATTCTTTCACTCAGCACGTAAAGTATATGGCATCTAGTACTTTGGTCACCTAATCAATCTAGACACTAGCAGGCCCCACTGCATGAGCTCCACCAAACTATTTCCATGTGCCAAACTCCCACATCATATACTATAGCCAATAACCCTACCCATTCCAAACTGGATAGGCTCTGTGGGTCCGGGTCGATCAGTCCATGTTGCATTGGCTTTGATCCATCCTTATGTCATTGTCTCCATAGAAAAATCCATCTCATTGATTGTCCCTAGGACTTCCATTCGAAGTCGTCACAGTCTAGGAACTTTCCTCGATGGTCATCGTATGTTGTGGGATATTGTAACACCCCGAATTTCGGTTAATGCTAAAATTCACTAATTGCAGAATAAATAATCTCAGATGTGAGAATTGGGGGAAACGGGCTGCGTCATTGCGTTCGTCTCGGAAAAATACGCGAAATAGAGTCCGAAATTTTGTAAATCGGAGTCCGTATGGCCCAGTTATGGCCCAATGAAGTTTACAGAAAATTCAAAGTTCAAAACAGATTTAAAATTCAGGTTCAAATTTCGAAATTGGGGCCATTGGGCGCAGGTGGGAAAATTCCCGCCTAGCTACCCAAGTCGACAGCCCGGTCGACTGGGCAGTCGACTTGGCTAGGACCAAGTCGACAGCCCTGTCGACTTGGGTGTCGAGAGGGGGTGCTCGGCCAGTTTGGCCTGGTGCACCATTTTAGGGTTTGGCTGTGTTTTGGGGCTGTTTTCTGGAAGCTTCCGAGATCTGATGGTCCTAATCTAATTTAGGGTTAATCTAATGGTCTAAAACACATCCTAATCCTATAAATAAGACCCTAAGCTAGCCCTAAATGATCATAATCCTATCCTCTAACTAAACTATGCCAAAATTTTCTATGATCATGGCCTCCACTCAAAACCCTAGCCTCCATCCTCTTTTGAAACTATTTCTATGAAGGCTTTCATGTTCATACAAGCATTTTTAAGTTGTATGAGTGATCATTAGCTTGCATTCATCATCAAGTTGCAAGCTTTATTTTCAAGGCTAGAGTTTTTGGGTGATTTTTGGCAAGGGTTTGCTTATTGGAGTTTAGTGGTGAGTTTCTATAGCCTTAATAATCAATTGTTAAATTGATTATGATAGGATATGATAAGATATGGCTATGTTTGTGGATCAATGTGTTTATGCAAGTTTAGTATAGTGTATGTTGTGTGTTTTGCGAGTTTTATGCTATATGTTATGCAAGTATAATGCTATGTTTTATGATGCTCATTATGCAAAACACTATGTTAAACATTGATTCATATGTAACATGTTATGCAAGCTATATGTGAGATTATATGCAAGTTCATATGTAACATGTTATGCAAGCTATATGTGAGATTATATGCAAGTTCATATGTAACATGTAATGCAAGTTATGTGCATGATTATATGCAAGTTCATATGTAACATGTTATGCAAGTTATGTGTTTGGTTATATGCAAGTTATGTGCATGATTATATGCAAGTTCATATGTAACATGTTATGCAAGTTATGTGTTTGGTTATATGCAAGTTATGTGCATGATTATATGCAAGTTCATATGTAACATGTTATGCAAGTTATGTGTTTGGTTATATGCAAGTTAACATGTGACATGCTATGCAAGTTCACACCTTTGTATGACATAAGAATCATATGCAAGTTACCCCCTTTGTGACATATGTGCTTCATGCAAGTTTGGGTTAAATGCTAGTTGGGTTTAATGTATACTCATATATGCAAGTTGACACCTTTTAAACCCATGATAAAGTTATATGCTATGATTGGTTAAACCCATGGCATTTGTGATGAATCTTCCCTTTATTATGTCATGTTATGAGAACGAATTACGTGGGGAACGATGGGGTTAATATGCATGTTAATAAAAAGGTGTGAAATGGGTATGCTTAAGCATAACATAAAGTGAATGGACATAATTGGGAATTTACCTATTAAGTTAGGTCTACCCATATTATGGAATTGGGAATTTACCTATTAAGTTAGGTCTACCCATATTACGGAATTGGGAATTTACCTATTGAGTTAGGTCTACCCATATTCTTGAAATTGGTAATTAATTAGGGACAATTAATACAAATTATGGGGGTGATTAATTAGGTGTAATTAATCGACTAAGACACGAGGTTGGACCCTTTTGTAGCATAAGACTGCCCGGAACCGACCGGCAAATCCAGCGGCTACAAATGATTGGCCCAATGTGAGAGATCTTAGTCATAAACTAAATACGTGACAAGTGTAAAGACACGAGGTTAGACTCTGTTAGGGTGTAAGGCTGCCCGGAACCAACCGGCATATCCAACTGCCATAAAAGACAGTCTAATGTGAGAGGTCTTTACAAAGGTTACGATCTTAATTAATTAAGAAACACTTAACCAAATTAGCATGTAGTGAGGCATGAGGGGTTAAGTGGGTGCCTTGGGTGGCATGTAGTAACTAGTGGGGGTGCCTTGGGTGGCATAAGGAAACTAGTGGGTTGCCTTGGGTGGCAATAGAAAATACGATTAGAATACTTAACCAAAGTGGAACATGTAATTAAACATGATTAAAGGGTTAAGTAAGTGCCTTGGGTGGCATGTGGGAATCAAGTAAGTGCCTTGGGTGGCATGTGGAAATCTAGTGGGTGCCTTAAGTGGCAATTGAAATATGATTAAATGACAAGCTTAAGTAGTAGCTTGTGGGGGCCTTAAGTGGCAATTGAAATATGATTAAATGAAAAGCTTAAGTAGTAGCTTGTGGGGGCCTTAAGTGGCAATTGAAATATGATTAAATGACAAGCTTAAGTAGTAGCTTGTGGGGGCCTTGAGTGGCAATTGAAATATGATTAGATGACTTAACCAAACCTTAACATGTAAGTGGGCATGATTTTAAAAAGGGGTTAAGTGGGATGCACTAGATAAAATGACAAGCTTAAGTAGTAGCTTGTGGGGGCCCATTTCAACCAATATCCCAAACGTATCTTTGTGGGCTCGACCCAAGTCGAGGAGGGGACACACATATTGGGCTTGACTGTAAGAGGCCAAAACGGGTTAGCGGTGGCAACGCAAGTCCAACGGGTTTCATATGCGTGTGTTGACCCGGGCTGGTAAGTAAGACGTTGTTGCATCGTGTAGGTATAAGCCGTGCACCGTTGATATTATCAGGTTGCCACTTTGGGGAATGATACACCCCACTGTGGGGCCAGCACGGGTATCTACGATAGGGAGCCGATCGCTTGGGGAGTAGTGGGTACACCTAGTGGAGATAGGGGCAGACGGCACCTATGTAGTCAGCTAGGGGTACACGAAACTACTATTAAAAATTACTAAGTACACTTAGTGGGATCAACCTTAAGTAGGAATTACCCTTGGGTGGGTAGAACTGGTGTGGTGCAGTGTAGGAATTACCCTTGGGTGGGTAGATCTGGGATAGTGCAGTGTAGTAATTATCCTTGGGCGGGTAAATGCGTCTTTTCGGTTATCTTAGTACATCCTGTGTTTAGTTGGCTACTTAGTGTAGTCATTATCCCCAGAGGTACCATACCTTGTTTATATCATACCCTAATTACTTTAATGATTGTATTGTTAAGGTTATAGGACTCGCTCAGACTTATGTCTGACCCCGTTGTTTTTTTATCTTTTTCCCAACCCTCAGGTTTTCAGAGTGGGCCTAGCACTAGTGGGCATTGATCAGACTCCTTTATCTATCTTTTGGAGCTTGGACCGTGGATGTAAAGCTCAGTTTATCTTTTCTATTATGGCTATTAAGTTATGTAGTGGGATTATGTACTTTTGTTTTATCAGGATGGATATTATGTACTTGACTCTTGTTTATGGTTTTGGTGTAACCAAACATGTTTTACTTTCCGCTGCAATGAAATGATGTTTTAAATTCTCAAGTATTACTTATATCTATCTTGTTGTAATTTTTCTGTTCTATATTCACTTAAAATACTCCACCGATGTTATGGCATTCCCTTAGTGAGTGACCGTAGCGGGTGTGGGGTGTTACACGTGGTATCAGAGCTTAAGGTTACCAGAACAGATAAATTTTTTAGAAAAACTATTTTCTAAGAATATTTTTGAAAGGAGTATTTTCAAAAACATGTCTTTTAAGAGAAAAGTTTTTGAAAGAAAAGCATAATCCCCGATAGCCATATCTTTATCTTTCGAATTCTCCGTTTTGAATCTCTTCCTCTCTCGTTTTGAGTTTCCCCTCCGTGTATAGATGATCTTTCTAAGATAGATAAGAATGGAAAACCACTTCAAGGGACTTAGACATCAGTCGGACTAGAAGTTGGTTCAAGAAGGAGGAGGACTTGTAGGTACCTATTGGATAGACGATGGGAGGAAGGCTCAAGTAGTTGTTGTTTAATGAAGTACGAAACCTCATTTTGATGGGAGGTTACGAGTGGAGAATGGGAAGAAGAAGGCGAGTAGTTATCCTTTCGGGAGGAATAGGACACCTTATTAGGATTGTCCAAAGAGGCAAGGGCAAGGTATGGAATCTTCTGGAGGGTAGTTGTATTCCCTCACGGCTAGTGTATCAGATGGGGATAAGACCGTCTAGGTTGGAATTTGGATTTCTTTATTATTCGGTTCGAACTTTATTTGATTCTGACGCATCGAGTTCGTTTATCTCATCGTTGTTAGTTGAGTCACTGCACTTAGACACCAGTTTAGTAGATGATCCCTTAGTTGTTTCAAACCCAATTGGGGGCTCCATGATGTGTTTGGGTTTGAAAGTTTCTATACTTAGCGTTGAGTTTAGATGTGATGCTTCTTGGGCTTCACGGGCTATGGGTTAGTTTTGGGCATGGACTGGTTATCCAGTAATGGTGCCGTTCTTGTTTGTGGAAGGAGAGTTGTTAGGCTGACGACCCGCTTGGGTAACACTCTCGAGATCTCTTGTAATCCCATGGAATCTGTTATGCTAAGTTATCTAGAATCGCTTGACACGTCGGTCTAGAGTTTGCGATCTGTTAGAGAGGTCCGGGAATACTCGGATGTGTTTGAGGAGGTGAAGGGCTTACCTCCGGAGCGGGAGATTGACTTCCGAATATATCCGGTAGACAATGCCAAACCAGTATCTTGGCCAGTGTGCCACATGGCTCATCGTGAGAGGAGGGAACTCCATAAGCAAGTAGGCGATTTGCTTGAGAAGGGGTTTAGAAGACGAAGTATATCGGAGTGGGGTGCTCCAGTAGTTTTTGCTATGAAGGCGGATGGGTCCCTCAGACTTTGTGTAGATTATAGGGAGTTTAACAAGATAACAAAGAAGAATAGACACCCATTGCCGAGGATTGATGATCTCTTTGATCAGTTGGTTGGCGCCTCAGTGTTTTCGTAGTAGGACTTAGCCACGGGGTTTCATCAGTTGAGAGTGGCTGAGGATAGTATAGAGAAGACTACCTTTAGGACTCCGGATGGTTTTTATGAGTGGCTGGTGATGCCATTTGGTTTGACGAACGCCCCCGCATACTTTGTTGATTTGATGAGAAGGGTGTTCAGGGAGTACCTAAATAAGTTCGTGATGGTCTTTGTAAATGACATCTTGGTCTTTTCTAGGAGCGAAATAAGTTTTCGTATGTGCTCAATAGGTTGAGCAAAGCCAGTTATGGGATAAACGGTGGTTTTGGAGCGAGACTGGCGAGGACATCCAGAGTTGGACAAGGGCTTGATTAGTTAGCCGTTTTTACTAGTATCATCTCACGTAGGTCGTCTGAATTCGAAGGAGGTATCCCTTGGGTGTTTGTCTGATATTGGTTTAGGCCTTTGGGGCTTGCATTTGGGGGATGCCGAGTTCGACTAGGGTGGTCTGCGTGAGAGATGGACAGTTGTGATGATTTTGGATGGGGTAATATCCTGGTTTTCTCTAAAAGTGGAGAAGAGCATGCCCTACATCTTAGGGAAGTGTTGGAGACTCTTCGAGCGCATAGTCTTAGGACAGCAAAAGTGGATGGGATTCTTAGCATCCTATGAGTTTGAGATAGCGTATACCCATGGCAAGGGTAACGTGGTAGCGGACGCCTTAAGTAGAAAAAGGTTGTCCTCAAGTTCATTGTTCGTTGAACGACGGAGCTTAGAGTTTATTTCTATGTTTGACTTTAGACCTTCCGTTGACTTTGTACCCGGTTTGCTAGCCTCCTTGGAGGTTAGGCCTACTCTTTTGGGACGGATTGGCGAGGCATAGCGAGACGACCCACAGTTGGTTGAGTTAGTAGAGAAGCTCATAAGGGGGGGAGTCGTCCAGCCATTTGAGTAGGTACACCCTAGATGGTAAGGGGTGGTTGCGTAGAGACGGTAGACTTTGTGTACCGCAAGACGAGGGTTTGAGAAAGGCTATACTTGATGATGCACATCGGTCGAAGATGACCATTCATCCCGGTGGGGACAAGATGTACCAAGACATGAAGCGAGTTTTCTTTTGGGCCGGTATGAAGAAAGATGTGGCCGAGTATGTCGCTAGATGCTTGGTGTGCTAGCAAGTGAAAGCGGAGCAGAAGAAACCCGGTGGGTTGCTTCACCCATTGGAGGTTCCGCTATGGAAGTGGGATAGTGTCTCGATGGATTTCGTCAATGGATTACCAAGATCGAGGAAGGGTAATACGGGAATTTGGGTTGGGGTAGACAAACTTACTAAGAGTGCCCATTTTATACCCGTGAAGAGTAAGAGGACTGCTCAATGGCTAGCTTCAATCTACATTCGAGGGATTGTTAGATTGCATGGTGTACCTTCCATCATAGTGAGTGATCGAGATCCTATCTTCACTAGCGAGTTTTGGAAGAGTTTGAAAGAGGCGGTAGGGACTCAGCTGTGTTTGAGCACCGCAAATCATCCTCAGACGGACGGCCAGACCGGGAGGGTGAATCGCATTTTAGAAGACCTTTTGAGGCTATGTATCTTAGATTTTGGAGGTACATGAGAAGAGCATCTTCCATTGGTGGAGTTCGCATATAATAACAGCTTTCAGTCTAGTATTGGCATGGCTCCTTTCGAAGCTTTTTAGGGAAGGCCTTGTCGATCACCTACATGTTGGTGGGAATCTACGGATAAGATCTTGCTTGGGCCCGATATGGTTAGGAAGACTTCGGAAAAGATTGATTTGATTCGAAGAAGGATGAAAGCGGCGCAAGACAGACAGAAATCTTATGCGGACAAAAGGAGAGCAGAGCTTGAGTTTGATGTTGGGGACATGGTCTTTGTCAAAGTATCTCCATTACGAAATGTGGTTCGCTTTGGATCTGTTGGGAAGTTAGCACCAAGGTTTGTTGGACAGTTTCCTATTAAGGAAAGGATTTGACAGATGGCCTATAGAGTGGAGTTGCCCGACAAACTTAGTGGTGTACATGATGTATTCCATGTGTCACATTTGAGGAAGTGCCTACATGAGACCGCAGAGGTGGTAGAGCTGAGCTTGCTTAGAGAAGTGGAAGTAGAGCGTGATGCGACTATTCGACGAGTTCCTACTCGCATCCTCGGGTCAGAGACTAGGAAATTGAGGAATCGAGAGGTTAAACTAGTCAAAGTAAAATGGGGAGAAGATGAGAGCAATGCTACTTTGGAGACGGAAGCGAAGATGCGTTCATTGTACCCATTCCTTTTTGAGGGTATGTCTTTTAACTTCTCCTCTATCGTTTGTCTAGTACTTATCTTATCTTTAGTATGTCCTCTCGTTAGTACTTTTGACCTTTAGATAGGGTAAACCTATGGTTGAAACATGTGTTTGAGACATGTTATGATTGATGGATGCATGTGGATGCAAGTGTTTGCTAGTGGTTGCTCGTGGATGCATATACACACACTCTAGACACTAAATCGGCTCAGTCACTTCATATTGCATATTGCATATAATTGTGTGTAGGTAGCTATATTTATGGATGTATAATGATTGTGTTATCATATGGATGATGCGTTTTGGTGAATGATTGTGCACTCATGTAGATATTGTATGTGTCGATAGGGTTCTCTCGCATACATAATGGATGCATGGCACTATCATGGTTTGCATATGTTCATACATAAGATAGGGAACATATACACACACTTTTTGCATATGCTCATACATCATTAGAAATTGTTTTAAGGACAATGGATGCCCGTGTTTGATGGATTGAGTAGATGGTTGTTTGGATGGTAGGATATGCATTCTCCTTAGCTTAGAGATTTCGGGGACGAAATCCTTTAAGGAGGGGAGAATGTAACACCCCGAATTTCGGTTAATGCTAAAATTCACTAATTGCAGAATAAATAATCTCAGATGTGAGAATTGGGGGAAACGGGCTGCTTCATTGCGTTCGTCTCGGAAAAATACGCAAAATAGAGTCCGAAATTTTGTAAATCGGAGTCCGTATGGCCCAGTTATGGCCCAATGAAGTTTACAGAAAATTCAAAGTTCAAAACAGATTTAAAATTCAGGTTCAAATTTCGAAATTGGGGCCATTGGGCGCAGGTGGGAAAATTCCCGCCTAGCTACCCAAGTCGACAGCCCGGTCGACTGGGCAGTCGACTTGGCTAGGATCAAGTCGACAGCCCTGTCGACTTGGGTGTCGACAGGGGGTGCTCGGCCAGTTTGGCCTGGTGCACCATTTTAGGGTTTGGCTGTGTTTTGGGGCTGTTTTCTGGAAGCTTCCGAGATCTGATGGTCCTAATCTAATTTAGGGTTAATCTAATGGTCTAAAACACATCCTAATCATATAAATAAGACCCTAAGCTAGCCCTAAATGATCATAATCCTATCCTCTAACTAAACTATGCCAAAATTTTCTATGATCATGGCCTCCACTCAAAACCCTAGCCTCCATCCTCTTTTGAAACTATTTCTATGAAGGCTTTCATGTTCATACAAGCATTTTTAAGTTGTATGAGTGATCATTAGCTTGCATTCATCATCAAGTTGCAAGCTTTATTTTCAAGGCTAGAGTTTTTGGGTGATTTTTGGCAAGGGTTTGCTTATTGGAGTTTAGTGGTGAGTTTCTATAGCCTTAATAATCAATTGTTAAATTGATTATGATAGGATATGATAAGATATGGCTATGTTTGTGGATCAATGTGTTTATGCAAGTTTAGTATAGTGTATGTTGTGTGTTTTGCGAGTTTTATGCTATATGTTATGCAAGTATAATGCTATGTTTTATGATGCTCATTATGCAAAACACTATGTTGAACATTGATTCATATGTAACATGTTATGCAAGCTATATGTGAGATTATATGCAAGTTCATATGTAACATGTTATGCAAGCTATATGTGAGATTATATGCAAGTTCATATGTAACATGTAATGCAAGTTATGTGCATGATTATATGCAAGTTCATATGTAACATGTTATGCAAGTTATGTGTTTGGTTATATGCAAGTTATGTGCATGATTATATGAAAGTTCATATGTAACATGTTATGCAAGTTATGTGTTTGGTTATATGCAAGTTATGTGCATGATTATATGCAAGTTCATATGTAACATGTTATGCAAGTTATGTGTTTGGTTATATGCAAGTTAACATGTGACATGCTATGCAAGTTCACACCTTTGTATGACATAAGAATCATATGCAAGTTACCCCCTTTGTGACATATGTGCTTCATGCAAGTTTGGGTTAAATGCTAGTTGGGTTTAATGTATACTCATATATGCAAGTTGACACCTTTTAAACCCATGATAAAGTTATATGCTATGATTGGTTAAACCCATGGCATTTGTGATGAATCTTCCCTTTATTATGTCATGTTATGAGAACGAATTACGTGGGGAACGATGGGGTTAATATGCATGTTAATAAAAAGGTGTGAAATGGGTATGCTTAAGCATAACATAAAGTGAATGGACATAATTGGGAATTTACCTATTAAGTTAGGTCTACCCATATTATGGAATTGGGAATTTACCTATTAAGTTAGGTCTACCCATATTATGGAATTGGGAATTTACCTATTGAGTTAGGTCTACCCATATTCTTGAAATTGGTAATTAATTAGGGACAATTAATACAAATTATGGGGGTGATTAATTAGGTGTAATTAATCGACTAAGACACGAGGTTGGACCCTTTTGTAGCATAAGACTGCCCGGAACCGACCGGCAAATCCAGCGGCTACAAATGATTGGCCCAATGTGAGAGGTCTTAGTCATAAACTAAATACGTGACAAGTGTAAAGACACGAGGTTAGACTCTGTTAGGGTGTAAGGCTGCCCGGAACCAACCGGCATATCCAGCTGCCATAAAAGACAGTCTAATGTGAGAGGTCTTTACAAAGGTTACGATCTTAATTAATTAAGAAACACTTAACCAAATTAGCATGTGGTGAGGCATGAGGGGTTAAGTGGGTGCCTTGGGTGGCATGTAGTAACTAGTGGGGGTGCCTTGGGTGGCATAAGGAAACTAGTGGGTTGCCTTGGGTGGCAATAGAAAATACGATTAGAATAGTTAACCAAAGTGGAACATGTAATTAGACATGATTAAAGGGTTAAGTAAGTGCCTTGGGTGGCATGTGGGAATCAAGTAAGTGCCTTGGGTGGCATGTGGAAATCTAGTGGGTGCCTTAAGTGGCAATTGAAATATGATTAAATGACAAGCTTAAGTAGTAGCTTGTGGGGGCCTTAAGTGGCAATTGAAATATGATTAAATGAAAAGCTTAAGTAGTAGCTTGTGGGGGCCTTAAGTGGCAATTGAAATATGATTAAATGACAAGCTTAAGTAGTAGCTTGTGGGGGCCTTGAGTGGCAATTGAAATATGATTAGATGACTTAACCAAACCTTAACATGTAAGTGGGCATGATTTTAAAAAGGGGTTAAGTGGGATGCACTAGATAAAATGACAAGCTTAAGTAGTAGCTTGTGGGGGCCCATTTCAACCAATATCCCAAACGTATCTTTGTGGGCTCGACCCAAGTCGAGGACGGGACACGCATATTGGGCTTGACTGTAAGAGGCCAAAACGGGTTAGCGGTGGCAACGCAAGTCCAACGGGTTTCATATGCATGTGTGGACCCGGGCTGGTAAGTAAGACGTTGTTGCATCGTGTGGGTATAAGCCGTGCACCGTTGATATTATCAGGTTGCCACTTTGGGGAATGATACACCCCACTGTGGGGCCAGCACGGGTATCTACGATAGGGAGCCGATCGCTTGGGGAGTAGTGGGTACACCTAGTGGAGATAGGGGCAGACGGCACCTATGTAGTCAGCTAGGGGTACACGAAACTACCATTAAAAATTACTAAGTACACTTATTGGGATCAACCTTAAGTAGGAATTACCCTTGGGTGGGTAGAACTGGTGTGGTGCAGTGTAGGAATTACCCTTGGGTGGGTAGATCTGGGATGGTGCAGTGTAGTAATTATCCTTGGGCGGGTAAATGCGTCTTTTCGGTTATCTTAGTACATCCTGTGTTTAGTTGGCTACTTAGTGTAGTCATTATCCCCAGAGGTAGCGTACCTTGTTTATATCATACCCTAATTACTTTAATGATTGTATTGTTAAGGTTATAGGACTCGCTCAGACTTATGTCTAACCCCGTTGTTTTTTTATCTTTTTCCCAACCCTCAGGTTTCAGAGTGGGCCTAGCACTAGTGGGCTTTGATCAGACTGCTTTATCTATCTTTTGGAGCTTGGACCGTGGATGTAAAGCTCAGTTTATCTTTTCTATTATGGCTATTAAGTTATGTAGTGGGATTATGTACTTTTGTTTTATCAGGATGGATATTATGTACTTGACTCTTGTTTATGGTTTTGGTGTAACCAAACATGTTTTACTTTCCGCTGCAATGAAATGATGTTTTAAATTCTCAAGTATTACTTATATTTGTCTTGTTGTAATTTTTCTGTTCTATATTCACTTAAAATACTCCACCGATGTTATGGCATTCCCTTAGTGAGTGACCGTAGCGGGTGTGGGGTGTTACAGATATCATCTTTTGTCTCCCATCTCGCTCTCTCTCCGACAATCACTTTAACACGACTTATTATCATCTTTTTGGCATCTCGAAGATAACCATTCATCGAAGCAACCTTACTCCCCGTCCTGAAATCATTGTTGTCGAATGACGATTCACTACTTAGAAGCACTACATCCTCATCTCAAGCTAAAGCTACCAATCGAAGAGTCATCATGTCGAAATCATTATTGGTCATACCATCATATCTGGCACCTCGAAATCGCACAATCATTGATGTCAAATTGGTCAAAAAGACCAATAGAAGTAGTAATCGGTATCGACCACTTCATGGTAATCGATAACAACTACTCGAATCACCTGTTTAACCAAAATAGGTTAAATATTCATCGAAGAAAAAACGTTTATCATTCGTTGTGAAATCCAGCTAGTTGCCAAGTCCATCCTCCATCTTCAGATCACCCACCAAGCTTTAAAGACCACGCTAAACGATACCCCTCGTAATCTACTAACCCAAAACGCTTGGGTTCGTATCGGTGTAACCGATCCACGTTCTAGTTCGACACATCGATCCGGATTCAGATCGGCATATAGAATCGGACCCGATTTGGCCTATCGAACCAAATCCCTCTCTCCGTCGTCGAACTTCGATTCCATCCAGGTGTTATGAAACTCCATTGTGAACTTATCTCATCTGTTCGAGTCTATCATCCATGTGTACTAAATCATTATACATCAACATGTGCATTTGATTGATACGTACACCAAACTCTAATGAGCAACATTTTCTAATATTAGATCGCCTATGAATAACATTTTAAGCTAAACTATGAAAACAATGCTGCCATGCAACCTATAATCACCCAATTTTCTAAACTAGCATATAAATATCCTAAAGAACATCTAGTAGAATAAGTAAAACCTATCTATATCAACCAAGGTGAAATACATATATAAATGGTTCGAGTCTAATGACGGTGCCAAAATGACATAACGGGCGCAAATGGGTAAAATGTGATGTCCATGTCAAGTCTAATTAAATCACAATTTATTTCTTTTTTAACTAATCACTAGGTTTCCCTATTCTAGATATTCCATTTTATAATTAGAAATTATATTTAAATGTCAACTATATATTATATTACAATTATAGTGTAGTGAGAGACAAATATCACTCACCTCAACCAAAATCTACGCAAAGCTCTCCACCGTGTAGAGCTCGCCATCACGAGTCCGATGCCAGAAACGGTGTCCAAAACGAATCTTGTATGCAAATGATACAAATGTTACAATGTTTACATAAATTGAAATAAACAATGTAATTAACTTACGCTAAATACATTCAATAATAAGACAAATCACGTTCCTCACCAAACCCAATTCCACTGCCTCCTTCAACCACCAATTGACGTGCCTACAAGCCACCAGACCACGCGCTTCTTGCACCATCGCCTCCACACCTCCGAGATGCACCAACGCCGACCCTCAGAGCCAACTCATATTCCATAAATCTCGAGATGAACGGTGAACGTTCATTTGTGAATTATGGTGCCATCCAGCCACCACGCTCGTGAAGCCCTCGCCTTCCTCCTTTCCCCTTCAGGCACCTTTGGCCAACTGCGACGTAGCGCGAGCTACAAACGAAAATACAAAACGGGTCTGGATTCGATTTTTAGCGATTTCCGGCCAACTCCAACATCCAATCAACGAATGGAAAAAACGAAGAGTTTTGTGCCGTCGGTACAGACAACTTTCATATTGTGGGTTTTAGCTAATTATTGATGGATCAAATCGGGTAATTTTGGTCATTGATGAGGAAGATGGAGGCTAGAGATTGCAAATAGGGGAGATGTTGTCTATTTATAACCTCCACCAGAGCACCATCCATCGAGCCTAAAATTTTCCAAACCCCAAACATGTTGAACCTTATACTCAGAAGAATTCTGGAAGTTATTTCGTGACCAATGGAAAAGGTTTTTGGACCTATCAAAAGTTAAGTAGTGTTTGGTTTATTTTTTGTTTTGAGTTTTCAATGTTAATTTCGAAAGGTGCGAAGATTTGAAGGATAACAGAGGTGATAGACAAAATGCGGAGGAGATGATGGAGGGGACGGACGGACGGTAGATGAATGATTTTTCATCGTCCTTCTGTTGTTTCTTGAAATACAAAAAATAATAAAAAGTCATTTTTTGGTTTATATGTTAACTTCGTTTTAAAACTATTGTTTTTCATGATATTTGTGCGTCTATCTTACTTTTGTTTGTTCAAAAACCCAAAATTAAAAAATAAAAACCAAACACACCTTAGCTTTTTGGATCGACTCACGACTCGATCCCAAGCTACCAGCCAAAAATCCAGTAGTTGAAACATATCGATTGAAAGTCTAAGAAGTTCCCACCATCTATCCGGACCCAACTGAAATGATCTTGGGTCTTGATTCGATCGTATGTGAAAAGTCATATTTTTGGAACCACCACTCAATTAAACGATTAATATTTAAATATACAATCGTTAAAATACCTGTCGTTACAGTTGCCAATATGTGTTAAGATATTGGTTTATACGACGATCAATGAGAGATAGTTAAGGAAGCGTGCTCAAATTTATAATGTGAGACACTTAATTACTTTTGTATTATAAATTTTCACTATTAATTTTTTTATTGGTTGAAACACTATGAATGATTTACATTTTACAGGTGACTTGAGACTTTGGGATGATGTGAAAATCACAAGATCGGTTCAGAAAGAAACGACAATGGTAAAAGACCCAAATGCTGATATGATTATGTTAAATTATTTATCTTAAGTTTTTTCATCTTTTATTTAATATTAGTGTCATTCTATGTTGAACCTTAATAATATGAAATTTATGATAATTACCAACTTGCAACTGGGACTGGAATCGCTCATTTCCTCACCTTATGGAAAATGTTATTTGAGAAGCATGATGGTTTCAAGGTGATGTTCAATTTATTTAATTTGTATAATCAGTATGATGTATACTTGAGCTAATACAGAACATATTCACTGCATTATATCAACTCAAAATATTCTATGTTGCAGTGTCCATTACAAATTGTAACTAACTATAATTATTTCCAAATATTCCTCAACAAATTTATGAATTTATTGGGCTTTTACTATAGGAACATAATAAAACTTATTCCTTATGTCAATCTAGTATTTAGTGCATCTCCAACAGTTCGGGGTGCGGATTTTTGATTTTCCGCACATTGGATTGTTGGAACTGGAGATTTTACAATAATTTTTTAATAGGCTTTTGTTCATTTTTGGCGCTTTTGACAGATTTTTTTTCATTTTATAGATTTCAGAAATTTCATTTTAATTTCTTTTATAAATTAATACGTCGATATGCCTCCGTTACATCCAGTGAAAACTAGTAGATGCATCGTTCGATATTCGACAGACGTCAATATCGGAGCAACTCATGTTTCGCCTGATGCTACTTTTAATGCAAACATCCTTCAAATCTTACAGGATTTTCCTACCACTATTTCGCACTGAGTTACTTTAGCTTTCGCGATGCCACATGTATCGCTTTTTTTAATTATTACGTAGATAGACAACCGTTTTATTATACATGAATGTTAACTGTCAGTTTATGTCAACATTAAATAATCAAATGTTTAGGTTCGACACATTGCCACGCGAGGTAGTTGATTACGATGTATGACACGCAATGATCATTTACCACAACCAATTTCGGTTAGGCTTCGTGCGTCACCATTTGGTGACTTCTTAGATGTACCCTGATTTGCCCATGTAGACCACTATCTTGTAGAGGCTCTTAGTGAGCGATGGCGGCTTACTACACACACTTTTCATTTTCTAGATTTCAAGTTTGGGTTGAATCCTTTACATTTTTACATGCTCACTAGGATAGATGTAGGTGTCCTGACCGTGTCCCTGTTTCTTTTGATGCTGCATACGACAAGATTGATACTTATTTTGATCATTTATCAGGTTTAGCTCAAGATTTGGTTAGAGGGGGTGTTGTTACCCTCACTACTTTACAACAGTATATAGTAGATCATGAGGCCACTTAGTAGATGCTTATTTCGATGATCAGTGCCTTTTTGTTAAATGTAACACCCCAAAATTTAATACACCATAACCATACTTCAAAGATGATAAACTGGGAATTACTTAATTATATACTCCAAGTTTGCGTAAAATGGATAACATATGAAAAAGTTACGAACCTTAGAAGTTTGTATACATATACTTGGATTATATATATATATATAATATAAAGATTTTCAAAACAAGATAAGAAGGAAAACAAGCGGGAAATCAGATCGTTGTGAGACGACCCACATTCGGCCTAGGTCGACCCATGGGTCGACCCAATAGGTCGGTGGGTCGACCCACCCACATCTAGGGAAGATTCAGAATTGCGAATTTGGACTACTTTTCTGACCAGGTTCGTCGCTCACTCAACGCTACATGTACGGTTTAGATTAAAATTCTAGAATCTAAAGGTTAAGGTTAACTTTATGAATCAATAAATAGGTATCTTTCTCTCATTCCAATATACTCAAATTTCTTCATACTTTTTATCTCTATGAATATATTTTGAAATAAAAGTATATGCAATGGGGGAATGCTGCTGAATATCTACAGTGATAACTTAAAGATTTGCATACAACAAAAAGGGATAAGAGTGGACTTTTTCTACGGCATATAAATATAAAAGAGATTTAACCTCTTCTTCACCAACACCCACTGTGAGTTCACCGTTATTCTTAGATTTGATACGTAGAACCCTATTATGATAGTTAAATAAATTTGGACTAGGATAAACAATGTTTATAAGATAATTGTTATGCATGTTCTTTACTGTTATTCACATATGCCATTGTCGAAAGTAAAACATATGCCTTAACTGTCAGAAAATTAACTAGCTATATGTATTTATCTTTCTTTTCCCTATTTCTATGTTTTAGTTTATTTCTAGTCTTGCCTATATGCCTATGTGATTTGGTTCTATTCTCCTTTCTCTGTTTTTCCCTTTTTATTTACACTAAGCCTAGGCCTTTGGGAGCCTAGGTTGTATTTGATGAAAGTTTGCGTATTGTAAAACTAGGGTAATTATAAATGACATAAAAAAAGGAATTTGGGCATGTTGGTAAATAAGGGACTGTTTAACTATAATTTGGGAAAAAGGATAATATGTACATATTTGTACTTACTGTAAATTGATAAAAATGGTTAATGTGCATATACATGTTGTAAATTGATGAAAATGGATAATATGTGTCAACTTCTACACGCTGGGACATAACTAAATGAATATTATGCATATATATAAACATGTTAGGTTTGACTTAATACAAAAATTAAGTAAATGACATGTTAGAATATTATAAGTACATATGTAGGTTAATAAACTGAATCATTATGGAAATGGTATAAATTTGGGTAGGTGTTTTGGGGAAGGGTTGTACACACATAGTTACATGTAATATTACAACCACGCTTATTAGTGAACCTAAACTTGCTAGGTTAAACAAGATTATTAATAAGCTAAGAGGTCCCTCGTTTTGCTGTTGTATCAGGTTTTGGGGACTCTTAAATCCTAGTTATTTGAGGGTACAAGCTTAGGGGTTTGGCTTGTGTCAACTTGTTGTTTAGAACCTATATCAGTCAGTATCCCTGTTGGTATTTCGTTAGAAATTGCACACTAGGTAGGGGCCAGGTCATGCTTTACTGAACTGGATAGTAAGAGGTTCAAAGGGAAAGGTGGGTATGGGAACGTTCCGACAGAGTCATGAGCGTGCATGAGTCCGATTAGGGAAACTAAGCCGTTGTAAGACTAGTAAATAGGTCTACGTTATAAGTTTTTGCGTTAAGGAGTGATACACCCTATTGTCGGGGCCGACACAGGGTATTTACGTATTAGGGAGCCAATCATATAGGTAGTAATTAGGGTAACACCTAATCCCATTATGTAATTAGGGTACGCCTAATCCTGCTATTAATTCCGCTGTTAATTCTGCCATTACGTAATTAGGTTAAACATCTAATCCTGTTAATCATGTTATTCTAGTATTAGTGCAAACACAACTTGTTTTAGGATACAAATGTGAAGCATTACTCAATCATTGTTTATACCTGTTATTCCTGTCTATCCTGAGTTTCTGTATATGTTATTAACATGTTACCATATACTGTGCTTTCTCATCCAACCTTGTTTACTTGTCTTGGTATTTCTATTTTTCTGCACATTTAGAAGTCACTGGAACTCGCTAGACTTTATGTCTAACCCTTTTGTTTTTGTTTCTTTCTTCCTCCCCCCAAGTCCTCAGAGTGGAAGCACTCACTAGTGACTAGGACTTTTTCTTACAGCTTGGAACTAGATTTCCTTAGATGTACCGTTTTGACTTGCTCTCTATTCTATCATGATTTGTGGCAAGGAATATGATTTTATTTTATGGAACTATGTTATTTTGTTTTGAAAGACATATTTGAGATACTTTGTTTTGATGTAACCAGTTTTGAGACTACGTTTTAGTTTTAGTAATGAAGTTGAAATTTTCCACTGCTTATTTTATATCTGTCTCGTGAATTTTCTGTATTGTTTACCTATTGCGCTTTGCGGAACTTAATGCATTCTCTTATGGGTGACATTAATGGATGTGATGTGTCACAATATACCTTTTCGGATCCAAATTTTTTAGCAAAAATAAGGGGACTATTAGAGTTTTTTTTTTTGGGTTGGCCTGGTAAACGTTAATCATTTTCATATATATGATTACCGTACTTCAATTCTAGGTTATTTATATGTAGCATTGGATATGTACGTGGTACATCGCTCTAGACAACATTATTTTTTGGGTACATTCCTCCATTTTTGGACTATGAGTACACCACTGGCATGCACCCTAGACTTTTCCTTGAGGTGATCAGTGCACCATATATTTGCTTCCTTAGACTGCATCGTTGAGGTACCACTATGCATGTTCCTCGTGTTGCACAGGGAGTGCATAACGAGCTTATGGAGGTGCGACAACAAATGGATTTGAGGTAGCGGGGTTGCATTGTTGTATGTCCGCGGGAGTAATACATAGGGTTTATAGGGTCTGGTCCTGAGCATCCCCTCACCTTTCAGTATATTATTTCGAGACCTAGGGTTTGCTTTTAGGTACCTAATTTCCCATTCATATGGTACTTGGGGAGTGTTGTTGGTTAGAGTTAAACAGTACAGTTCATATTCCTTCGAATCCGCTCCTATAGAACGATATGATTTGTGATATACGGGTGGGACCGTCATTTACTCAGCTTATGAGGGCCGCGGGATAGGTAGACGGTGACCCCTTTACAGTTGTCAGAGACTTTGATGCATATTGGGTTCAACTTACCCCCGTGAGCTTATGCTTTGCCAAATTATATTCAGGGCTTGAACTCCGACCATATTGGCTCGTCTACAGTTTCTGGGAGAGTTCCGGTGCCACCTGCCACACTTGAGCTTATATCTTCTTAGTACACGCAGCTTGGTGAGTTCGACCCCTCGCCTCATGCTTTTAGGGTGTATGATGTACAAGGTCAGATATTAGTGTATCCATTAGTTGACCTCCCAGTGTACCATTAGTCGAATTGTATCATCCACATTAGGTATGTAAGCTTTTTAAATTTCGTTCATATTAGTTGTTCTTCTATTCTTTTCCTACGAATAATTTTTATGTTAAAATATCAGTATTCGTTGTACATGGACCATGATGGATGGTTACTTGCTTTCTTTGAGCGTATGCTGCTTGAGTATACGCAGCTAATGTACCACTATTGCCATACAGATTTGCAGGAGCAACAGGCTCATTGTGAGGCGCAGATAGCTGACTTACAAGCCTAGATCGAGGAGCTCCATAATAACCCTCCTCGTGCTCCCAATCCACCCACGGCTGCCGATTTTGATGATGTCAATGGTGACAATGATGCTGTGACTGATAGAGGACCTGGTCACACTGACTGATGTACTATATTCGATTGTATATGTGGTTATTAGGCATTGTTTATGTTATATGTCTTTTTGTATATGCTATGTCATGTTGTGTATATTATGGTTATGTTTGACATGTTGTATATTGTATATCATTGTGTACATCTTGTTTGTTCTTATCATATTTAACTTCGATAATTAGCTATCTTTATTTCATAATTCAAAGACTAATTTTTATTTCAAAAAAACCAACTCGCTTAATTCACATGAGTTCAAATTCTGTTTCATTTATAAATTACGCAATTAAATTTTCCATAAATCCTTCCATTTTATTAAATAAGTAGTTATTTTATATAAACTACTACACCATGATTTTTTTGGAATTTTGATTTTGATATAACTCAAAATCTACCTAGTGAAATCTTTATTTTTCTTTTCCACTAGGAAACTATAATCCAATAGATCAGGAAGATTCTTGTTTCAAAGATTCCGACTTATATTGGACCATGTATTTCCTTTTAAAGTTCAAATGTAAAATTATGATCTACCTCAACGCAGCGAGCTCGTTTTTAATTTAATTTAATTAACATGTTCGATTTCGTTTAAAAATTAATAAATTTGAACTCCATTCTCTTATATTTTAATACAAATTCTTCACTGGGACCCAAAAACTGTAGCCACGTTATGTAAAGAAAGGGGCTGCATTTTTCATTCCGAATCAGTGTCAACACAAAACCCTTTGCCACATCATTTTAAGAAAGTGGCTATAGTGTAGGTTCGCATTCAGGGACTGTAGCCACATAGCACATTTTTCCTTGCATTTGGCAGCATTGACTCGGTCTTCGAATGAACCATTGAGCATTCAATGTTTTCTTAATATATATACAAACAACATTCAGATAAACTTATCTATAAGTTGCATTCATCACCTAAAAATGCCAATAAAATATCCAAATTCATATGATTACACCGACATTCTATCTAGACCATCGAATCCTAATCCATTTTCACCAAGAGGACCAACAACACGATACTTAGAAATGGAAGAGCGACATATCGAGGATTTACGACAAAGTGAGCTTGAAGAAGGGATCAACCAAATGCAAATAGACCATTAGCAACAACAACAACCATGCCAACGAACCCGTCGATCACACACTGTAATTCCGCTTGCTCAAAATGCTTACATTAATAATAAAACACAATTGCTGGAAATTTAACAATACAGACGTACTACATAGTCAACTACAACTAAAGACCTTCTTCTCTTCTTCGCCTCATTATTTCTCTTTTTCTCAACTTTGTATATTGTCATTGTTCTTTATTCATGTGTGAAGTATCCATTAACATTAGTGCTTTTTCATATCTTTGTCCGTTTCCAGCAAGAAGTTGATTGAGCCTAAACAATCTTTCTTGGTGTTGAATGGCTCTGCTCTCCATTGCACGATTATACCCTTCATCGGACTCCTTCACAAGTTTTATGATTTAAACTTAATTTCCTGCAATGTATTGCTTTTTTTGGCCACCTTATGTAACGACCCGCATTCTACGCATTGAAGGATCGTAGAATATTTATTTCTTTCACATGCGAAGTCGTATGGTCATGTAACTTTGGGAGACGACTATTGGGGTCATTTCCCATGTTCATGATTTTTACCGATTTTTAAATGACCATTTTGCCCTTAGCTAATCTTGTTTCGGCCATAACTTTTGATTGGAAAGGAGTTTTGACCTGAAACCACTTCCATTAGACCCGGATGATAGTTTACCTTTCCGTAGAGTGGTCACATTAGCCAAACGGACTAAACGTTTGGGAGATATGGCTGAAACAAGTTTCAGGTGGCGAAAAACAGCTTAATTGAGCTTAACCGGGTGATTAACATCTAGGCCCAAAGGGGAATTTCGGGATTTGGAGTATTTAAGGGCTGTTGGGGTTTAGAGAAACCTTTTTCTCACTTTCACAGCCGCCACTTTCATTCTTGGAACCCTAGTAATGGCAACATCTAAAACACCCCAAATCACCTTCTAATCGCTATTTAAGCCAAATCTACATCAAATCATGGAAGATCTTCACCAAATCAGTATTGGAACTGCTATATTGCCTAGGTATTCGCGCCCAAATAAAGAATCATTTCAGACTTGATATTTTATTTATGGCAAAGGTGAGTGATTTGCGTAGTTCCTCACTAATTATGGTTAATTAAGGGTAATTATCACAAATTAGTGAATTTATACATGTTAAAAATCTGGAAAAATGTTCATTAATTTCGAAATATTGTTTTAGGCCTCTGTTATAAAATTTGGTTACTTTGGTTAAGTTTTACTAAACTTATCATTAGTTTTGTTTAAACATGCTTAAGGGATAATATGGGGTTTTGGTTATGTTTGGTCCGTTTTAACCTATTAAGTTGTAATTTTGGTGTTTGTGGTGGATGTTATATGTTGCTATGACTGTTTGGCATGAATTATGATTGTTTAGAATAGTTAGAATGGTCGAAAACGTCGTCGAGTGGCGTGTAAACAGTCACTGGAAGTTGTAGGAAAAGTGCAGGCTGTGACCCGAACAGGATCGGATCGGATGGGGAGGCCCGAACCGACCCGTTCGTGTAGCCCATTCACAAGCCGCCCCTTGCACCCGAACCGAACCAGTACGCCACGAGTTAACTTGAAGCTTGGAGGAGACCATGACTGGACCGATCCAACGTTGGGGAAGAAGACCAAAGCGAAGCCGTCACGAGACATGTACTCCGACCCGACCCGGGGTGCCATCTGAACCGATAGATCGTGGAGTGCTCATCCGACCCGACCCGGTGAAATGCTCCGATCCAAACTGATGGAGGAGAACTCGAGATGCTTTCACCACGAACGGGAGCGCGAACCGAACCGCGAAGGGGTTCATGAGCCGAACCGACCCGACGCTTGGGAAGGAGACCGAACCGAACCAAAGGCAAGGAGGAAGGCCGATCCGGAGGAGGATAAAACCCGAGATGCAAATGTAGTCCAAATAGAAGGTTTATACTCAGGATCCAGTTGGGAACCAACGAGTTAACTATATGATTGGGCTTTGCTGCGGGACGCGTGCTAAGGGGTTATCGACGTCTATAGCTTTGATTCACCACCAAGACAGATGTTAGGCTACGTATCAGTGCAGTGGGGTAGTTACTACTCCATGGGGCAGAGTGATCGTAGCAAGGCTTTGAGCCAGTGCAGTGGAGTTGTCATGACTTCATGGGGAAGAGTGGACATAGCAAAGACTAGTGGCTATGGATCAGTGCAGTGGTGTCATCATGAATTCATGGGGCCGAGTGATCATAGCAAGGAATAGGGTGATCAAAGTGGTGGATGTCGTATGCTTTATGCACTGAGTGAGAGATGTGAGGATGGTTGCTATGTTTGGTTGTTTATGACATACACACCCCCACCCCCGTATTATTTACACCATATGTTAGTGGCACCTTAGAGTATTGAGTGGTATGTTGTGCTATCTCTTTGGTTGCAGGTCCAAGTTCAGCTATGGTTTAGTATACCTGTCATTGTTCTATTTTGATGCTTATCGCTCATACCAGAGTTTTGTCTGACCCAGAGTTTTAGGTCTCTTCTTATTACTCTGGGTGCTCTTAAATGGGCAGACTAGAGACAGGTTAGGTGATATGCACGGGTAGCTGTACCGGAGACGAGCAGGAGGCTCCCACGTATGATATATAGATATTCTCTCTGTGTCGTTGCTAGTCACTACTTTAGGCATTAGTAGTGTACCTTTCCTTTCTTTTTCTTTGGAGACAGTTTTAAAGTTGTAATAATGATGATGTGGAACATAAGCTGTAATTGGATTTTCCACTGCTATGATATTTAATTTTCAGCTTATGCACTGTCTCACCTGTTTTATGTCAAGTATGTTATTATTATATTTTATTCCATGTGTTGTGAGACATTCTACAGGTTCTTTGTTAGTTCACCAGTAAGTTCTCTTCTTTTTCCTTCCTTTGGCGACCGTCCCGTGCTGGTTGGACATCGACACAACGCACTTTCATTGGAAATGTTGGCTGGAGCGAGGCAGCCCGTCATACTTGGTATCAGAGCTCTTGGTTGTGTAGTTAACCTAGGGAAAGACACCGAAGTGAGATAGTACATATATGAGAGCGTGTAGTTGTGATTATTTTGGTTTTCAAAAGCTATATATATACTATTAGTATAGCTAAGGATGAAGTTGCACTGCATTGACACCACAAAGAAGATGGTTAATCATTTCTCTTTACAGATTGAACGATGAGCCGATATACGAGGGGTACTGGTAGAAGAGCTAATAATGGGAATGCTCTTGACATGAGGACTATGTTCACTGACTTCATGAGAGAGATGCTTAGAGATGTTCAGAGAGCAGTCCCTAATGCTGCAAATGGTGGTGGTGCAGCGGTGCAGGCGCCATGGGCCGATTTTGCCAAGCTCTGTAAGGATTACACTAGTCTTGGCGGAAAACCATTCCACGGAACGGAATCAGCCACAGAAATTCAGGATTGGTTGGATAGCTGTGAGCGAATATTCGAAGATTTGGGTATCGAGGATGCAATGAAGAGAAAGCTAGCGTCCCGTCAGCTGCAAGGATGGGCGATGAATTGGTGGAATGCTATTAAGGCAGCTACTCCAGAGGACCAAATTACATGGGATCAGTTTAAGGCCCGATTCGGTGAAGATTTTATCCCAGCTGCCCAGAAGTCAGAGTTGTTTAAGAAATTCCTCGAGCTCAAGTAGAATGGTAGGGCAGTCTCGGAGTACATTGCAGAGTTTGATACTTTATTGAAGTATGGGTTATCCCTCATTGACACTCCCGAGAAAAAGAATGATAAGTTTATAACTGGTTTGGATTAGTACTTGGGGGAAAGGCTTATTAACCACATCGATGAGACGTTTGAATCGATTGTGGGGAAATCATTGAGGTCAGAGAGTCTTTACCCTAAGTCGAAGACTGAGGTTGCATCTGTAGAGGAGCCAAAGCCGCAAGCAAGCGGGGGAGGCAAGAACGGTTCTCAGAATAAGAGAAAGCAGAATCAGACCAAGGATGGCTAGAATAAAAAGAATAAGAAAGAGGTTGAGTGCTTTAGCTGTGGCAAGAAGGGCCACTATGCCGAAGAATGTCGGGCCAAGCCAGCGGATAGGAAGTGCTTCAACTGTGGCCAAGTGGGACATCACAAGGACAAGTGTCCGCAACCCCCTAAGGAAAAGCAGATTGTGAAAGCATATGCTATCAATGCTATTCCTTCTTCGTTGAATGCCCCAACTGCGGTGGAGAAAGGAAAGAATGTCGTCATTCAAGGTATGCTTTCTGTTTATGATGTTTCGGTTCGAGTATTGTTTGATACCGGAGCTTCCAGTTCCTTCATATCTAGTGACCTGGTAGATAGGTTGGTATTGGAGCCCGTGATTGTCGATAGACCTTTAGTAGTGACGAACCTGATTGGTGGTTTGACTAGCCTTAGCATGATTTGTCGTAATGTGGTCTTATCGAGTCATGAATGCATGATTGTTTGTGATTGCTTTATTTTAGGCTTTACTGGGTTTGGCATTATTTTGGGAGTCGATTGGCTCCAAAGATACGGGGTGGTGGTAGACTGTGAGGGCTATTTGGTGACAGTTAGAGTAGATGATGGGCGGAGGGGAGTGTTTGGTGGTCTACCTAATGATGGGGTAATGGCTAGTTTTCTAAATTCCCTCGACATCCAGCATGATGAGTTGTCAGATGTGCCCGTGGTTGGCCAGTATCCGGACGTCTTCGAGGAAGTGACCAAACTTCCACCACATCGAGAGATTGAGTTCCATATTGATTTGGTGAAAGATGTCAGACCTATAGAGATGCCACTTCGACGTATGGCACCAAGGGAGTAGCAAGAGCTCGGGGTGCAAGTGAGGGATCTTTTGAAGAAGGGATTTATCAGAAGAAGCGTTTCTGAGTGGGGAGCACCAGTTGTGTTTGCTACCAAGGCAGATGGTTCCCTTTGTTTGTGTGTAGACTACCGCGAATTGAATAAGGTGACGAGGAAGAATAAGTATCCTCTACCGCGGATAGATGATTTGTTTGATCAGTTGAATGACGCGAGAGTTTTCTCCTAGTTAGATCTCATGACAAGTTTTCATTAGCTTAGAGTGGAAGCTAAAAGTATAGCTAAAACGGCATTTCCGACGCCGTCTGGATTTTATGAGTGGTTGGTCATGCCATTCGGGTTGACCAATGCTCCAGCATATTTTGTGGATCTTATGAATAGGGTATTCAGGGATCAACTGAATAAGTTTGTTCTTGTGTTCGTGGACGATATACTTGTTTATTCGAGGACAGAGGAAGAACACAAGGAACACTTGAGGATAGTGATCGAGGTGTTAAGAAAACACCAATTAAAAGCAAAGTTTTCTAAGTGTCACTTCTGGAGGAGGGAAGTGAGCTTCTTAGGCCATGTTGTTTCATAGAATGGTATCGCCGTGGACCCTACGAAGGTGGCTACGGTACAAGATTGGTCTATGCCCAAGAATGCAACGGACATAAGAAGTTTCTTGGGATTAGCTGGATATTATCGTAAGTTTATCCAAGACTTCTCCAAGATAGCAGCGCCGTTGACTCAGTAGACTAAGAAAAATCAAGCTTTCGTCTGGGACGAAAAGTGCGAGAATGCATTCAAGAGCCTAAAGGAAAAGTTGGCATGTGCACCAGTGTTAGTCATTCCTAAGGGTAATGATGAGATGACAGTATATACGGATGCATATGGTACTGGAATAGGTGCTATATTGATGCAAGGAGGTAGGGTTGTAGCTTATGCAAGTCAGCAACTGAAACCGCATGAGAAAAGATATCCTACCAATGATTTGGAATTGGCAGCGATCGTGTTCGCATTGAAGATGTGGAGACATTATCTCTTAGGAGAAAGATTCGAGTTGTTTACTGATCATAAATCATTAAAATATCTCTTCTTTCAGAAGGATCTAAATTTCCGACAGCAAAGATGGTTAGAATTCTTAGCTTCCTATGTTTTCGACATCGCATATACACCAAGAAAGGGCAATGCGATGGCTGATGCATTGAGTAGAAGACATTCCAGTTTAGGGGCTATGTTTCTAGAATGGAAGCAACTGGAGTACATCGCTGGGTATGATTTTAGACCAAATTGCGAATTGGATCCAGAAATGTTAGCAAGTTTGACGATCAGACCCACTTTGATTGAGCGGATAGGCTCCAATCAGAGGGACGACCCTAACCTATTGGAAATCATCTCCAAGTTAGAGATGAGTATCGATGAGGAGATGAACAAGTATGGGCTCGATCGAGATGGATGGCTTAGAAAGAGTGGAAGACTTTTTGTGGCCAATGTCAATGGATTGAGAGATGAAGTGCTTAGAGAATGTCATCTCTCAAAACTGACTATACATCCTAGTGGTAACAAGATGTATCGAGACATGAAGCAAACCTACTACTGGGAAGGGATGAAAAGAAACGTTGGGAAGTTTATATCCAAATGCATGAATTGTCAGCTAGTTAAAGCTGAGCAAAAGAAGCCTAGTGGTTTGTTGCAACCATTAGAAGTTCCAGAATGGAAATGGGAACAAGTCTCAATGGATTTCGTTGATGGGTTACCAAGGACTAGATCGGGCCATGATAGCATTTGGGTGATTGTGGACCGATTGACCAAAAGTGCAAGATTTATACCCGTCAAGTTGAATAGAACGACAACTAAGTTAGCTGAACTATATGTAAAGTGGGTAGTGAGATTTCATGGAATACCCAAAGGCATTGTGAGAGACCGAGATCCGTTGTTCACTAGTGGATTTTGGAAGAGCTTACAAGAGGCATTAGGATTAGAATTACATCTCAGTACCGTGTATCATCCTCAAACCGACGGACAGACAGAGAGGGTGAATCGAGTATTAGAAGATCTCTTGAGAACTTAAATATTAGACTTTGGTGGGTCATGGGATGAACATTTGCATCTAGTAGAGTTTGCATATAATAATAGTTATCAATCCAGTATTGATATGGCTCCATTTGAAGCTTTGTACGGAAGACCGTGCAACTCATCGTCATGTTGGTTAGAAACTGGTGAGAAGTTTGTGATTGGATCAGATGTGATAAGAGAAACTTCAGCTAAGATTAAGGTTATCCAACAGCGAATGAAGGCTGCCCAAGATAGGCAGAAGAGTTATGCTGATAAGAGGAGAAGAGAATAAAAGTTCTCCATTGGCAACTTGGTGTTTGTCAAGATTTCAGTGTTGAAGAGCGTGATATGATTTGGCACGAGATGCAAGTTGACACCAAGATTTGTTGGTCCATTCCCAGTTCTTGAACAAATTGGGTATTAGGCATATAAAGTTGAATTACCAGAGAAGATGTCAGGAGTTCATAATGTATTTCATGTTTCCCAATTAAGGAAGTTCGTGCACGACTGCGATGTGGCTATTTCACCTGATCAGTTGGATGATATCGAGGTTGAACCCGAGGCGGTTGGGAACCGCAAGCCTATGCGTATTGTTGGGAACGATACGAAGCAACTTCGAAGGAAGGCGGTGAAATTAGTCAAAGTTCAGTGGGGCGAGAATGAGAATGATTGTACTTGGGAGACAGAGGAAAGCATTAGGAAGACGTATCCAAAACTCTTTGCCTGGTAAGATTTCAGTTTCGATTTAGTCTTTCCGCATGCTAGGATAGGCTTGTTTTGTTTGTTTTACATGTTTGATTGTTGTATGTGGCTGGTAGGCATGCAGAATCCTTTGTATGTTTTGGGTTAAGGAATTTCGGGGACGAAATTTCCTAAGGGGGGAGAATGTAACGACCCACATTCTACGCATCGAAGGATCATATAATATTTATTTCTTTCACATGCAAAGTCGTATGGTCATGTAACTTTGGGAGACGACTATTATGGTCATTATCCATGTTCATGATTTTTACCGATTTTTAAATGATCGTTTTGCCCCTAGTTGATCCTGTTTCAGCCATAACTTTTGATTGGAAAGGATTTTTGATTTGAAACCACTTCCATTAGACCCGGATAATGGTTTACCTTTCCGTAGAATGGTCACATTAGCCAAACGGACTCACCGTTTAGGAGTTATGGCTGAAACAAGTTTCAGGTGGTGAAAAACAGCTTAATTGGGCTTAACCGGGTGATTAACAGCTAGGCCCAAAGGGGAATTTCGGGATTTGGAGTATTTAAGGGATGTTAGGGTTTAGAGAACACCCTTTTTCTCACTTTCACTGCCGCCACTTTCATTCTTGGAACCCTAGTAATGGCCTCCAACATCTAAAACACCCCAAATCACCTTCTAATCGCTAATTAAGCCAAATCTACATCAAATCAAGGAAGATCTTCACCAAATCAGTATTGGAACTGCTGTATTGCCTTGATATTAGCGTCCAAACAGAGAATCATTTCAGATTTGATATTTTATTTGTGGCAAAGGTGAGTGATTTGCATAGTTCCTCACTAATTATGGTTAATTAAGGGTAATTAATGATAATTAGTGAATTTATACATGTTAAAAATCTGGAAAAATGTTCATTAATTTCGAAATATTGTTTTAGGCCTCTGTTAGAAAATTTGGTTAGTTTGGTTAAGTTTTACTAAACCTGTCATTAGTTTTGTTTAAACATGCTTAAGGGAAAATATGGGGTTTTGGTTATGTTTGATCCGTTTTAACCTATCAAGTTGTCATTTTGGTGTTTGTGGTGGATGTTATATTTTGCTATGACTGTTTGGAATGAATTGTGATTGTTTAGAATAGTTAGAATGGTCGAAAACGCCGTCGAGTGGCGTGTAAACAGTCGCTGGAAGTTGTAGGAAAAGTGCAAGCTGTGACCCGAACCAGATCAGATCGGATGGGGAGGCCCGAACCGACCCGTTCGTGTAGCCCATCCACAAGCCGCCCCTTGCACCCAAACCGAACCAGTACGCCACGAGTTGACTTGAAGCTTGGAGGAGACCACGACCGGATCGACCCAACATTGGGGAAGAAGACCAGAGCGAAGCCACCACGAGACATGTACTCCGACCCGGGGTGCCATCCGAACCGATAGATCGTGGAGTGCTTATCCGAACCGACCTGGTGAAATGCTCCGATCCGAACTGATGGAGGAGTACTCGAGCTGCTTGCACCACGAACGGGGAGCGCGAATCGAACCGCCAAGGGGTTCATGAGTTGAACCGACCCGACGCTTGGGAAGGAGACCGAACCGAACCAAAGGCAAGGAGGAAGGCCGATCCGGAGGAGGCTAAAACCCGATATGCAAAGGTAGTCCAAATAGAAGGTTTATACCCAGGATCCAGTTGGGAACCAATGAGTTAACTTTATGATTGGGCATTGCTGCGGGATGCATGCTAAGGGGTTATCGACATCTATAGCTTTGATTCACCACCAAGACGGATGTTAGGCTACGTATCAGTGCAATGGTGTAGTTACTACTCCATGGGACAGAGTGATCGTAGCAAGGCTATGAGCCAGTGCAGTGGAGTTGTCATGACTTCATGGGGCAGAGTGGACATAGCAAAGACTAGTGGCTATAGATTAGTGCAGTGGTATCATCATGACTCCATGGGGCAGAGTGATCATAGCAAGGAATAGGGTGATCAAAGTGGTGGATGTCGTATGCTTTACGCACTGAGTGAGAGATGTGAGGATGGTTGCTATGTTTGGTTGTTTATGATATACACACCCCCACCCCCGTATTATTTACACCATATGTTAGTGGCACCTTAGAGTATTGAGCGGTATGTTGTGCTAACTCTTTGGTTGCAGGTCCAGGTATGGTTTAGTATACCTATCATTGTTCTGTTTTGTTGCTTATCACTCATACCAGACTTTTGTCTGACCCAGAGTTTTATGTCTCTTCTTATTACTCTGGGTGCTCTTAAATGGGCAGACTAGAGATTGGTTAGGTGATATGCATGGGTAGCTGTACCAGAGACGAGCAGGAGGCTCCCACGTATGATATATAGATATTCTCCCTATGTCGCTGCTGGTCACTACTTTGGGCATTAGTAGTGTACCTTTCCATTCTTTTTCTTTGGAGACAGTTTTAAAGTTGTAATAATGATGATGTGGAACATAAGCTGTAATTGGATTTTCCACTGCTATGATGTTTAATTTTCATCTTATGCACGGTCTCACCTGTTTTATGCCAGGTATGTTATTATTATATTTTATTCCATGCGCTGTGAGAAATTCTACAGGTTCTTTGTTAGTTCACCTGGAAGTTCTCTTCTTTTTCCTTCCTTTGGCGACCGTCCCGTGCTGGTTGGACATCAGCACAACGCACTTTCATGGGAAATGTCGGCTGGTGCGGGGCGGGCCGTCACACCTTATCTCCTTTTTGCCTAACATATCGGTTATTAATTGGGGTTAAGTCTTCTTTAGATCCTAAACCAAAACTTTATCTAGCGATACTCTAGGACTTGAAATATCTCCAACTTTTTGAGTTTTTTCATGACTATTGCTTGTTTGGACATCTTGGACAGTTTTATGAAGTGATGATTTCCATTTCACGTGATTGACCAAGAGGTCATACACATGCATGAACTGATAGAAATGAGGTGCTTTTTTTACTTTTTGGTTTTTATATATGTTTGAACAGGTTTTTTGCGTCAAGTCTCTGCAACAATAACATGATACTATAAGTAGAGAACTATGACAAACAGTATAACAACCAATCTTAATTATATCTTACTATATGCGTTTCACTTCCGAATCTGCTAGGGTTACTCTGCTTCAGCGTGAACATTTGAGAATCAAAACACTAGGGATGACAAATGATTTTATAGTAATGGCCTTTGATTGATTGAAGCTAAGCTTTTATTTTGATCCATGTTCTTCTTATTGTACGAGTTAGTGATTCTACCCTAGAAAAATTTCGCTACTCTGATCGGCATCTCGAATTGGATCGAGGGGAAGTGAATAGTAAATGTAGTAAAGATCATAGTCTTCCACAAGACTCCAACTTGCAGTAGTAACCATTCCACCTATCGGTTGTATAATGTCCTATAAATCAAAATCTTCAAAATTACTTCTTGTTGCACCAACATCAAATTCAGAATTCATTTAGTATAGAAACTTTGATTTGTAGACGAAGTTTGATTATTGAAGAGAGAAGAGGAGTGATATATTTATAGGAAGGGAAGGAAAAAAGAGACGTTGGGGAAATGCCCATTGGAAGCTAGGCATTTGTTCAATAGACAGATGAGGGAAAAAGGTCGTTGGAAGACAGGTGTTTGTTGAACAAACACCAGTTATCAAGCTTTTGTTCAACACCCGCCTTACTTCAAACATTTGTTAAATAGCCAAATGATTTTAGGTGTTTGTCCGATAAGCGCCTGCTTAGTTCGGGAATTCCGGAAATGAAGCCTCTGAAATTCAAACCATGGGATGTTCTGGAAATCTGTTGCAGCACCTTTTGGGTGTAGATTTCACAAAATTATAAATTCACATCTCTGCTGGAGATGCTCTTAGTATTTAACTATTATTTATCGATGACGATAATAGTGTACACTGTACATTTTTTATTATTGTTTTGAGTACGGTTCCAGTTCAATGGGCTAGCACGATTTTTCTTGGGAATTTCTACAACTTACTTGTTGCTTCACAAGGAGATAGATGCTTTAGCAACATCCATTTAGTTCCCTTTTAGGAATATATGTATATAAAAATTCATCAACAAACTCTTCAATATTTAGGAGTTTGAAAAGATGAAAGAAAAAAAGCAACTGACAACATCAGGCTAGACTTTGCAGCTAAAAGCGAACAAACAAGTGAAAAGGGAGAGAAAATGTTATACAAAAATGCCACAATATAATTAAAAAACGAAATTGAATGTTTAGCACACATGCTGCAGTTGGAAAATGTTTTGAAAAGGTTGAATTACTAAAAATAATTCATTAAGTGTAAGAATGGCTCTTATATGTGAGTAGTCCCACACTATGGAATTATATGAAGTAGGGGTGACCATTATTTGGTTAAACCAAACAAACCAACCGAACCAATTTATTTTGGTCGGTTTGGTTTGGTTTTGAAATTAGATCGGTTTGTAATCGGTTCAGAAAAATATTTAATTTGGTTATCGGTTTAACCAAATTAACCGAAGTTTAATTATATTTTCGAAATTATTGATAATATAGTAAATATTTTAGATTAATTTAGTTATCTAAGTTAATTTTAATCATCATATATGTATCAGAATTACTTTTGGAAAACATAAGAATCATAAATAATAATACTTAAAATCAAATATTTATAATTTATTTCAAACTATAGTTAATATTATGGACATAAAGTCTAAAATATTTTTAGTTCGGTTAAATCGGATAACCAACCAAACCAACCAATCTTAATTTGGTTGGTTTAATTTGGTTTTCATTTTTATCGGTTTTAGTTTGGTTTGACAATTTTCATCGTTGGACAAACCAAACCAACCAAACGCTCAGCCCTAATATGAAGGAACCAAGTACTTATACTTAGTTCTCACTAGGTAGCTGGTGCCTGGAGGCTCCCCACGTGTTTGCATTGTTGTGAGGAGGGAGACTATGCTTGACCATCAAACACGCGCACGACCGACTGACTCGGCCCGGCCAGGCCGGACGGGCTTGGGCTTGGCTAGGCTAAGCAATGTGGTGTACACACTTATATTTTAAGACAAAAATAGCTTGCAATTTCCAAACATTACTTTTTTGATACGTTAAAATTTAAGATCCATTTTTATTGGATTGGACCAGTTTTCCTCCCACTAACACAGTAACATGTTCATTTTTGTGTTGCAAATCTAAGTTGATTTGTCTGTGTAAGCATATAGATACATACATGGCTGTTTTATCCCAGATGCGATGAGGAAAGGTACGAATTGCTTTGCACCACAGAGTAGATCGCCAAAACATCTTTAAGAAAGCGACTTTGTCTGCGACTCATCCATTGTTTTCCAACAAATTTGATGACATTCTATGGAAATAATGACTTCGACTACAAATGTTGATGATGTTGCGCCTTCGTCTATGTTTCAAATTCCTCTCGTCACTGATGCCCCGTTCATATTCTGTAGTACCCCGTAATTTTCAAGAACACTATAATAATAAACTTTAGAATACTTAATTAAATATTGGGAATTAAGTAAAATGGACTATGCCATTGCGTTTATCTCGGAATTCTGCTTAAGATAGACTCTGAATTTGCATAAAATGAACATCGTATGAAGAAGATATTAAGGTTTTAAGTTTGTATACACATAAGCAAAATAAATACAAATAAACTAGTCTAGAAATCAAAATCTAAGAGCAGGAAAAAGGGAGGAAATTCGGTCCGTTAGGGGTCGACCCCATGCCCCATGGGTGTCGACCCTAGGGTCGACCCCACCCAGATCTGGGGCAGATCCATTTATGTTAATGTGGACTCATTTCTTGACCAGATTCATTAACATTAGGCTATAAATAGGACCTTATTTCTATTGTTTTGTTCATCAAAAAAGATGATGACAATGAGAACAACGAGATGCTTCCCCAACTCCAATTGAATTAGCCTATTCTTGTACAACAACAACTTATAAGCATACAAGAATCTCTGTTACAACATCAACAATCAATTCTCTGTTATTTAGATCCAGTCCCTATGATTTTTTGTTGCTTTTAGATGTAAACATTTAACAGTAATCTTGACATGTTTATTAAGTTTGGATCTAAACCTGTGCCTGTTGATAACTTGAATCATAACTAAACAGATCTACCACAACTTGTACACTTAGTCTACTGTTTAGTTCTCATATGCCCATTCTTATGTTTGTTCTATTATTTGCCTAATAATGACACCATATGCCTATTCTGTTAGCATACCTATTTCTACAATCATATGCCTATTTTGATTTTATGCCTATTTTTTTTCTCTTCTCTCCCTCCTTCCCTTTTTATTTTATAGCCAGGCTACCTTCAAGCCTTGGCCTATCGCTGAAATATGCGAACACACGAAACTGGAACGGTTGGGAATGATAATTTGGGGGCATAACTTATATTGTAAAACATGATTAGAATTTGGGGGCATAATCTATAGCTTAATCTAAAACTTTAATTTGGGCATAACTTGTATCATGAATCAAATTGGGATTTGGGACATAACCTTCGATAAACATGAAAAAATGTTTAATAATGAAAATGCCTAGATCTACACTAATTAGAAACTGTAACTGCACTCAGACACGAGGTTAGATTACACTTGTGGTAGAAGTCTGCCTGGAACCGCCCCGGCAAATCCAACATCCATAAGTGGTTAATCTAATGTGAGGGGTCGAGTGCATAAATGTACATGTAACGATGCTAAGACATGATGTTAAGTCCGACTTGTGGTAGAAGTCTTCCCAGAACCGACCCGCATATCCAGCATCCACAAGTGGTCGACTTAATTTGAGAGGTCTGGTGCATTAACATGCATAAATGGAAAATGGTAATAACCTGTTAACTTGTAATACTTAACCTGGTTAAATTTGTGGGGGTTACATGAACCTGTCAAATTGAGTAGGGGTTAAGTAAACTTGCTTGAATCAATGGGCGTTAAGTTAATCTTGTTAAATATGTGGGGGCGAGTTATTTATATAAAAACCCGACAAACTTAACCAATTTTATATGTTGGGGTTATGCAACCTTGTTAAATTGTTAGGCATAACCTATCAAAATCCTGGTAGTGGGAACGCAAGCCTAGGGGAAGCTTATATCATCTGTTGTGTGGGACTCGTATCAATCACTAACCCATGCTGGTATCAAACGGGGAACCCTGAACTAGGTCGGGGTCTGGGCACGTTCACTGAGTTGATTGTAAGAGGTTCATTTAAGTGGGGATGTTGATGGCGCACTTCGTCGGATTCATGTGAGTGCATGAATCTGCTTGCGTTGGGATAATAAGACGATGTGACATCAGTAGATGGCTATGCATCTCGTTAATAAAGGGTTTGCCCAGTTAGGAAGTGATACATCCGACTGTGGGGCTAGCACAGGGTGTCTACAGGATAGGGAGCCGATTGATTAGGGTAGTAATTAGGGTACATCTAATCTTTCTTGTTTAGGAGCCCTTTATTATCGTTGGTGCTAACACTTGTCATTTTTGTGGGGAAACCTGTTATTATTGTATGGGGTAAAACCCATCACTAGAAGTACACCTAAGTCTACCATTCTGATTTTGTTGGGATCATCTTGTTTCTGTTATACTAGTGTTGGTCCAGAGAAAAGTACTTGAGAAGCGCGATATATCCTATTTTGTTTATCCTGCTTAGTCTGTTATACTTGCCTTATGATACTGCTATCTCTCTCACCCAGTTTATATACCTGTCGTGATGCTTTTACTTATTTATATGCTAAAAGGAACTGGACTCGCCAGACTTTATCTTTGAACCATTTGTTTCCTTTTCTCTCTCTCCCTCTTTCCCTCTCCCTCCCCCCCCCCCCCCCCGGTTCTAAGGGTAGGAATACTCAGGCTTGATTAGGATTCTCTCTTTCATTCTTTTTGGAGCTGCTTAGAAGTACCGCTTTGATTTCCTGTCCACTCTGATATGGCTCTTTTTGGGGACAATGCTTTTATATTACTGTACTCTATGATATTAGTACAAGACAGAAATTTCAAATTGATGTAATGGATTTTCTGTATTCCAGACTTTCAATGTAACTGGGTTTTGAACCACGATGTTTTCTGTTTAATAAAGTTTCAAAATTCTGTTGTTATTTTATATTTGTCTTGTGATATTTATGTATACCTATAACGCTTCACGAAACTTAATGCATTCAAATAAAGAGTTACATTAACGGGCGTGGGGGTGTCACATTTGGTATCAGAGCTGATGGTTACCAGATTGGATAAAAGATTTTGAAAATTGTTTTCTAAAAGGTTTTTAAAAGAAAAGTTTATTTTGAAAAACATATTCCCCAAAGCCATATGAAATATCATTCAATTCTCTATTTGAGTCCCTTTTCCTTTTCTTTTCAGCATGTCTAGGGAACCGAATATTTCCGAAGGCGTACAGATACCGTCTTGATTTCGTAGGTATCTTGAGGCTACCGCACCTGCCGTAGGCCAAGCAGACGCCCCTCCATTAGCTGCAGTCATTGTTCCTCCTCATCCTCCATGAGCGGATAATTTCTCCAAGATATGCAAGGATTTCTATGCTATGGGAGGAAAGCCATTCCGAGGAACTGATAATTTTGTAGAAGCAAGGAATTGGCTTAAAGAGACGGAGGATTTGTTTGGGATTTTTGAGGTTGACGACCGTAGGAAGATTTAGTTGGTCGTTTGGCAGCTGAAAGATGAGGCTTCGTTCTGGTGAGAAGTGACGCAAGGAGGGCATCCAGTTGAGACTTGGGATGATTTCCGATAGAGATTCGAAATGAAGTTTCTTTCTCAAGCCAACAAAAGTACGCGAATGGAAAGGGTTTTAGCACTTAAGCAAGGAGGCATGTCGGTCAAAGAGTATGTTAGTAAGTTCAACCAATTGGCGAGGTTTGGTTTTGGAGCCAGTGAATACCCCGCACAAGAAAGCTTTGAGGTTTGCTAGAGGATTGAATGAACCCCTTCATGGGTTAGTTGTGTCTCATATTCGATGGGAGCAACTTTTGAGAAACTTGTTGATATGGCATTGACGCATGAAGAAGATAAAGGTGAAAATAAAGAGGCTAAGATTGATAAAACACAAAACAAGTGCGGAAAAAGAAAGAACAACAACAACAACAAAAGAATGGTGGAAAGAACAACAAATCCCAAGAAAAGAGGAAATATCATAATTGTGGACCCACGGGACATTTGAGCAAAGAGTGCAGGTGCATGCTCTCATGGCAGGTGCACCAGATAGAGATAGGAAAGTTTCTGTTGAAGGTTTGATTTCTCTTTCCACTCATCCTGTTAGGACTCTTTTTGATTTTGGCACTTTGCATTCTTTTATATCTAATTCTGTTGTTGAGTCTCTACACCTTAGTACTAGTATGGTTTTTGATCTTATTATTGTCTCAAACCCCATTGGAGGTACGGCTCATTTGGCTATGATTTGTCGGGTTTGAGAATATCTGTGTTAGGCATTGAGTTTGAGTGCGATGCATGTAACAACCCTAATTCCGACAGACTGATTTTTTTTTAAATTCTAATCTATCGAAACTTATGTTGGTTTTCTCTAGTATACTGCAGAAAAGACAGAGACATAAAATATGTAAGAGCTCAGAAAATATCTCACAGCGGAATGGATAAAATATAGTATAATCAAAGTATAGCCTTACCGTATTAATAATATTACCTAACCAGTATCCAAAGTTATCCTGTCTCTGCCACAAATCTAACCTGCGAGTATGTTATGGGAAAGGGGTCATAACACAAGTTCTAGTGACTGGATTTAAACTATACACTTTGGATAATCCTACATATAACATTCAATCACATATTCCTATTTATTAGGTTACTTGGGTTAATAGCACTCAAGGCTTACACACATGTCGTACCAATTTACTTCCTGGCGGATTAACCTAATGCATTATATATGTAGCTACCCCCGCAATATTGAGGTACACCCCATGGTACCCCACTCGCATGGTCTCCACCGCAATGCCATAAAAATGAACGCGGTCCCTCATCCTACGCTGGAGTGACGTACGGATCTCTACATAACAATGTTACATTCCACATATATCTGCCATTACTATGCTACGTAAGCGCACAAACTGCCACCTTCGATCGAACCAGATTCCATACCAGAGTAATACCCTCAAGTCTACGATACAACACCCAGAGCAGATATGCATGTATCTTGACTTTCCCACGTACGTATCATCGATTGTATTTGATGCCTTAACCGCACATAATGTGCACCGAGTTCCGTGGCAGGGCTATACAAGAAACATGAAACTCGGTTGGGAGTTTTTCCATATCTGTACAGGCATGCCTTTAAGAGCCTCAAAATACAGATATCCCTAGGGTCTATTTTTCATAGTGGCTATGGCCCCACCTCGGTCCCTCCCTCAACTAGTATAGACTACAAGAGTTAAGCGACTAACCCCTAACAAACAATCTAAACATTCAGTTGGCATCTCCCCTCAACCACCGTACCTCGATAGTGAAAGGTGAATGGTCTATTGTGTTTAGCTCTAATCTTTTCGCATCCTACTGGTTGTCGATGACAGGTACCCAAGGATCTACTATCCTTGTTGGTCCTGACCTCGCCTCCCGTTGGGGCGATGGCCGAATCACCCTAATGTCACCTCATCACAGCATCCCACCTGCAAAGCTACTTTTGCAGTCAAGGCCTACCCACCTGGTAGTTACGCGCAGACCCAACCTCTGAGAGGACAGCATAAACATCTGCCACCGCACAGATTACTACCAAGAGCACCTTACGTATCTCAGGAAGCCACATGCTTCCCCTTCCAGTCATTCGGAGGCGACAAAATAATCAGATGAACGTGCGCTACCCTCATACCTCGTGACACCACGATGATCTACCCCATTGGGTTATTCACCCTCAAACGTGTGGACTGGTCCAAGCACCTCATTTTAATATGTTATTAGACCTTATGTCTAAACATTCTTTTATGCGTTTGCTTTACCTCATTAGGTTTCCATTTAACTTGGTTATCATCATAACTTTTTATTCAGCTTTCTAAGATCTTTCTAGTCCCTTATATCACTAAGGAATGGGCCCTCTTGCTAATTGATTTCAGTTATAACTTAATCCATTTAAGTTTATTAATAAGCCCATTACATGTTATTCTCTAGATTGTGATCCAAGGTCCGTAATTCACAATCCCTTGATGTTCTTGTTCGACTCAAGGTTACAATAAAATCTTCTGTTTAATATGTAATTAAGTGTTTCTCAATTAACATGTTTTCTATTTAACATGTCACATATCATTTATGATTAAATATAACTTATTTCATTTCATAAGTTGCCTCATTCTTTCCTATTTAATCGTAATTCCCTCTTATACTGTCATTACAGCTTACCATTGTTTACTTATTAACTTAGTTCTCTTAATTAAGGTTTACTGATAAGTTCCCTTTTCATTAATTATAACTTATGTTATAATTTCCTCTTGTCCCTAGGACAAGCCTAAACATGTTAGTCTTATCCGCAGATTTCATAATTCCAAGTTAATAAATTACTTAATTTATAATTAAATACAACTTCTTACATTTCATAAAATTTCCCCCTTTTCTCTACTTATTACAAACAACTCGTTTCAGTTTCCCCATTTACCGATTACTTAATTTACAATTAAGTAATCACTTATCTTATTTCCTTACCAGTTTATTATAACCAAAGTTATAGTCTTCACTTGACCCTAGGACAAATCTACCTATTATACAACATTCTCATTAAAGTAATTTATTTATAATAGGTTATTATCATTCCACGTTCATTCCAATCCTTTTACCGTTGTAATTATCTTTCAATCTATTTCTTTCATTTCCATTAATTACAATTAATGCCATTTATCAATCCTGCTATTTACATACATTTGTATATATATGTTTATGCACTAGACCTCTCACATTAAGCCTACACTTGTGAATGCTGGATTTGCCGGGCGGTTCCGAGCAGACTTTTTCCGCAAGTTGACTTAACCTCGTGTCTTAGCACCGTTACATGTTTTATTTATGCACTTGACTTCTCACATTAAATTGACAACTTGTGGACGCTGGATTTGCCGGGCGGTTCCGGGCAGACTTCTACCACAAGTTGAATTTAACCTCGTGTCTAGACGCAATAACAGTTTTCTATTTACTGTAAATTTTCTCTATAGTCTAAGCATGCTCATTCTTTCAAATTGTCACTGTAATCTATATTTTTCATGTCATCACATTAAGCCCATTTTATGTCGCATGTTCTGTTTAACATGTAATTAATTATATTCTAACATTAATCAATTTCATCTCAATATATCATGTGATCGTCAAATCATGAAATTATTCTAACTTAACATGTAATTATTCCAATTTCTACAATTAAGGGTTCAACTACATAAATGTTACAAGTTAACATGAAATTAGAACAACAGTAATCACTACACATGTATTAACAAGTTTACATTTCAATATATGAACATTGAACGTTTCAACATATAAATTTCTAACATATTCATATTAATATTCCAACATGTCATAATAGTATTTCATCATTTTTTATCATTCTAATTGATTTAGATGACATGTTAACGGGGAACGTTAAACAATAATATACCATTATCAAAAATGATATAACTTAAATCCACTCACATTGATATGACGATTTAGAAAAGAAACTCTTTGGATTGGTTGTAGATGGAGAGTCATGAGTTTGCACCGTTGTTGCAGTTGAAAACGCCTTATTTTCTGAATTTGTCGTTGTTGATGATAAATCTTTTTTTCTTCATTTAGACAGCGCTCCAATATTATAGTTAATAATTTTATTCAGAAATTATATGTAGGAAGAAGAGAGTGAAGAAACAACAAATGAGAATGGAGAGTTATAGGGTCCTTTATATATGAAGCTTAAATTGATGCTAACCATCTATTTTCCCTAATGAAATCTATTCTCTCTGCGTCATATGGCCAACAGGAAGTTGCCACGTCAACAATAATTTTAAATTGGATCAATAGAATAAAGCCGACAAGGCATGCATTGTCACTTCCTACCAATTAAATGTGCCAATTAGGCGTAAAAGTTTGAATTTCGAATGTTTGAATTATTTTGAATATGTTCACATATATGGCCCTTATATGTATATAAAACTTGTAATGACCATTTTACGCATATATAAACGTACAACCTATGTTTTGTTTTCAAAATTCAAACGGTGTTGCATCGTTATTTGATTCTCGGCATATTTCTTTAATTGCAGCCTTATCTTGAACTTTATCTCTTATATACATATACATATATACATATGTATTCTCCTATATGTATACATACATTTTCTTTATTTCCTTATACGTGTGTTCTTATCCTTCCAAATTTTGAATTTGTATGCGTACATATATTTGCACGTTCAGTTGGCCCTCTCAAAAACAAAGACAAAAATTATGTCACCGCTGGGGTTCGAACCCCCGACCTTTATGTTACATATCCAATGCCTTAACCAACTGAGCTACAATGTCTTTTGTTAATAAGTTTAAAAACAATGGTCGTCATTGTTCTTCTTCTTTTACCTTATTTTCATGTTTTGTTACAATACTTCATTTAAAGGTATCTCTTTCATCTTTAATCAGTTTTCTGCAATCCACAGGTCTAAACTGACTAGAAAATCGCCACGAATGCAATGACGCTAATCCCGAGACCAAATTGTAACGACCCGCATTCTACGCATCGGAGGATCGTAGAATATTTATTTCGTTCACATATGAAGTCTTATGGTCATGTAAATTTGGGAGACGACTATTGGGGCCACTTCCCATCTTCACGAGTTTTGCCGAATTATAAATGAACGTTTTGCCCCTAACAAATCTTGTTTTTCCTATAACTTTTGATTGGTAAGGAGTGTTGACCTAAAACCACTTCCATTGGATTTAGATGATGGTTTACCTTTTCGTAGAGTGGTCACATTAATCAAACGGACTTATCGTTTGTGAGATATGGCTGAAATAAGGTTTGAAAGGTGAAAAACAACTTAACCGGGTTTAATAGGGTAATTAATGGATGGGCCCATAACCCATTTTGGGATTAGGGATATGGGAAGGCTGAAATCAGTTAGGATACCATCTCATTTCATTTTCTTAGCCACAACTTTCATTTCTCTAACTCGAGCAATGGCCTCCACCTTCTAAACTACCTCTTAATCACTTTTTAATCACATATTAGCCTAATCTATATCAAATCACGACAGTTTGGCATCAAATCAAAGTTAGGGCTATTCAGTTGCATAGGATTTCGACCTAAATCATTGGAGTTTCAGATATAAGAATTTATTTGCGGCTAAGGTGAGCGATTAGCATACTTTTACACTAATTACGGCTAATTAGGGGTGATCAGTGATAATTAGCAAAATTAAGACTCGGAAAAAAATGGAAAATATGTAAAAATTATAAAATAGAATTTTATGCCTCCGTTAAAAATTTGGGTTAATTTGGATTAAGTTGCTAATCGTGTGGTTAAACATGCTTAAGGGGATTAAGAGGAAAATCATGCTTTTTGGGTATGTTTTTGATCTAAAATGATCTATACACTTGATGTTTTGATCTTTTTGACTGAACCTATATGTTGTTACTGTTTTTTTTTTTTTGATGATTTGTGAGTATTTAGTAAAGTTAGAATGGTTGAAAACGTCATCATATGGCGGGAATGGATGAAACAAGCTTACTGGAAATGCTACAGAGATCCGGATCGGATCGGTTAAAGGGGATCAGATCAGATCGAATAGCTGAATCGAACCGGAGTGGTGGCATCTTCAGTAGCGCACAAAGACAAGGGCAACAAGGAAGGCCAACCAGATCGAATTGGGGTAGGGGATCGGATCAAAGATGAAGGAAGAACCGGACCAAAATCCGGAGATGAGAAGGAAGCACAAAGGGGACCCGAACCGAACCAAATGAGAGACCCAAACCAAACCGATGATGACTGGAGCACTATGCATATTCGAACAGAACCAAGACATGGGCTATGAGCACCGAACCGAGTACGGAGTACCGAACCAAACCAAATGTATACTCTTTCTTCTACGCGACGACTCTTTTGAAGACCAACTCCAATTCAACCAAAGCCCGAGATGCAAAGGGAGTCCAAATGTGAAGTTATTACTCAGGATCCAGATGGAAACCAATGAGTTAACTTTAAGAGTTAGGCTTTGCTGCGAGACATGTGCAAAGGGGTTATCGATATCTATAGCTTTAATTCACCATTGAAAGACGAATTAGTGGCTATGGATCAGCACAATGGGATCATTAAGACTCCCAAGGGCAAGTAATCGTAGCATGGCTATGAGCCAGTGCAGTGGAGTCGCATGACTCCATAGGGAAAGTGGATATAGCAAAGGATTAGCGCTACAAATCAGTGCAATGGGGTCATTATGACCCGAAGGGAAAAGTGATCGTAGCAAAGGATTTGGTGATCAAAGTGGTGGAAGTCGTATACTTTACGCACCGAGTGAGAGATGTGAGGTTGATTGCTATGTTTGATGTTTGCTATCACCATGACATGCACACCCCCATTTTACACTTTATGTTAGTTTTACCTTAGAGTATTGTACATCTTGTTGTGCTAACTCTTTGGTTGCAGGTTCAGGCTCAGGTATGATTATTTATACATATTATTGTTATGTTTAGTTGCTATCCCTCATACCAGACTTTTGTCTGACCCATAGTTTTATGTCTCTTCTTATTACTCTAGGTGCTCCTAAACGAGCAGACTAAAGATAGGTTAGATGGTATGCACGAGTAGCTGTCCAAAGACGAGTAGGAGGCTTCCACATACAATTTACATGTACTTTCCCTGTGCTTTTGATGTTCACTGCTTTGGGCATTAATAGTGCACCTTTTCTATCTTGTTTTAGAGACAGTATTTGAAGTTGTAATAATGGCTTGTATCATAAGCTATATTTTGGATTCCACTGCTATGATGATTTTGTTCTCAGCTTATGCACTGTCTCGCTTGTTTTATGTCAAGTTATGTTATTATATTTTATTCCATGCACTGTGAGATATACTACAGGTTCTTTGGTGATTCATAGTTTTAAAACCCATTTTCCTTTGACGACTGTCCCGTGCTAGTTGGGAATTATTACAGCGCATTTCAGGGAAATGTCGGCTGGTTCGGGGCGGGTCGTCACACTTGGTATCAAAGCCTAAGTTGTGTAGTTAACCTAGGGGAAGACATCAGGGAGAGATAGTATACACATATCAGAGAGCGTACTTGTGATATTTTGTTCTTCAAAAATTATATATATATATATATATATATACTATTAGTATATCTAAGGATGCAGTCGCACTGCACTAGCACCACTAAGGAGATGGTTAATCGGTTTCTCTTTACAGATTGAACGATGAGCCGATATACGAGGAGTACAGGTTTAAGGGCCAATAATGGGAATGTCCTTGACATGAAGATGATGTTTACTACCTTCATGCGAGAGATGCTTAGGGATGTTCAGGGAGCAAATCCTAATGCTGGTAACGGTGGTGGTGCAGCGGTGTAGGCGCCTAGGGCTGATTTCGCCAAGCTTAACAAGGAATATACTAGTCGTGGTGGGAAGCCGTTCCATTGAACGGAATCGGCTAAGGGTGTTCAAGATTGGCTTTATAGTTGTGAGCACATCTTCGAGGATTTAGGGATCAATGATGCAATGAAGAGAAAGCTAGCATCGCGTCAACTTCAAGGGCGGGCTATGAATTGGTGGAATGCTATTAAAGTAGCTACTCTTGAGGATCAAGTTACTTGGAATCAGTTTAAGACCCGATTCAGTGATAAGTTTATTCCGTCTGCTCAGAAATCAGAATTGTTTAGGAAATTCTTGGAACTTAAGCATAAGGGTAGGGCAATCTCAGAATATATTGCTGAGTTCGATACTTTATCAAAGTATGGACTATCTCTTATCGATAATGCCGAAAAGAAGAACGAGAAGTTCATAACTGGCTTAGATGAGTACTTGGGGGAAAAACTGTTAAATCATATAGATGAGACATTCGAATCTATTATGGGAAAAGCATTGAGATCAGAGAGCCTTTACCCTAAGTCAAAGGCCGAGGTTGCAGTTACATCTGCAGGGGAGCCAAAACCGCAGGCAAGCGTTGGAGGCAAGAATAATTCGCAGAATAAGAAGAAACAGAACCAAGCTAAGGATGGTTAGAAAAAGAATAAGAAATATGTTGAGTGCTATAGCTGTGGCAAGAAGGGCCACTATGGCAAAGATTGTCTAGCAAAGCCAACGGACAGGAAGTGCTTCAATTGCGACCAAGTAGGACATCACAAGGACAAATGTCCGCAACCTCCTAAAGAGAAGCAGATTGTGAAAGAATATGCTATCAACGTCGTTCCTTCTTCGTCTAATGCCCCAACTGCGATGCAGAAGGGAAAGGGCGTCATTATTCAAGGTATGCTTTCTGTTTATGATGTTCCTGTTCGAGTACTGTTTGATACCGGAGTTTCCCATTTCTTCATATCTAGTGACCTGGTAGATAGGCTAGGACTGGAACCCGAGATTGTCGATAGACCTTTAGTTGTGATGAACCTGGCTAGTGGTTCGACTAGCCTTAGTATGATTTGTCGTAATATGGTTTTATCGAGTCATGGATGTATGTTTGCTTGTGATTGCTTTATTTTGGGCTTTACTGGGTTTGGCATTATTTTGGGAATCGATTGGCTCTAAAGATATGAGGTGGTGGTAGACTATGTGGGGTCTTCGGTGACCATTAGAACGGACGATGGGCGGAGGGTATTGTTTGGTTTCCTACCTAGTGATGAGGTGACGGCTCGTTTTCTAAATTCCCTCGACATCCCGCAAAATGAGTTGTCAGATGTGCCTATTGCTAGTGTGTATCCGGACATCTTTGGGGAAGTGACCGGACTTCCACAACACCGAGAGATCGAGTTTCAGATTGACGTAGTGAAAGATGCCAGACCTATAGCGATGCCACTTCGTCGTATGGCGCCAAGGGAGCAGCGAGAGCTCGGGGTGCAAGTAAGCGATCTTTTGAAGAAGGAATTTATAAGAAGAAGTGTTTCCGAGTGGGGGGCACCAGTTGTATTTGCTACCAAGGTCGATGGTTCCCTTCGATTGTGTGTGGACTACCGCGAGTTGAATAAGGTGACGAGGAAGAATAAGTATCCTCTTCTATGGATTGATGATTTGTTTGATCAGTTAAGTGGAGCAAGAGTGTTCTCCCAGTTGGATCTCGCGATAGGTTTTTATCAGCTCCAAGTAGCAGCTGAGAGTATTCCTAAAATGACATTTCGAATGTCGTCTGGATTTTATGAGTGGTTGGTCATGCCATTCGGGTTGACCAATGGACCCACATATTTTGTGGATCTCATGAATAGGGTATTCAGGGATCAACTAAATAAGTTTGTTCTTGTATTCGTGGATGATATCTTGGTTTACTCGAGGACAGAGGAAGAACACAAGGAACATTTGAGGACAGTGATGGAGGTGTTGAGGAAACACCAATTGAAAGCAAAATTTTCTAAGTGTCACTTTTGGAGGAGGAAAGTGATATTCTTGGGCCATGTTGTTTCAGGTGGACCCTACGAAGGTGGCTACAGTACAAGATTGGTATACACCCAAGAATGCAACGGATGTAAGGAGTTTCTTGGGGTTGGCTGGATATAACCTTAACTTTATCCAATACTTCTCCAAGATAGCTGCACCGTTAACTCAATTGACCAAGAAGAACTAAGCTTTTGCTTGGGACGGAAGGTGCGAGAATGCATTCAAGAGCCTAAAGGAAAAGTTGACTTGTGCACCATTGTTAGTTATTCCTAAAGGGAATGAAGAGATGATGGTATACACGGATGCCTGTGGTACCAGACTAGGTGTTGTATTGATGCAAGGAGGTAAGGTTGTAGCTTATGCTAGTCGACAGCTGAAACCGCATGAGAAAAGATATCCTACCTATGATTTGGAATTGGCAGCGTTTAATGTTCGCGTTGAAGAGGTGGAGACATTATCTATTGGGAGAAAGATTCGAGTTGTTTACCGATCATAAATCGTTAAAGTATCTTTTCTCCCAGAAGGACCTAAATCTCCGTCATTAGAGATGGTTAGAGATCTTGGCTTCATATGATTTCAATATCGCATACACACCCAGGAAGGGCAATGCGGTAGCTGATGCATTAAGTAGGAGACATGCCAGTTTGGGGGCTATGTTTTTGGAATGGAAGCAACTAGATTATATCGTGGGGTATGATTTCAGACCTAAGTGCGAATTAGATCCAGTTATGTTAGCAAGTTTGACGATCAGACCGACTTTGATTGAGCGGATTAGTTCTAATCAGAGGGACGATCCTAACCTATTGGAAATCATCTCCAAGGTAGAGATTGGTATTGACGACGAGAGAATAAACAAGTATGGTCTTGATTGAGAAGGATGGCTTCGGAAGAATGGGAGACTAGTTGTACCCAATATTAATGGATTGAGAGATGAAGTGCTTAGAGAATGTCATCACTCGAAACTGACTATACATCCCGGTGGTAACAAGATGTATCGAGAGATAAAGCAGACCTACTACTAGGAGGGGACGAAAGAGACGTTGGGAAGTTTATATCCAAGTGCACGAATTTCCAGTTAGTTAAAGCCGAGCAAAAGAAGCTTAGTGTTTTGTTACAACCATTGGAAATTCCAGAATGGAAATGGGAACAAGTCTCAATGGATTTCATTGATGGTTTACTAAGGACCAGATCAGGGAATGATAGTATTTGGGTGATTATGGATCGATTGACAAAGAGTGCAAGATTTATACTGGTCAAGTCAAATAGAATGGCAGCTAAGTTAGCGGAACTGTATATGAAGTGGGTAGTGAGATTTCATGGAGTACCTAAAGGTATTGTGAGTGACCGAGATCCGTTATTTACCACTGGGTTTTGGAAGAGATTACAAGAGGCTTTAGGGTCAGAATTACATCTCAGTACTGCGTACCATCCTCAAACCGATGGTCAAACAGAGAGAGTGAATCGTGTATTAGAGGATCTCTTATGGGCTTGTATATTGGACTTTGGAGGATCATGGGATAACCATTTGCATTTGGTTGAATTCGCATATAATAATAGTTATCAGTCCAGTATCGGTATGGCTCCATTTGAAGCTTTGTACGGAAGACCGTGCAACTCACCATCATGTTGGCTGGAAACCGGTGATAAATTTGTGCTTCGACCAGATGCAATAATAGAAACTTCAGATAAGATCAAGGTTATTCAACAGCGAATGAAGGCTGCCTAAGATAGGCAGAAGAGTTATGCTGATAAGAGACAAAGAGAATTGAAATTCTCCGTTGGCGACCTAGTATTCGTCAATATCTTTCCATTAAAGAGTGTGATTCGTTGTGGTAGGTGAGGCAAGTTGGCACCAAGATTTGTTGGTCCATTCCCATTTCTCGAGAAAGTTGGGAATTTAGCATATAAAGTTGGATTAACGGACAAGATGGCGGGAGTTCACATCGTATTTCATGTTTCTCAGTTAAGGAAGTTCGTGCACGACCCTGATGTGACTATTTCGCCAGATCATTTAGATGATGTTGAGGTAGCATCCGAGGCAGTTGGAAGACGTAGGACGATTCGTATTGTCGGACACAATACAAAACAACTTCAAAGGAAGACGGTGAAAGTAGGCAAGGTCCAGTAGGGTGATATTGAGAACGACTTTACTTGGGAAACAGAGGAGAACATAAAGAAGTCGTATCCAGAATTCTTTGCCTGGTAAGGTTCTAATTGCGATTTAGTTATTCCACATGATAGGATAGAATTGTTGTGCTATTATGTATGTTTGATTGTTTATAAATGGCTGACAGGCATGTAGAGCACCTTTGTATGTTTTGGTTAAGGAATTTCAGGGACAAAATTTCTCAAGGGGGGAGAGTGTAACGACCCGCATTCTATGCATCGGATGATCGTAGAATATTTATTTCGTTCACATACGAAGTCGTACGGTCGTGTAACTTTGGGAGACGACTATTGGGGCCACTTCCCATGTTCACGATTTTTGCAGAATTTTAAATGACCGTTTTACCCCTGGCAAATCTTGTTTTGCCTATAACTTTTGATTGGTAAGTAGTTTTGACTTGAAACCACTTCCACTGGATTCAGATGATGGTTTACCTTTCTGTAGAGTGGTCACATTAATCAAACATGACTTACCGTTTGGGAGATATGGCTGAAATAAGGTTTGGAAGGTGAAAAACAGCTTAACTGGGCTTAATAGGGTAATTAGTGGATGGGATCATAACCCATTTCGGGATTAGGGTTTGGGGAGGCTGAAATTAGTTAATAAACCATCTTATTTCATTTTCTTAGCTACCACTTTCATTTCTCTAAACCTAGCAATGGCCTCCACCTTCTAAATTACCTCTTAATCACTTTCTAATCACATATTAGCCTAATCGATATCAAATCAAGGCGGATTGGCATCAAATCAGAGTTAGGGCTGCTATGTTGCAAAGGAATTTGACCCAAATCAATGGAGTTTCAGATTTAAGATTTTATTTGCGGCTAAGGTGAGCGATTAGCATACTTTTACACTAATTACGGCTAATTAGGGGTAATTAGTGATAATTATCGAAATTATGATATGGAAAAATATGTAAAAACTCTAAAATATTATTTTATGCCTTTGATAAAAATTTGGGTTAATTTGGATTAAGTTTCTAATCGTATGGTTAAACATGCTTAAGGGGATTAAGGGAAAAATCATGCTTTTTGGGTATGTTTTTTTATCTAAAATGACCTATACGCTTGATGCTTTGATCTTTTTGATTCTCATATTTTGTTACTATTGTTTGTGATGTTTTGTGTTTATTTAGTAAAGTTAGAATGGTTGAAAACGCCGTTGTACGGCGAGAATGGACGAAACAAGCTTACTAGAAATGCTGCAGAGATCCGGATCGGATCGGTTAAGGGGGATCAGATCGGATCTGATTGGATAATCGAACCGAACTGGGGTGGTGGCATATTCAGCAGGCAAGGGCAACAAGGAAGGCCAACCGGATCGAATTGGGGCCGGGGATCGGATTGGAGATGAAGGAAGAACTAGATCAAAATCTGGAGACGAGGAGGAAGCACAAAGGGGACCCGAACCGAACCAAATGAGAGACCTGAACCGAACCGATGATGACTGGAGCACTATGCATATTCGAATAGAACCAAGGTATGGGCTATGATCACTGAACCAAACCAGGTATGGAGTAATGAACCGAACCAGATGTATATTCTTTCTTCTACGTGTAACAACCCGAAAATCTAAGCCAGTTTAAAATTTTTATTTTGGCAATTTTAGCGAATTTTGATTATTTAAAATAGATTATTTTAAATAAAATCGACGAGAAATTTATTTTGAATATAATTCGAACGAATATATTTATATACGTCGTCGTTAGAATATAAATAATTATATATAATTATAAATAGAATTGAAAATGGCGCGGTAGTTCGATAATTCGATTTCAAACTTCAATTGAATGTACCGGGTGCAAAACAATCTGGATTTTAGTGAAACCAAAAACAATAGGATCTAATTGAGGGTATCTTTCCAACGAATCCGAAAAATCAAAATTTCATAGCGGGGATAAAATGATATGTCCAATTGAAAATTCTGAATAGTCGCTATGGAATTCAGGCCCTTAAAATGGGAATTTTGCAAACGACCTCGGATTTCGACGAAACCACTTTTGTTGGATCCGCAGTGTCAAATTATTGCTAGGTTTCAAATTTCATAATTTTTCGAATCAATGTGTGAGCGTGGCAAAGGAAAACGCGTTTGACCAGTTTTAGTTGATTTTAATCGACTGGAAAATGGCCATTTTTCTAACGGTCTCAGAATTCGACGAAATTAGTTTTGTTAGGACCGTATCGTCAATACGAAGCTAGAAAATATTTTTCTGGAATTTTTCGGGTTCGTATGTGGCCCTGGTAAATTGAAATGTACGTTTAAAATTGAATATACTGATTTATATTTTAATTTTGAGGAAAACTGATTATAATGGTCGAATTGGCTTACGAAACATATCCCATTGTGTTCGGAATGGGGGTATTTAGCTAGAGGCGATAGTCGTTTGGTTTGATTTGGAGTTCGAATATGAAATTTACTTTTAAAAGATTAAATTGAATTAAATAATATAATAAAATATATATATGACAACAAAGCCCTAACCCTACCCTTGTTAACAGCGCTGCCGCCAATTCATAATCAAAGGCCAGAACGAAGCGATTTTTGGCGATTAAAATCTCTCAAATAATTTCGAATTAATCCACGATTTCAATACGAAAATCGAAATACTTCTTTTGATCTTTAAAACCATACTTGAGTGATCAGATTTCGTGAACTGTGGAGAGTGAAATCGAGGCCAGAAGATGCCGCGTTCGCACGTGATTTCTGGGCGAGGGTGACCACCGAGCCGGCGGTGGTGGCGATGGGGAGGAGCTCGGACCAAGGCGCTCCACGTGAAGGTTTCTGATCGAACTCCGGTGCACCACAGGCTGCAAAAATCTAAACCCTAGAAAATGGCTTTGGGTTTGGACACGCTGGAGTTTGAACAGAGGAAGAAGATGAAAGGGGCGGCTCAGATTCTTTCAAGGGTAATTAGTGAATTAAATTAGTAACTAATGATTTAATTAATGTAATTAATATATAGATGGCCATATCTCCTTCATACGAGGTCGAAAAGACGAGCGGTCAGTTGCGTTGAACTCGTGTCGGTGAACTCTACAATTCAGAACTGACCAGAGCTGAAACGGGGCAAAACAGAATTTCAAGCAATTTCGAATCTGAATAGAAATTCAAAAATTCAGAAATAACCGATCAAGGTGAGAATTCTCTCACTTTAAATTTTCTGTTCAGTTATTTATTTCATAACTGCATATATTAACTGTTCCCCGTCGTCCACAGACCATGGACGACTTGTTTGATTGTATTCTATGTGAAGTTTGATCGTGATGTGAAATGAAATATTATATATAGTTGAAAGTGAAAATATCGAATATATTGAAAGTGAAAATATCGAATATATTGAAAGTGAAAATATCGAATATATTGAAAGTGAAAATATCGAATATATTGAAAGTGAAAATATCGAATATATTGAAAGTGAAAATATCGAATATATTGAAAGTGAAAATGTCGTATATATTGAAAGTGAAAATATCGAATATATTGAAAGTGAAAATGTCGTATAGATTGAAAGTGAATATATCATATGTATTGAAAGTGAATATATCATATATATTGAAGTGAAAATATTAGATATATGAAAGGTGGAAAATATATATATATATATATATATATATATATATATATATATATATATGAAACGAAAACGATATATACGAATCGAAAACGAACTGAATAGAAAATGAATTCGAATTGAACTGAATAGAAAAAGAATTCGAATTGAACTGAATAGAAAATGAATTCGAATTGAACTGAATAGAAAATGAATTCGAATTGAACTGAATAGAAAATGAAATCGAATTGAACTGAATAGAAAATGAATTCGAATTGAATAGAATATAAAATGAATTCGAATTGAACTGAATAGAAAATGAATTCGAATTGAACTGAACAGAAAAAGAATTCGAATTGAACTGAATAGAAAATGAATTCGAATTGAACTGAATAGAAAATGAATTCGAATTGAACTGAATAGAAAATGAATTCGAATTGAACTGAATAGAAAATGAATTCGAATTGAACTGAATAGAAAATGAATTCGAATTGAACTGAATAGAAAATGAATTCGAATTGAATAGAATAGAAAATGAATTCGAATTGAATAGAATATAAAATGAATTCGAATTGAATAGAATAGAAAATGAATTCGAATTGAATAGAATAGAAAATGAATTCGAATTGAATAGAATAGAAAATGAATTCGAATTGAATAGAATATAAAATGAATTCGAATTGAATAGAATAGAAAATGAATTCGAATTGAATAGAATAGAAAATGAATTCGAATTGAACTGAATAGAAAATGAATTCGAATTGAATAGAATAGAAAATGAATTCGAATCGAATTGAAAAGAAAATGAATTCCAATCGAATTAAAATCGATTTGAATTGAAATCAAATAGAAATGAAAGTAAAAAAGATTTATAATAGAAAATTCAATTTTGATTTGAATTTGAAATAAGAAGTTGAAATCGATTTGAAAAGGAATTTAAAACGATTTATAAAATTCGTTTTAAATAGAAATCGACGAAATATATATTATATATATAATATAATGGCCTGAATAGAACGCACCGCGCCGCGGCAGTTCGCGAATTTCGGACATTAACTTCGAACGAATATTACGGGAGATCCGACCGTCGGATTCTCCTAAAACCGGAACCGTTGGGTTCGTATCGAGAAGAGCTTTCTAATGAATATGAGAAATTTGAAATCTAACGGTTGGATTTGGAGATACATCTAAATAAAATTCAGAAAAGGTCGCTGTAAGTGCAGTTCGATGGCCGTTGATGGAAATCGACTGTACGAGCCTTGATAAAATTATTAAAAATAGTAATAATTTGCGTAAAATCATAAGAAATGATTTGGGAAAAATTGAGGTGAAAAACTCCATATTTGAAAAGATAAAAATAGATTCTTATCGAAATGAACTAGTTATTAACTAGAAAAATAATCCAATGGTTATAAATAAATAAATTGGATTGGATTTGAATTGAAATTACCTTTGGATATTTTCGATATTGGATTCCGTGATTATACAGATATCGTGATGGGAATTTGGAAGATATCGATATCGTTATTCCCGATATGATATCTGTTGGTTTCAGGATTTGATGTTGAATATAAGTCAATACCATCTCTATTCAAAACCTTATATTTAATGTCAAATTTGATTGATTGATTGTATGGATTGTGCTCGACCAGTTTATGAGCAGAGTATGCTTTTACATTTAGCATTGGGTTGGGTTGAAAATATCTATGTGCTAACTCCTTGTGAAACACTTCACGATTTGACGATAAGGTGTTTAGCGATGTTGTGTCCATTTCAAATTTAATGAATGATTGTGAAATGATATTTTTCTTAAGTGAAAAGAAATGTATTCCCGATTTTGGACAGGGAATGTTTTATAAAAATGTTTTATAAAACAGAAAGGATTTCGAGGCCCAAAACCCGATGATTTCTAAAGTGATTTAGAAAATGTATTATATGTTACATTGTGGTTCATCGCATATTCGATTAGTTGCTATTGATGATGTATCTGTTTGGTGGCGGAGAATTTATTCACTTGCTTAACACCCTTCTTTGAGACGTACGAGCTCAAAGGTTATGTGATTAATAGTGACTGATCATATGCGTGAATTACTGATGTGAAGTACTATATTTTGAAAGTACTTGTGATTATTATGTTGTGAAATGATTTTCCCTACTTCGGGATATGAAATGATTAAGTATGTGGCTAAAGATTCGGGTAACCCTGAGACTAAAAGTATGGGTGAGAGGGCGGTGTATGCTCTCCATGTGTGGGAGGTGCATCGTCGGTGTAGCCTACTCCTATGTGGGGTAGGTGCACATATATATATCGAGTTGCGAGGTGCGTACCCTTTGCCTTGTCGATGGGGAGCACGATATTTGGTTGCATACTTGTTTGTATGCATTGTTATGTTTTGGAATTCACATTTCCAAATGATTTGATTTGAAATCCCGAAGTGAAATCTACTTTGATATAGAAAGTTAGATATGTATTTCAAATGATTTGAAATAAGAAATCGGGAATAAAATCCAAAGGAATGATTTCTGTAAATTGAATTGGATTTAGAAAATCTAAGTGTAGTGATTAATCTATGTGGGTAGATTGGGATATTGCATGTTGATTGATGCATAGTAGATCCATATATCTATATTGATTGTTGTTTATACACTGGTATTCATGGGGGTAAACCCGTTCCGCGTTAGCGGCGTGATCCCATGATATACCATATTATCAAATAAGTTAATTATAACTGTTAGAGTTTCTCACACCAGTCCCATGACTGACCTGTAGTTTGCTTTTCCCTTGCAAACTCGGGTGCCCCTATTTTCCACACGGGCAGCCGAGTAGTTTTATTTTGCAGATGTATTGAGCAGGATTCTGGATTGAAGCTTTAAGCTGTGTCCAGGCATTTACAGTCTTTCGTTGTGTAGTTTATATTTCTGATGTACACTGTTTTACATTTATTTAAATTTATCTTCCGCTGTGTATTATTTTCGATATACTCTGATATTTTGTACTCTGATGTAACATTATTATGATGTTTATTGAAGTCTTCTGTTATTTGTTCTGATGTGTTGTATACCCAAAGTTAGCGTATGCGGGATTCGATCGGTCTTGGTCGGTTTAGCGATCGATTAGGTCCGGGCGAAATCCGTTGTCGTTACACATGGTATTAGAGCTTTGGTTAAACTCAAATCTTTGGGGTACAACTCGTTAGAACAGAACAAAAGACTCATCAGAGGTAGGATTAGTAGTGTCTTATAAAAGAATCCTCATTAGAGATAGAATCAGTAGCATTCTAGAATGAGTGACTCGTTAGAGATGGGGTTAGAAATGCCCCACTCGAGAGTTATTTGTTTATAAATAACGTATTTGTGATTATATATATAATCTGATTTTAGAAAATATGATTTTAAATATATAAAATTATATATTTGAAAATATAATCAATTAATTGATTGATGTTTGTGTTGTTGGTTTACTTGTTTGATAATTTTTAACCATTTAGCCAATTGAACCAAATAGTAAACTGTATTGAAAATTGGTTGCATTTGCTTGCATATACATATACTTGCATTGATCAGGTCATAGCAAGGAGGCTAGAGCCGAAGAATAAAATTTGTTTGCCCGACAAATAGGTACATGTTTACTACATAATTTACTGTTTTGCTTGGGTGATGATGATTTTATGAGTCTATTGGCTAGCCGCTTGGCTTTTTCTTTTTCTTTTCGAGATCTGAAGGACCGGGAAAGCAATTTGAGATTTCCCGATGCTCCCATTGCAGGGGAGGTTATGGCGAAATTTTTCGAAAATTTAGGGAGTTAGCCAAATTTTTGAAGAATTTGAAAATTCTCAGAAACTGAAAAGTTGGAGAATGGAAGCCAGATCGAATGTAGAGTTGATTAATCAAACCACTTTCGACTTTGTTCCTTTTCGGGGACGAAAAGTTTTAAGTGGGGGAGATTGTAACAACCCGAAAATCTGGGCCAGTTTAAAAATTTTATTTTGGCAATTTTAGCGAATTTTGATTATTTAAAATAGATTATTTTAAATAAAATCGACGAGAAATTTATTTTGAATATAATTCGAACGAATATATTTATATACGTCGTAGTTAGAATATAAATAATTATATATAATTATAAATAGAATTGAAAATGGCGCGGTAGTTCGATAATTCGATTTCAAACTTCAATTGAATGTACCGGGTGCAAAACAATCTGGATTTTAGTGAAACCAAAAACAATAGGATCTAATTGAGGGTATCTTTCCAACGAATCCGAAAAATCAAAATTTCATAGCGGGGATAAAATGATATGTCCAATTGAAAATTCTGAATAGTCGCTATGGAATTCAGGCCCTTAAAAATGGGAATTTTGCAAACGACCTCGGATTTCGACGAAACCACTTTTGTCGGATCCGCAGTGTCAAATTATTGCTAGGTTTCAAATTTCATAATTTTTCGAATCAATGTGTGAGCGTGGCAAAGGAAAACGCGTTTGACCAGTTTCAGTTGATTTTAATCGACTGGAAAATGGCCATTTTTCTAACGGTCTCAGAATTCGACGAAATTAGTTTTGTTAGGACCGTATCGTCAATACGAATCTAGAAAATATTTTTCTGGAATTTTTCGGGTTCGTATGTGGCCCTGGTAAATTGAAATGTACGTTTAAAATTGAATATACTGATTTATATTTTAATTTTGAGGAAAACTGATTATAATGGTCGAATTGGCTTACGAAACATATCCCATTGTGTTCGGAATGGGGGTATTTAGCTAGAGGCGATAGTCGTTTGGTTTGATTTGGAGTTCGAATATGAAATTTACTTTTAAAAGATTAAATTGAATTAAATAATATAATAAAATATATATATGACAACAAAGCCCTAACCCTACCCTTGTTAACAGCGCTGCCGCCAATTCATAATCAAAGGCCAGAACGAAGCGATTTTTGGCGATTAAAATCTCTCAAATAATTTCGAATTAATCCACGATTTCAATACGAAAATCGAAATACTTCTTTTGATCTTTAAAACCATACTTGAGTGATCAGATTTCGTGAACTGTGGAGAGTGAAATCGAGGCCAGAAGATGCCGCGTTCGCACGCGATTTCTGGGCGAGGGTGACCACCGAGCCGGCGGTGGTGGCGATGGGGAGGAGCTCGGACCAAGGCGCTCCACGTGAAGGTTTCTGATCGAACTCCGGTGCACCACAGGCTGCGAAAATCTAAACCCTAGAAAATGGCTTTGGGTTTGGACACGCTGGAGTTTGAACAGAGGAAGAAGATGAAAGGGGCGGCTCAGATTCTTTCAAGGGTAATTAGTGAATTAAATTAGTAACTAATGATTTAATTAATGTAATTAATATATAGATGGCCATATCTCCTTCATACGAGGTCGAAAAGACGAGCGGTCAGTTGCGTTGAACTCGTGTCGGTGAACTCTACAATTCAGAACTGACCAGAGCTGAAACGGGGCAAAACAGAATTTCAAGCAATTTCGAATCTGAATAGAAATTCAAAAATTCAGAAATAACCGATCAAGGTGAGAATTCTCTCACTTTAAATTTTCTGTTCAGTTATTTATTTCATAACTGCATATATTAACTGTTCCCCGTCGTCCACAGACCATGGACGACTTGTTTGATTGTATTCTATGTGAAGTTTGATCGTGATGTGAATCGAAATATTATATATAGTTGAAAGTGAAAATATCGAATATATTGAAAGTGAAAATATCGAATATATTGAAAGTGAAAATATCGAATATATTGAAAGTGAAAATATCGAATATATTGAACTGAATAGAAAAATATCGAATATATTGAAAGTGAAAATATCGAATATATTGAAAGTGAAAATATCGAATATATTGAAAGTGAAAATGTCGTATATATTAAAAGTGAAAATATCGAATATATTGAAAGTGAAAATGTTGTATAGATTGAAAGTGAATATATCATATGTATTGAAAGAGAATATATCATATATATTGAAGTGAAAATATTATATATATGAAAGGTGGAAAATATATATATATATATATATATATATATATATGAAACGAAAACGATATATATACGAATCGAAAACGAACTGAATAGAAAATGAATTCGAATTGAACTGAATAGAAAAAGAATTCGAATTGAACTGAATAGAAAATGAATTCGAATTGAACTGAATAGAAAATGAATTCGAATTGAACTGAATAGAAAATGAATTCGAATTGAACTGAATAGAAAATGAATTCGAATTGAATAGAATATAAAATGAATTCGAATTGAACTGAATAGAAAATGAATTCGAATTGAACTGAATAGAAAAAGAATTCGAATTGAACTGAATAGAAAATGAATTCGAATTGAACTGAATAGAAAATGAATTCGAATTGAACTGAATAGAAAATGAATTCGAATTGAACTGAATAGAAAATGAATTCGAATTGAACTGAATAGAAAATGAATTCGAATTGAACTGAATAGAAAATGAATTCGAATTGAATAGAATAGAAAATGAATTCGAATTGAATAGAATAGAAAATGAATTCGAATTGAATAGAATATAAAATGAACTCGAATTGAATAGAATATAAAATGAATTCGAATTGAATAGAATAGAAAATGAATTCGAATTGAATAGAATAGAAAATGAATTCGAATTGAATAGAATATAAAATGAATTCGAATTGAATAGAATAGAAAATGAATTCGAATTGAATAGAATAGAAAATGAATTCGAATTGAACTGAATAGAAAATGAATTCGAATTGAATAGAATAGAAAATGAATTCGAATCGAATTGAAAAGAAAATGAATTCCAATCGAATTAAAATCGATTTGAATTGAAATCAAATAGAAATGAAAGTAAAAAAGATTTATAATAGAAAATTCAATTTTGATTTGAATTTGAAATAAGAAGTTGAAATCGATTTGAAAAGGAATTTAAAACGATTTATAAAATTCGTTTTAAATAGAAATCGATGAAATATATATTATATATATTATATATATAATATAATGGCCTGAATAGAACGCACCGCGCCGCGGCAGTTCGCGAATTTCGGACATTAACTTCGAACGAATATTACGGGAGATCCGACCGTCGGATTCTCCTAAAACCGGAACCGTTGGGTTCGTATCGAGAAGAGCTTTCTAATGAATATGAGAAATTTGAAATCTAACGGTTGGATTTGGAAATACATCCAAATCAAATTCAGAAAAGGTCGCTGTAAGTGCAGTTCGATGGCCGTTGATGGAAATCGACTGTACGAGCCTTGATAAAATTATTAAAAATAGTAATAATTTGCGTAAAATCATAAGAAATGATTTGGGAAAAATTGAGGTGAAAAACTCCATATTTGAAAAGATAAAAATAGATTCTTATCGAAATGAACTAGTTATTAACTAGAAAAATAATCCAATGGTTATAAATAAATAAATTGGATTGGATTTGAATTGAAATTACCTTTGGATATTTTCGATATTGGATTCCGTGATTATACAGATATCGTGATGGGAATTTGGAAGATATCGATATCGTTATTCCCGATATGATATCTGTTGGTTTCAGGATTTGATGTTGAATATAAGTCAATACTATCTCTATTCAAAACCTTATATTTAATGTCAAATTTGATTGATTGATTGTATGGATTGTGGTCGACCAGTTTATGAGCAGAGTATGCTTTTACATTTAGCATTGGGTTGGGTTGAAAATATCTATGTGCTAACTCCTTGTGAAACACTTCACGATTTGACGATAAGGTGTTTAGCGATGTTGTGTCCATTTCAAATTTAATGAATGATTGTGAAATGATATTTTTCTTAAGTGAAAAGAAATGTATTCCCGATTTTGGACAGGGAATGTTTTATAAAAATGTTTTATAAAACAGAAAGGATTTCGAGGCCCAAAACCCGATGATTTCTAAAGTGATTTAGAAAATGTATTATATGTTACATTGTGGTTCATCGCATATTCGATTAGTTGCTATTGATGATGTATCTGTTTGGTGGCGGAGAATTTATTCTCTTGCTTAACACCCTTCTTTGAGATGTACGAGCTCAAAGGTTATGTGATTAATAGTGACTGATCATATGCGTGAATTACTGATGTGAAGTACTATATTTTGAAAGTACTTGTGATTATTATGTTGTGAAATGATTTTCCCTACTTCGGGATATGAAATGATTTAGTATGTGGCTAAAGATTCGGGTAACCCTGAGACTAAAAGTATGGGTGAGAGGGCGGTGTATGCTCTCCATGTGTGGGAGGTGCATCGTTGGTGTAGCCTACTCCTATGTGGGGTAGGTGCACATATATATATATCGAGTTGCGAGGTGCGTACCCTTTGCCTTGTCGATGGGGAGCACGATATTTGGTTGCATACTTGTTTGTATGCATTGTTATGTTTTGGAATTCACATTTCCAAATGATTTGATTTGAAATCCCGAAGTGAAATCTACTTTGATATAGAAAGTTAGATATGTATTTCAAATGATTTGAAATAAGAAATCGGGAATAAAATCCAAAGGAATGATTTCTGTAAATTGATTTGGATTTAGAAAATCTAAGTGTAGTGATTAATCTATGTGGGTAGATTGGGATATTGCATGTTGATTGATGCATAGTAGATCCATATATCTATATTGATTGTTGTTTATACACTGGTATTCATGGGGGTAAACCCGTTCCGCGTTAGCGGCGTGGTCCCGTGATATACCATATTATCAAATAAGTTAATTATAACTGTTAGAGTTTCTCACACCAGTCCCATGACTGACCTGTAGTTTGCTTTTCCCTTGCAAACTCGGGTGCCCCTATTTTCCACACGGGCAGCCGAGTAGTTTTATTTTGCAGATGTATTGAGCAGGATTCTGGATTGAAGCTTTAAGCTGTGTCCAGGCATTTACAGTCTTCCGTTGTGTAGTTTATATTTCTGATGTACACTGTTTTACATTTATTTAAATTTATCTTCCGCTGTGTATTATTTTCGATATACTCTGATATTCTGTACTCTGATGTAACATTATTATGATGTTTATTGAAGTCTTCTGTTATTTGTTCTGATGTGTTGTATACCCAAAGTTAGCGTATGCGGGATTCGAACGGTCTTGGTCGGTTTAGCGATCGATTAGGTCCGGGCGAAATCCGTTGTCGTTACACATGGTATCAGAGCTTTGGTTAAACTCAAATCTTTGGGGTACAACTCGTTAGAACTGAACAAAAGACTCATCAGAGGTAGGATTAGTAGTGTCCTATAAAAGAATCCTCATTAGAGATAGAATCAGTAGCATTCTAGAATGAGTGACTCGTTAGAGATGGGGTTAGAAATGCCCCAGAATGAGTCGAGAGTTATTTGTTTATAAATAACGTATTTGTGATTATATATATAATCTGGTTTTAGAAAATATGATTTTAAATATATAAAATTATATATTTGAAAATATAATCAATTAATTGATTGATGTTTGTGTTGTTGGTTTACTTGTTTGATAATTTTTAACCATTTAGCCAATTGAACCAAATAGTAAACTGTATTGAAAATTGGTTGCATTTGCTTGCATATACATATACTTGCATTGATCAGGTCATAGCAAGGAGGCTAGAGCCGAAGAATAAAATTTGTTTGCCCGACAAATAGGTACATGTTTACTACATAATTTACTGTTTTGCTTGGGTGATGATGATTTTATGAGCCTATTGGCTAGCCGCTTGGCTTTTTCTTTTTCTTTTTGAGATCTGAAGGACCGGGGAAGCTATTTGAGATTTCCCGATGCTCCCATTGCAGGGGAGGTTATGGCGAAATTTTTCGAAAATTTAGGGAGTTAGCCAAATTTTTGAAGAATTTGAAAATTCTCAGAAACTGAAAAGTTGGAGAATGGAAGCCAGATCGAATGTAGAGTTGATTAATCAAACCACTTTCGACTTTGTTCCTTTTCGGGGACGAAAAGTTTTAAGTGGGGGAGATTGTAACAACCCGAAAATCTGGGCCAGTTTAAAATTTTTATTTTGGCAATTTTAGCGAATTTTGATTATTTAAAATAGATTATTTTAAATAAAATCGACGAGAAATTTATTTTGAATATAATTCGAACGAATATATTTATATACGTCGTAGTTAGAATATAAATAATTATATATAATTATAAATAGAATTGAAAATGGCGCGGTAGTTCGATAATTCGATTTCAAACTTCAATTGAATGTACCGGGTGCAAAACAATCTGGATTTTAGTGAAACCAAAAACAATAGGATCTAATTGAGGATATCTTTCCAACGAATCCGAAAAATCAAAATTTCATAGCGGGGATAAAATGATATGTCCAATTGAAAATTCTGAATAGTCGCTATGGAATTCAGGCCCTTAAAAATGGGAATTTTTCAAACGACCTCGGATTTCGACGAAATCACTTTTGTCGGATCCGCAGTGTCAAATTATTGCTAGGTTTCAAATTTCATAATTTTTCGAATCAATGTGTGAGCGTGGCAAAGGAAAACGCGTTTGACCAGTTTCAGTTGATTTTAATCGACTGGAAAATGGCCATTTTTCTAACGGTCTCAGAATTCGACGAAATTAGTTTTGTTAGGACCGTATCGTCAATACGAATCTAGAAAATATTTTTCTGGAGTTTTTCGGGTTCGTATGTGGCCCTGGTAAATTGAAATGTACGTTTAAAATTGAATATACTGATTTATATTTTAATTTTGAGGAAAACTGATTATAATGGTCGAATTGGCTTACGAAACATATCCCATTGTGTTCGAAATGGGGGTATTTAGCTAGAGGCGATAGTCGTTTGGTTTGATTTGGAGTTCGAATATGAAATTTACTTTTAAAAGATTAAATTGAATTAAATAATATAATAAAATATATATATGACAACAAAGCCCTAACCCTACCCTTGTTAACAGCGCTGCCGCCAATTCATAATCAAAGGCCAGAACGAAGCGATTTTTGGCGATTAAAATCTCTCAAATAATTTCGAATTAATCCACGATTTCAATACGAAAATCGAAATACTTCTTTTGATCTTTAAAACCATACTTGAGTGATCAGATTTCGTGAACTGTGGAGAGTGAAATCGAGGCCAGAAGATGCCGCGTTCGCACGCGATTTCTGGGCGAGGGTGACCACCGAGCCGGCGGTGGTGGCGATGGGGAGGAGCTCGAACCAAGGCGCTCCACGTGAATGTTTCTGATCGAACTCCGGTGCACCACAGGCTGCGAAAATCTAAACCCTAGAAAATGGCTTTGGGTTTGGATACGCTGGAGTTTGAACAGAGGAAGAAGATGAAAGGGGCGGCTCAGATTCTTTCAAGGGTAATTAGTGAATTAAATTAGTAACTAATGATTTAATTAATGTAATTAATATATAGATGGCCATATCTCCTTCATACGAGGTCGAAAAGACGAGCGGTCAGTTGTGTTGAACTCATGTCGGTGAACTCTACAATTCAGAACTGACCAGAGCTGAAACGGGGCAAAACAGAATTTCAAGCAATTTCGAATCTGAATAGAAATTCAAAAATTCAGAAATAACCGATCAAGGTGAGAATTCTCTCACTTTAAATTTTCTGTTCAGTTATTTATTTCATAACTGCATATATTAACTGTTCCCCGTCGTCCACAGACCATGGACGACTTGTTTGATTGTATTCTATGTGAAGTTTGATCGTGATGTGAATCGAAATATTATATATAGTTGAAAGTGAAAATATCGAATATATTGAAAGTGAAAATATCGAATATATTGAAAGTGAAAATATCGAATATATTGAAAGTGAAAATATCGAATATATTGAAAGTGAAAATATCGAATATATTGAACTGAATAGAAAAATATCGAATATATTGAAAGTGAAAATATCGAATATATTGAAAGTGAAAATATCGAATATATTGAAAGTGAAAATGTCGTATATATTAAAAGTGAAAATATCGAATATATTGAAAGTGAAAATGTTGTATAGATTGAAAGTGAATATATCATATGTATTGAAAGAGAATATATCATATATATTGAAGTGAAAATATTATATATATGAAAGGTGGAAAATATATATATATATATATATATATGAAACGAAAACGATATATATACGAATCGAAAACGAACTGAATAGAAAATGAATTCGAATTGAACTGAATAGAAAAAGAATTCGAATTGAACTGAATAGAAAATGAATTCGAATTGAACTGAATAGAAAATGAATTCGAATTGAACTGAATAGAAAATGAATTCGAATTGAACTGAATAGAAAATGAATTCGAATTGAATAGAATATAAAATGAATTCGAATTGAACTGAATAGAAAATTAATTCGAATTGAACTGAATAGAAAAAGAATTCGAATTGAACTAAATAGAAAATGAATTCGAATTGAACTGAATAGAAAATGAATTCGAATTGATCTGAATAGAAAATGAATTCGAATTGAACTGAATAGAAAATGAATTCGAATTGAACTGAATAGAAAATGAATTCGAATTGAACTGAATAGAAAATGAATTCGAATTGAATAGAATGGAAAATGAATTCGAATTGAATAGAATAGAAAATGAATTCGAATTGAATAGAATATAAAATGAATTCGAATTGAATAGAATATAAAATGAATTCGAATTGAATAGAATAGAAAATGAATTCGAATTGAATAGAATAGAAAATGAATTCGAATTGAATAGAATATAAAATGAATTCGAATTGAATAGAATAGAAAATGAATTCGAATTGAATAGAATAGAAAATGAATTCGAATTGAACTGAATAGAAAATGAATTCGAATTGAATAGAATAGAAAATGAATTCGAATCGAATTGAAAAGAAAATGAATTCCAATCGAATTAAAATCGATTTGAATTGAAATCAAATAGAAATGAAAGTAAAAAAGATTTATAATAGAAAATTCAATTTTGATTTGAATTTGAAATAAGAAGTTGAAATCGATTTGAAAAGGAATTTAAAACGATTTATAAAATTCGTTTTAAATAGAAATCGACGAAATATATATTATATATATTATATATATAATATAATGGCCTGAATAGAACGCACCGCGCCGCGGCAGTTCGCGAATTTCGGACATTAACTTCGAACGAATATTACGGGAGATCCGACCGTCGGATTCTCCTAAAACCGGAACCGTTGGGTTCGTATTGAGAAGAGCTTTCTAATGAATATGAGAAATTTGAAATCTAACAGTTGGATTTGGAGATACATCCAAATCAAATTCAGAAAAGGTCGCTGTAAGTGCTGTTCGATGGCCGTTGATGGAAATCGACTGTACGAGCCTTGATAAAATTATTAAAAATAGTAATAATTTGCGTAAAATCATAAGAAATGATTTGGGAAAAATTGAGGTGAAAAACTCCATATTTGAAAAGATAAAAATAGATTCTTATCGAAATGAACTAGTTATTAACTAGAAAAATAATCCAATGGTTATAAATAAATAAATTGGATTGGATTTGAATTGAAATTACCTTTGGATATTTTCGATATTGGATTCCGTGATTATACAGATATCGTGATGGGAATTTGGAAGATATCGATATCGTTATTCCCGATATGATATCTGTTGGTTTCAGGATTTGATGTTAAATATAAGTCTATACTATCTCTATTCAAAACCTTATATTTAATGTCAAATTTGATTGATTGATTGTATGGATTGTGCTCGACCAGTTTGTGAGCAGAGTATGCTTTTACATTTAGCATTGGGTTGGGTTGAAAATATCTATGTGCTAACTCCTTGTGAAACACTTCACGATTTGACGATAAGGTGTTTAGCGATGTTGTGTCCATTTCAAATTTAATGAATGATTGTGAAATGATATTTTTCTTAAGTGAAAAGAAATGTATTCCCGATTTTGGACAGGGAATGTTTTATAAAAATGTTTTATAAAACAGAAAGGATTTCGAGGCCCAAAACCCGATGATTTCTAAAGTGATTTAGAAAATGTATTATATGTTACATTGTGGTTCATCGCATATTCGATTAGTTGCTATTGATGATGTATCTGTTTGGTGGCGGAGAATTTTATCTCTTGCTTAACACCCTTCTTTGAGACGTACGAGCTCAAAGGTTATGTGATTAATAGTGACTGATCATATGCGTGAATTACTGATGTGAAGTACTATATTTTGAAAGTACTTGTGATTATTATGTTGTGAAATGATTTTCCCTACTTCGGGATATGAAATGATTTAGTATGTGGCTAAAGATTCGGGTAACCCTGAGACTAAAAGTATGGGTGAGAGGGCGGTGTATGCTCTCCATGTGTGGGAGGTGCATCGTCGGTGTAGCCTACTCCTATGTGGGGTAGGTGCACATATATATATATCGAGTTGCGAGGTGCGTACCCTTTGCCTTGTCGATGGGGAGCACGATATTTGGTTGCATACTTGTTTGTATGCATTGTTATGTTTTGGAATTCACATTTCCAAATGATTTGATTTGAAATCCCGAAGTGAAATCTACTTTGATATAGAAAGTTAGATATGTATTTCAAATGATTTGAAATAAGAAATCGGGAATAAAATCCAAAGGAATGATTTCTGTAAATTGATTTGGATTTAGAAAATCTAAGTGTAGTGATTAATCTATGTGGGTAGATTGGGATATTGCATGTTGATTGATGCATAGTAGATCCATATATCTATATTGATTGTTGTTTATACACTGGTATTCATGGGGGTAAACCCGTTCCGCGTTAGCGGCGTGGTCCCGTGATATACCATATTATCAAATAAGTTAATTATAACTGTTAGAGTTTCTCACACCAGTCCCATGACTGACCTGTAGTTTGCTTTTCCCTTGCAAACTCGGGTGCCCCTATTTTCCACACGGGCAGCCGAGTAGTTTTATTTTGCAGATGTATTGAGCAGGATTCTGGATTGAAGCTTTAAGCTGTGTCCAGGCATTTACAGTCTTCCGCCGTGTAGTTTATATTTCTGCTGTACACTGTTTTACATTTATTTAAATTTATCTTCCGCTATGTATTATTTTCGATATACTCTGATATTCTGTACTCTGATGTAACATTATTATGATGTTTATTGAAGTCTTCTGTTATTTGCTCTGATGTGTTGTATACCCAAAGTTAGCGTATGCGGGATTCGAACGGTCTTGGTCGGTTTAGCGATCGATTAGGTCCGGGCGAAATCCGTTGTCGTTACACTACGCGACGACTCTTCTAAAGACCAACTCCAATTCGACCAAAACCCGAGATGCAAAGGGAGTCCAAATGCGAAGTTATTACTCAAGATCCAGATGGGAACCAATGAGTTAACTTTAAGAGATGGGCTTTGCTGTGGGACGTGTGCAAAAGGGTTATCGATATATATAGCTTTAATTCACCACTGAGAGACGGATTAGTGGCTATGGATCAGCACAATGGGATGATTAAGAATCCCAAGGGCAAGTGATCGTAGCATGGCTATGAGCCAGTGCAGTGGAGTCGCATGACTCCATAAGGAAAGTGGACATAGCAAAGGATTAGCGGCTATGGATCAGTGCAATGGGGTCATTATGAACCCAAGGGCAAAGTGATCGTAGCAAAGGATTTGTGATCAAAGTGGTGGATATCGTATGCTTTACGCACTGAGTGAGAGATGTGAGGTTGATTGCTATGTTTGATGTTTGCTATCACCATGACATGCACACCCCATTTTACACTTTATGTTAGTGTTACCTTAGAGTACTGTACATCTTGTTGTGCTAACTCTTTGGTTCCAGGTTCAGGTATGATTATTTATACCTGTTATTGTTTTGTTTAGTTGCTATCGCTCATACCAGACTTTTACCTGACCTAGAGTTTTATGTCTCTTCTTATTACTCTAGGTGATCCTAAACGAGCAGAGTAGAGCAGGTTAGGTGGTATGCACGAGTAGCTGTCCGGAGACGAGCAGGAGGCTTCCACATGCTATTTACATAAATTTTCCATGTGTTGTTGATGGTCACTGCTTTGGGCATTAGTAGTGTACCTTTTCTAGCTTGCTTTAGAGATAGTATTTGAAGTTGTAATAATGGTTTAGATAATAACCTATATTTAGGATTCCGCTGCTACGATGATTTAGTTCTCAGCTTATGCACTGTCTCGCATGTTTTATGTCAAGTTATGTTGTTATTATATTTTATTCCATGCACTATGAGATATACTACAGGTTCTTTGGTGATTCATAGTTCTAAAACCCTTTTTCCTTTGACGTCCATCCGGTGCTAGTCAAGCATTAGCACAACGCATTTCGGGGAAATGTCGGCTGGTCCAGGGTGGGTCGTCACACAAATTCTGGAAGCTCTTCAAAATTTTATTTTCTTTTTAAAATATGCATTTTAATCGCATTGCATTTCTTCTTATTGCATGTAATTCATTTTATTGATCTTTTCTTCATTTAAATGTATAAACCTATTACATGCAATTATATTATCATATTTTATTTTATTGTCTTAGAATGCGGGGTTTTACATACTCCCATCCTCAGGAAATTTCGTCCCCGAAATTCGATAAGGGTAAAATTAATTAATCCCTCGAATAATATACATCCATCATGTGCGCATCGAATTTTTACAAACATTGTGCACTTGTGCAAAGTGAAATAGAACATAATAACACATGTATGCCTAATCGGTGCCTCCTATGTGTATGCAAAATTTTCAAAAATCCCTTTAAAATATGATGCTCACACCCTAAATATACTAGTTGTTCTATATGAATGCAATATTTTGAAAATCAAAAGATATTTTCATCCAAATTTCCCACATTCTTGCAGAGCAAGAGCGTAGTTCATCCAATTGTTGCATCCAAAATCCTACCAACCAACTTTATTTTTTGAAATTCAAAAAAATATAATTTTCTAAATTTGATTTCTTATGTTACAAAAAGGTGGAAAAAGGAAAACTTCACATCTTCTGTTTTTCCTTTTCAACCTTTTTCCAACCGTACTTGGATTTTATGTAACTATTTATGAAGATTCCCTATTTTCCAATCTAAGCACATCCCACATAAGAAAATTTTCTTTGTTGTTGATTTTCTTTTTCATCTTACCTTGGAAATTTTTACTCTTATTCATCTTTTCTCAGAATTTTTCAAGTTTGTCGCTTTACTGAATATGTTGTTTCCTTTTTAGTTATGTCTTTACTCTTTTCTTAGCTTATTTAACTTAATCCTATGATCTAGGTTTAACTTTAAATAAGCCTTCTAGTCCTTCAACAAAAACAGGAAAACAGACGCTATACACAACTATTACTAAGGGTCAAGTATCGCAGTACTATGTCTCCCTCTGAAAAATTCAACCAATAGGATGTAAATACTTACTTTCCCTCTAATGTCTAGTAGCCACCACTAATCCTAGTTGTGTACCAACAATTATTTCAAGCAAAACCCTAGGATTTTCAATGCTTACGCGTTCTACGCGAACTAACCATTATTCCAAGATAATTCTTGCTATTTACTTCATAGCCCCAAAACCTTTTCCCGTCTTTCCTAGGCACTAATCCTCACCTACTCCATACTTTTAAAACACGGTTTTGCCTTTTCATATAATTTTTCTTCCAAAAATTAAAGTGTCAAAAATTTATTTCCTCATGAAGACTTACTTTCTGTAACAACCCGAAAATCTGGGCCAGTTTAAAAATTTTATTTTCGCAATTTTAGCGAATTTTGATTATTTAAAATGAATTAATTAAATAATATCGACGAGAAAATTTCTTTTGAATAAAATTCAATCGAATATATTTATATAGATCGACGTTAGAATATAAATAAATATATATAATTATAAAAGGAATTGAAAATGGAGCGGTAGTTCGATAATTCGATTTCAAATTTCATTTGAATGTACCGGGTGCAAAATAAACCGGAATTTAGTGAAACCAAAAACATTAGGATCTAATTGAGAATATCTTTCCAGCGAATCCGAAAAATCAAAATTTCATATCGGGGATCAAAAGATATGTCCAGTTGAAAATTCTAAATAGTCGCTATGGAATTCAGGCCCTTAAAAATGGGAATTTTGCAAGCGACCTCGGATTTCGACGAAACCACTTTTGTTTGGTCCGTGATGTCAAATTATTGCTAGGTTTCAAATTTCATAATTTTTCGATACAACATGTGAGCGTGGCAAAGGAAAACGCGTTTGACCAGTTTCAGTTGATTTTAATCGACTGGAAAATGGCCATTTTTCTAACGGTCTCAGAATTCGACGAAACTAGTTTTGTTAGGACCGTATCGTCAATACGAAGCTAGAAATAATTTTTCTGGAATTTTTCGAGTTAGTATGTGACCCCGGTAAATTGAAATGTACGTTCAAATTGAATATATATAGATTATACTTTGAATTCAATGGCAACTGATCGTAACGATCGAATTGGCCTGCGAAACATATCCCATTGTGTTCGGAATGGGGGTAATTAGTTAAAGGCGACAGGCGGTGGGTTTCGTTTCGAGTTCGAAATAAAAAGTTACTTTTAGAAATCAATAAGTAATTAAATATTGAATTATATATTCCCTCACACTCCCTTCTCTCTCCCTCACTTTTCAAAAACTGGTCAACGCTGGGAAAATCGATTTTTCCCAAACCCCCGTCGCTCTCGCCATCTACCCGATGCCACCTCTGGCGCCGCCTCCCGAGACCGCCCCCCCCCCAACCTCGACCTGACGCTGACGAGGCCCCTCCTCCTTTCGTTAAAATCGCGCCACCCATCGAACCCCAAACCGAACCCTAGCCGTGCCACCTCGATCCGCCGCCCACCTCCATTCCTCGCCTCCGACGTGTCCCCTCCGCCTGCTCCTCCTCCTGCCGCCGAGCCTGGCCATTACCCCCCCTTCGCTGGTATGTTTTTATTTTTATTTTATTTTCTTATTTTATTTTATTTTCATTTTCATTAAAATTCAGATTGGAGTACAAGTTATATATGTTTAATGATATGATTTTTATCATGAAAGGTTGAATATTTTTATTAATGGAAGATTATATTTTTAAGCATGAAGGGTTATATTTTTAATATGAAGTCGAATTGATAAAAATCATATTTTTAATATGAAGTTGAAGCATAGTAAAAATTCGATTTTTATATATTGAATAGCGAAGTAAAAATTCGATTTTTATATATTGAATAGCGAAGTAAAAATTCTATTTTTATATATTGAACATCGAAGTAAAAATGTGATTTTTATATATTGAACATCGAAGTAAAAATGTGATTTTTATATATTGAACATCGAAGTAAAAATGTGATTTTTATATATTGAACATCGAAGTAAAAATTTGATTTTTATATATTGAATAGCGAAGTAAAAATTTGATTTTTACATATGTAGTGAATACGGGCAACGAAGGTGACAAAGATGCGATAACGATGAAGATTTCTATCAATGAAGAGTCGTAGTATTGGATAGCTTTCGGTGAGAATTCCTCACTCTTCAATTTCTTTTCTAGTTATATATATATACTAGGATGCAGACGGTGTTTAGTAGCACCCGACACCCGTCATCCACAGACCATGGATGGCTTGTTTGTTTAATTGTTTGGTTGTGTAGTTGGTTAGATTATTTGGTTTGAATTGAATTGTTTGGTGAAATGGAATGGATTGATTGATGTGTGAATGGCGTGGGCCTTCACTAGACCGGGGATAAGGCTAGGCCTCGTCCCGTTTCTAGTATCGTGCCGTTATGCCGCCGAAATTTTCTAAAATGAGTTAGAAAAATAAAAATATCATTTTATTGTATAAATGAATAATAGAAGTTCATGTGTTGGAATAAAATGTTTTATCGTTAAAAATATAATTTTTAACGTGAATGTGAATAAATGAATATTTATAAACAAATTGACCGATTTGTTTATATACACTAATTTGACTGATATTGATTGGATCGATAAATTTTACACATCGCCCAACTGCACAAATAAAATATGCGTTTGATTGTTTGAAACCCCACACGGGTGTTGGGATGAAATTTGAAGTTCACTCATCCTGATTGATTAAATATGTCGATCGGTTGATTGACAGGCTGTTATAAGCGTTAGGTATCTATATTTGATGCTTATACAGTGTAGTGCACTTTGGTTGATGGTTGATTATTTTTCAATGCTATTATATACATGTGTTGTATGAAAATCCATATAATTAATTTTATATGGTGATTGATTGGGCTTCATTCCAATTTAGAAGATAAAGAATATTATAAAATAAAGATTCATGTGTTGACTGTACTCATCCGTTGAGATTAGTCATGTGTTGAACGAAATATTTGATAATAACAACTATTTTGATAATAGGAAATATTTGAAATAGAATATTTGAAAATAGAAATATATGAAGCCGTGTTGATTAGATTGACGCCATTTTGACGTGAACGATATTTGTATCGATTTTATTCATTTTGAAATGAATATTGAAAAAAAAAACGATTTCGAAATGAATTGAATAGAAAACGATTTCAAAATGAATTGAATAGAAAATGATTTCGAAATGAATTGAATAGAAAACGATTTCGAAATGAATTGAATAGAAAACGATTTCAAAATGAATTGAATAGAAAACGATTTCGAAATGAATTGAATAGAAAACGATTTCGAAATGAATTGAATAGAAAACAATTTCGAAATGAATTGAATAGAAAACGATTTCGAAATGAATTGAATAGAAAATCAATTGAATTTGAATAGAATAGAAAATCAATTGAATTTGAATCGAATAGAAAACCAATTTGAATTGAATCGAATAGAAAACCACTTTGAATTTAATCGAATGGAAAACGAATTCGAATTGAATTTAAAACGAAGTGAAATGAATTCAAATTGAATTGAAACTTGAATTGAATAGAAATGAATTCTAAAACGAATTTATAAGGAAAAATTCAATTTTGATTTGAATTGAGATGGAAGTTGAAATTGTTTTTGAAACGAATTTAAAACTATTTATATAATTCGTTTTAAATAGAAATCGACGAGATATACATTATATATATTATATATATAATATAATGGCCCGAATAGAACGCGCCGCGCCGCGGCAGTTCGCGAATTTCGACCATTTATTTCAAACGAACATTACGGGAGATCCGACCGTCGGATTCTCCTAAAACAGGAACCGTTGGGTTCGTATAGAAAAGAGCTTTCTAATGAATATTAGAAATTTGGAATCTAACGATTGGATTTGAAATTATGTCCAAATCAAATTTGAAAAAGGTCGCTGTAAGTGCAGTTCGATGGCCGTTGATGGAAATCGACTGTACGGGCCTTGATAAAATTATTAAAAATAGTAATAATTCGTGTAAAATCATAAGAAATGATTTAGAAAGAATTGGGATGAAAAACTCCATATTTGAAAAGACAAAAATATATTTTTATCGAAATGAACTAGTTTTGAACTAGAATTATAATTCTATTTGTTTTTTAAATAAATAAATTGAATTTGAAATGGTTTTGAAAATAACCAGAATTTCCAATGGTTGCATTGGAATGGATTTGAATCGAAATTGTCTTCGGAATATTTCGATGTTGGATTTCGTGATTATACAGATGTTGTTATGGAAATTTGAAAGATATAGATACGTATATCGTTATTTCCAATACAACATTTGTTAATCGTAGAATTTGATATTGAATATAAGCCGATATATTTTCTATTCAGAGCCTCGTATTGAATATCAAATGTGATTTGGGTTTGTCGTGAATGGTGTCTTCACTAACACTGTTCTTGAACCCAGTTGAGAAAAGATTAAATCTTTTTATTTAGATTTAATGAAGTGTACCAATTAAATAATATTTAATTGGAATTAAATTGATATTGATTTTTGGGTTTATCGTGGACAGTGTTTTAAATAACACCCGTTCTTTAACCCGATAATTAATGGAATGTGATTTTTGGGTTTATCGTGAACCGTGTTTTAAATGACATTGATTCTTTAACCCAGTTAAACATTAAAACTAAGTGGAGTTTTAATGAATCTTTAATTAGATTGAAAAGATCGAGAATGGAGTATCACCAGTTTTACTCCAGGCGATAGTTAAATCTTTAATTAGATTTGAACGTGAAATGGTAATTGAATTTACCGATAACACTGTGGTGTTAGATATGAAGTATTACCAGTTTTACTTCATGAGATGAATAGGTTGGGATTGGGAAATTAAAACAAATGATTACTTCGGTAAGGTTCGTTGATCCCGACTATTTGAATCGAAATTCAAAAGATGATTAAAGAATAAATTCAAGGAATTTATCTTGGATAAAATTAATGGGAACCTTTCCCTATGAATGTGAAATTTAGAAACTAACTGTCGGTTAGCCAAGCAGAATGGTTTTCTGGATATTTATCTGATGTTGGTCTCGGCCTTCGAGGTTAATATTTGGGAAATTATTCTCTTGATTAATTTACGGTTAGTGACTGATGAATTGGAATGAGGCGTATGTTGTGTTTATGTAACACTTATTTAAAATATACGCGAGTTATTCGGAAAGACGGGGTTTATCCCATTCTGAATAACTGATACGACGATGAGTCGAAGATGAAGACGATGGTCGAAGACCGGAGGTCTTCACGTCGTTTGGGTGATTACTGATGATCTTGATTGGGCTATACACCCAAGAAGATGGAAACAGTTGGTGATCGTCCAGACGTACTTGGAGATCGATGGATATGCGGGGTACTAGGTGCCTCCGGTTTCGTTCAGACCCAGAACAGACTTGTAAATGGACTGTGTGTCTGACATTGGATTTTAGTCCGTGTGATTGATCTCTATTAAATATATATCTGTTTGGCGGCGGAGAATTTATTCTCTTGCTTAACGCCCTTCTCTGAGACGTACGAGCTCAAAGGTTATATATTGATGGATATCAAACGCATGGAGTGAATTGCCTGTGTGGCATGCCTAAGTGGCAATTGATCGAGGCTTCTGTTGAAAAGAAAAGTCTTGTGGTGATGATCAAAGCACAGCCTTTGTGGCGTAGCTTTGTGTAACGTTTACTTCACGAGTTTCGCACCCCGGTTGTGAACCAAAAACGGGAGAGGACCTCAGGGAGGACATGCGTTTCTTTCTAGCTAGGGTGGTGTCAGTGACCTACCAGCCCAGACATTTATATACTTTTCACCTGTGTGGTTGTTGCTGTTGCGAGGCGCCTCGGTTAGATCGGACGATCCGGGTCCGATGGAGCCATTCGTTGGCTCATTTACGCCCCAAAGGGCGGGGAAACGCAGTGTTCAGGAATTTTAATCCACATCGGTGGACCGGCCCTGACGATCCAAGGGCCCACCTGAGTCTGGGTCCTGAGGCTCGGGCTAGAGAGTCTCGAATCGGTTGAGGACTATCTTTTGCCTTGGTTCATAGATGGAAATCCAATTTCCAAATACGTGCCATTTGCGGTTTTATTTGTAAACCTATTTATGGCGACATAGTGGCATGGGACGCTCATGTCGCCTATGATTGATACTTATGATTTGAAGTTGTTTTATACACTATGCACTTACAATAGTATCAAATGATTTGTTTTAAACGTATCAAGCATTCTTGGCTATTATAAGGTAAAAACCCTATCCCCCGGCTTGCGTTGCATTGTGTGATAGGACCTGGGTCTTATAATAGCTTCATTTTTCTTTATTTAGCATTGCGCTGTTTGTTTTATGCACTGGTATTCTTGGGAGGAAACCCGTTCCGTGTTATACGGCGTGGTCCCTTGACTTGCCTAACTTTAAAAATAAAGATTAATAACTGTTTTAGTTCTCACACCAGTCACATGACTGACCTGGAGTTTATTGTTTTAACCTAAACTCTGGGTGCCCTTATTTTGACACGGGCAGCTAGTAGTTTTGGTTTTGCAGATTTATATTCACAGGATCCTGGTTTACAGCTGGAATGATATCCGGAAAGCTTTGTATCCGTATATCCCTTCTAGTTGTGTAATGTATTATTTTCCGCTGCGATGTATTTAAATGTAATTTAAATCTCTGATATTTCTGTGTAATATTCATTTATACTCTGTATATTCTGTTAATCTGATGTATTGTTGTAATATATAGTGAAATGTTCTTCCGTCTACGTTCTATTTTGTCGTGTTCTCGACTCAATCCGCGCTTTCCCTTCTCTTCGGAGACCGGGGGAGTTCGGGTCATCTCAACGTGGTATCAGAGCTTTTGTTTATAAAGCTCAGAGAACAAGGCACATTAGAACCATACGAAAGAATTCATCAGATATTGGATTAGTAATATCCAATGGGAATGACTCGTTAGAGATGGGATCAGTAGTATCCTAGAACGAGTGTAAAGAGTATATTTTTAAAGTGAAAACAAATTTTGTTTTGAAAATTTAAATCAACTATTCGTATTTGATTATTTATTCTATATTGATCAGGACAATCCGATATATAAAGATTTTGCATATATGTCTTGCAAACGTGTATTCGAAGTTTTAATATACTGGATAGTTATAGAATCATACTCTAGTTGCCCGGGGATAATTCTGGTGATGGGGCACCGTCGCTAGTATTTATTTTCGAGTTTCGAAAGTGAGATTCTATATATTTCCAATTGAATGGTGTGAGAACCGAAACTAGATAGGGCTTATTGCTGTGATTTGGCATCAAAAATCTGGTTTTTTGACTATATATCAAAATTATGAATTTGAAAACCTAATCGACTAATTGATTGATGGTTGGGTTGTTTGATTATTGTTTGATTAATTAAAAAAAATGTTGAACCTTTAACCAAATTGGTCAAATATTGAATTGTATTGAAATTTGGTCGCATTTGCTTGCATATACTTGTACTTACATTGAACAGGTCATAGCAAGGAGGCTAGAGCAGAGAATAAAATTTGTTTGCCCGACAAATAGGTACATGTTTACTACATAATTTACTGTTTTGTTTGGGTGATGATGATTTTATGAGCCTATTGGCTAGCCGCTTGGCTTTTTCTTTTTCTTTTTGAGATCAGAAGGCCTGTATGGCAATTTCGGGATTTTCCCGTGGCTCCCGGTACAGGGGAGGTTATGGCGAAATTTTTCGAAAATTTAGGGTGTTAGCCAAATTTTTGAAATTTTTGAAAATTCTCAGAAACTGAAAAGTTGGAGAATGGAAGCCAGATCGAACGAAGAGTGGATTAATCAAACCACTTTCGACTTTGTTCCTTTTCGGGGATGAAAAGTTTTAGGTGGGGGAGATTGTAACAACCCGAAAATCTGGGCCAGTTTAAAATGTTTATTTTGGCAATTTTAGCGAATTTTGATTATTTAAAATGAATTATTTTAAATAATATCGACGAGAAAATTTCTTTTGAATAAAATTCAATCGAATATATTTATATAGATCGACGTTGGAATATAAATAATTATATATAATTATAAAAGGAATTGAAAATGGCGCGGTAGTTCGATAATTCGATTTCAAATTTCATTTGAATGTACCGGGTGCAAAATAAACCGGAATTTAGTGAAACCAAAAACATTAGTATCTAATTGAGAATATCTTTCCAGCGAATCCGAAAAATCAAAATTTCATAGCGGGGATCAAAAGATATGTCCAGTTGAAAATTCTAAATAGTCGCTATGGAATTCAGGCCCTTAAAAATGGGAATTTTGCAAGCGACCTCGGATTTCGACGAAACTACTTTTGTTGGGTGCGTGATGTCAAATTATTGCTAGGTTTCAAATTTCATAATTTTTCGATTCAATATGTGAGCGTGGCAAAGGAAAACGCGTTTGACCAGTTTCAGTTGATTTTAATCGACTGGAAAATGGCCATTTTTCTAACGGTCTCAGAATTCGACGAAACTAGTTTTGTTAGGACCGTGTCGTCAATACGAAGCTAGAAATAATTTTTCTGGAATTTTTCGAGTTAGTATGTGACCCCGGTAAATTGAAATGTACGTTCAAATTGAATATATATAGATTATACTTTGAATTCAATGGCAACTGATCGTAACGATCGAATTGGCCTGCGAAACATATCCCATTATGTTCGGAATGGGGGTAATTAGTTAAGGGCGACAGGCGGTGGGTTTCGTTTCGAGTTCGAAATAAAAAGTTACTTTTAGAAATCAATAAATAATTAAATATTAAATTATATATTCCCTCACACTCCCTTCTCTCTCCCTCACTTTTCAAAAACCGGTCAACGCTGGGAAAATCGATTTTTCCCAAACCCCCGTCGCTCTCGCCGTCCACCCGATGCCACCTCTGGCGCCGCCTCCCGAGACCGCCCCCCCCCCCCAACCTCGACCTGACGCTGACGAGGCCCCTCCTCCTTTCGTTAAAATCGCGCCACCCATCGAACCCCAAACCGAACCCTAGCCGTGCCACCTCGATCCGCCGCCCAACTCCATTCCTCGCCTCCGACGTGTCCCCTCCGCCTGCTCCTCCTCCTGCCGCCGAGCCTGGCCATCACTCCCCCCCCCCTTCGCTGGTATGTTTTTATTTTATTTTCTTATTTTATTTTATTTTCATTTTCATTAAAATTCAGATTGGAGTACAAGTTATATATGTTTAATGATATGATTTTTATCATGAAAGGTTGAATATTTTTATTAATGGAAGATTATATTTTTAAGCATGAAGGGTTATATTTTTAATATGAAGTCGAATTGATAAAAATCAGATTTTTAATATGAAGTTGAAGCATAGTAAAAATTTGATTTTTATATATTGAATAGCGAAGTAAAAATTCGATTTTTATATATTGAATAGCGAAGTAAAAATTCTATTTTTATATATTGAACATCGAAGTAAAAATTTGATTTTTATATATTGAACATCGAAGTAAAAATGTGAATTTTATATATTGAACATCGAAGTAAAAATGTGATTTTTATATATTGAACATCGAAGTAAAAATTTGATTTTTATATATTGAATAGCGAAGTAAAAATTTGATTTTTACATATGTAGTGAATACGGGCAACGAAGGTGACAAAGATGCGATAACGATGAAGATTTCTATCAATGAAGAGTCGTAGTATTGGATAGCTTTCGGTGAGAATTCCTCACTCTTCAATTTCTTTTCTAGTTATATATATATACTAGGATGCAGACGGTGTTTAGTAGCACCCGACACCCGTCATCCACAGACCATGGATGGCTTGTTTGTTTAATTGTTTGGTTGTGTAGTTGGTTAGATTATTTGGTTTGAATTGAATTGTTTGGTGAAATGGAATGGATTGATTGATGTTTGAATGGCGTGGGCCTTCACTAGACCGGGGATAAGGCTAGGCCTCGTCCCGTTTCTAGTATCGTGCCGTTATGCCGTCGAAATTTTCTAAAATGAGTTAGAAAAATAAAAATATCATTTTATTGTATAAATGAATAATAGAAGTTCATGTGTTGGAATAAAATGTTTTATCGTTAAAAATATAATTTTTAACGTGAATGTGAATAAATGAATATTTATAAACAAATCGGCCGATTTGTTTATATACACTAATTTGACTGATATTGATTGGGTCGATAAATTTTACACATCGCCCAACTGCACAAATAAAATATGCGTTTGATTGTTTGAAACCCCACACGGGTGTTGGGATGAAATTTGAAGTTCACTCATCTTGATTGATTAAATATGTTGATCGGTTGATTGACAGGCTGTTATAAGCGTTAGGTATCTATATTTGATGCTTATACAGTGTAGTGCACTTTGGTTGATGGTTGATTATTTTTCAATGCTATTATATACATGTGTTGTATGAAAATCCATATAATTAATTTTATATGGTGATTGATTGGGCCTCATTCCAATTTAGAAGATAAAGAATATTATAAAATAAAGATTCATGTGTTGACTGTACTCATCCGTTGAGATTAGTCATGTGTTGAACGAAATATTTGATAATAACAACTATTTTGATAATAGGAAATATTTGAAATAGAATATTTGAAAATAGAAATATATGAAGCCGTGTTGATTAGATTGACGCCATTTTGACGTGAACGATATTTGTATCGATTTTATTCATTTCGAAATGAATTGAATAGAAAACGATTTCGAAATGAATTGAATAGAAAATGATTTCGAAATGAATTGAATAGAAAACGATTTCGAAATGAATTGAATAGAAAACGATTTCGAAATGAATTGAATAGAAAATCAATTGAATTTGAATAGAATAGAAAATCAATTGAATTTAAATCGAATAGAAAACCAATTTGAATTGAATCGAATAGAAAACCACTTTGAATTGAATCGAATGGAAAACGAATTTGAATTGAATTTAAAACGAAGTGAAATGAATTCAAATTGAATTGAAACTTGAATTGAATAGAAATGAATTCTAAAACGAATTTATAAGGCAAAATTCAATTTTGATTTGAATTGAGATGGAAGTTGAAATTATTTTTGAAACGAATTTAAAACTATTTATATAATTCGTTTTAAATAGAAATCGACGAGATATACATTATATATATTATATATATAATATAATGGCCCGAATAGAACGCGCCGCGCCGCGGCAGTTCGCGAATTTCGACCATTTATTTCAAACGGACATTACGGGAGATCCGACCGTCGGATTCTCCTAAAACCGGAACCGTTGGGTTCGTATAGAAAAGAGCTTTCTAATGAATATTAGAAATTTGGAATCTAACGGTTGGATTTGAAATTATGTCCAAATCAAATTTGAAAAAGGTCGCTGTAAGTGCAGTTCGATGGCCGTTGATGGAAATCGACTGTACGGGCCTTGATAAAATTATTAAAAATAGTAATAATTCGTGTAAAATCATAAGAAATGATTTAGAAAGAATTAGGATGAAAAACTCCATATTTGAAAAGACAAAAATAGATTTTTATCGAAATGAACTAGTTTTGAACTAGAATTATAATTCTATTTATTTTTTAAATAAATAAATTGAATTTGAAATGGTTTTGAAAATAACCAGAATTTCCAATGGTTGCATTGGAATGGATTTGAATCGAAATTGTCTTCGGAATATTTCGATGTTGGATTTCGTGATTATACAGATGTTGTTATGGAAATTTGAAAGATATAGATACGTATATCGTTATTTCCAATACAACATTTGTTAATCGTAGAATTTGATATTGAATATAAGCCGATATATTTTCTATTCAGAGCCTCGTATTGAATATCAAATGTGATTTGGGTTTGTCGTGAATGGTGTCTTCACTAACACTGTTCTTGAACCCAGTTGAGAAAAGATTAAATCTTTTTATTTAGATTTAATGAAGTGTACCAATTAAATAATATTTAATTGGAATTAAATTGATATTGATTTTTGGGTTTATCGTGGACAGTGTTTTAAATAACACCCGTTCTTTAACCCGATAATTAATGGAATGTGATTTTTGGGTTTATCGTGAACCGTGTTTTAAATGACACTGATTCTTTAACCCAGTTAAAGATTAAAACTAAGTGGAGTTTTAATGAATCTTTAATTAGATTGAAAAGATCGAGAATGGAGTATCACCAGTTTTACTCCAGGCGATAGTTAAATCTTTAATTAGATTTGAACGTGAAATGGTAATTGAATTTACCGATAACACTGTGGTGTTAGATATGAAGTATTACCAGTTTTACTTCATGGGATGAATAGGTTGGGATTGGGAAATTAAAACAAATGATTACTTCGGTAAGGTTCGTTGATCCCGACTATTTGAATCGAAATTCAAAAGATGATTAAAGAATAAATTCAAGGAATTTATCTTGGATAAAATTAATGGGAACCTTTCCCTATGAATGTGAAATTTAGAAACTAACTGTCGGTTAGCCAAGCAGAATGGTTTTCTGGATATTTATCTGATGTTGGTCTCGGCCTTCGAGGTTAATATTTGGGAAATTATTCTCTTGATTAATTTACGGTTAGTGACTGATGAATTGGAATGAGGCGTATGTTGTGTTTATGTAACACTTATTTAAAATATACGCGAGTTATTCGGAAAGACCGGGTTTATCCCATTCTGAATAACTGATACGACGATGAGTCGAAGATGAAGACGATGGTCGAAGACCGGAGGTCTTCACGTCGTTTGGGTGATTACTGATGATCTTGATTGGGCTGTACACCCAAGAAGATGGAAACAGTTGGTGATCGTCCAGACGTACTTGGAGATCGATGGATATGCGGGGTACTAGGTGCCTCCGGTTTCGTTCAGACCCAGAACGGACATGTAAATGGACTGTGTGTCTGACATTGGATTTTAGTCCGTGTGATTGATCTCTATTAAATATATATCTGTTTGGCGGCGGAGAATTTATTCTCTTGCTTAACGCCCTTCTCTGAGACATACGAGCTCAGAGGTTATATACTGATGGATATCAAACGCATGGAGTGAATTGCCTGTGTGGCATGCCTAAGTGGCAATTGATCGAGGCTTCTGTTGAAAGCAAAGTCTTGTGGTGATGATCAAAGCACAGCCTTTGCGGCGTAGCTTTGTGTAACGTTTACTTCACGAGTTTCGCACCCCGGTTGTGAACCAAAAACGGGAGAGGACCTCAGGGAGGACATGCGTTTCTTTCTAGCTAGGGTGGTGTCAGTGACCTACCAGCCCAGACATTTATATACTTTTCACCTGTGTGGTTGTTGCTATTGCGAGGCGCCTCGGTTAGATCGGATGATCCGGGTCCGATGGAGCCATTCGTTGGCTCATTTACGCCCCAAAGGGCGGGGAAACGCAGTGTTCAGGAATTTTAATCCACATCGGTGGACCGACCCTGACGATCCAAGGGCCCACCTGAGTCTGGGTCCTGAGGCTCGGGCTAGAGAATCTCGAATCGGTTGAGGACTATCTTTTGCCTTGGTTCATAGATGGAAATCCAATTTCCAAATACGTGCCATTTGCGGTTTTATTTGTAAACCTATTTATGGCGACATAGTGGCATGGGACGCTCATGTCGCCTATGATTGATACTTATGATTTGAAGTTGTTTTATACACTATGCACTTACAATAGTATCAAATGATTTGTTTTAAACGTATCAAGCATTCTTGGCTATTATAAGGTAAAAACCCTATCCCCCGGCTTGCGTTGCATTGTGTGATAGGACCTGGGTCTTATAATAGCTTCATTTTTCTTTATTTAGCATTGCGCTGTTTGTTTTATGCACTGGTATTCTTGGGAGGAAACCCGTTCCGTGTTATACGGCGTGGTCCCTTGACTTGCCTAACTTTAAAAATAAAGATTAATAACTGTTTTAGTTCTCACACCAGTCACATGACTGACCTGGAGTTTATTGTTTTAACCTAAACTCTGGGTGCCCTTATTTTGACACGGGCAGCTAGTAGTTTTGGTTTTGCAGATTTATATTCACAGGATCCTGGTTTACAGCTGGAATGATATCCGGAAAGCTTTGTATCCGTATATCCCTTCTAGTTGTGTAATGTATTATTTTCCGCTGCGATGTATTTAAATGTAATTTAAATCTCTGATATTTCTGTGTAATATTCATTTATACTCTGTATATTCTGTTAATCTGATGTATTGTTGTAATATATAGTGAAATGTTCTTCCGTCTGCGTTCTATTTTGTCGTGTTCTCGACTCAATCCGCGCTTTCCCTTCTCTTCGGAGACCGGGGGAGTTCGGGTCGTCTCACTTTCGCCAAAGAATAAAATATGTCATCTTAAAAAAAATGTAAATTTTTTTTTTCAAATCACAAAAACTGCAGTAGATAAGGAGAACTATTTCTTAATCAGGTTTTCAGCTTGTTCTTGCCTATAAGGTTAGTTTAGTCTCTTAGTACAAGGTGCAAACATTTACTCTATTCTACAACTTATTTTGTCCACCCAACAAAATTCTCTTGTTAAAACAATTTATCAAAAATGATTATCAAAAGAATAGAGATTTCAAAACTTTCTTTACTGGAAATTCCTGTTTTCAACAAAATGCAATATTTTCTAAATTTTGCTTTTAAATCCTTTGATGCCATATAACAAGAAAACTAGCGAGCTATATGTACTCTATAATATGCACCTTCTACTAAGAGAATTTTACTTTAGACAAAATTTTAGCAAGAAATCATTATTTACTAAATATGCCCCATTTTACTTCAAAACCCAATATGTAGTTCTTTATATATTTTAAAACTTCAACTTTTAAGATTAAAACTTGAAAACACCATAAACCATCTTCCAAAAACTTTTATAATTTCAAGTTCTTAAAAGTTTACAATGGGGTTAGACTCAAAGCGGGTATCCAATTTTTGTAGGCTTTCCTAGACACTCCCACAAAGTCAAATCTCTCAACTATATATATTCCTAATCCATTTTTCTCTTTTTAAAATTTTCCAATTTATAAGGTTCTACTGTCAAACCCACTAACCCAAAATACTAATCATATGGGATTCACCTTCCTTCCATACAAAGTACATTGTACACTTTCCACCCAAATTACCTGTGACACCCCACATCCGTTAATGTCACTCATTAAGAGAATGCATTAAGTTTCATGAAGCGTTACAGGAAAATAGAAACAAAAATATCACAAGACAGATATTAAAATAGTAGCGGAATAAAAACTAACTTTATTATTCATAAAGCATCGTGGTTCATAATATCATATGTCTAAAAATACATAAACCCAATACATCATCAAAACTTCTGTCTTGCATTTTAAACATCAGAATACAAAATAAAAGAAGAATAATCCCCAAATAAAAACATAGCCATAGTAGCAAAGATAGGAGCTTGAGCAATACATCTAAGCAACTCCAGCAAAATAATAGCAGAATCCTGGTCAAGCTTGAGTATTACCACCCTGAGAACCTGGGGGAGGGGGGAACGGAAGAAAGAAGAGGAAACAAAAATGGTCAGACATAAAGTCTAGCGAGTCCAGTTACTTCTAGCATATAAATAAGTAAAAGTATCATGACAGGCATATAAAGTGGATAAGAGAGATAACATCATAAAAGACAGGTATGACAGGGTAAACATGATAGAGTATATTGCGCTCCTCTAACAATTTCTCTGCACTAATACTAGTATAACATAAAATGAGATGATCCCAGCAACTATAAGATGGTATACTTAGGCATACTTCTGGTGAGAGGCTTTAGCCCCATACAATCAACAGGCAGCCCAACCTAACAGGCTACTAAACTTTTTACCAGATTCTAGATGTACCCTAACTACTACCTTAATCGATCGGCTCCCTACTCCGTAGATACCATGTGCTGACCCCACAGTAGGATGTATCACATCCTAAAGTGGCAACCCTTGTGCACAACCATATCTACTGGTGTCTCGTTCATCTTATCCCCCTCTGCCCGGACATGCACGCATATGTCCCGGTAGGTTTGCGCTGCCCACACCGTCCTGCACGTTTAGATCTCTTATAATTAGCCCAGTAAGCATTTCCCGACTCCGACCTAGAGCGGAGTAATCATTCGATACCATTATATGGGTTACTGACTGAAACAGGTCCCACACACAAGATGATTCAAGCTCTCCCCCTTGTCTTGTATCCCCACTAGGATTTCCTCAGGTTATGTATATCTTTGTGTCTTTAATTACATAACCCCTCGGGTTACGTTTGTGGGCCTATATATAAATATTACCCACCCCTTTCAGATTTACTTAACCCACCCACTATTCAATCAAATTTACTTGACCTCTATTCAAGTTCATTCTCATACAATCCCCATGGATTCAACTAGGTTAAGTATTCCAACTCATTACCATGTCCATTTGTGGTTATAATGTGCTAGACATCCCACATTAACCCTACAACTTGCGGATGCTGATTATGCCAGGTGGCTCCGGGAAGACTTCTTCCACAAGTTGGGTTTAACCTCGTGTCATAGCACATATCGTATTTGTGCACTAGACCACTCACATTATATTCTTCACTTGCGGTCGCTGGATAAGCCGGGCCGTTCTGGGCAGATATCCACCACAAGTGTAATCTAACCTCGTGCCAAGGCACAGTTTCTAATTACTGTAATCCTAGGCAGTTCATTATTAACCAAATTTACCTATGTCGTTATAGTTTCTCATGCCCCCTTTTCCTAATTATGTTCATAATGAATTATATGCCCTAAATTCATATTCATACATTTTATTCAGGTTATGCCCAAATTCTCAATTTCAAGTTATGTACAATTTCAATGTTTTCCCCTCGTTCTCCGTTTAACGTGTTTGCATATTTCAGCGGCACCCTAGGCTCGAAAGTAGCCTGGCTATATAAAATAAAAGGGAAAGATAAAGGGAAGATGACAGAAATGATTATGCTAACAAAATTGACATAAACATACAATGGCACAACGATAAGATGGGCATATAAGAACATATCTGGTGAACCTAAGGTAATAGAACTGTGTCTAACATAGTAGGGATGTCATAATAGGCATGGTAAGATCTAAACAATAACTTAGATGTCCAACTAATAACTGGTCCAATTTAACCAAAAACTTGATAGGTACAAGGTAATCTAAATAGCCAATTATATCTATAATCAAAGGTAGACCTGACATGATAAAGGTTAAGATCCAAGTCATAGTTATGTCAGAATATCATAGATTCACAAGTTATTACATATCTGATATGATTCAAGCAATCATGGGCATAGATTCAAATTACAATCATATCATGTTTTTACTTTTTAATTATTTAAATCTAAAAGTAACTTAAACTCACAGTGTTTGGATCAGAAAGATAGAAGAAGAATAGCAGAGTTTGAATCACATATCTACACTTGAATAACTTGATTGGAGAAGAAGGAAAAGGTTTGATTCAGTCTGGGCACCAACAGCATCTAGTCCTCCATTATTTTTCAGTGTAGAAAACAAGAGAAATGGAGCCACATTTATAGCTGCCAGCCCCTAAACCCTAACTGCCACATCTACCCTAGGGGGGTCGACCCATGGGTCGACACCCCCCTTAAGGGGTCGACCCAGGCGTCGACACAACTTGACGGGATTTTTGCCACTCTTTGAAATTTTGATTTTCAAATTGAAATTTGATTTTTTGATTTAATTATACATATATATATATAATTCTCTTACGCGTATACAAACTTCAAACCTTAATAACTTCTTCATATGGTGTCCGTTTTACGGAAACCAATTGTCTATCTTGACTAGAATTTCGAGATGGACGCAATGACGCAGCCCGTTTGCCTTATTTATGAATATTAAATTAATTATTATTTAATTTTTCCTCTTTAGTGTTATTAAAATTACAAGGTGTTACATTCTCCCCTACTCAAAGGATTTCGTCCTCGAAATTTCCAAGTTAAGAAGAATGTATATCCTACCATCCACATCCATCTACTCATCCACCAATCACTAGCATCCATTATCCTTAAAAGACTTCTAATGCTTATATGAACATATGAAAAGGTGTGTGTATATGTCCCAACGCTAATGCAAATATCAGGAGGTCTACTGATTTATTCGACCTCCTTAATGCAATGTATGTTAGTGCCATGAATCCAACATGTATGCAACAATCCTATTATAACATGTAAGTTCTATATGGATGCACAATCATCCATCCAAATGCAACATCCATAGGGTAATACATACAATTTCATCCATTAAAAGAAGAAAAATGCACACATATCCATATGCAGTACGAGATCCTAATGTGTGTGTATATGCATCCCTGAGCAACAATAACAGACACTTGCATCCACTTATATCCATCAAACATAACATGTCTCAAACACATGTTTACATCCATGGGATTCCTATCTAAACGCTGAAGATTCAATCAATAGTAAATACTTAAATGATAGAAATAAGCATAAATAAAAGCTTTGGAAAGGAGTTAAGAACATATCCTCGAAAAGAAAAGGGTACGAAGCACGAATCTTGTCTTCGGCCTCCCATGTCGCATCCTCTGGGTTATTTCCCTACTGAACTTTTATCAACTTTACTTCTCTATTGCGTAGCTTCTTAACTTATGATCCTAGAATACGGGAAGGAACTCGTCTGAGTGTCGCCTCCCGTTCCAGTTCTACTTCTTCCAATATACTTGGCTCAACTACTTCCGCAGTATCATGCAAGCACTTTTGCAAATGAGAAACATGGAAAACATCATGAACGCCAGATAGTCTCTTTGGTAGATTTATCTATAGGACATTTGACCAATCCTTTCCATTATGGGAAATGGCCCTACGAATCTTGGCGCCAATTTCCCTATGGATTTGAAGCGAACCACATTCCTCAAAGGTGTCACTTTAATGAAAACAATATCTCCTACTTCAAATTCAACGTCGGTCCTTCTTTTATCAGCATAAGTTTTCTGTCTATCTAGAGCAGTCTTCATTCGTCTTCTAACAAGATCAATCTTCTTGGATGTTTCTTTAACCATATCTGGTCCAAGTAATAGTCTTTCTGTAGATTCCCACCAACAAGTTGGTGATCTACAAGGTAATCTGTATAATGCTTCGAAGGGTGCCATGCCAATGCTAGCTTGATAACTGTTGTTGTAGGTGAAATCTACCACAGGAAGATGCTCTTCCCAAGTCCCTCCGAAATCTAGGATACACAGCCTCAAAAGATCCTCAAGAATTCTATTCACCCTTTCCGTCTGTCCATTGGTCTGTGGGTGATAAGCGGTGCTCAGACACAACTGTGTACCTAATGCTTCTTGCAAGCTCCTCCAAAATTCACTAGTGAAAATGGGGTCATGATCGCTTACGATGCTGGAAGCTACTCCATGAAGACGGACTATCTCACGGATGTAAATTGCTGCTAACCATATTGCCGTCCTCTTGCTCTTAACTTGAATGAAATGAGCACTCTTAGCAAGTCTATCTACTACAACCCAAATACTGGTGTTGTCCTTCCTCGATCTAGGCAAACCATCTATGAAATCCATAGAGACGCTCTCCCACTTCCACTGCGGAACCTCCAAAGGATGAAATAAACCACCGGGCTTCTTTTGCTCAGCTTTGACTTGCTGAAAAACCAAACATTGAGAAATAAACTCTGCCACATCTTTTTTCATCCCAGGCCAAAAGAAAATCCTCTTCATGTCCCTATACATCTTATCACCGCCTGGATGAATAGTCATCTTAGAATGATGGGCTTCTTCTTGGACTTTCTTTAACAAACTTCCAGTTTGGGGAACACAAAGCCTTCCATCTCATCACAACAGCCCTTTATCGTTTATGGAATATCTGTTGAGGTGACTAGAAGTCTTCCCTTTACTGAGCCTATCCAAGATGTCTGAAATCTGTGGATCATCTCTCTACGAAGCTCCTATCTGATCCATAAGAGTAGGTCGTATCTCTAGTGATGCAAACAAATCTGGCAAAAACTCGATGGAGGGTCTAAAGTCAAAAGTCGATATGAATTCCAAGCTTATCCTTTCCACAAACAGAGGACTTAAGGTCATCCTCTGCCTACTCAATGCGTCTGCTACCACATTACCCTTGCCAGGGGTATAAGCAATCTCGAAGTCATAAGATGCTAGGAACTCCATCCACCTTTGTTGCCTTCAATTAAGATCCTTCTACGAGAAAAAGTACTTGAGAGATTTATGATCGATATACAACTCGAACTTCTCTCCAAGCAAATAGTGATGCCATGTCTTAAGCGTGAATACTATGGCAGTAGATCTAAATCATGGGTAGGGTAGTTCTTCTCATGAACCCTTAGTTGTCGACCCCCATAACATACTACCCTTCCCTCTTGCATCAGAACCGCACCAATCCCTGTACCATATGCATCAGTGTATACTGTAAATACTTTGTTCCCATCGGTCAAGGTCAAGACTGGGGATGTTTTTAGAGCCCTCTTCAATCGTTGGAAAGCAACATCATAATCTACATCCCATGAAAATGTCAGATTCTTCTTCGTCAACCCGGTGAGTGGGGATGATGTAACACCCCGTATTTTATGTGAACGTATAAGTAACAAATCAGAGAATAATTAATTTTTAAAATAAGAATCAAGGGAAACGGGTTGGGCCATTGTGTTCGTCTCGAAATTCTACTTGGAAAAGAGTCCAAGTTTTCTAGAAACGGAGCCCGTATGAGGGAGATATGACCCTCCGAAGTTTCAGGAATTTTCAGAACCGAAAACAGCTCGAAATTCGAATTCGAAATTCGAATTCAAACGCCAGCGCAGACTGGGCGGGAATTTTTCCCGTCCAGGACTAGGTCGACCTGGGGGTCGACACTATGGTCGACCTCCCAGGGACCAGGTCGACCCTGTGGTTGACCTGGGGGTCGACCTAGTGACAGAACCCAGTTCTGAGCCGGGGTTCGTTCTGATGTATTTGGTCACGTTTTATGCCTAGGTTCGTCCGCCTAATCCTATATAAACAGCCTCCTAGCCTCATTCTCTTTACACCATTTCATTCTCTCCTTATGCTGCCTCTGAAACATTATAAATAAATAAAATAATGGCATCGCTGCTCTGCTAGAATCAATCTAGAACTAGTGCATCTTCTTCCAAATCTGAATTAGGTTGAAAGAGAACTACTGCAACTCTTCTTCTATAATCCAATCAAGGCAAGTGGAGTTATTTTCCGATATGAAGTTAATTATGATCTTGACATAATTATAAAACTGAATCTGAGATTATGCCTTTTTTCTATTTATCAGATCTGTTTGTCTGTTTTATTATTCTGTTTGTTCTGTATTTCTTCCTCCTTTCTTTCTTTTTATTTGATAGCTAGGCTACCACGAGCCTGAGCAAAGTCTCATAAGAGATAAACGCATAAACGCTAAATTTGGGAAGAATATTGAATGAGGCATATTTGGGCATAATTGATTTGTAATTAGTTTGAGGATACAACGCATGTTGTAATTCTGGACATAAATTTGTGGCATATTGCATAAGACGTTCTATGACTTGGAAGAAGAGGACTATTGTGACTTAGAGCATAAAGAACATAGGTTGTAATTTAGAACGTAAATCTGAGGCATGTTGTATTTAAAACATAAGGTGTATTTAACATATGTCTTGAGTTTTAAGGCATAAAGAATATTGGACATATGATTTGGGATTTGGGGCGTAAAATTTAACCGTGAACATGTAACTGATTTGGATGCATAGTACAAGTTGTAGATATATATATATATATATATATATTATAGTCTGTAATTTGGAAAAAAGAAGAATTAATTTGCATTAGGTGTAAAGATCCATATTAAGATTTGATGATTGTTAAGTGCGAATACACCTAAGTAAAGGGGAGGGTTTTTGGATATATGACATGCATTGTAATCCATGCCTATATTTGGCATAATTTATATGTAAGTTTTTTGGAGAATATTCTAAACTATGCAGGTTAACCAAAACTTGAGACATATGTTATATGGTAAATTATGACCATAACTTAGGCATGTACGTTTAGGCTCACTCCATGATTGGGCAAGATATGTGAATAAGACTTTGAGAAATGTTTAAATCTGCTATCTGCTTAATATGTTAAATTTGCCGAATCTGCTAAATCTGTTACTTGTTTAATTGCCTAAACTGTTAAATATGTTGAATCGCCTAATCTGCTAATTATGCCTAATCTGTTAAATCTGTTGAGTTGCCTAGTCTGCTAAATCTGTTGAACCGTCTGAGCTTCTAAACATGTTACTCTGTTAAAAAGCTGAATGATTGTAATTTGTGTAGGCTCGATTTAAGACTGCGTAAAACATGTTAATTTGTTTAATCTGCTGCAACTTGAAAAGAAGTCAAATCTGTTAAACTAACATTATTAGTCTGATATTTGTAATGGAATAAATAGGTTATAATAAAAATGCTGAGACACGAGGTTAGACTCATGTTTGCGGTAGAAGTCTGCCCGGACCCAACCGGCTTAACCAGCAACCGCAAACTGCTAGTCTAATGTGAGAGGTCGTAGGCATAGCTAAGATATGCTTAGACACGAGGTTAGGTCTGGCTTGTGGCAGAAGTCTGCCCGGAACCGCCCGGCATATCCAGCGGCCACAAGCTACCGACCTAATTTGAGAGGTCTATGCATTAATATTTAATTATTGCAAATCTGAGATAAATATGATGTCTAAAACGTGTTGGGTAGATAGGGCTAAAACAACCGGACCGATGATTAATAAACCTGTTTCGTGAATCTGTAGGCCCAATACAAAGTTAGACAATCTGTAAGTCTGTTAAAACTATACATCTGATCAGTTAGTCTGAAAACCTATTAACCTGATTTTCTGATCTGTGAACTAGTTGACTTGAACTCTGTATGTCTGATAACTTGTAAACAAGTTAATATGAAATCTTTTAGTCTGGGGACACAAGGTTAGGAGGGAAAATACTGATGTCATCTGTTGTTTGAGACCCATATTAGTCAGTAACCCTTTCTGGTATCAAAACTATGACCCAACAGTAGGTAGGGTCCGAGCACGCTTACTGAACTAATTATAAGCGGTTCATTCTGATAATGGCGAGGGGTGTTGATGGTGCGTTCTAATCGGGTGATGTGCATGCATGGATCCCGGTCTGCCTCTGAGGATGTAAGACGCCGTGACATCTGTAAATAGGTCTGTGTCATTTAAAGGTTGCCACTTTGGGGAGTGATACACCCTTCTGTTGGGCTGGCACAGGGTATTTATGTATTAGGGAGCCGATCGCTTGGGGTAGATTTAGGGTACACTTAGTTCTGTCTATTTCCGTTGGGGTACCGACTGTTTCTGTTGGGTGATAACACCTATCTGTTTCTGCGTGGTACCGTCTGTTGGGGTGGTAAAGGCCCATTTACTAGTGTACACCTAATTCTAACATTCTGTTTCCATAAGGATTATTCTGTTTCTTTTCCTGTACCTTCTGTTCGGGTGGCAAAGGCCCATTATTCTATTTCTGTTTTGACTTTAGGGTAACACCTAATCCTGTTATACTAGTATTAGTGTAGAGAAGTATAATATAAGTAAAAAGCATAACTTGGGCTATATCCTTCTGTTTCTTCTGTTTAGCTTAATTATATTAGTTACCCCTGTTGATATTGTCTCTTATCCAGCTTTATTTTCATGTCATGACATTATTATCTGTTCATATGCTGAAAGTCACTGGACTTGCCAGACTTTATGTCTGACCTTGCTTGTTTTCGCCCCCTTCTCTTTCGTTTCCCCCCAGGTTTGTAGGGAGGAAATCTAGGAGCTTGATTTGGACTTTCTCTGCTTGAAGTATCGCTTGGCCTTGGCTCTATCTGTCCATGGCAGTTTATGTTGGGGATTATGATTTTAAAAACTATGCATTCTGAAGGCTTTTGTACAAGACTGATATTTTGTACTTGAATTCTGATAGTGTGATTTGAAAAGATGTAACCTAACTTACCTCGGTTTCTGTTGTAATAAAGCTATAAAATTTTCAAGTACAGTTTTATCTGTCTTGTAAATTTCTGTTCTGTCTACTAAAACGCTCCATCAAAGTTAAGGCATTCCCTTTTGTGAGTGACCTTAATGGAGGTGGGGTGTTACACTTTGTATCAGAGCTGAAGGTTACCGGATTTGATAAAAAGTTTTTGAAAGCTATTTTCAAAAAAAAAAAGGTTTTAAAAAGGAAAGCTTATTTTGAAAAACATAATCCCCAAAGCCATAGCCTATCTTTCTATCCTTTGTTTTGAATCTTTCGTTTTTCTTTCGTTTCAGCATGTTTGGGCAACTTAACCTTCCAGAGGGTGTGCCAATACCTAGCTGGTTCAGGAGGTACTTAGAGGTTAGGGCCAACGATGCAGGCCCAGAAGATATTCCTCCTCCAGCCGCAGCGATTCCCCCTCCTCCGCCCCCTCCTCGTGCAATTGCTTTCTCAAAGATCTGTAAAGATTTTAGGGCCATGGGTGGAAAGAATTTCAAGGGAACTGAATCATTCGTAGAAGCAAGGAACTGGCTCAAAGAAACAAAGGATCTGTTCATTATCTTTGAGGTGGACGATAGGCAGAAGGTACAGTTGGCGCTATGGTTGATCAAAGACGAAGCTTCCTATTGGTGAGAAGTCACTAACGCCGAGATGCCGGTTGAAACATGGATGGATTTCAGAACAAGGTTTGAGACGAAATTCCTCTCGCAAGCTGAACGAAGTCTACAACTGGAAAAGTTCTTATCTCTTAAGCAAGGAAGTATGACGGTCAAGGAATACGTCAACCAATTCAACCAACTGGCTAGGTTCGGACTAGATTTAGTCAACACCCAGCATAAAAAGGCTCTCCGCTTTGTTAAAGGATTGAACGAGCCACTGCACGGCCTAGCCATGACCCATGTACCATGGGAGCGACTTACGAGAGATTGGTGGACATGGCACTACTACACGAGGAAGACAAGTGCAAGAAAGAGGCAAAGAAGGAAGAATCACAGAACAATAAAGCATGGCCCAAAAAGGAAACACAAAAGAAGGATGAGAAGTCTGAAGATAAGAAGGAGAAAAAGTGCTTTACTTGTGGAAGCTCGACTCATCTGAACAAGGATTGCAGAAAAAGAAAGGGCACTTGCTTCAACTGTGGTGAGATGGGAAACTTCACTAGGGACTGCCCGAAGAAACGAGGGCAAGGACATAGGGCAGGACCAACTTCTGGAGGGCAGGTGAACACTCTCGAGGCTAGTGGATAGGATAGAAATAAGGAAACTTTCTATAGGAGGTTTAATTTCTTTATCTGGTTGTTGAGTTAAAGCTCTTTTCTGATTCTGGCATTTTTTTCTGTAATCGATACTCTGCACTTTAATACTAGTATTGTTTCTGATTCCGTTGTAGACTCAGACCCATAAGGGTTATGACTCATCTAATTTGTGATAAGTTGGGTATCTGTGTTGAGCATTAAGTTGACTATGACGCATACATTCTGGGTTTTTATCATGCTTAGTTTCCTAAGAGTCATTCGGTAATCTGATCTGTACCAGTAATCTGTAAATATCTGAATATTTCTGATAAGGTTAAGATTTCCAGTTTTGGCATTGTCTAAAGAGGGTAATCCTCTGGGTGTCAATATGATGTTGATATCGGTCTTCGGGGTTGATACTTAGGGGAATTATTCTCTCAACCAATGTCTAATGGGAACCAAGTTTTTGTTTCATCTGTACTCGCTTCCATCATTCGACTGTATCCTATCGATCGAACCTTCGAACTTTAGGTAGAAACTAATGGGTGTAAACATGTGTTTGAGACATGTTATGTTTGATGGTTGCAAGTGGTTGCTAGTGGTTGCTCGTGGATGCATATACACACACTAGGCACTAGATCGGCTTGAAAACACTCTCATACTGCATATGGATGTGTGAGCATTTTCAATTTTTGTGGATGCAAAATGATTGACTTATCACATGGATGTTGCATATGATTGAATGGTTGTCACTCATATAAGAATGATATATATCAAATAGGAAAATTGCATACATGTTGGACTTATGACACTGACATAGTTCGCATTGAGGAGGTCAACTGAATCAGTAGACCGCCTGATCTTTGCAATAGATAAGAGACATACACACACACTTTTGCATATGTCCATACAACATTAGAAGTTTTGTAAGGACAATGGATGCTTGTGGATGATGGTTGAGTAGATGGATGATTGGATGGTAGGACACATTCTTCTTAACGTGAAGATTTCGGGGACGAAATCCTTTAAGGAGGGGAGAATGTAACACCCCGTATTTTCTGTGAAAGTATAAGTAACAAATAAGAGAATAATTAATTTTTAAAAAAATAATCAAGGGAAACGGGTTTTTCCATTGCGTTCGTCTCGAAATTCTACTTGGAAACGAGTCCGAGTTTTCGAGAAACGGAGTCCGTATGAGGGAGATATGACCCTTCGAAGTTTCAGGAATTTTCAGAACCGAAAACAGCTCTAAATTCGAATTCGAAATTGAATTCAAATGCCAGCGCAGACTGGGCGGGAATTTTTCCCGCCCAGGACCAGGTCGACCTGGGGGTCGATACTATGGTCGACCTCCCAGGGACCAGGTCGACCCTATGGTCGACCTGGGGGTCGACCTGGTGACAGAACCCAGTTCTAAGCCTGGGTTCGTTCTGATGTATTTGGTCACGTTTTTTGCCTAGGTTCGTCCGCCTAATCCTATATAAACAGCCTCCTAGCCTCATTCTCTTTACACCATTTCATTCTCTCCTTATGCTGCCTCTGAAATATTATAAATAGATAAAATAATGGCGTCGCTACTCTGTTGGAATCAAATCTAGAACTAGTGCATCTTCTTCCAAATCTGAATTAGGTTAAAAGAGAACTACTGCAACTCTTCTTCTATAATCCAATCAAAGCAAGTGCAGTTATTTTCCGATATGAAGTTAATTATGATCTTGACATAATTATAGAACTGAATCTGAGATTATGACTTTTTTCTATTTATTAGATCTGTTTCTCTGTTTTATTATTCTGTTTGATCTGTATTTCTTCCTTCGTTCTTTCTTTTTATTTGATAACCAGGCTACCACGAGCCTGAGCAAAGTCTCATAAGAGATAAACGCATAAACGCTAAATTTGGGAAGAATATTTAATGAGGCATATTTGGGCATAATTGATTTGTAATTAGTTTGAGGATACAACGCATGTTGTAATTCTGGACATAAATTTGTGGCATATTGCATAAGACGGTCTATGACTTGTAAGAAGAGGACTATTGTGACTTAGAGCATAAAGAACATAGGTTGTAACTTAGAACGTAAATCTGAGGCATGTTGTATTTAAAAAATAAGGTGTATTTAACATATGTCTTGAGTTTTGAGGCATAAAGAATATTGGACATATGATTTGGGATTTGGAGCGTAAAATTTAACTGTGAACATGTAACTGATTTGGATGCATAGTATAAGTTGTAGATATATATTATATTATAGTCTGTAATTTGGAAAAAACAAGAATTAATTTGCATATAACTTAGGTGTAAAGATCCATATTAAGATTTGATGATTGTTAAGTGCGAATACACCTAAGTAAAGGGGAGGGTTTTCGGATATATGACATGCATTGTAATCCATGACTATATTTGGCATAATTTATATGTAAGGTTTTTGGAGAATATTCTAAACTATGCAAGTTAACCAAAACTTGAGACATATGTTATATGGTAAATTATGACCATAACTTAGGCATGTAAGTTTAGGCTCACTCCATGATTAGGCAAGATATGTTAATAAGACTTTGAGAAATGTTTAAATCTGCTATCTGCTTAATATGTTAAATTTGCCGAATCTGCTAAATCTGTTACTTGTTTAATTGCCTAAACTGTTAAATATGTTGAATCGCCTAATCTGCTAATTATGCCTAATCTGTTAAATCTGTTGAGTTGCCTAGTCTGCTAAATCTGTTGAACCGTCTGAGCTGCTAAACCTGTTACATCTGTTGAAAAGCTGAATGATTGTAATTTGTGTAGGCTCGATTTAAGACTGTGTAAAACATGTTAATTTGTTTAATCTGCTGCGACTTGAAAAGAAGTCAAATCTGTTAAATTGACATTATTAGTCTGATATTTGTAATGGAATAAATAGGTTATAATAAAGATGCTGAGACACGAGGTTAGACTCATGTTTGCGGTAGAAGTCTGCCCGGACATAACCGGCTTAACCAGCAACCGCAAACTGCTAGTCTAATGTGAGAGGTCATAGGCATAGCTAAGATATGCTTAGACACGAGGTTAGGTCTGGCTTGTGGCAGAAGTCTGCCCGGAACCGCCCGGCATATCCAGCGGCCACAAGCTACCGACCTAATGTGAGAGGTCTGTGCATTAATATTTAAATAATGCAAATCTGAGATAAATATGATGTCTAAAACGTGTTGGGTAGATAGGGCTAAACCAACTGGACTAATGAATTAATAAACCTGTTTCGTGAATCTGTAGGCCCAATACAAAGTTAGACAATCTGTAATTCTGTTAAAACTATACATCTGATCCGTTAGTCTGAAAACCTGTTAACCTGATTTTCTGATCTGTGAACTAGTTGACTTGAACTCTGTATGTCTGAGAACTTGTAAACAAGTTAATCTGAAATCTGTTAGTCTGGGGACACAAGGTTAGGAGGGAAAATACTTGTGTCATCTGTTGTTTGGGACCCATATTATTCAGTAACCCTTTCTGGTATCAAAACTATGACCCAACAGTAGGTAGGGTCTGGGCATGCTTACTGAACTAATTATAAGCGGTACATTCTGATAATGGCGAAGGGTGTTGATGGTGCGTTCCAACCGGGTCATGTGCGTGCATGGATCCCAGTCCGCCTCCGAGGATGTAAGATGCCGTGACATCTGTAAATAGGTCTGTGTCATTTAAAGGTTGCCACTTTGGCGAGTGATACACCCTTCTGTGGGGCTGGCATAGGGTATTTATGTATTAGGGAGCCGATCGCTTGGGGTAGATTTAGGGTACACTTAGTTCTGTCTGTTTCCGTTGGGGTACCGTCTATTTCTGTTGAGTGGTAACACCTGTCTGTTTCTGCATGGTACCGTCTGTTCGGCTGGTAAAGGCCCATTTACTAGTGTACACCTAATTCTAACGTTCTGTTTCCGTAAGGATTATTCTGTTTCTGTTCCTGTACCTTCTGTTCGGGTAGCAAAGGCCCATTATTCTATTTCTGTTTAGACATTAGGGTAACACCTAATCCTGTTATACTAGTATTAGTGTAGGGAAGTATAATATAAGTAAGAAGCATAACTTGGGCTATATCCTTCTGTTTCTTCTGTTTAGCTTAATTATATTAGTTACCCCTGTTGATATTGTCTCTTATCCAGCTTTATTTTCATGTCATGACATTATTATCAGTTCATATGCTGAAAGTCACTGGATTTGCCATACTTTATGTCTGACCTTTCTTGTTTTCGCCCCCTTCTCTTTCATTTCCCCCCAGGTTTGTAGGGAGGAAATCTAGGAGCTTGATTTGGACTTTCTCTGCTTGAAGTATCGCTTGGCCTTGGCTCTATCTTTCCATGGCAGTTTATGTTGGGGATTATGATTTTAAAAACTATGCATTCTGAAGGCTTTTGTACAAGACTGATATTTTATACTTGAATTCTGATAGTGTGATTTGAAAAGATGTAACCAAACTTACCTCGGTTTCTGTTGTAATAAAGCTATAAATTTTTTAAGTACTGTTTTATCTGTCTTGTAAATTTCTGTTCTGTCTACTAAAACGCTCCATCAAAGTTAAGGCATTCCCTTTGTGAGTGACCTTAACGGAGGTGCGGTGTTACAGCTGATATCTTTGCAAAGTCCTTTGTGAACTTCCTATAATAGTCTGTTATCCCCAGAAAGCTTCTCACCTCCATTGCATTCTTTGGAATCTGCCAATCGTGTACTGCAACAACCTTTGCGGGATCTACCGCTATCCCATTTTAGAAACCACATGCCCTAAAAATCTCACCTCTTTTCTCCAAAAATGGCATTCGGAGAACTTAGCCTCAAGCTGGTGCACACGCAGAGTTTTCAAAACCTCCCTCAAATGTTGGACATGCTCTTCTTCGCACTTTGAGAAGATCAAGATATCATCAACAAAGACCACGACAAATTTATTTAGAAACTCCCGAAACACCCTACTCATGAGATTAACAAAATATGCGGGTGCATTCGTCAACCCAAAAGGCATAACTAGCCATTCAAAGAAACTGTATAGAGTCCTAAAAGCAGTCTTATCTATACTGTCCTCGGCTACCCTCAACTGATGAAACCTAGTGGCCAGTTGTAATTGAGAGAATACTGATGCACCAACAAGCTAGTCAAACAAGTCATCTATCCTTGGAAGTGGGTGCCTATTCTTCTTAGTTAGTTTATTCAACTCCCTATAGTCTACACACAAGTGAAGCGAACAATTCGCCTTAGTCGCGAATACTACTGGACCACCCTATTCTAATATGCTTTGCCTAATAAACCCTTTCTCAAGTAACTCCCTTATTTGCTTGCTAAGCTCCCTCCTTTCCCTTGGAGCCATATGGCGCACAGGTAATGAAAATGACTTTGCATTGTCCACTAAATATATACGAAAATCGATCTCGTGCCTTGGAGGTAAGCCCCTTACCTCATCAAAAACATCAGGATAATCTCGGACTACTGTAACAGATTGCAGGTCATCGATAGATGCATCAAGAGGCTCTAGGAAACAAAGCATAACAGGCCCTTGCGGGTCACAAGAAATCCCGACGGTCCTCCCATGACAAGTCAGAAGCCTAACGACCCTCCTCTTACAAACCAGAATGGCACCACACATGGCTAGCCAATCCAATCCTAGAATCAAACCGTAGCCCATAAAACCGAGCACATATGCATCACACTCTCAAACCCCGACAAATCATGGATAAATGAGCCGAACCACCAATGGGGTTTGAGATAATAACGGGATCCACTACCATACTAGTATTTAAGTGCATAGATTCAACCACAGAACTAGATATAAATGAATGTGAAGCTCCAGAATCAAAAAGAGTTCGGATGATTGGAAAGAGAAATCAAACTTTCCATGAAAACTTTCCTACCTCTATCTAGAGCACTGGTCGCGAGAGCATGTACCTACCCTCCAGAAGCTCCTACCCTTTGACCTTGTCCCTGCTTCTTCGGGCACTCCCTAGCAAAGTGTCCGACCTCTCCACAATTAAAGCAAATATTCTTCCTCCTTTTGCAGTCCTTGACTGAGTGACCCTTTTGTCCACAACTGTGATACTTCCTCTTATCCCTAACCTTGTCATTCTTTCTGCCCTTCTTCTGTTGTTGTTGTTGTCCTTTCTTGGGCCATACCTTCTTGTTTGCATTGTTTCCTCAGCCTTAACTTCCTTCTTTTCTCCTTTGTCTTCCTCAGCATGAAGGCCATATCAACGAGCCTTTCAAAAGTAGCTCCCATTGGAATATGGGAAATGGCTAACCCATGAAGGAGCTCATTCAGCCCTTTAACAAACCACAAAGCTTTCTTGTGCGGAGTATCTATCAGTTCCAATCCAAATCTTACTAGTTGGTTGAGTTTGTTCACATATTCTTTAATAGTCATGTTTCCTTGTTTGAGCACCAAGAACCTCTCCATTTGCATGCTTTTCTCAGCTTGAGAAAGAAACTTCATTTCAAACCTCATTCTAAAATCATCCCATGTCTCTATCGGGCGTCCAGCTTGAGTAACTTCCCACTAGAATGAAGCTTCATCTTTCAGTAGCTAGACAACTAACTGAATCTTCCTTCGTTCTTCTACTTCCAAAATTCCAAACAAGTCCTTTGTCTCCTTGAGCCAATTCCTTGCCTCTACGAATGTTTCGGTTCCACGGAATGGCTTCCCTCCTATGGCACAAAAATCTTTGTAGATCTTGGCGAATTACCTACTCTTGGAGGAGGAGGAACGATGGGTGCAGCCGGGGAGGAACGTCAGCTTGACCACCGGTTGGAACTGTAACCTTTAGATACCTACGGAACCACCTTGGTATCGTAACGCACTCTGAAATATTAGTTTTCCCAAACATACTGAAAAGAAAAGGAAAGAGACTCAGACAAAGGATCGAAAGATATTACATATCACTTTGGGGAATATGTTTTTCAAAATAGTCTTTTCTTTTGAAAATGCTTTCTTTTAAAACCTTTTTGAAAATAGTTTTCAAAAACATTTATCTAATCTGCTAACCTTCAGCTCTGATACAAAATGTGACACCCCACGTCCGTTAATGTCACTCATTAAGAGAATGCATTATGTTTCGTGAAGCGTTATAGGTAAACACGAATAGAAACATTACAAGACAGATATAAAAATAGCAGCGGAATGAAAATTAAATTTATTAATCATAAAGCATCATGGTTCAAAACATCATATGTCTGAAAATACATTAGCCCAATATATCATCAAAACTTCTATCTTCCATATTAAACATCAGGGTACAAAATAAAAGATGTATAATCTCCAAATAAAAACATATTGCAAAGATAGGAGCTTGAGCAATACATCTAAGAAGCTCCAACAAAATGATAGCAGAATCCTGTTCAACCTTGAGTATTCCCACCCTAAGAAACTAGGAGGGGAAATAGAAGAAAGAAGAGGAAACAAAAAGGGTCAAACATAAAGTCTGGCGAGTCCAGTTACTTTTAGCATATAAATAAGTAAAAGTATCATGACAGGCATATAAAGTGGATAAGAGAGATAACATCATAAAAGATAGGTATGATAGGGTAAACAGGATAGAGTATATTGTGCTTCTCTAACGATTTCTCTGCACTAATATTAGTATAACTTAGAATGAGATGATCCCAACAACTAAAAGAATGCTGAATTAGGCGTACTTCTGGTGAAAGGCTTTAACCCTATACAAGCAACAGGCAGCCCAACCTAACAGGCTCCTAAACTTTTTACCAAATTCTAGATGTACCCTAACTACTACCTTAATCGATCAGCTCCCTACTCCGTAGATACCCTGTGTTGGCCCTATAGTAGGATGTATCCCTTCCTAAAGTGGCAACCCTTGTGCACAACCATATCTACTGGTGTCACGGTCGTCTTATCCCCCTCTACCCAGACATGCACACACATGTCCTGGTCGGTTTGCGCCGCCCACACCGTCCACCACTTTTGGATCTCTTATAATCAGCCAAATAAGCGTGTCCCGACTCCGACCTACGGCAGAGTACGCATTCGATACTGTTATATAGGTTACCGACTGAAACGGATCCTACACACAAGATGATACAAGCTCCCCCTTGTCTTGTATCCCCACAAAGATTTCCTTAGGTTATGTATACCTATTAGTGTCTTTAATTACATAACCCCCATAGGTTAAGTTTGTGGGCATATATATAAATATTACCCACCTCCCTCCCTCCCTCCCCCGATTTACTTAACTCACCCACTGTTCAATCAAATTTACTTAACCTTGTGTCATAGCACGTCTCGTATTTGTGCACCTAGACCCCTCACATTAGATTCGTCACATGTGGTCACTGGATATGCCGGGTGGTTCCGGGCAGACTTCCACCACAAGTGTAATCTAACCTCGTGTCTAGGCACAGTTTCTAATTACTGTAATCCTAGGCAGTTCATTATTAACCAAATTTACCTATGTCATTATAGGTTTTCATGCCCCCTTTTCCAAGTTATGTTCATAATGAATTATAGGCCCTAAATTCATATATTTTATTCAGGTTATGCCCAAATTCCAAATTTAAGGTTATGTCAATTTCAATGTTTTCCCCTCATTCTCCGTTTAACGTGTTTGCATATTTCAGTAGCAATTCTAGGCTCGAAAGTAGCCTGGCTATATAAAATAAAAGGGAAAGATAAAGGGAAGATGACAGAAATGATTATACTAACAAAATTGACATAAACATACAGTGGCATAATGATAAGATGGGCATATAAGAACAGATCTGGTGAACCTAAGATAATAGAACTGTGTCTAACATAGTATGGGATGTCATAATAGGCATGGCATAATCTAAACAATAACTTAGATGTCTAACTAATAACTAGTCCAATTTAACCACAAACATGATAGGTACAAGGTAAACTAAATAACCAATTAGATCTATAATCAAAGGTAGATCTGACATGATAAAGGTTAAGATCCAAGTCATAGTCATGTCAGAATATCATGGATTCACAAGTTATTATAGATCTGATATGATTCAAGCAGGCATAGGCATAGATCCAAATTACGGTCATATCATGTTTTACTTTTTAATTATTTAAATCTAAAAGTAACTTAAACTCACAGTGTTTGGATCAGAAAGATAGAAGAAGAATAGCAGAGTTTGAATCATAGATCTACACTTGAATAACTTGATTAATTTGATTGTAGAAGAAGGAAAAGGTTTGATTCAGTCTGGGCACCGACATCGTCTAGTCCTCCATTATTTTTCAGTGTAGAAAACAAGAGAAATGGAGCCATATTTATAGCTTCCAACCCCTAAGCCCTAACTGCCACGTTTGTCCTAGGGAGTCGACCCCACTTAGGGGGTTGACCTATGGGTCGACACCCCCTTGAGGGGTCGACACCCCCCTTAAAGGGTCGACACCCTTAGGCAGGATTTTTGCCGCTCTTTGAAATTTTGATTATCAAACTAAAATTTGATTTTCTGATTTAGTTATATATATAATTATCTTATGCATATACAAACTTCAAACCTTAATAACTTCTTCATACAGTGTCCTTTTTACGCAAACCAAGTGTCTAAATTTCGTGACAGACACAATGACGTGGTCCGTTTTCATAATTCTGATTATCAAATTAATTATTCTTTAATTTTTCCTCTTTAGTGTTACTAAAATTATGGGGTGTTACATTACCTAAGGGTATCAAATTTCCATATTCATTCCTTTAGTGTACAAAACAAACATCCCATTTCTTACCATATTATACTCTATCTATTTAGTGGGTTCCTCTGTGGATCTAGGTATATATATATATAATATTTATATTTTTTAAAATACAAATACGTCCACTCACTATCTATACAGGAATCCAAAACCTAAGCTTTGATACCAGATGTAACAACCTGAATTTCGAAAGACTGGTTTTTTTCTTTTAAAATTCTAATCTATCGAAACTCATGTTGGTTTGCTCTGGTATCCTGCAGAAAAAATAGAGACATAAAATATGTCAGAGCTCACAAAATATCTCATAATGGAATGGATAAAATATAGTATAATCAAAGTATAACCTTACCGTATTAATGATACTGCCTAACCAGTATCCAAAGCTATCCTGTCTCTGCCACAAATCTAACCTACAAGTATTTTATAAAGAGGGGGTCAGAACACAAGTTCTTATGACTGGATTTAAACTATACACTTTGGATAATCCTACATATACCGTTCAATCACATTTTCTTATTTATTAGGTTACATAGGTTAACAACACTCAAGGCTTACACACACGTCGTTCCGATTTACTTCCCAGTGGATTAACCTAATATAGTACATATGTAGCTACCCCTCAATATTGAGGTACACCTCATGGTACCCCACTTGCACGGTCTCTACCGTAATGCCATAGAATCGAACGCGGTCCCTCATCCTACGCCGAAGTGGCATACGGATTTCTACATAACAATGTTACGTTCCGAATATATCTGTCATTACTATGCTATGTAAGCGTATGGACTGCCACATTCGATCGAATCAGATTCCATGCCAGAGTTATGCCCTCAAATCTATGATACACCACCCAAAGCAGACATGCATGTATCTAGACTTTCCTACGTACATATTGTCAATTGTATTCGATGCCTTAACTACACATAATGTGCACCGAGTTGCATGGCAGAGCTATACAAGAAACACAGAACTCGGTTGGAAGCTTTTCTATATCTATACAGGCCCGCCTTTAGGAGCCTCAAAATACAGATATCCCTAGGGTCTGTTTTTCATGGTGGCTATGGCCCCACCTCGGCCCCTCCCTCAGCTAGTAAAGACTATAAGAGTTAAGCGACTTGCCTCTAACAAACAATCTAAACATCCACTTGGCGTCTCCCCTCAACCACCGTACCTCGATAGTGAAAGGTGAATGGTCTATTGGGTTTAGCTCTAGTCTTTTCGCATCCTACTGGCTGCCGATGACGGGTACCCGACAATCTATTGTCCTTGTTGGTCCTGACCTCGCCTCTCATTGAGGCGATCGCCGAATTACCCTAGTGTCACCTCGTCACAGCATTCTGACTACAAAGCTACTTTTGCAGTCAAGGCCCACCCTCCTGGTAGTTACACGCAGACCCAACCTCTAATAGCACAGCTTAAACATCTGCCGCCGCACAGAGGACTACCACGAGCACCTTACGTATCTCGGGAAGCAACGTGCTTCCTATCCAGTCCTTTGGAGCACACAAAATAATTAGTTGAACGTGCACTCCCCTCGTGCCTCATGACACCGGATGATCTACCCCATTGGGTTATTCACCCTTAAATGTGCGGACCGGTCCAAGAACCTCATTTTTATATGTTATTAGACTTTATGTCTAAACATTCTTTTATGCACTTGATATACCTCATCAGGTTTCCATTTAACTTGGTTATCATCTTAACTTTTTATTCAGGTTACCAAGTTATTTCTATCCCCTTATATCCCTAAGGAATGGGCCATCTTGCTTATTAATTTCAGTTATAACTCAATCCATTTAAGTTTATTAATAACCCCACAACATGTTATTCTCTAGATTGTGATCCAAGGTCTGCCATTCACAATCCCTTTATGCTCTTGTTTGATTCAAGGTTACAATTATATATTCTACTTAATATGTAATTAAGTGTATCTCAATTCACATGTTTTTTATTTAACATTTCACTTATCATTTATGATTAAATATAACTTGTTTCATTTCATAAGTTGCCTCATTCTTTCCTATTTAATCATAATTCCCTCTTATATTGTCATTACAACTTGCCGTTGTTTACTTATTAACTTAGTTCTCTTAACTAAGGTTTACTAATAAGTTCCCTTTTCATTTATTATAACCTATGTTATAATTTCCTCTTGTCCCTAGGACAAGCCTAAACATGTTATTCTTATCCGCAGATTTTAGATTTCCAAGTTTATAGATTACTTAATTTATATAATTAAGTACAACATCATACATTTCGTAAATTTCCCCCCATTTCTCTACTTATTACAAACAAATGGTTTCAGTTTTCCCCATTTACTGATTACTTAATTTACAATTAAGTTCCACTTATCTCAATTCCTCATTAGTTTATTATAACCTAAGTTATAATCTTCACTTGTCTCTAGGACAAATCTACCTATTATAAAACATTCTCATTAATGTAATTTATCTGTAATTGGTTATTATCATCCCCCCTTCATTCCAATCCTTTTAATGTTGTAATTATCTTTCAATCAATTCCTTTCATTTCCATTAATTACAATTAATGCCATTTATCAATCCTGCTGTTGACATATATTTGTATATATGTTTATGCACTAGACCTCTCACATTAAGCCTACACTTGTAACACCCCACCTCCGCTAGGGTCACTCACAAAGGGAATGCACTAGCTTTGGTGGAGTATTATCTAGGTAAACATGCACAGAAATATTACAAGACAGAACATATAAAACAGCGGAAGAAAACATGATTTTATTTCTTTATAAAAGTAGTAAGGTCTAAAACCTTTTACATCAAAGTGCCATTAAATTACTTACATCGAAACCTGTCTTGCAATAATAAAGAAGCATAAAACCATAGTCATAAATTATTCCCCAAGTAAAATAGTAAAATAGCCATAGCCAAGAAAAGTCCAAGCCATAGATGATGATCTTGAAGCAGAAAATCCGCACTAAGTAGCAACATTTCCTCCCTGTAAACCTGGGGGGGAAAACGGAAGAAAAAGAGGCGAAACAAAACGGGGTCAGTCATAAAGACTGGTAAGTCCTAGCTACTTTCAGCCTAAAAACAGGTAAAGGTAACATGACATGTATAAACTGAAAGTAAACATAAACATGATGACAAGATAAATAGATCAAACTAAGATAACAAGATAACCAAGGTAACAGGATAACCAAGGTAACAGGATAACCAAGGTAACAAGATAACAAGATAAACTCAGAATAGCATCGCATGTCTAACGTCCTCTGCACCAACCGTACTAGCATCCTAACTCGTATCATCCCTTCCATGTATATGTATAGTCCCTTGCCGTATATCGTACGGGTTCCATCACGTTATTCTGTACCACTACAACGTAGTGTCACCATCCTTGAAATCGCTCGGACTGCCATCCTTGTTCTGGCCAGATTCCCTTATCATGAATTATCGCGTGTTCGTCTAGGATTTACGCTACCTAGGACCACTAGGGATTATGCTACCTATTGGACGTTTTCTAGATTCGATCAGGGTTTATGCCACCTAGGACCACTAGGGATTATGCTACCTATCGAGCAACGCCCTTTTTCCACGTAACGATCTAATCGATCGGCTCCCTACAAGTCCTAACTCGTCGCGTGTCGGTGTCATACGGCCCAATCACGAATGTAGCTACTCTGTGCTAGGTCCACCCTAGGGTGTATCAAGCCCTAGGGTGTCAACCACTGACACCATTCCAAGCACGCATAGTGTACAACTATTGGTGCCCATGCCTGCTTTTTCAACTCCGGACTCATGTGCACGACCATAGTCCGCCTGAACCTACAATGGCGCACCAACTCTGCTGTCGTTCTGGTCGCTTACAATCAGCCCAGTAATCGTGCCCCACCCTAGCCTAGTCCCTAGGGTATCGTGATACCTTCAAGAGGGTTACTGCTGAAAAGGACCGCGTAACTAGGCTTTCCGTCCAGCAGGTTAAGTGTTGTCATCTAAATTCAAGACTTAACCCCTATCAGTCTAGCATGTCAAGTTGGTTATGTGTGGTCATTCAAGTTCGTGACTTAACCCGTCTACATGTCATGTCAAGTTGGCTAAGTGTTGTCATTCAAGTTCATGACTTAGCCCTACGAATCATGTGTCAAGTTGGTTAAGCGTATTCCAGCGGTTCATGACTTAACCCTATCCAAATCATCGTGTCAAATTGGTTAAGTATATTTAAGCTTAACCCCATCAAATTACCGTGTTAGATTGGTTAAGTATATTCAAGCTTAACCCCATCAAATTACCGTGTTAGATTGGCTAAGTACATTCAAGCTTAACCCCATCAAGTTATCATGTTAGATTGGTTAAGTATATTCAAGCGATTCATGACTTAGCCCCATCAAGTTATCATGTTAGATTGGTTAAGTATATTCAAGCGATTCATGAATTAACCCCATCGAGTTATCATGTTAGATTGGTTAAGTATATTCAAGAGATTCATGACTTAACCCCATCGAGTTATCATGTTAGATTGGTTAATTATATTCAAGCGATTCATGACTTAACCCCATCGAGTTATCATGTTAGATTGGTTAAGTATATTCAAGCGATTCATGACTTAACCCCATCGAGTTATCATGTTAGATTGGTTAAGTATATTCAAGCGATTCATGACTTAACCCCATCGAGTTATCATGTTAGATTGGTTAAGTATATGTTAACCTAACCCCATCCACTAGTCAAATTATAATGGTTAAGTGTTACCCTCTTGAGTTTACTTAACCTTACCATGCATCGCTTTATACTAGTCGGGTGTTATCGACCCATTCAGGTTAAACTAACCCTTCCTCTAATCGCGTTATATGGTTAGGTGTCATCAAGAAATCAAGTCCGGTTTTACTTAACCCACCCATCCACGTTATATTGGTTAAGTGTCATTAGTCTAATCAAGTTACTTAACCCACCCGTCCATGTCATATTGGTTAAGTGTCATTAGTCTAATCAAGTTACTTAACCCACCCGTCCATTTCATATTGGTTAAGTGTCATTAGTCTAATCAAGTTACTTAACCCACCCGTCCATGTCATATTAGTTAAGTGTCATTAGTATAATCAAGTTACTTAACCTACCCGTCCATGTCGTATTCATTTATTATTTACTAATGCATCAACCTCTCACATTGGACTTATTTGCGGTCACTGGATACGCCGGGCGGTTCCGGGCAGAATTACACCGCAAACCCATTCCAACCTCGGGTTCAAGCATTACCACAATCTAATCTTTGCCTATGACCTCTCACATTAGACTATTATTATTGTGGTCACTGGATATGCCAGGCGGTTCCGGGCAGAATTACACCACAACTCAAGTCTAACCTCGTGTCGAAGGCATCCGTTAGATTGATAATTACATATGCGTCATTTAAGTCAAGATCCCCACTTTACATATTACTAAGCATATTCCCAAGTTACCAATTACATGCCCATCAAAATGGGTACCCAATTCTAGCCACTTCACATATGTCCAATTCTCGCCTATTTGCATGTATGTCAAGTTTATGCCAATTTACCCTAAATCATGTTCTAGCCAAAGTTACATGTTGTCACGTTCATGTCCAAATAAACCCACATCATGGTTCATGTTCCCAATTCCACTTATGCCTAATTTACATAAGCCCAATCCCTTGATTTAACTTACATAGTCCCCAAAAACTCGTGATTTAACTCATATGCCATTTCATGTATGCCCAAACTTGCAAATTACATTGGCAGTACCCAAATTCCCCTTGTTCATGTTATGAAATCAATTCTACCACACACCCATGTCCAAATAGGTGAAATCCCAATATTCCCCCGTATACAAACCACATGTAAATCGTAGTTTAGGCCTAGGTCCGAAATCGACCAAGGTTCATCAAAAGAAGATAAATAGGGGAAGGTAGAAACTTTGCATAAAACAAGATCCGAGAGAAAAACATCATTACATGCATGATAAGGATATGAAAGAGTGATTTGCAACATGCATAGGTCCAAATTAATGTCATCGCAACATCCCCAAAGGTCATGGTCCAAAATGAACAAGAATGAGAAAGGATCGATTATCATGCGTAGATCCAATTTCAACTTTATCACATGTCATATTCAAGTTATCGTTTCAATCTAAAATCATCTAGAACTTACAAAGCGTGGCTAGTGAATTAGGAGCAAGAATCGTCATAGAATCATTGTAGAAGCTCTAGGAATGATGTAGCAACACTAGAAGCCTTGAGAATATAAGTAGCTCCTTGATTTGATGGAGAAAGATTGCTCCTTTGACATGGATCTAGTTTGAATGCTCAAGCCTTTGAAGTTGGAGATGGAGGCCATGATCAAGAGAGGTTTGGGCAGCACTTTGTTGCTAGGATGTTTTTTAGTGATTTAGGTTAGGTCTTAGGGTGTTTTTATAGAAGTTAGGACTAGTTTAGGCCCTTAGATTAACCCTAGTTTAGATCTGAACCATCAAAATTGTCACAGGCCCCCAAACTAGAGCCAAAAGACCATGCAGGTGCACCCAGGCCGATCTGGCTCGACCAGGGAAGTCGACACCCAGGTCGACACCCTGGTCGACTGGGCAGTCGACCTGGTCCCTGGGGGGTCGACTCCCCAGTCGACCTGGGGCTGGGCGGGAAATTTTCACGCCCAGTCTGTTTGGGGCTAAATTCGAATTTCGAAAATCTGTTTTCGTTTTCAGATTTTTCGTGAAATTTCTAGAGGCCATATCTCGGTCATACGGACTCCGATTTACGAAATTTCGGACTTGTTTCCAACCAGAATTTCGAGACGAACGCAACGGCGCAACCCGTTTCGCTTGATTCTTATTTTAAAATTTAATTCTGCCTCGATTCTTGTCTTAACACGTTATTAAAATTCGGGTTGTTACATTCTCCCCTCCTTTAAGGATTTCGTCCCCGAAATCTCTAAGTTAGGGAGGATGTGTCATACCATCCAATCATCCATCTACTCAAAGCATCATCCACAGGCAACCATTGTCCTTAAAAGATTTCTAATGTTGTATGGACATATGCAGAAAGTGTGTGTCTATGTTCCTTATCTAATGCAAATGATCAGGCCTGATTGATCTTCTAAATGCAAAATATGTTTAGTGCCATGAATCCATATGTATGCAAATAGTCCTAGTCACATAAACACTATATGTGTGCACAAACATTCATCCATATGCAATATTCACATGATAACACATTCAATTTCATCCATAAACAAGTATAAACACTCATGCATATGCAACATGAAAATGTGTCTGAGCCGATCTAGTGCCTAATGTGTATTCATGCATCCACGAGCAACCACTTGCGACCACTTGCAACCATTTCGCAAACATCAATCATAACATGTTTCAAATACATGTTTGCATCCATAGGGTTCTACTTAAGGTCCACAAGAAAGGATCGAGAAGATAAGCAAGATAAACTCCTTTTGGATTACAAGAAATCCCTTTCTAAACCCAACCCATATCCTATAAAGCCCAAAAGGTTTATTCAACCTAACGGACAACTTCAAACCCTGACAGGTATTATTAACCGATGAATCATACCCCCTATGGAGTTTGCAACAGAAATAAGATCGAGAATAGGACCGAGAGGATATACATAATAGATAGCATGCGGGTAAGCTTTATAGGAAAACAGGGATCGAGAATATACTCTTAAAAAGAGATATGATGCGCGTATCTTGTCTTCAATCTTCTAAGTCGCATTTCCTTGAACTTAATTCCATTGTGCTTTGACCATCTTTAACCTCATGATTTCATGGCCTCTTAACTCCTATTTCCAAATATGAGCTGGGACTCACTTCATTGTCGCCTCTCGTTCCACTTTTACTTATTCTCCCTATGGTATATTTGGCTCAACCATATCTGTGTACTCTTGGTTTTCATGCAAGCTCTCCAAAATTCACTAGTGAAATCTGGATCTTGTTTACTCACTATACGGCATTCCACGCAGAAGAACTTATCTCTTGAAAACAAACAGATGCCAACCATGTTACCAAGTGTACTTACTGGAGTGATTTCCATAACTCATGCATAAGCAAAATGAACCATCCGCCTTAGTGGCGAACTCTACTCGAACGGATTACCAACAAATGCATCAAGAGATTCTAGGTAACCAATCATGACAGAACCCTAAAGGTTACACGAGACTTCGAGGGTATTACCGAGGCAAGTCAAGAGTCTAACTACCCTCCTTTCCGACTCGAGGATGGCACCCTTACGGGATGACCACTTCATCCCTAGAATCAACCCATAGCTCAAAAACATAAGCATTATTTCCAAAAGTCATAGATGTCCTCAAATCCAAACAATTCATGAATAAATGGGACGATCCCCCAACAGGTTTTGAGACAAAACGGGACCCTCTATTGTGCTAGTACTAAGGTGCAGAGACTCAACTATCGAAGCAAGATTTTAAAAAAAGGATGCTATGTACAAAACAAAGTCCTAACGGGATGATAGAAAGGAAAACCTTTAACAGAAACGTTACCATCTCTCTTTGGTGAGAGTATACAATTGCCCTCTCGACGATCTTGTTCTTTGCCCACGTCCTCGTCATATAGTACTTAACTACCTTCTTGTTCTGAGCCTCATTCGCCTTAACCACTCCTATTCTTTCTTGTATAATGCGGTAACGGGTCTCTTGAGAACTTCCTCCATCGCACGGAAAATATTTACGTAGCTAGAAAAGGATTAGTCATAGTTAAAACTACTGTGACTACAGATGGAGGAAAGAAAGGAAAAGAGATTCGATCAAGGGAACACAGGATAGTACTAATGGCTTTTTAGGGAATAGCCTTTTTCTTTAAAACTTTTCTTGAAAAATGCTTCTTTGTAAAATGGCTTTAAAAATAGTTTCAGAAGGTTTTAAAAACTTTTGCCCAGTCGGGTAACCTTCTGCTCTGATACCAAATGTAACACCCCACCTCCGCTAGGGTCACTCACAAAGGGAATGCACTAGCTTTGGTGGAGTATTATCTAGGTAAACATGCACAGAAATATTACAAGACAGAACATATAAAACAGCGGAAGAAAACATGATTTTATTTCTTTATAAAAGTAATAAGGTCTAAAACCTTTTACATCAAAGTGCCATTAAATTACTTACATCGAAACCTGTCTTGCAATAGTAAAGAAGCATAAAACCATAGTCATAAATTATTCCCCAAGTAAAACAATAAAATAGCCATTGCCAAGAAAAGTCCAAGCCATAGATGATGATCTTGAAGCAGAAAATCCGCACTAAGTAGCAACATTTCCTCCCTGTAAACTTGGGGGGGGGGGGAACGGAAGAAAAAGAGGCGAAACAAAACGGGGTCAGTCATAAAGACTGGTAAGTCCTAGCTACTTTCAGCCTAAAAACAGGTAAAGGTAACATGACATGTATAAACTGAAAGTAAACATAAACATGATGACAAGATAAACAGATCAAACTAAGATAACAAGATAAACTCAAGTAACAAGATAACCAAGGTAACAGGATAACCAAGGTAACAAGATAACAAGATAAACTCGGAATAGCATCGCATGTCTAACGTCCTCTGCACCAACCGTACTAGCATCCTAACTCGTACCATCCCTTCCATGTATATGTATAGTCCCTTGCCGTATATCGTACGGGTTCCATCACGTTATTCTGTACCACAACAACGTAGTGTCACCATCCTTGAAATCGCTCGGACTGCCATCCTTGTTCTGGCCAGATTCCCTTATGATGAATTATCGCGTGTTCTTCTAGGATTTACGCCACCTAGGACCACTAGGGATTATGCTACCTATTGGAGGTTTTCTAGATTCGATCAGGGTTTATGCCACCGAGGAGCACTAGGGATTATGCTACCTATCGAACAATGCCCTTTTTTCACGTAACGATCTAATCGATCGGCTCCCTACAAGTCCTAACTCGTCGTGTGTCGGTGTCATATGGCCCAATCACAAATGTAGCTATTCTGTGCTAGGTCCACCCTAGGATGTATCAAGCCCTAGGGTGTCAACCACTGACACCATTCCAAGCACGCACAGTGTACAACTACTGGTGCCCATGCCTGCTTTTTCAACTCCGGACTCATGTGCACGACCATAGTCCGCCTGAACCTACAATGGCGCACCAACTCTGCCGTCGTTCTGGTCACTTGCAATCATCCCAGTAATCGTGCCCCGCCCTAGCCTAGTCCCTAGGGTATCGTTATACCTTCAAGAGGGTTACTGCTGAAAAGGACCGCGTAACTAGGCTTTCCGTCCAGCAGGTTAAGTGTTGTCATCTAAATTCAAGACTTAACCCTTATCAGTCTAGCATGTCAAGTTGGTAAAGTGTGGTCATTCAAGTTCGTGACTTAACACGTCTACATGTCATGTCAAGTTGGCTAAGTGTTGTCATTCAAGTTCATGACTTAGCCCTACGAATCACGTGTCAAGTTGGTTAAGCGTATTCCAGCGGTTCATGACTTAACCCTATCCAAATCATCGTGTCAAATTGGTTAAGTATATTTAAGCTTAACCCCATCAAATTACCGTGTTAGATTGGTTAAGTATATTCAAGCTTAACCCCATCAAATTAACGTGTTAGATTGGTTAAGTATATTCAAGCTTAACCCCATCAAGTTATCATGTTAGTTTGGTTAAGTATATTCAAACGATTCATGACTTAGCCCCATCAAGTTATCATGTTAGATTGGTTAAGTATATTCAAGCAATTCATGACTTAACCCCATCGAGTTATCATGTTAGATTGGTTAAGTATATTCAAGCGATTCATGACTTAACCCCATCAAGTTATCATGTTAGATTGGTTAAGTATATTCAAGCGATTCATGACTTAACCCCATCGAGTTATCATGTTAGATTGGTTAAGTACATTCAAGCGATTCATGACTTAACCCCATCGAGTTATCATGTTAGATTGGTTAAGTATATTCAAGCGATTCATGACTTAACCCCATCGAGTTATCATGTTAGATTGGTTAAGTATATTTAAGCGATTCATGACTTAACCCCATCGAGTTATCATGTTAGATTGGTTAAGTATATGTTAACCTAACCCCATCCACTAGTCAAATTATAATGGTTAAGTGTTACCCTCGTGAGTTTACTTAACCTTACCATGCATCGCGTTATACTAGTCGGGTGTTATCGACCCATTCAGGTCAAACTAACCCATCCTCTAATCGCGTTATATGGTTAAGTGTCATCAAGAAATCAAGTCCGGTTTTACTTAACCCACCCATCCACGATATATTGGTTAAGTTTCATTAGTCTAATCAAGTTACTTAACCCACCCGTCCATGTCATATTGGTTAAGTGTCATTAGTCTAATCAAGTTACTTAACCCACCCGTCCATGTCATATTGTTTAAGTGTCATTAGTCTAATCAAGTTACTTAACCCACCCGTCTATGTCATATTGGTTAAGTGTCATTAGTCTAATCAAGTTACTTAACGCACCCGTCCATGTCATATTCATTTATTATTTACTAATGCATCAACCTCTCACATTGGACTTATTTGTGGTCACTGGATACGCCGGGCGGTTCCGGGCAGAATTACACCGCAAACCCATTCCAACCTCGGGTTCAAGCATTACCACAATCTAATCTGTGCCTACGACCTCTCACATTAGGTTATTATTGTTGTGGTCACTGGATATGCCGGGCGGTTCCGGGCAGAATTACACCACAACTCAAGTCTAAGCTCGTGTCGAAGGCATCTGTTAGATTGTTAATTACATATGTGTCATCTAAGTCAAGATCCCCACTTTACATATTACTAAGCGTATTCCCAAGTTCCCAATTACATGTCCATCAAAATGTGTACCCAATTCTAGCCACTTCACATATGTCCAATTCTCGCCTATTTGCATGTATGTCAAGTTTATGCCAATTTACCCTAAATCATGTTCTAGCCAAAGTTACATGTTGTCACGTTCATGCCCAAATAAATCCACATCATGGTTCATGTTCCCAATTCAACTTATGCCTAATTTACATAAGTCCAATCCCTTGGTTTAACTTACATAGTCCCCAAAAACTCGTGATTTAACTCATATGCCATTTCATGTATGCCCAAACTTGCAAATTACATTGGCAATACCCCAAATTCCCCTTGTTCATGTTATGAAATCAATTCTACCACACACCCATGTCCAAATAGGTGAAATCCCAATATTCCCCCGTATACAAACCACATGTAAATCGTAGTTTAGGCCTAGGTCCGAAATCGACCAAGGTTCATCAAAAGAAGATAAATAGGGGAAGGTAGAAACTTTGCATAAAACAAGATCCGAGAGAAAAACATCATTACATGCATGATAAGGATATGAAAGAGTGATTTGCAACATGCATAGGTCCAAATTAATGTCATCGCAACATCCCCAAAGGTCATGGTCCAAAATGAACAAGAATGAGCAAGGATCGATTATCATGCATAGATCCAATTTCAACTTTATCACATGTCATATTCAAGTTATCGTTTCAATCTAAAAGCATCTAGAATATACAAAGCGTGGCTAGTGAATTAGGAGCAAGAATCGTCATAGAATCGTTGTAGAAGCTCTAGGAATGATGTAGCAACACTAGAAGCCTTGAGAATATAAGTAGCTCCTTGATTTGATGGAGAAAGAATGCTCCTTTGACATGGATCTAGTTTGAATGCTCAAGCCTTTGAAGTTGGAGATGGAGGCCATGATCAAGAGAGGTTTGGGCAACACTTTGTTGCTAGGATGATTTTTAGTGATTTAGGTTAGGTCTTAGGGTGTTTTTATAGAAGTTAGGACTAGTTTAGGCCCTTAGATTAACCCTAGTTTTGATCTGAACCGTCAAAATCGTCACAGGCCCCCAAACTAGAGCCAAAAGACCATGTAGGTGCACCCAGGCCGATCTGGCTCGACCAGGGAAGTCGACACCCAGGTCGACACCTAGGTCGACTGGGCAGTCGACCTGGTCCCTGGGGGGTCGACTCCCCAGTTGACCTGGGGCTGGGCGGGAAATTTTCCTGCCCAGTCTGTTTGGGGCTAAATTCGAATTTCGAAAATCTGTTTTCGTTTTCTGATTTTTCGTGAAACTTCTAGAGGCCATATCTCGGTCATACGGACTCCGATTTACGAAATTTCGGACTTGTTTCCAACCAGAATTCCGAGATGAACGCAACGGCGCAACCCTTTTTGCTTGATTCTTATTTTAAAATTTAATTGTGCCTCGATTCTTGTCTTAACACGTTATTAAAATCCGGGTTGTTACATTCTCCCCTCCTTTAAGGATTTCGTCCCTGAAATCTCTAAGTTAGGGAGGATGTGCCCTACCATCCAATCATCCATCTACTCAAAGCATCATCCACAGGCAACCATTGTCCTTAAAAGATTTCTAATGCTGTATGAACATATGCAGAAAGTGTGTGTATATGTTCCTTATCTAATGCAAATGATCAGGCCTGATTGATCTTCTAAATGCAAAATATGTTTAGTGCCATGAATCCATATGTATGCAAATAGTTCTAGTCACATAAACACTATATGTGTGCACAAACATTCATCTATATGCAATATTCACATGATAACACATTCAATTTCATCCATAAACAAGTATAAACACTCATGCATATGCAACATGAAAATGTGTCTGAGCCGATCTAGTGCCTAATGTGTATTCATGCATCCACGAGCAACCACTTGCGACCACTTGCAACCATTTCGCAAACATCAATCATAACATGTTTCAAATACATGTTTGCATCCATAGGGTTCTACCTAATGTCCTCAAGAAAGGATCGAGAAGATAAGCAAGATAAACTCCTTTTGGATTACAAGAAATCCCTTTCTAAACCCAACCCATATCCTATAAAGCCCAAAAGGTTTAGTCAACCTAACGGACTACTTCAAACCCTGACAGGTATTATTAACCGATGAATCATACCCCTTAAGGAGTTTGCAAAAGAAATAAGATCGAGAATAGGACCGAGAGGATATACATAATAGATAGCATGCGTGTAAGCTTTATAGGAAAACAGGGATCGAGAATATACTCTTAAAAAGAGATATGATGCGCGCATCTTGTCTTCAATCTTCTAAGTCGCATTTCCTTGAGCTTAATTCCATTGTGCTTTGACCATCTTTAACCTCATGATTTCGTGGCCTCTTAACTCCTATTTCCAAATATGAGCTGGGACTCACTTCATTGTCGCCTCTCGTTCCACTTTTACTTATTCTCCCTATGGTATATTTGGCTCAACCATATCTGTGTACTCTTGGTTTTCATGCAAGCTCTCCAAAATTCACTAGTGAACTCTGGATCTCGTTTACTTACTATACGGCATTCCACGCAGAAGAACTTATCTCTTGAAAACAAACAGATGCCAACCATGTTACCAAGTGTACTTATTAGAGTGATTTCCATAACTCATGCACAAGCAAAATGAACCATCCGCCTTAGTGGCAAACTCTACTCGAACGGATTACCAACAAATGCATCAAGAGATTCTAGGTAACCAATCATGACAGAACCCTAAAGGTTACACGAGACTTCGAGGGTATTACCGGGGCAAGTCAAGAGTCTAACTACCCTCCTTTCCGACTCGAGGATGGCGCCCTTACGGGATGACCACTTCATCCCCAGAATCAACCCATAGCTCAAAAACATAAGCATTATTTCCAAAAGTCATAGATGTCCTCAAATCCAAACAATTCATGAATAAATGGGACGATCCCCCAAAAGGTTTTGAGACAAAACGGGGCCCTCTATTGTGCTAGTACTAAGGTGCAGAGACTCAACTATCGAAGCAAGATTTTAGAAAAAGGATGCTATGTACAAAACAAAGTCCTAACGGGATGATAGAAAGGAAAACCTTTAACAGAAACGTTACCATCTCTCTTAGGTGAGAGTATACAATTGCCCTCTCGACGATCTTGTTATTTTCCCACGTCCTTGTCCTATAGTACTTAACTACCTTCTTGTTCTGAGCCTCATTCGCCTTAACCACTCCTATTCTTTCTTGTATAATGCGGTAACGGGTCTCTTGAGAACTTCCTCCATCGCACGGAAAATATTTACGTAGCTAGAAAAGGATTGGTCACAGTTAAAACTACTGTGACTACAGACGGAGGAAAGAAAGGAAAAGAGATTCGATCAAGGGAACACAGGATAGTACTAATGGCTTTTTAGGGAATAGCCTTTTTCTTTAAAACTTTTCTTGAAAAATGCTTCTTTGTAAAATGGCTTTAAAAATAGTTTCAGAAGGTTTTAAAAACTTTTGCCCAGTCTGGTAACCTTCTGCTCTGATACCAAATGTAACACCCCACCTCCGCTAGGGTCACTCACAAAGGGAATGCACTAGCTTTGGTGGAGTATTATCTAGGTAAACATGCACAGAAATATTACAAGACAGAACATATAAAACAGCGGAAGAAAACATGATTTTATTTCTTTATAAAAGTAGTAAGGTCTAAAACCTTTTACATCAAAGTGCCATTAAATTACTTACATCGAAACCTGTCTTGCAATAGTAAAGAAGCATAAAACCATAGTCATAAATTATTCCCCAAGTAAAACAATAAAATAGCCATTGCCAAGAAAAGTCCAAGCCACAGATGATGATCTTGAAGCAGAAAATCCGCACTAAGTAGCAACATTTCCTCCCTGTAAACCTGGGGGGGGGACCGAAGCAAAAGAGGCGAAACAAAACGGGGTCAGTCATAAAGACTGGTAAGTCCTAGCTACTTTCAGCCTAAAAACAGGTAAAGGTAACATGACATGTATAAACTGAAAGTAAACATAAACATGATGACAAGATAAACAGATCAAACTAAGATAACAAGATAAACTCAAGTAACAAGATAACCAAGGTAACAGGATAACCAAGGTAACAAGATAAACTCGGAATAGCATCGCATGTCTAACATCCTCTGCACCAACCGTACTAGCATCCTAACTCGTATCATCCCTTCCATGTATATGTATAGTCCCTTGCCGTATATCGTACGGGTTCCATCACGTTATTCTGTACCACTACAACGTAGTGTCACCATCCTTGAAATCGCTTGGACTGCCATCCTTGTTCTGGCCAGATTCCCTTATCATGAATTATCGCATGTTCGTCTAGGATTTACGCCGCCTAGGACCACTAGGGATTATGCTACCTATTAGACGTTTTCTAGATTCGATCAGGGTTTATGCCACCTAGGACCACTAGGGATTATGCTACCTATCGAACAATGCCCTTTTTCCACGTAACGATCTAATCGATCGGCTCCCTACAAGTCCTAACTCGTCGTGTGTCGGTGTCATATGGCCCAACCACAAATGTAGCTACTCTGTGCTAGGTCCACCCTAGGGTGTATCAAGCCCTAGGGTGTCAGCCACTGACACCATTCCAAGCACGCACAGTGTACAACTACTGGTGCCCATGCCTGCTTTTTCAACTCCGGACTCATGTGCACGACCATAGTCCGCCTGAACCTACAATGGCGCACCAACTCTGCCGTCGTTCTGGTCGCTTACAATCATCCCAGTAATCGTGCCCCGCCCTAGCCTAGTCCCTAGGGTATCCTGATACCTTCAAGAGGGTTACTGCTGAAAAGGACCGCGTAACTAGGGTTTCCATCAAGCAGGTTAAGTGTTGTCATCTAAATTCAAGACTTAACCCTTATCAGTCTAGCATGTCAAGTTGGTTAAGTGTGGTCATTCAAGTTCGTGACTTAACACGTCTACATGTCATGTCAAGTTGGCTAAGTGTTGTCATTCAAGTTCATGACTTAGCCCTACGAATCACGTGTCAAGTTGGTTAAGCGTATTCCAGCGGTTCATGACTTAACCCTATCCAAATCATCGTGTCAAATTGGTTAAGTATATTTAAGCTTAACCCCATCAAATTACCGTGTTAGATTGGTTAAGTATATTCAAGCTTAACCCCATCAAATTACCGTGTTAGATTGGTTAAGTATATTCAAGCTTAACCCCATCAAGTTATCATGTTAGATTGGTTAAGTATATTCAAGCGATTCATGACTTAGCCCCATCAAGTTATCATGTTAGATTGGTTAAGTATATTCAAGCGATTCATGACTTAACCCCATCGAGTTATCATGTTAGATTGGTTAAGTATATTCAAGCGATTCATGACTTAACCCCATCGAGTTATCATGTTAGATTGGTTAAATATATTCAAGCGATTCATGACTTAACCCCATCGAGTTATCATGTTAGATTGGTTAAGTATATTCAAGCGATTCATGACTTAACCCCATCGAGTTATCATGTTAGATTGGTTAAGTATATTCAAGCGATTCATGACTTAACCCCATCGAGTTATCATGTTAGATTGGTTAAGTATATTCAAGCGATTTATGACTTAACCCCATCGAGTTATCATGTTAGATTGGTTAAGTATATGTTAACCTAACCCCATCCATTAGTCAAATTATAATGGTTAAGTGTTACCGTCGTGAGTTTACTTAACCTTACCATGCATCGCGTTATACTAGTCGGGTGTTATCGACCCATTCAGGTTAAACTAACCCATCCTCTAATCGCGTTGTATGGTTAAGTGTCATCAAGAAATCAAGTCCGGTTTTACTTAACCCACCCATCCACGTTATATTGGTTAAGTGTGATTAGTCTAATCAAGTTACTTAACCCACCCGTCCATGTCATATTGGTTAAGTGTCATTAGTCTAATCAAGTTACTTAACCCACCCGTCCATGTCATATTGGTTAAGTGTCATTAGTCTAATCAAGTTACTTAACCCACCCGTCTATGTCATTTTGGTTAAGTGTCATTAGTTTAATCAAGTTAATTAACCCGCCCGTCCATGTCATATTCATTTATTATTTACTAATGCATCAACCTCTCACATTGGACTTATTTGCGGTCACTGGATACGCCGGGCGGTTCCGGGCAGAATTACACCGCAAATCCATTCCAACCTCGGGTTCAAGCATTACCACAATCTAATCTTTGCCTACGACCTCTCACATTAGGTTATTATTGTTTTGATCACTGGATATGCCGGGCGGTTCCAGGCAGAATTACACCACAACTCAAGTCTAACCTCGTGTCGAAGGCATCCGTTAGATTGTTAATTACATATGTGTCATCTAAGTCAAGATCCCCACTTTACATATTACTAATCATATTCCCAAGTTCCCAATTACATGTCCATCAAAATGTGTACCCAATTCTAGCCACTTCACATATGTCCAATTCTCGCCTATTTGCATGTATGTCAAGTTTATGCCAATTTACCCTAAATCATGTTCTAGCCAAAGTTACATGTTGTCACGTTCAGGACCAAATAAACCCACATCATGGTTCATGTTCCCAATTCAACTTATGCCTAATTTACATAAATCCAATCCCTTGGTTTAACTTACATAGTCCCCAAAAACTCGTGATTTAACTCATATGCCATTTCATGTATGCCCAAACTTGCAAATTACATTGGCAATACCCCAAATTCCCCTTGTTCATGTTATGAAATCAATTCTACCACACACCCATGTCCAAATAGGTGAAATCCCAATATTCCCCCGTATACAAACCGCATGTAAATCGTAGTTTAGGCCTAGGTCCGAAATCGACCAAGGTTCATCAAAAGAAGATAAATAGGGGAAGGTAGAAACTTTGCATAAAACAAGATCCGAGAGAAAAACATCATTACATGCATGATAAGGATATGAAAGAGTGATTTGTAACATGCATAGGTCCAAATTAATGTCATCGCAACATCCCCAAAGGTCATGATCCAAAATGAACAAGATTGAGCAAGGATCGATTATCATGCATAGATCCAATTTCAACTTTATCACATGTCATATTCAAGTTATCGTTTCAATCTAAAAGCATCTAGAACTTACAAAGCGTGGCTAGTGAATTAGGAGCAGGAATCATCATAGAATCGTTGTAGAAGATCTAAGAGTGATGTAGCAACACTAGAAGCCTTGAGAATATAAGTAGCTCCTTGATTTGATGGAGAAAGATTGCTCCTTTGACATGGATCTAGTTTGAATGCTCAAGCCTTTGAAGTTGGAGATGGAGGCCATGATCAAGAGAGGTTTGGGCAACACTTTGTTGCTAGGATGATTTTTAGTGATTTAGGTTAGGTCTTAGGGTGTTTTTATAGAAGTTAGGACTAGTTTAGGCCCTTAGATTAACCCTAGTTTAGATCTGAACCGTCAAAATCGTCACAGGCCCCCAAACCAGAGCCAAAAGACAATGCAGGTGCACCCAGGCCGACCTGGCTCGACCAAGGAAGTCGACACCCAGGTCGACTGGGCAGTCGACCTGGTCCCTGGGGGGTCGAGTCCCCAGTCGACCTGGGGCTGGGCGGGAAATTTTCCCGCCCAGTCTGTTTGGGGCTAAATTCGAATTTCGAAAATCTGTTTTCGTTTTCTGATTTTTCGTGAAACTTCTAGAGGCCATATCTCGGTCATATGGACTCCGATTTACGAAATTTCGGACTCGTTTCCAACCAGAATTCCGAGACGAACGCAACGGCGCAACCTATTTCGCTTGATTCTTATTTTAAAATTTAATTCTACCTCGATTCTTGTCTTAACACGTTATTAAAATTCGGGTTGTTGTAACAACACTTGTGGATGCTGGATTTGCCGGGAGTTTCCGGGCAGACTTCTTCCACAAGTTGACTTAACCTCGTGTCTTAGCACTATTACATGTTTTATTTACGCACTAGACCTCTCACATTAAATTGACAACTTGTGGACGTTGGATTTGTCGGGTGGTTCCGGGAAGACTTCTACCATATGTCGAATTTAACCTCGTGTCTAGGTGCAATTACAGTTTTCTATTTACTGTAAATTTTCTATATAGTCTAGGCATGTCTATTCTTTAAAATTTTCATTGTAATCTATATTTTTCATGTCATCAGATTAAGCCCATTTTATGTTGCATTTTTTGTCTAACATGTAATTAATTCTATTCTAACATGTAATCAATTTCATCTCAAAATATCATGTGATCGTCAAATCATGAAATTATTTTAAGTTAACGTGAAATTAGAACAACAGTAATCACTACACATGCATTAACAAGTTTATATTTCAAAATATGAACATTGAACGTTTCAACATATGAATTTCTAACATATTATATTAATATTTCAACATGTCATAATAGCATTTCATCATTTTTAGTCATTCTAATTGATTTACATGACATGTTAACGGGGAACGTTAAACGATAATATACCATTATCAAAAATGACATAACTTAAATCCACTCACATTGATATGCCGATCTAAAAAAGAATCTCTTTGGATCAGTTGCAGTTGGAGAGCCATGAGTTTATACTATTGCTGCAGTTGAAAACGCCTTATTTTTGAATCTGTCGTTGTTGACGATATTTTTTTTCTTCATTTAGGCAGTGCTCTAATATTATAATTAATAATTTTATTCAGAAATTATATGGAGGAAAAAGAAGAGAGTGACGAAACAACAAATGAGAATGAAGAGCTATAGGGTCCTTTATATATGAAGCTTAAATTGATGCTAACCATCTATTTTCCCTGACGAAATCTATTCTCTCCACGTCATATGGCCAATAGGAAGTTGTCACGTCAACAATAATTTTGAACTAGACCAATAAAATAAAGCCAACAAGGAATGCATTGTCACTTCCTACCAATTAAATGTGCCAGTTTGGCGTAAAAGTTTGAATTTTGAATGTTTGAATTGTTTTGAATATGTTCACATATACGACCCTTATATGTATACAAAACTTGTAATGACCATTTTACGTGTGTGTATATATATATGTTAGATCCAAAAATGGCTCTAACACCCAAATCAGAAATAATACTATGGAAATGAAATCGAAAACAAAGAAGAAACACATGGTTTATAGTGGTTCGGAGTTAAATATCCTACGTCCACTTTCTACTCTTTGGATTGATGATTTGGAGACAAATATAACAATGATTTTCACTAATTTCACTCATACAATGTATGAATTCGCTCAATCTCCTCTGTAATATGCTTTAAATGATGATTGCAATCTAAAAATGATTATGAAATTCAGATAACTTAGGAGTTTGAGTTCTGAAAATGCCAAAAGATCCTTTAAAATGAGCCTTGGAGGTGTATTTATAGGCGGAAAATGCTTCTAAAGTGGTTCCGGGTCGGGTACACATGACCCTTATCCCGCAGAAATCGGGTTCGGATGGGACAAGAATGTGACAGCACATCACGTTAGTGGTGAACGTGGGTAAGACGTGGGAGAGCAGTTGTCTAACCGCTCCGCATTCTGAGGCAAATATGGGGTGCAACTGTTGTTGCTCCTTATTCTTCAAACCGAATCGGGTTTCATAGGAAGGGTTCAGATCGGTACATCCGATCCGATTATGCTTCCAATATGCCTTTCGTTGATTCATTATCTGCATGGCCAAGGGGAGCAGGTCAAGTTCCTGCGAACTGAACCGTGTCTCTAGCAGGAATTCCTTCTTCAAACCTTTTTGTTGACTGATCACTTAACTTTTTGTAGCTCGATCACAAAGTGGGCTAACATTTTGCACCCTCAAAGTACACTTCTATTGAGAATAGAGTGTGCTTTGAAATTGTCTGACTTTTGGTTTCTGAATCAAAACTATTGAATAATTGCTTCTGTTTGTTTGTAGGGACGTTTTACATCATTAATTTATATCTTTTGCGGTCTATAAATACACCATAGGATGTACAAATTGCTTTCTTCATTTCGAATAACTTTGAGAACCCTACTTGATGTCCAGTAGCTCCTCCAGGTAATTTTTTTGATAATGTAATGTTTATTGGATTACCACTTCTCTTTTCAAATTGGTCTTGTACGTTGAGTTGATCTTTAAACCTTGCACGTTCATCTTATCCACTGTGATCTGGTACAACATCACAGATTTGGTAGGGCTTGGGCTTTTCTTTCAACGAATCGGACTGGTCATTGGGGGCCCACAAGGGAGATAAAAAGCCCCCTGTCTTTGTATATATTTTCACAGAATCTCTCCTTTTCTTTTCTTTCATTTTAGTTCCGCCTCCGTTTTTCTCGTCCAGAGCAAACCCTAATCCCAATCTTCTGAATTTTCTTTTAATCTTTAAGTCGAACTAATAGGTGGGTCTAAATCTCTAACTTTTCCATGCTTTAATCGATTTGATTCCATACTCGAAAGTAGTTTTTTAGGGGAATTCATCCGCTGCTACGCCATGTCAAGTTGAGGTCCTTCATTGGTCTGCCATCGTGATTGGTGGTATCCTCGCCACCTCGAGGCGATGCCGAAGCAAACTTGCCTTGAATTCGTAAAAGGAATTCGCCATGAAAACATCGTCTTAGGTAGAGGAAAATGATTAAGGAAGAAGGAGGACTGAATGGGATCATCTCAGAGTAGGAAGCAGGAGGAGAAGAGATGAGGCAGAGAAGAGCAGCTAAAATATGGGGAGTGACATCGGTTCGGGTCGGATGGGAGTATAGGGAAGATGGCTTTGGAGACAAAAGAGCGGCTCGGTTCGGTGTCAACCGACCCAATCATAGCCACTTTCTTTTGCATCCATCTGATCCGATCCGTTTCAGTGCAGTACTCAAGCTTGTCTGTTGATGGCATGGGTGCTGGACCCGATCCCACAATGCCTAGGTCGTCCGACCCGATCAGATTTTAATGCAGCAAAAAAGGGAATTTAATCCGACCCGATCACAGCTTGTATACCTGAACTGACCCAAAGCTATTTCCATATAACTTCCGAGTTAATCCAAGAGAACTTGCTAAAAATAATTCAGCTAACTTATCTAATGTTGGTCGTCGTCAATAACTTTATGGACAGTTAGGATAGAGCCTCTCTGACTTGACCTTTGGACTGCTCATAGATATCCCACTGCATTGTTCATCTTTGCACTGCACCTCTTTATTTAAGTAACTCTTGTTATTGCATACACGCTTGTACACTTTAGTTCACACATATGCATAGGGGAACACGGGCAGCTTTACTCTAACTCCCACTATTGCTTCTTCAATAGCTTAACAACCATGGAAAAAAGACGCTCATCTAGACTAGCAGAAAGGAAAGACGCCGCCAGATCATCTGAGAATCCACCTGTCGAAGATGTATCTTCTACCTCAGACTCATGATGGAATAGTGAAGGCCCAAACTACGAGATGGAATTCCATAATAGTGAAGCATCTTATGGAGGTGATGTCTCTCTTGGCGAGGATGAAGAAGGAGGGGTAGGAGATAACCGTGCTCCCGACGAATTCAGGGATATAGTTATCTTGGAATCGCCTAAAGATTCAGTTGAGTCGACAACTGATAACGATAGACTAATACAGATACGCCTCAAGCATGGGATTCTTCAAGGAGATACCCTTCTACCGTCAAAAACAGACCGTCCGCATAATCCACCAGAAGGATATATGGCTATTTCTAGACTAATGTGTCTTGTTGGAGCGATACCTCCATTCCCACCATTCATAGTCGATTTCCTGAGACGGTTAAGGATTGCTCCCATGCAGCTTCTTCCAAATTCTTATGCCTATTTGTATACCCAGTACATAGCCTATAGAGAAATTCTTGGTGAAGAGTTGACTTTTGAAGATTTTCATTTCTTTTACAACTTCAAACATCGAAACAACGACACTCCATCTTTTTTATATTTCGAATTTGTGCCAAAAGGAAAATTATCACTGTTCCATTTAGTAGCAATTCTGGGGATCCAAAGCCTGAGTGGTTTTACATTAGACAGCAGTCGGGATGCGCTAGAAGGTGGCTCAAGTCAAGTAAGGACATCAATGTTTTAAATTTCAGACCTCGGAAACATACTAACATCGCTTGTTTTTACTTGCAGTTCCTAATCCACCGCAAGAAAAACATCGAATACAATTTGACCGCTTGAATCGGCTACTCAATGGTGACCAAAAATTCTTAACCATCAAAGAGTGTTTGGTGGATGACTATCTTCATAGGCATCGTCTTGTTGTTATAACTCGTAGCATAGGGCATGGCGAGGGACCTTATGTGTATATATGTCCTGTCGAAGGGCCGATTGAGGACCGAAGGATCCACCGATGCCTCAAAAGATTCCTTCTCCTTCTACTTCTGCAACTCGAGATGACATACTAGCGAATATACCTGCCGCTGACAGGGACAAATATATTACTCCTGATGATGCGGCCACTCCTGAGGGGCCAATTTTTCCAAAGGGGTTGCCATCAGCTATTCCTCTAGGATACACTCCCATAGCCGATGATTCCACATTTCGGGGCCTGGGGGATCTTCCCCTGCCTGAAACTTTTTATTCGACAGAGGATTTTCCAACAAATCCTCTCACTTTTACTGTAACTCCCCACGTCCATTAATGTCACTCACAAAGGGAATGCATTAACTTCCATGGAGGTTTTAAGTGAGTATAGAACAGAAAAATTACAACAAGACAGATAATAACTAGTACTTGGAAATCTAAAACTTCATTTTATTGCAGCGGAAATTAAACATGTTTGTTACATCATAAAACCATAAATCAGAGTCAAGTACAATATCCATCTTCATAAAACAAAAATACATAACCCCATTACACAAATAGCCATTAAAGAAGATAACAAGCTGGACTTTACTTCAATGGTCCAAGCTTTTCCAAAAGAGAGATAGAGCAATCCAATCAAACTCCACTAGAGCTGGGCCCAACCTGAGGACCTAGAGGGGGAAAAAGGATAGAAATGGAGGGGGTCAGACATAAACTCTGGCGAGTATGATAATTCTAACAATACTATTACCAAAATAACTAGACTAAGGCATAAACTGGAAAACAAGGAAATGTCTATGAACTATGGGGTATGGGATAGCAGATAAAGATAACATTAAAGGCACACCTAATTACTAACGAATAATTACTACACTGCACCACACCAGTCACCCTAAAGGTTGATCCCACTTGCTTCACACAAAAACTATATAAATAGCCTTGCGTACCCCAAGCTGACTGCATAGGTGTCGTCTGCCCCTATCTCCACTAGGTGTACCCCACTACCCACTTTCGATCGGCTCCCTACTCGTAGATACCCGTGTTGGCCCCACAGTGGGGTGTATCACTACCCTAAAGTGGCAACCCGATACAACTTGAGAATGCACGGCTTATACCTACACGATGCAACAACGTCTTACCTACCAGCCCGGGTCCACACACGCATATGAAACCCGTTGGACTTGCATTGCCACTGCTACCCCGTTTTGGCCTCTTATAGTCAAACCCAGTACGCGTGTCCCGTCCTCGACTTGAGTCGAGCCCACAAAGATACGTTTGGGTTACTGGTTGAAATGGGCCCCCACAAGCTACACACCTAAGCTTGTCCACTAGTACATCCCACTTAACCCTCTTAGTCATGTTCATTTACATGTGTGTTTGGTTAAGTCTTACTAATCGTATTTCAAATGCCACTAAAGGCACCCACTAGATTCCTCATGCCACCCAAGGCACCTACTTAACCCCCATGTCCCACCTTACATGTTCATCTGGTTAAGTATTTCTTAATTCATTCAGGCCATAACCTCATAAAGACCTCTCACATTAGACTGACATTTATGGCAGCTGGATTTGCCGGGCGGGTCCGGGCAGTCTTACACCATAAAAGAGTCTAACCTCGTGTCTTTACAACTGTTATGCTTTAATTTAGGCCTAGGACCTCTCACATTGGGCTGACATTTGTGACCACTGGATTTGTCGGGCAGGTCCGGGCAAGTTTACGTCACAAACAAGTCCAACCTCGTGTCCTAAGCATTGATTATCACTTATAATCTTTTACCCCAGTTTTAATAATTCCCTATTCAAATTATTAATTAACTCCAATTTTAATGATGTCCATAATTGACTCAATTTTGGCCATCCATTCATGGCATGCAAAATCATATCAATTGCACCCCAACTTTTTAATATTCAATCCTTAATATTAGCCCTACCCCACGTTATACGTTCGCTTATTCAACGCAGAATATACGTTAGACTCGAATAGTCTAACTCGTAGCACAAAGATAAATTATCACATCATATAGACAAGTAAAATAATCTAATCATAATAGGGGTGAAACTTGCATAAACTACACATGTTAAGGATCTAAAGGTGTCAACTTGTTAAATGTCACAATTTATATGATATGATCATAACCCAAATTCGTGTATAAACTTGCATATGGGGTTTTATGCAATATAATGATGGTGTGAACTAGCACCTAATACATAGAATTCACATATGTCATAGCATGATTCTAGATGTCATAATTCTAGATCTAAATAGATGTCATGGCACATGTTCATAATCTTTACTAATCAATCTAAACTTGTGTACATGATTTGTCATCAACATAGCCCAAATAATATCAACATTCTGACTTGATTAACATGAACTAATTAGCATAGATAATCACATCATGACTTTATAACATATATGATTTATCACAATTTAGCATAGAAAATTACAACCTATACAATATCATCATAACATGATTTACAACATACATGATAGCATAAAGTTTACAACAACATATATGATAATCCACATCATTCACTTATAATCCATTCATGACTTAATCTAATTAGTCTAACAATAATCTTGTTAAGATCATCATACTCACAATTAGAAGAGAAAGAGAGTCTTGATTTGCTTTAGAGTTGAGTAGAATTAGGGTTTTCTTCCTTCTTAGTTGGCGGCGGCTACACTGAGTTCCATGGCGGCGGTATGACAGTGGCTATTCTATTTTTCATGTGAATTAGAATGAGAAACTACCTAGGTATTTATAGAGTTTAGGATTCATTTAGACTGTCAGATCAACTCAGAACTAAACTGAACCGTTTAATTTTGCCAACTCAGCCCTAAAGACACATCAGCCAAACCCTAGCCGCCTGGACAGCTCGACACCCAGGTCGACTCCCCAGTCGACCTCGTGGGGGAGGGGGGGTCGACTGTCCAGTTGACTCCCCAGTCAACCTGGGGTGATGGGCGGGAATTTTCCCGCCTAGCCTGTTTGACTTTGAATTTGAAATTTAAATTTTCTGAAATCTGTTTTGAATTTTCTGAAACTTCCGATGGCCATAACTTCTTCATACGAAGTCCAATTCACGCAAACTCGGACTCTATTTCAACCAGAATTCCAAGACGAACACAATGGCGCAACCCGTTTCCTACAATTCTCACGTCTGAGATTAGTTATTCTTTAATTTGTGAATATTAATATTAACAGAACTACGGGGTGTTACATTCTCCCCTCCTTAAAGGATTTCGACCCCGAAATCTTCAAGTCAAGAAGAATGTATATCCTAACATCCAATCGTCCATCTACTCAACCATCAAACACAGGCATCCATTGTCCTTATAGACTTCTAATGCTTTCATGTTTAAATGCACAGTGTTTGTATATGTCCATAACTAATGCAAAATCAGGCGGTCCACTGATTCAGTTGACCTCCTTAATGCAAATCATGATAGTGCCATGCGTCCATTATGTATGCAAAGGTTCCTTAATGCTACATATTATCTCTATATGCGTGCACAATCACCATCTGAATGCAGCATCCATATGATAATACAATCATCATACATCCATTTTACTAAATACATCCATATATATGCAATATGCAATATGAAGTGACCGAGCCGATCTAGTGCCTAATAGTGTGTGTATATGTGTCCACGAGCAACCACTAGCAAACACTTGCATCCACTTTGCATCCATCATACATAACATGTCTCAAACACATGTTTCAACCATAGGACTATCCTAACTAAAGGTCAAAGATACTAGCGAGAGGATACTCTAAAGATAAGATAAGTACAAGGTAAGCGATAAAGGAGAAATTAAAGGACATACCCTCAAAAAGAAAAGGGTACAACGAACGCATCTTCTCTTCTGTCTCCCAAGTAGTGTTGCTCTCATCATCTCCCCATTGTACTTTGACCAGTCTGACTTCTCGATTCCTCAGCTTCTTGATCTCTGACCCAAGAATGCGCGTAGGAGCTCGTCGAATCGTCGCATCACGCTCTATCTCCACCTCTCTAAGCAAGTTCGGCTCTACCACTTCCGCGGTCTCGTGCAAACACCTCCTCAAATGTGATACATGGAATACGTCGTATATACCACTAAGTCTCTCAGGCAACTCCACTCTATACGCCATCTGTACATTCCTCTCCGTAATAGGAAACAGTCCTACAAACCTTGGTGCTAATTTCCCAATGGACCCAAAGCGAACAACGTTCCATAATGGAGACACTTTGATAAAGACCATGTCCCCAACTTCAAACTCAAGATCTGTCCTCCTCTTATCCACATAAGATTTCTGCCTATCTTGCGCTGCTTTCATCCTCCTTCGAATCAAGTCGGTCTTCACCGAAGTCTCCCTAATCATATCGGGCCCAAGTAAGATCTTATCCGTAGATTCCCACCAACATGTAGGTGAACGACAAGGTCGTCCATAAAGAGCTTTGAAAGGTGCCATGCCAATGCTGGACTGAAAGCTGTTATTATATGCGAACTCCACCAATGGAAGATGCTCTTCCCACGTACCCCCAAAGTCTAGGATACATAGCCTCAACAGGTCCTCTAGAATACGATTCACCCTCTCGGTTTGGTCGTCCGTCTGAGGATGATATGCGGTGCTCAAACATAACTGAGTCCCTACCGCTTCTTGTAAGCTCTTCCAAAATTCGCTAGTGAAAATAGGATCGTGGTCGCTCACTATGCTAGAAGGAACACCATGCAAACGAACTATCTCTCAGACGTATACAGAAGCTAACCATGGAGCAGTCCTCTTACTCTTCACGGGAATGAAATGGGCGCTCTTAGTAAGTCTATCTACTATAACCCAATTTCCCGTATTACCCTTCCTTGATCGCGGTAATCCGTCAATAAAGTCCATCGAGACGCTTTCCCACTTCCATTGTGGGACCTCCAATGGATGAAGCAACCCACCGGGTTTCTTTTGCTCCGCTTTTACTTGTTGGCACACCAAGCATCTAGCGACATACTCGGCCACATCTTTCTTCATACCGGCCCAAAAGAAAACTCGCTTCATGTCTTTGTACATCTTGTCCCCGCCGGGATGAATGGTCATCTTCGAACGATGTGCATCATCAAGAATGGTCTTCCTTCCTCCAGAAGTGACACTTAGAAAATTTAGCTTTAAGGTTATGCGCTCGTAGGGTCTCCAACACTTCCCTAAGATGTAGGGCATGCTCTTCTTCATCCTTAGAAAAGATCAAGATGTTGTCTACAAAGACTACCATGAATTTGTTAAGGTACTCCCTAAACACCCTACTCATCAAATCAACAAAGTATGCGGGGGCGTTTGTCAAACCGAAGGGCATCACTAGCCATTCATAGAAACCGTCCGGAGTCCTAAAGGCAGTCTTGTCAATACTATCCTCAGCCACTCTCAACTGATGGAAACCAGTGGCTAAGTCCAACTGCGAAAACACTGAGGCGCCAACTAACTGATCGAAGAGATCGTCAATCCTCGGCAGTGGGTGTCTGTTTTTCTTAGTAAGTTTATTAATTTCTCTATAGTCCACACAAAGTCTAAGGGACCCATCCGCCTTCGTGGCAAATACTACTGGAGCACCCCACTCCGATATACTTCGTCTTATGAACCCCTTCTCAAGCAACTCCTTCACCTGCTTATTGAGTTCCCTCCTTTCACGTGGAGCCATGTGGCGTACTGGCAAAGATACTGGTTTCGCATTATCCACAAGATATATTCGAAAATCTATCTCCCGCTTCGGAGGCAAGCCCTTCACCTCCTCAAACACATCCGAATACTCTCGGACCACTCTAACAGATCGTAGATTTTCCACCGACGCGTCAAGCGATTCTAAATAACTTAGCATAACAGAATCTATGGGATTACAAAAGATTTCGAGAGCATTACCAAGGCGAGTCATGAGCCTAACTACTCTCATTTCACAATCAAGAACGGCCCCATTTCTGGATAACCAATCCATCCCTAAAATTAGCCCATAGCCTGTGAAGCCCAAAACATAAGCATCACATCTAAACTCAATGCTAAGTATAGAAATTTTCAAATCCAAACACATCATAGACAAATAAGCTGAGCCCCCAATTGGATTCGAAACAACTAAGGGATCCTCTACTAAACTGGTGTTTAAGTGCAGTGATTCAACTAATGATGTAGAGATAAACGAATGCGATGCGCCCGAATCAAATAAGGTACGGACAGGATGATCAAACAGAAAAACTAAGCTTTCAACAGAAATTGTTCTACCTCGTTCTTGCAGCGGTGGGACCGCGAGAGCCTTAACTTGTCCCCTTGCCTTCCCTGGTGCCATAAGAGCCTGCACCTGTCCTCCCGAGGTAGACCCTGCCCTCGGCCCCTTCTTTGGGCAGTCCTTCACTAGATGTCCCGCATCGCCATAGTGAAAACAGCCAGTCTTCTTTTTCTTTCGGCAATCCTTGCTGAGATGGCCTGGTGTCCCACAGTTAAAGCATTTCTTCTTTCCCTTGCCATTATTGTCTTTACCACCCTTCTTGTTTTGCTGTTGTGGTTTCTTCTGATCCCCTTTCTTCTCGGGTGCCTTATCAGCTTTAGCGCCTTTCTCCTCGTGCATGAGTGCCATGTCTACTAGCTTCTCAAAGGTGGCCACCATAGGGTTGTGGGTCATAGCCAACCCTTGCAACAGTTCATTCAATCCATTAATGAACCTCAGAGCCTTCTTCTCCGGCGTGTTTACTAAGTCCAAGCCAAACCTTGCTAACTGATTAAATTTGTTGACATATTCTTTCACTGATGAGCTTCCTTGCTTTAATGTCAAGAACCTTTCCATATATAGATTCTCTTCTGCCCTTGAGAGAAACTTTGCCACAAACCTACGCCTGAAATCTGCCTAAGAATCAACAGGACGCTCCCCATTAGTGACCTCCCACCAAAACGAGGCCTCTCCCTTCATTAACCAAGCTGCTAATTTGACTTTCCTCCCTTCTTCTACTTCAAAGATTTCTAGCTGTTCTTCCACCTCCTTAAGCCAATCTCTAGCTTCCACAAACGTTTCTGACCCTTGAAAGGGTTTTTCACCCATAGCATTAAATTCCTTGCACGACTTTGCAAAAGTATCAGCGCGAGGAGGAGGAGGAGCGGGTGCAACTGGTGGTGGAGGAACATTGGCTGGACCTGCAGCGGCCCTAGCCTCTAATAACCTCCTATACCATCCTGGTATCGTTACACCGTCCGGAAGGTTAAGATCTTCAGCCATGCTGAAACGAAAAAGGAAAGATTCAAAATGGAGATTTCGAAAGATAAAGATATGGCTATTGGGGATTATGTTTTTCTTAAAAACTTTCCTCTTTAAATTACTCATTAAGACATGTTTTTGAAAGCACTTCTTCCAAAAATACTCTAGAAAAATAGTTTTTCTAAAAATTTTATCTGTTCTAGTAACCTTAAGCTCTGATACCACGTGTAACACCCCACGTCCATTAATGTCGCTCACAAAGGGAATGCATTAACTTCCATGGAGGTTTTAAGTGAATATAGAACAGAAAAATTACAACAAGACAGATAATAAGTAGTACTTGGAAATCTAAAACTTCATTTTATTGCAGCGGAAATTAAACATGTTTGTTACATCATAAAACCATAAATCAGAGTCAAGTACAATATCCATCTTCATAAAACAAAATACAAAACCCCATTACATAAATAGCCATTAAAGAAGATAACAAGCTGGACTTTACTTCAATGGTCCATGCTTTTCCAAAAGAGAGATAGAGCAATCCAATCAAACTCCACTAGAGTTGGGCCCAACCTGAGGACCTGGAGGGGGAAAAAGGATAGAAATGGAGGGGGTCAGACATAAAGTCTGGCGAGTATGATAATTCTAACAATACTATTACCAAAATAACTAGACTAAGGCATAAACTGGAAAACAACGAAATGTCTATGAACTATGGGGTATGGGAGAGCAGATAAAGATAACGTTAAAGGCACACCTAATTACTAACGAATAATTACTACACTACACCGCACCAGTCACCCTAAAGGTTGATCCCACTTGCTTCACACAGAAACTATATAAATAGCCTTGCGTACCCCTAGCTGACTACATAGGTGCCGTCTGACCCTATCTCCACCAGGTGTACCCCACTACCCACCTTCGATCGGCTCCCTACTCCTAGATACCCGTGCTGGCCCCATAGTGGGGTGTATCACTCCCCTAAAGTGGCAACCCGATACAACTTGAGAATGCACGGCTTATACATACACGATGCAACAACGTCTTACCTACCAGCCCGGGTCCACACACGCATATGAAACCCGTTGGACTTGCGTTGCCACCGCTACCCCGTTTTGGCCTCTTATAGTCAAACCCAGTACGCGTGTCCCGTCCTCGACTTGGGTCGAGCCCACAAAGATACGTTTGGGTTACTGGTTGAAATGGGCCCCCATAAGCTACCCACCTAAGCTTGTCCACTAGTACATCCCACTTAACCCTCTTAGTCATGTTCATTTACATGTGTGTTTGGTTAAGTCTTACTAATCGTATTTCAAATGCCACTAAAGGCACCCACTAGATTCCTCATGCCACCCAAGGCACATACTTAACCCCCATGTCCCACCTTACATGTTCTGTAACAACTCGTATTTCGATAACATGTTAAAACGACAATCAAGGCAGAATTTAATTTTAAATCAAGGCAGAATTAAAGTCTTGGTCGGGTCTGATGGGCCTGTGACGATTTCTGTGGTCTAGATTAATCCTAGATCTAATCCTATGGCCTAAAACTATCCTAATCTCTATAAAAAGACCCTAAACCTAACCTAAATCCCTAAAAATCAAACCTAGCAACTAAGTGCTGCCAAAATCAATCTTGATCATGGCCTCCATCTCCAATCCCTAGAGCCTATGCACTCAAATCGAGTTCAAATCAAAAGGTGCAAGCTTGCTACACCAAATCAAGGCCAAATCAACATTGCTATGCGAGTTCCATGACGATTCTTCAACAAAGGAGGCACCTTTCTTAGCCAAGATGATTCATGCTTCTTTCCCTAGGCCTAACTAGGTAAGTTCTAGCTACTTTTAGATGGAAACGGTAGTTTTGATAATGACATGGGATAAAATGAGGCTAAACATGATTATGCGAACCTATATGAACCTTACCATGCCTCTTGTGTTCATATTTATGATCTTAGGCCATGTGAGTAACTTAATCATGCCTCTCATGCTATGCATAACCTAGTTTAACTTGCAAGCTTGGATCTTTATGCATGAAATGCTAGCATGAACCTTTAGGAACCACTTTACTTGTGAAACATTGGCTAAGACAAGATTTTGGGGCTTATGCATGTTTATGAACCCAAACCCCTTATGCTAACATGCAAGTTTGTGGCCAAATCCTTTATGAGATTATGCATGCTCGTGGCCAATCCCCTCTTTTAAGTTGTGCATGTTTATGGCCAAACCCTTTTTGATAATATGCATGTTTGTGGCCAAATTACCTTATGACACTATGCATGTTTATGGCCAATCCCTTTATGATGTTATGCATGTGGAAGCCAAGCCCTTTTTGGCATCATGCATGTTTTGAGACCAACATGTGACATAGTATCCTTACTATGTTGACTCGCTTTGCTTGTGTTGGGAAAACACGATTTTGGGTAGTTAGATAATCATGAACATGTCGCAAAATCTTAACTTGAATATGACATGTGTTTATACTTGAAAATATGACTTGAAAGATAACATGGAAGATGACATGTAAGTATGCATAAAAACATGAGCTTGGGAATTTACCTATTAAGTTAGGTCTACCCTTTGGGAATTTACCTATTAAGTTAGGTCTACCTAAATGCTTGAAAACTTGTAACATGTTTTGGAAACATGATGAACTTAGATAATATAAGTGTGGCCAACTCGAGGTTGGGTTGAGTTTGCAACGTAAAACTACCCGGAACCGACCGGCCTAACTAGTAGTTGCAAACAATAGGACCCAATGTGAGAAGTTGGTCATGTCGCGCTTAAGACCCGAGGTTAGACTAGGTTGTGGTGTAAATCTACCCGTACCCGCCCGGCTTAACTAGTAACCACAACAAGGTCTAATGTGAGAGGTTGAGGGTGCATTAATTAAATTAATGCCACATAATAGGGTTAAGTTAATTTGATTAATGAGGCTTAACCAAATATGATATGGACAAATGGGTTAAGTAATTTGATTAGGCTAATGATACTTAACAAAACATGATAAGCTTGGGTAGGTTAAGTAACTTGATTTGCCTAATGACACTTGACCATTTTTATACGACTAGTGGACGGGATTAAGTTAACCAACACTTAATCAATCCAACACGATAACGTGATAAGGTTAAGTAAATTTTCTTAATGACACTTAACCGTATAATACAGTTAATGGATAGGGTTAAGATTAGGCTTAACTAATCTGAACATGGTAATCGGATGGGGTTAAGTTAGCCTAGACTTAATTAATCCAACTTGGTAATTTAATGGGGTTAAGTTAAACACTTAACTAATTTAACACGATGATTTGATGAGGTTAAGTGACCTATACTTAACCAATCTAACTCGTTAATTTGATGAGGTTAAGTTAATCTATACTTAACCAATCTAACGTGAAAACATGATAAGGCTAAGTCACGAATCACTTGAATACGCTTGACCGATTTGACTCGGTAATTTGACAAGGTCAAGTTAATTTATATAATTAACCAATCTAAAATGATAATTAGACGAGGTTAAGTTATGGATTGCTTAATATACTTAGCCAACTTGACACCTGGTTTGTAGGGTTAAGTCTTGGACGTGGATACTTAGCCAATTTTGACATGGTTTGTAGACGGGCTAAGTTAGGAACTTAAGTGACCCTTAACCCATTAGATAAACCCTAATTCGGAGGATTAGGTAAATAACCATAGTTAACCAGGATTATGGAAATAAGGCTAAGTGGTAAACCTTAGTTAAGGGAAACTAAGTAATAATTCTTAGTCAAGGAAATTTGGACCATTTCTTAGATAGATTAGTAACCCGATACGTTAGGTCAACGTTTAAGTATGCGTATAGGAGCAGGCTATCTGATTTAGATAAAGGCTCCAACGAACTGGGTAACGAAGCAGCGGCTTCGGGGAACGTGAGGATATTCTTGGGATCCCTCTGTGAGCTGCCAGGTCATTATACTAGGCTCACGAGAGGTTGAGGTCTGCGGTAGAAGAACCAAGAATATGCCTTGGTTGCTATGCGAGCGACCTAAAGACTGGGGTGGATAGCAGTGAGTCGGCGAATACATAAGGTGCCCGAGATAGCAAGTTCGTCGATCATCTACCATCTTGAGTCAAGCGTGTACGTACGGAAAGGCAGGGAACACCCAACAGACCACAATTTGCTGTCTAATTATGGGTGAGGTAGGCCGTAGGATATGGGCTGGCCGGAGTGTAGTTCTCATGCAAGATTTTCTCTTGTGTTGCCTTTCACTAGTTGAGGGAGGGGTCTCGTGGGACCATAGCCACGTGTAGAAAAGCAGACCTTAGTATCTGCATCGGCAGATAAATCTAAAGCTCCCGACCGAGTCCTGTATTTCTTGTTTTGCCCTGTGACAGGACTCGGATGGCACGATGTGATACATGTGCATACAGTTATAGAAAAACGATTCACGATGATGGCGTGGGAAAAAGGGCGCGGTTGAGGGTTAGCGTAATCCCTAGTGGCCTAGGTGGTTTAACCCAAACCAAAATACGAAAGCGTGCAATAGGTAAGCGTAATCCCTAGTGGTGCTAGGTGGCGTAAATCCTAGCAGTTCAAACGATGATTTATATGGAAGAGCCTAGCTAGAACAAGGGTGACAGTCCAAACGATTTCTAGGATAATACGACATGAGGAAGCCCGTACGAGGTACGGCAAAGGACTGAACTTATATACATGGAAAGAAACATATGATTTGAGTAACCTATATATGCGATATTAGGTTGACATGGACCATTACACGACTTTGAGCACGGGACATTCATGGTTAACACATGACGCGGGTAGGGATACTAGTACGAGAGGTGCAAAGCAAATATACATGTTAGAACTAGGAAGAATATACATAATAGATACCGTGGGAGGTTAGACGGGGTAGATACCATGGGATAATGTACTCGATAGAAATCTGACGATGTGACACCTTGACTTATCATAACACCGTAGTTTATCATGATACCTTAATTTACCTTGCCGTAGTAGTTCAACCGGCTACCCTGGTTTATCTATCTTGTAGTTATCCTTATGTTTACTTTCAGTTTATGCATGTCATGTTACTTTTACCTGTTTTTATACTGGAAGTAGATAGGACTTACTCAGTCTTTTTGACTGACCCGTTTTGTTTCGCCTCTTTTCTTCCGTTTCCCCCCCAGGTTTCAGGGAGGAAACAATGCTGTGTAGTTCGGACTTCTTCTGCTTGAAGGTCATCATGGATGGCTTGGACTTCTCTTGGCTATGGCTACTTTACTGTTTTTACTTGGGGAATAATTTATATAAAAAGTCTTTATGCTTCTTTACTATTGCAAGACAGGTTTTGTTGTACTCTGATGTAAAAGGCCTTAGACCTTATTCATTCATGTTATGAAAGTTTGATTTTACTTCCGCTATTTTATATGTTCTGTCTTGTGATATTTCTGTGCATGTTTACCAATAATGCCCCTCTAAAGCTAGTGCATTCCTTTGCGAGTGACCCTAGCGGAGGCGGGGTGTTACATTTGGTATCAGAGCAGAAGGTTACCAGACTGGGCAAAAGTTTTTAAAGACCTTCTGAAAACTATTTGAAAATCGTTTATAAAGAAGCATTTTTTAAGAAAATTTTCTTTTAAAAAGAAAAAGGCTATTCCCCAAAGGCCATTAGCACTATCCTGGTTTCCTTGATTGAATCTCTTTTCCTTTCTTTCCTCCATCTGTAGTCACAGTGGTTTTAACTGCGACTAGTCTTTTCCATCTTCGAAAGTGCTTTCCATGCGATGGAGGCTGTTCTCGGGAGACCAGTGGCCACGTTATAAGAAAGGATAGTGAGAAAGAGGATAAAGGATACGAGTTTAAGAATGAGCAACTTGTTGGTATGGCTCAACTCAGAATGAGAGAGAAAGATGAACAATGAAACCCATGACGAGAGAGTACCTTTGGCATGGTGGAACGGGACGGATGGTTAAGTATCATGGGACAAGGACAAGATCATCGGGAGGGCAGTAGTATGCTCTCATTTCTAGGGTGCCTCGGAAGGAGGGTAACGATCTTGTTAAAGGTTTAGCTTTTCTTCTCTATCATCCTGTCGGGACTTTGTTTTGATCACCGCATCTTTTAAGTCCGCTTCGATAGTTGAGTCTCTGCACCTTAGTACTAGCGTAGTAGAGGATCCCGTTTTTGTCTCAAGTCCTATTGGAAGATCGGTCCATTTACTCATGGCTTGTTTGGATTTGAGAATGTCTATATCAAGTGTTGAGCTTGGAAATAATGCTTATGTTTATAAGTTGCGGATGGATTCTAGGGGTAAAGTGGTTATCCAGTAAGGGATACCATTCTCGGTTTTAGAAAGAGGGTGGTTGGATTCTTGACTTGCCTTGGTGATACCCTCGAAGTCTCGTGTGACCCTTTTTGGGTTCTGTCATGGTTAGTTACCTAGAATCCCGAGATGCATTTGTTGGTAATCCGTTCAAATAGGATCCGCCGCTAAGGCGGATGGTTCGTTTCGATTATGCATGAGTTATGGGAATCACCCTAGTAAGAACTCTTGGCAACATGGATTGGCATCGGAAAACGAGATCCAGAATTCACTGGTGAATTTTGGAGAGCTTGCATGAGTACGCAGATATGTTTGAGCCAAGCATACTAGGGAAAGAATAAGTGAAACGAGAGGCGGCAGTGAAATGAGTTCCACTCACACCTTGGAAATAGGAATCAAGAAGCTACGAAATCGCAAAGTTAAAGGACGGTCAAGGCACAATGGAATTGAGCTCAAGGAAATACGACTTTAATGGTCAAAGACTAGATACACGCATGATATCTCTTTTTGGGAGTATATCCTTGATCCCTGTTTTCTGTAGAGCTTACTTGTAGGCTATCTTTTGTGGACATCCTCTCGATCCTATTTTCTGTTACAAACCCCATAAGGAGTTTGTCTTGTTTATCTTCTCGACCCTGTTTCAGGGAATCCTAGGTAGAACCCCATGGATGTAAACATGTATTTGAAACATGTTATGGTTGATATGGTTGCAAATGGTTGCAAGTGGTTGCTCGTGGATGCGCGAATTTACATTAGATATTAGCTCGACTCGGTCACATTTCATATTGCATATGCACGAGTATTTATACTTGTTTATGGATGAAATTGAATGTGTTATCATGCGGTTGCTGCATATGAATGAATGATTGTGCACGCATATAGTATCTATATGACTAGGACTATTTGCATACATGTTGGATTCATGGCACTTAACATATCTTGCATTAGAAAGATCATTCAGGCCTGATCATTAGCATTAGCTAAGGATCATATACACACACTCGTTGCATGTATTCATACAGCATTAGAAATCATCTAAGGACGATGGTTGCTTGTGGATGATGTTTTGAGTAGATGGATGATGGATGGTAGGATATGTTCTTCCTAACTTGGAGATTTCGGGGACGAAATCCTAAAAGGTGGGGAGAATGTAACAACTCGTATTTCGATAACATGTTAAAACGACAATCAAGGCAGAATTTAATTTTAAATTCTGAATCAAATGGAACAGGCTATGCCATTGCGTTCGTCTCGGAAAAATACGCGAAATAGAGTCCGAGTTTTCGAGAATCGGAATCCGTATGACCAAGTTATGATCCATCGAAGTTTTCAGGGTTTTCAAGTTTGAAAATCACCTAGGAAGTTCAAGTTTTGGGGTAGGCGGGAATTTTCCCGCCAAAGCCCATGTCGACAGGGGAGTCGACAGGGCTGTCGACACCCCTGGACCCCAAGTCGACAGGGCTGTCGACTTGGGTGTCGACTGGGTCCAAAACACAATTTCGTGTTTTGTGGCCTGGTGCACCTGGATGCAGTCTTGGTCTGGTCTGATGGGCCTGTGACGATTTCTGTGGTCTAGATTAATCCTAGATCTAATCTTATGGCCTAAAACTATCCTAATCTCTATAAAAAGACCCTAAACCTAACCTAAATCCCTAAAAATCAAACCTAGCAACTAAGTGCTGCCAAAATCAATCTTGATCATGGCCTCCATCTCCAATCCCTAGAGCCTATGCACTCAAATCGAGTTCAAATCAAAAGGTGCAAGCTTGCTACACCAAATCAAGGCCAAATCAACATTGCTATGCGAGTTCCATGACGATTCTTCAACAAAGGAGGCACCTTTCTTAGCCAAGATGATTCATGCTTCTTTCCCTAGGCCTAACTAGGTAAGTTCTAGCTACTTTTAGATGGAAACGGTAGTTTTGATAATGACATGGGATAAAATGAGGCTAAACATGATTATGCGAACCTATATGAACCTTACCATGCCTCTTGTGTTCATATTTATGATCTTAGGCCATGTGAGTAACTTAATCATGCCTCTCATGCTATGCATAACCTAGTTTAACTTGCAAGCTTGGATCTTTATGCATGAAATGCTAGCATGAACCTTTAGGAACCACTTTACTTGTGAAACATTGGCTAAGACAAGATTTTGGGGCTTATGCATGTTTATGAACCCAAACCCCTTATGCTAACATGCAAGTTTGTGGCCAAATCCTTTATGAGATTATGCATGCTCGTGGCCAATCCCCTCTTTTAAGTTGTGCATGTTTATGGCCAAACCCTTTTTGATAATATGCATGTTTGTGGCCAAATTACCTTATGACACTATGCATGTTTATGGCCAATCCCTTTATGATGTTATGCATGTGGAAGCCAAGCCCTTTTTGGCATCATGCATGTTTTGAGACCAACATGTGACATAGTATCCTTACTATGTTGACTCGCTTTGCTTGTGTTGGGAAAACACGATTTTGGGTAGTTAGATAATCATGAACATGTCGCAAAATCTTAACTTGAATATGACATGTGTTTATACTTGAAAATATGACTTGAAAGATAACATGGAAGATGACATGTAAGTATGCATAAAAACATGAGCTTGGGAATTTACCTATTAAGTTAGGTCTACCCTTTGGGAATTTACCTATTAAGTTAGGTCTACCCAAATGCTTGAAAACTTGTAACATGTTTTGGAAACATGATGAACTTAGATAATATAAGTGTGGCCAACTCGAGGTTGGGTTGAGTTTGCAACGTAAAACTACCCGGAACCGACCGGCCTAACTAGTAGTTGCAAACAATAGGACCCAATGTGAGAAGTTGGTCATGTCGCGCTTAAGACCCGAGGTTAGACTAGGTTGTGGTGTAAATCTACCCGGACCCGCCCGGCTTAACTAGTAACCACAACAAGGTCTAATGTGAGAGGTTGAGGGTGCATTAATTAAATTAATGCCACATAATAGGGTTAAGTTAATTTGATTAATGAGGCTTAACCAAATATGATATGGACAAATGGGTTAAGTAATTTGATTAGGCTAATGATACTTAACAAAACATGATAAGCTTGGGTAGGTTAAGTAACTTGATTTGCCTAATGACACTTGACCATTTTTATACGACTAGTGGACGGGATTAAGTTAACCAACACTTAATCAATCCAACACGATAACGTGATAAGGTTAAGTAAATTTTCTTAATGACACTTAACCGTATAAACAGTTAATGGATGGGGTTAAGATTAGGCTTAACTAATCTGAACATGGTAATCGGATGGGGTTAAGTTAGCCTAGACTTAATTAATCCAACTTGGTAATTTAATGGGGTTAAGTTAAACACTTAACTAATTTAACACGATGATTTGATGAGGTTAAGTGACCTATACTTAACCAATCTAACTCGTTAATTTGATGAGGTTAAGTTAATCTATACTTAACCAATCTAACGTGAAAACATGATAAGGCTAAGTCACGAATCACTTGAATACGCTTGACCGATTTGACTCGGTAATTTGACAAGGTCAAGTTAATTTATATAATTAACCAATCTAAAATGATAATTAGACGAGGTTAAGTTATGGATTGCTTAATATACTTAGCCAACTTGACACCTGGTTTGTAGGGTTAAGTCTTGGACGTGGATACTTAGCCAATTTTGACATGGTTTGTAGACGGGCTAAGTTAGGAACTTAAGTGACCCTTAACCCATTAGATAAACCCTAATTCGGAGGATTAGGTAAATAACCATAGTTAACCAGGATTATGGAAATAAGGCTAAGTGGTAAACCTTAGTTAAGGGAAACTAAGTAATAATTCTTAGTCAAGGAAATTTGGACCATTTCTTAGATAGATTAGTAACCCGATACGTTAGGTCAACGTTTAAGTATGCGTATAGGAGCAGGCTATCTGATTTAGATAAAGGCTCCAACGAACTGGGTAACGAAGCAGCGGCTTCGGGGAACGTGAGGATATTCTTGGGATCCCTCTGTGAGCTGCCAGGTCATTATACTAGGCTCACGAGAGGTTGAGGTCTGCGGTAGAAGAACCAAGAATATGCCTTGGTTGCTATGCGAGCGACCTAAAGACTGGGGTGGATAGCAGTGAGTCGGCGAATACATAAGGTGCCCGAGATAGCAAGTTCGTCGATCATCTACCATCTTGAGTCAAGCGTGTACGTAAGGAAAGGCAGGGAACACCCAACAGACCATAATTTGCTATCTAATTATGGGTGAGGTAGGCCGTAGGATATGGGCTGGCCGGAGTGTAGTTCTCATGCAAGATTTTCTCTTGTGTTGCCTTTCACTAGTTGAGGGAGGGGTCTCGTGGGACCATAGCCACGTGTAGAAAAGCAGACCTTAGTATCTGCATCGGCAGAAAAATCTAAAGCTCCCGACCGAGTCCTGTATTTCTTGTTTTTCCCTGTGACAGGACTCGGATGGCACGATGTGATACATGTGCATACAGTTATAGAAAAACGATTCACGATGATGGCGTGGGAAAAAGGGCGCGGTTGAGGGTTAGCGTAATCCCTAGTGGCCTAGGTGGTTTAACCCAAACCAAAATACGAAAGCGTGCAATAGGTAAGCGTAATCCCTAGTGGTGCTAGGTGGCGTAAATCCTAGCAGTTCAAACGATGATTTATATGGAAGAGCCTAGCTAGAACAAGGGTGACAGTCCAAACGATTTCTAGGATAATACGACATGAGGAAGCCCGTACGAGGTACGGCAAAGGACTGAACTTATATACATGGAAAGAAACATATGATTTGAGTAACCTATATATGCGATATTAGGTTGACATGGACCATTACACGACTTTGAGCACGGGACATTCATGGTTAACACATGACGCGGGTAGGGATACTAGTACGAGAGGTGCAGAGCAAATATACATGTTAGAACTAGGAAGAATATACATAATAGATACCGTGGGAGGTTAGACGGGGTAGATACCTTGGGATAATGTACTCGATAGAAATCTGACGATGTGATACCTTGACTTATCATAACACCGTAGTTTATCATGATACCTTAATTTACCTTGCCGCAGTAGTTCAACCGGCTACCCTGGTTTATCTATCTTGTAGTTATCCTTATGTTTACTTTCAGTTTATGCATGTCATGTTACCTTTACCTGTTTTTATACTGGAAGTAGATAGGACTTACTCAGTCTTTTTGACTGACCCGTTTTGTTTCGCCTCTTTTCTTCCGTTTCCCCCCCCCCCCAGGTTTCAGGGATGAAACAATGCTGTGTAGTTCGGACTTCTTCTGCTTGAAGGTCATCATGGATGGCTTGGACTTCTCTTGGCTATGGCTACTTTACTGTTTTTACTTGGGGAATAATTTATATAAAAAGTCTTTATGCTTCTTTACTATTGCAAGACAGGTTTTGTTGTACTCTGATGTAAAAGGCCTTAGACCTTATTCATTCATGTTATGAAAGTTTGATTTTACTTCCGCTATTTTATATGTTCTGTCTTGTGATATTTCTGTGCATGTTTACCAATAATGCCCCTCTAAAGCTAGTGCATTCCTTTGCGAGTGACCCTAGCGGAGGCGGGGTGTTACATGTTCATCTGGTTAAGTATTTCTTAATTCATTCAGGCCATAACCTCATAAAGACCTCTCACATTAGACTGGCATTTATGGCAGCTGGATTTGCCGGGCGGGTCCGGGCAGTCTTACACCATAAAAGAGTCTAACCTCGTGTCTTTACAACTGTTATGCTTTAATTTAGGCCTAGGACCTCTCACATTGGGCTGACATTTGTGACCACTGGATTTGCCGGGCGGGTTCGGGCAGGTTTACGTCACAAACGAGTCCAACCTCGTGTCCTAAGCATTGATTATCACTTATAATCTTTTACCCCACTTTTAATAATTCCCTATTCAAATTATTAATTAACTCCAATTTTAATGATGTCCATAATTGACTCAATTATGGCCATCCATTCATGGCATGCAAAATCATATCAATTGCACCCCAACTTCTTAATATTCAATCCTTAATATTACCCCTACCCTACGTTATACGTTCGCTTATTCAACGCAGAATATATGTTAGACTCGAATAGTCTAACTCATAGAACAAAGATAAATTATCACAACATATAGACAATAAAATAATCTAATCATAATAGGGGTGAAACTTGCATAAACTACACATGTTAAGGATCTAAAGGTGTCAACTTGTTAAATGTCACAATTTACATGATATGATCATAACCCAAATTCGTGTATAAACTTGCATATGGGGTTTTATGCAACATAATGATGGTGTGAACTAGCACCTAATACATAGAATTCACATATGTCATAGCATGATTCTAGATGTCATAATTCTAGATCTAAATAGATGTCATGGCATATGTTCATAATCTTTACTAATCAATCTAAACTTGTGTACATGATTTGTCATCAACATAGCCCAAATAATATCAACATTATGACTTGATTAACATGAACTAATTAGCATAGATAATAACATCATGACTTTATAACATGTATGATTTATCACAATTTAGCATAGAAAATTACAACCTATACAATATCATCATAGCATGATTTACAACATACATGATAGCATAAAGTTTACAACAACATATATGATAATCCACATCATTCACTTATAATCCATTCATGACTTAATCTAATTAGTCTAACAATAATCTTGTTAAGATCATCATACTCACAATTAGAAGAGAAAGAGAGTCTTGATTTTCTTTAGAGTTGAGTAGAATTAGGGTTTTCTTCTTTCTTAGTTGGCGGCGGCTACACTGAGTTCCATGGCGGCGGTATGACGGTGGCTATTCTATTTTTCATGTGAATTAGAATGAGAGACTACCTAGGTATTTATAGAGTTTAGGATTCATTTAGACCGTCAGATCAACTCAGAACTAAACTGAACCGTTTAATTTTGCCAACTCATCCCTAAAGACACATCAGCCAAACCCTAGCCGCCTGGACAGGTCGACACCCAGGTCGACTCCCCAGTCGACCTGGGGGGGGGGGGGGTCGACTGCCCAGTCGACTCCCCAGTCGACCTGGGGTGCTGGGCGGGAATTTTCCCGCCTAGCCTGTTTGACTTCGAATTTGAAATTTAAATTTTCTGAAATCTGTTTTGAATTTTCTGAAACTTCCGATGGCCATAACTTCTTCATACGAAGTCCAATTCACGCAAACTCGGACTCTATTTCAACTAGAATTCCGAGACGAACACAATGGTGCAACCCGTTTCCCATAATTCTCACGTCTGAGATTAGTTATTCTTTAATTTGTGAATATTAATATTAACAAAACTATGGGGTGTTACATTTACTTCCAAGAGATTACTCCTGTAAACGCCGGGGAGACTATCAATCCAGGCTCTGGTCTGTTTGGGGGGGTACATCACTTAGGATACACATGGCACTCTAGCAATGCAAGTCACAGCACTTGAGCTTTATGCTAATGTTGATCTTAATATTCTTTTCATTTCTTCTTATAGGTCAAATGGGGAGGCATCGATATCATATGCGAGATGTTCGTTCGAGTATGCCCCCGATAAATCCCGATGATAAGCATGATCAGTATGAGAGTAGGGGTAGAGACGATAGGAGGGATCGACTTCCAAAGCCTTACCGACCTTCCCGTTCTCGATCTTCACACCACAGAGGTTCAGAAAAACATAAAAGTCATCCTTCAGATCATGAGAAAGACAAGCATAGTAGTAAGCCTCCTGTTCCATCTAAGGGCACGATTCCTCATAATGGTACTTCATAAAGTGTTTTTGATCCCAAAGGGAAACAACCAGAATCGGGGAAAGATTCTGGGAAGAAACGACCCACAACGAAGCTATCTCGTCGCACTATTGACATAACTACCACAAGACCGGTCATTTGCAATAACGAGAATCAGGTTAGACTGGAAGTTATGAGGCAGCAATTTCTCGAACACCATTTCGGACACATGCACTTTGTCGCAAAACTCCAACTGGTAAAATCTGATTGGGCCAATGATGTCAAGGCTACTATAGATTTCGTGGATGAACAATATAAGGAGATGAAGAAGTATGCCAAGACTCTTTCTAAAATCATTAGTGATCTGATGGCAGACATAAAAACCATGGCCGACGCTGCTGAGTATGATGCAAGGGCCATTGAAAACTGTAAGAAAGATCTAGAGGATGCCCAAGCTAAGCTTTCTCTTGTACAATGCGATGCGAATAACTATAAGAAGCAGCTCGAGAAATTACAAAAGCGCTATCATTCCGAGCTTGAATCCCATAGTCAGGAGCGGATAGATTTAAAGAAGCAGTCCGAGAATGCCAAATCTGAGAATGTTCCTCTTGCTCAAGAGAGGGCAAATTTAGCCAAAAAGAATACAGAGCTTGAGACTAAGTTATTGGAAGCTGAGACGAGGGAAACTCTTGCTGAAGGAAATGTAAATACGGCTTTGCAGCAAGTGGAGGAAGTCAACGAACAACTGAAAGATGCTCCAAGGGAGATTGAAAAGAGTGGTGAAACCATGTTCGGATTTTTTGTTCAAGTGATTCGTCACCGAAACCTTTCTTGGCTGAAGGACTATCCCACTCCCCTTATGTATGCATGGGACCAACTGGTCAAATGGGAGAAAGCAGAACTCGGACTGGATTCGATTGACGAAAACAAACTTATGGAGACATTCCTTAGGAGTGAGGAACCAGCACGCTTGGCCGAAGGGTGTAGACTTATCGCTGCTGCCATGGAGGAAGAGAAGCATGAGGCCAAAGGAAAAAATACCATCGAAGCCGGCTCCTCTTCTGCTACACCTGAGGTCATTGGAGTAGAGGGATATGACCCAGAAAGGCCAGGAATTCCCGAGGCTTTTCTTTTGTCTCCTATAACCGAGTCTACCTCCGATGTTACTGCTGCTCAAGTTGAGAAGTCTGTTGAAGGTATTTCTACCTTTTTGCCTCAATTCATCAAAGCTATTTCAACCTTTGGTCATATTATCAGACAGACTATTAAAGACCCCATGTTTTCTCCTGAATTAATAACTGTTGCTTCACACTTTGTTGGTACTAAGCCAATTAAAAGGGACGACGATTCACAAAAGACATCTCCAGGTAAAAAGTCTACTGAAGAGACCTAGAAGAAATAGGATAAAGTCGCTGCTACAGAACCTGAGAAGGATGACGAGGGCAAGAGAAAGGAGGTTGTCGACAAGGCTCCCGTACCATCTAACACCGAAACTCCTCATGATGATGAAATAATAGCTGCTTTGAAGGATGACGGTGGTAATGATGGGCATGATGAAGACCCCGATGTTACTATTACTGGGGATACAGGGAATGTTGATGATCCGACTTTGGCCGAGATGAAGGCCAAGCAAGATAAGCGTATGCAGTTGAAAGTTGAGGAGATAGATCCTGAAAATCTTAAACCTCTTGCGACAGTACATCCTGGGTCAAGGTTAGTTGTTAAACTTTCAACTAGATAAATCACTGAGGAACTTTCTAAAAAATCTTCTATTGATCCCAGTATCACTGTCCCGGGAAAGAAGAAACCAAAGCATATTTTCATTGAGACTAAGAAAGAAGAGAAGGACAAGCTCAAGGATGCCAAGAAGGCAAAGTCTACTCCAAAGTCCAAGTGAAAACGCATTTTGTCTTTTGTTTTGATATTTCACTAGTTCGTTATTGTTGTAGCGGGTGCAGCCCTCACATCTTTTGCTTAGTCCTTCTGTATAAACTCACGTATTTGTGAATAAAGTAGTTTGTTCCCTGCAATGTCAAATATTTATGAATCTATTGTTTAAGTAAAAATGCAGATAAACAACATGTCATATCACAGTTATACAATAAAGACATGATAAAGGGAACATGTGTATGTATATGCCCCCAATCAATCTTGAATAGACTGATTAACTAAGGCTTATTCTAGATTGATTAGACTTAACATTCAGTTGCCCTAGACTCTCTGGCGAGGCTAAATTTCTTTTGTCGTTAATGCTTATCCTTCTAGCATCTTTATAATCTCCTGTCTAATAACCAGGTTAGAGTATTATCGAGGCGGTCTCTTATCGGGGTGCACCTTCACGCCTCAAGGGACATCGTCTTCCCATCCTTTATACTCTCTCTCGATTCATGAGAGTTAGAGTTAGGAATGTTGTCTTCCCATTCCTTCTATCTTATTATGCAAACGGTCATTTCGTTTGCTCCTGCCCATGAATTATCTCAAATTTTTCAAGATTAATCTAATGTTCTGTGTTTCATGGTCATGATAGCGTAATTACTTAAGATAAACATAATGCAGGAAAGTAAATGACACACGACATTTTTATAGTGGTTCAGCTAAGTCATAGCCTACATCCACTTCATAATTCTTCATTCATATAAACAGACTTTTTAAGGCAAGTCGTGCCTTTTTACATAGTCTATAAGAAAAAAAGGAAAACACTTCATATTTAGCTCAAACATCGTCGCAAGTGCTGAGCATTCCAAGCTCTGGGAATCTCCTCGCCATTCACGGTCGTTAGCTTGAAGGCTCTTGTATCAAGCTTCCATTTGATAACATATGGTCCTTCTCATATTGGACCCAACTGGGTTGAAGGCGGGAAGATTTGTTTTAACACTAAGTCCCCTGGTTCGAAAGTCTTGAAGCGAACTTTTTGGTCATAATAACGTGCTACTTGATGTCGATGTCTTGAGGCACGCAGGCCAGCTTCGTCTCTTTTTTCTTCAACCATGTCAAGAGACTCAAGGAGGAGTGCTCTATTCATCATTGGGTCATAGTATGTCACCCTATGAGAGGGGACTTCGAGCTCCACCGTGATTACTGACTCCGATCTGAAGGAGAGTGAAAAGAGAGTATGGGCAGTTGCCGTCTTAAAGGTTATCCTGTAGGTCCACAAAGCTATTGGAAACTCATCGACCCACTTGGCTTTGGCCTATTCTAACCCTTCTTAAGAATAGATTTAATGACTTTGTTAATTGCTTCAATCTGCCCATTTGTTTGCGGGTGAGCTACAACGGTATACCTTTTATCGATCTTGTATTTTTGACAAAAGTTTCTGAATTCGGCGCTGTTGAACTATGTCCCATTATCAGTTATAATAGTCTTCGGTATCCCGAATCGGCAAATAATGTTTTTGACCACAAAACTTATCACCATCCTTGCCGTGATCGTGGTTAAGGGTTTGGCTTCCACCCACTTCGTGAAATAATCCACGGCAACGATCACGTACTTTGCTCCTCCTTTGGCGATGGGTAACACTCCAATAATATCGATTCCCCACATAGCAAAAGGCCATGGGCTTACCATTGACCTAAGCTGAGTCGAAGGTGCTCCAGGAATTTTGGCGAATCTTTGACATTTGTCGCAGCGTCATGAATAATCAGCTACGTCTTTATTCACGGTAGGCCAAAAATATCCATATCGCAATACTTTCTTTGCTAGGGTTTGGTCCCCGGTGTGATCTCCACACTCACCTTCATGTACTTCTTGCAGTACACGTTTGATGTCGTCGTGTGCAATACACTGCATTAGGGGCATGGAAAACCCTTGGCGATAAAGGACGTCGTCCAGTAAAACGTACCTTGTAGCCTTACGTGTTACAGCTCATCTTTCTCTTTTCTTCGATGGGAGAATTCCACTCCTGAGAAAGTTCTTGATCGGTGTCATCCATGACTCCCTCTCCGGCTCAGTTTCTAGGACTAGCTCCACCTCCATTAGGTCAAAACTTGGTGACTCCAATACCTCTATTGGAACCATTTCAGTTTCTTCAGCATAACTTGCTAGTTTTGCCAACTGGTCTACTTTCTGATTCTCTGCTCTTGGAATGTGTGTTATGTTGTAATGCTCCAAATTGCCCAATAACTCCTTTACTTTTTTGAGATAAGTAAGAAGCTGAGGTCCTTTGGTAACAAACTCCTCTCGTACCTGGCATACAACTATCTTGGAGTCACATCATATATCCAATGTTTTTATTCCCAATTCCTTAGCGAGCTTTAGCCCGGCAATCAGGTCTTCATACTTGGAATCGTTGTTGATAGCGGGAAATTCCAATCGTAGGGCATAGTAAATAGATCATCCTTCAGGAGTGATTAAAAAAACTCCAGCGCCGGATCTTCGATCATTCTTTTCCCCATCTGTATATAGCTTCCACAGACTAAGGTCTAACTGGTGTTCAGAAGCAACGACCTTGTCATCCACCGTTTCTTCTGCGAGTATCGTGAATTTTGTTATGAAATCAGCTAAGGCATGTCCCCTTATTCATCTCTGCGGTTGAAATTTTTGATCGAATTGGCTCAACTCAATGTTCCATTTAAGTAATCGTCCTGATGCTTCGGGTCTTTTTAACACCTGCATTAAAGGTTGATCAGTGTATACAACTATCGGGTGAGCTTGAAAGTAATGGCAGAGCTTTCGGGAAGAAATCAGGAAGCTATAAGCAAGCTTTTCTATTCTTGGATAATTACGCTCTGTGGCGGCTAGCTTCTTACTTACGTTGTATACAGGCCTCTGGACTTTATCTTCTTCACGTACCAACGCTGTGCTGACAGCATGAGACGATATCGCCAAGTAGACGAACAAATCCTCATGTTCCACAGGTTTTGACAATATTGGAGGCTTCTCTAATAGGTCTAATAGGTTCTGGAAAGCCTGCACACAATCGGGTGTCCACTCAAAATTACGTTTCCCTCGTTTTATCAGATCGAAGCAAGGTACACACTTATCTGTGGCTTTAGAGATAAACCTGCTCAATGCAACAACTTTTCCGGCCAGGCTTTGTACATCCTTAATCTTTCGTGGTTCTTCAATATTCCTTATTGCTGCTATTTGACTAGGATTTATCTCAATCCCTCGAGAACTCATGATGAACCCGAGGAATTTCCTAGATGCGATCCCAAACGAACATTTTAGTGGGTTCAACTTCATGCCATACCTTCGGAGAATGCCGAACATTTCCGCTAAGTCTATTGTATGGTCAAAAGATTGTCTACACTTTACAAGCATGACGTCCACATAAACCTCCATTGTTTTTCCGATTTGATTATAGAACATGCAGTTGACCAAGCGTTGATATGTGTCTCATGCATTCTTTAATCCAAATGGCATTACCATATAACAATATAACCCCAAGTCTGTGATGAAACTTGTGTGTTCCTAATCTGGTATATGCATGGGAATTTGATTGTATCCCGAACGGGCATCCATAAATGATAAGAGCTCGTTTTCGGCCGTCGAGTCCACTAGTTGATCAATCCTACAAAGAGGAAAGCTATCTTTCGGACAAGCCTTGTTCAAGTCCGAGAAGTCAATGCATGTATGCCACTTCCCGTTAGATTTTTTGACTAGGACAGGATTAGATATCCAGTCGGGATATTTTGAGTCCTTAATGAATCCATTATCCTTCAATTTCTCTACCTTTTCTTTCAAAGCTGCTGACCGCTCTGGGCCAAACATCCGTCTCTTCTGCTTGACCAGCGGGTGTTTTGGATTGATGCTGAAAGAGTGGCTCATAATAGCAGGTGAAATCCCACACATGTTAGCGTGAGTCCAGGAAAACACATCTAAATTTGCCTTCAAAAAATCAGCCAACTCTTTCGCTCGAATTGGATCTAGCTATGATCCGATCCTCAATACTTTTGTCGAATCCGCATCACCAATGGATATATCCACTGTCGTCTCGTTGGGAGTCGCCTTTCTGTCCTCGGGTTCCCTATCCTCTCTGGGATCTATATCCTCGAGCACATCTAAGGACGACTCTCCTAGGGCTGGACCCCTTAATTGCTATACTGAATTTTCCTTCGAAGGGGGAGAAATGTCCTTAGGTTCTATTTTCAACCCCTTCATTAGCATCTTCAATTCTGTCATATAGCAAGCTCGTCCCATAGCTTGGTTACCTCTCATCGCCCCTACTCCTGCGTCAGTCGGGAATTTAAGCAGTAAGCACCAAGGTGCAATACATGCCCTAAACTCTACGAGGGCTGGTCGGCCCAGGAAAGCATTGTAGGGTGACACAACATCCAAAACTACAAATGACAGGATTCTCACTCTCTGGCGATCCCCTTGTCCTAACATCACTGGTAATTCTATATAGCCCATCGGAGCCATTGATGCCCCATTGAAGCCCCGTATCCATCCTGCGTAGGGCTTTAAATCTTTTGCTTCGAGTCTCATTTGTTCAAAGGCTTTCTTAAAGAGGATATTAACTGAGCTTCCGTTGACCACTAGCACCTTATGGACTAAAGGGGACCAATGGCCGTGGTAATTACCAGCGGGTCTTCAGTTGGTGATTGAATTTCGGTGTCATCTCTACCATGGAATATAACGTCGTTTGACATTGTCTTTTGTTGTTTCACTGGAGTGATGTCTTCGAGGTTACTGCATTCTCCTATAATAGATGGGGCCTGCATATAATGGTATTGATAACGATCCTTTACCTTTCTGCTGGGCTGTGGGTCTGGAAGTAGGCTGATTTTGGTTTGAGGTTTGCCCTCCTTGCCCCCGTCATTTGGGGCAATCTTATACTCGTTTAGCTTCCCTTCCCGCAACAATTTCTCAACTACATCTCTCAAATGACGGCATTCGTTGGTAGAATGACCGTGAGTTCCATGAAACAAACAAAACTTTCCCATTGCGATCTCTTTTTTGGTTTAAACTCTGGGTGGCGGCTTTTTATATTGCAATAAATTGTATGTATCCAGGTAATGTTTTCTATTGTGTCATTCAACATCGAATAGTTCTCAAAAGTCTGGAATCAAGGCCTTCTGCTGGCGTTGTTCCCTCAATTTCTATTCCTTCTATTGTCGTTGCCATCTCTGCTGTTATTACCTCTGTTCTGGTTGCCGACGTTCACCTCAACCTTTCCCGAGCTGTCACCGAATTGCTTCACATCAACATTGCTTTGGACGCCTTCCTTCGAGGCCCCTTCAGACTTTCTCTTTCTGTTTACACGAGCTTCCTCTCACCTTAAGCGAATATTGGCCTTTTCGTAGAACAACTCCCTAGCGAGGGGTGGTTTTCCAGATAAATAATCCCCGAATACTGTATTCGAGTCGACTCCTTCTATTAAGGCCATCAAAATAGTGGGTTCATGAGGATCACTGCCTTCGGTGACAACCAGGTTGAAGCGATCTAAACACGATTTCAAAGACTCTCCTAGAGCTTGCTTAATCCTTGACAATTCTATGACGCTTTTAGATTTTCGAGCATTAAGTCGAAACTGGTTCATAAAGCATTCACTCAATTCTATGAAAGTTGATATCGACCGTGGAGGGAGTCGGGTGAACCACATTAACACCACGTCTTCTAGATAAATCGGGAAGGCCTTGCATTTTACAGCATCTAGAGCTGCTGCGACATTCATGAACCATGCATACCTCATCAGATGTTGTCCTGGGTCGGTTCTCCCTGAATACCGATCCATCTATGGCAAGTTAAATCACCGAGGGAACTGGAAGTCCAATATATTATCTGTGAAGGGGGTGTAACTTTGCCCAATTCCCCAGTCCTCATTTGTGTATCGTCGGCTTTCGGACATGATTTGACGCACCATTGCCCATACATCGGCATTTGTTAACGTTTGCACAGGTTCTCTAAGCTAAATATTCGGATTACCCCTATGTTCCTGATTAGGGGATATCCTCCTATTTCTGGCGGCAGCTGCTCTACACTGTTCCCTATGCTCCCGGTCGATCTCGGGAGGAAGGGTTTGGAGAAGTTGTTGTTGCACAGGATTAGTAATATTAGGATCCCTGGGTAGAACATGGGATCCACGCATGGGCAGCAACATAGGTTCCTTCAGGCTCGGGTCATTAGGTCCTAACACATGAGCAGCATCTTCATGGGATCCCAAAGATCCAAAGGTCAACTGATCAAAATTTTGAGGTCGCTCAAGCGGCCTTCTTTCATGAGGACGTCCTTCATCCAAAGAATATGAATAGTTTGCAGCAAGGCGGCGTGTTGGAGAAGGTGTCTTTTGCCTTCGGAGCTCATTGAGTTCCCTATTCATGGTGGTCATGTTTTCTTGCATGCGAAGACTGTCACGTTTATGGGCTTCCAACGCATTTCTAGTACTCTCAAGCATGTCAAGAAAACGCGAAAAATCCCGGTGCGTGATGGGTGCAGATGGAGCAGGTTGATCACCAGTCGTCGTGGCCGGCATCGAAGCATTGGTGAGTGCTCGAGTAGATGTACCAGCTTTAGTCTCATTCGGTTCGGATCGGAATAGTGTGCTGGAGTTGGATCGGTTCAGAGGGGGGTCTGAGCAGCTCCAGCGCTTCTTGGTCGGTTCGGATTCTCTTGATCAGCTCGGTTCAGATCGGATTTGTCCAGAGCTCTGTCCCCACGACCTCGTCAATACGATGGCTTGTTGATCTTCTCTAACATCATTCTCCCTAGCGCCTTGCACTTCTTTTCCTTTTCCATTGGCCATAATGTCCAATTCTTTGGTAATTAATCAACAAACACTTGAAAATATTGGAAATGTAGGATTAACTTCTTTGAACTTGAAGGTCCAAATAGTAAAACGATAATCCCAAAAGGTGGAGAATTCAAAGAGTTCTCAGTGAAAGCTCCAAAATGTTATATCCAAAAATGGCTCTAACACCCAAATCAGAAAGAATACTATGGAAATGAAATCAAAAACAAAGAAGAAACACATAGTTTATTGTGGTTCGGTGTTAAATAGCCTATGTCCACTTTCTACTCTTTGGATTGATGATTTGGAGACAAATAGAACAATGATTTTCACTCAAGTTCACTCATACAATGTATGAATTCGCTCAATCTCCTCTGTAATATGCTTTAAATGATGATTGCAATATAAAAATGATGATGAAATTCGGATAACTTAGGAGTTTGAGTTCTGAAAATACCAAAAGATCCTTTAAAATGAGCCTTGGAGGTATATTTATAGGTAGAAAATGCTTCTGAAGTGGTTTCGGGTTGGGTACACGTGGCCCTCATCCCACGGAAATCGGGTTCGGATGGGATAAGAATGTGACAACACATCAAGCTAGTGGTGAACGTGGGTAAGACGTGGGAGAGTAGTTGTCTAACCGCTCCGCATTCTCAGGCAAATATGGATTGTAACTGCTATTGCTCCTTATTCTTCAGGCCGGATCAGGCTTCGTAGGAAGGGTTGCGGGTCGAGTTCCTCCGAACCGAACCGAGTCTCTAGCATGAATTCCTTCTTCAAACCTTTTTGTTGACCGATCACTTAACTTTGTGTAGCCCGATCACAAAGTGGGCTATATATATATATATATGTACAACCTATGTTTTGTTTTCAAAATTCACACGCTGTTGCACCGTTATTTGATTCTTGCCATATTTCTTTAATTGCAGCCTTCTCTTAAACTTTTTCTGTTGTATACATATATTTCTGCACATATATGCATATATATTTTCATATATATTTATATATACATATATTTTCTTTATTTCCTTATATGTGCGTTCTTATCCTTCCGAATTTTGAATTTGTTTACGTACGTATATTTGTATGTTCAGTTAGCCCTCTCTAAAACAAAGATAAAAATTATGTCGTCGCCAGGGTTTGAACCCCCAACCTTTATGTTACATATCCAATGCCTTAACCAACTGAGCTATAATGTCTTTTGTTAATAAGTTTAGAAACAATGGTGGTCATTGTTCTTCTTCTTTTATCTTATTTTCTTGTTTTGTTACAATACTTCATTTAAAGGTATCTCTTTCATCTTAAATCAGTTTTCTCCAATCCACATGTCTAAATTGACCAGAAAATCGCCGCGAACGCAATGATGCTAATCCCATGGCCAAATTTTGGAAGCTCTTCAAAATTTTCTTTTCTTTTTAAAATATGCATTTTAATTGCATTGTATGTCTTCTTATTGCATGTAATTCATTTTATTAATCTTTTCTTCATTTCAATGTATGGACCTAATACATGCAATTATATTGTCATATTTTATTTAATTGTCATAAAATGCGATGTGTTATAGTGCATATGTGCTTGATTTCATATACTATGGTTTGATTCTAGGGATGGATTGGCTAGCCATGTATGGTGTCATTCTGGATTGTAAGAAGAGGGACGTTAGACTTTTGACTTGCCATATGGGGACCCTCGAGATTTCTTGTGACCCTAAGGGTTCTGTCATGCTTAGTTTCGCTTGATGCATCTATCGATGATTTATGATCTGTGCCAGTAGTTTGTGAGCAGCTTGATTTTTTTGAGGAGGTTTAGGGCTTACCTCTGAAGCATGAAATTGACTTCCATATATACTTGTCGGACAATGCAAAGCCAGTGCATTGCATGCGCACCATATGGCTCCAAGAGAGGTAGCTCAGCAAGCAAGTAGGGGAGCTAGTTGAGAAAGGGTTTATTAGGCAAAGCATATATGAATGGGGTGCTCCGGTAGTATTCGAATCTAAAGAGGATGGTTCGCTTCGCTTATGTATGAATTACAGGGAGTTGAGTAAGCTCACTAAGAAAAATAAGCACCCACTTCCGAGGATAGATGATTTGTTTGACCGGTTTGTTGGTGCATCTGTTTTCACCCAGTTAGACTTGACCATGGGGTTTCATCAGTTTAGGGTGGCCGAGGATATTATAGACAAGACTGCCTTTAGAACTCCAAATGGTTTCTTTGAATGGCTCGTCATGCCTTTTGGGATGACGAATGCACCCGCCTATTTTGTGGATCTGATGAGTAGGGTGTTTCGGGAGTTTCTAAATAAGATCGTTGTGGTCTTTGTTGATGACATCTTGATTTTCTCGAAGAGTGTGCCCTACATTTAAGGGAGGCTTTGAGAACTCTCCGTGCACACTAGCTTAAGGCGAAATTCTCCAAATGTCATTTTTGGAGGAAGGAAGTGAGACTTCTAGGGCATGTGGTCTCTGAGGATGGGATAGCAGTAGATCTTGCAAAAGTAGATGTAGCTCAACATTGGTAGATTCCAATGAATGCAACAGAGGTGAGGAGTTTTCTTAGATTAGAGGGCAATTATAGGAAGTTCATTAAGGACTTCACAAAGATATCAGAACCATTCACCAGACTAACGAAGAAGAATCATACATTTTCTTGGGGTATAGACTGTGAGGAGGCTTTTCAACGATTAAAGAGAGCTCTGACAACAACCCAAGTCTTGACTTTGCCTAATGAGAACAAAGTGTTCACAGTATACACATGCATGTGGTACATGGCTTAGTGCGGTACTAATGCAAAAGGGAAGGGTAGTATGTTATGGAGGTAGACAGTTAAGGGTTCATGAGAAGAACTACCCTACGCATGACTTAGAGTTGGCTGTTATAGTATTTGCGTTGAAGACTTGGCGCCATTATCTACTTGGAGAGAAGTTTGAGTTGTATACCGATCATAAATCTCTCAAGTACATGTTCTCGCGGAAGGATCTCAATTTAAGGCAACAAAGATGGATGGAGTTCCCAATGTCCTATGACTTTGAGATTTCTTATACCCCTGATAAGGGTAATATGGCGGCAGACGCACTGAGTAGGCAGAGGCAGAGCTTGGATTATATATTGACTTTTGATTTCAGACCCTCTACTCAGTTCACATCTGGTTTATTGGCATCTATAGAGGTGCGACCTACTCTTTTGGATCAGATAGGAACTTCTCGGGGAGAGGACACGCAGATAGTAGACATCTTGGGTAGGCTCAGTAGAGGGGAGACTTCCAGTCACCTTAATAGATATTCCACGGATGATAGAGGGTGGTTGCGATGAGATGGAAGGCTTTGTGTTCCCTGAGTTGGGAGTTTGTTGAAGATAGTCCTTGAGGAAGCCCATCATTCTAGGATGACTATTCATTTAGGCGATAATAAGATGTATAGAGATATGAAGAGGATTTTCTTTGGGCGGGGATGAAGAAAGATGTAGCGGAGTTTGTTTCTCGATGTTTGATCTGCCAGCAAGTCAAGGCTGAGTAAAGGAAGCCCAATGGCTTACTTCATCCTTTGAAGGTCCCATGGTTGAAGTGATAGAGCGTCTCTATGGATATCATTATTGGTTTTCCTAGATCAAGGAAAGGAAACACTGGTATCTGGGTTGTAGTTGACTGACTTACTAAGAGCACTCATTTCATTCCTGTTAAGAGTAAGACAACGACAACAGTTTATCTTCATGAGATAGTCCGTCTGCATGGAGTACCTTCCAGTATTGTGAGTGATTGTGACCCCATATTCATCAGTGAGTTTTGGAGGAGCTTGCAAGAGGTATTAGGAACACAGTTGTGTTTAAGCACCACTTATCGCCCTCAGATCGATGGACAGAAGGAAAATATGAATAGAGTTCTTGAGGATCTTTTAAGACTGTGTATCCAAGACTACGGAGGGACATGGGAAGAGCATCTTCCTTTGGTAGAGTTTACATACAACAACAGTTATCAGGCTAGTATTTGCATGGCACCCTTCGAGGCATTGTACGGATGACCCTGTAGATCACCAACTTGTTGGTGGAGGTCTACAGAAAGGCTTCTACTTGGACCTGAGATGATTAGGGAAACTTCAGAGAGGATTGATCTTATCCGTAGACGCATAAAGATAGCTCAGGACAGGCAGAAGTCCTACGTAGATAAGAGAAGGACCGATATTGAGTTTGAAGTAGGAGACATGGTTTTCATTAAAGTATCACCCTTGAGGAATGTGGTTCGTTTTGGATCAATAGGGAAATTGGCACCAAGATTTGTAGGGCCATTTACCATAACAGAAAGGATTGGTCAAATGGCTTATAGAGTGAAGTTACCAGAGAGACTGGCCGGTGTTCATGATGTTTTCCACATTTCTTATTTACGGAGGTACTTGCATGATACTGCAGAAGTAGTTCAACCGAGTATGCTTGAGGAAGTAGAGGTGGAATGGGTGGCGACAGTTAGATGAGTTCCTACGCGTATTCTTGGATTAGAGGTTAAGAAGCTACACAACTGAGAAGTCAAGTTGATGAAAGTACAATGGGGAGAAGACCCTGAGAATGAAACTTGGGAGACTGAAGACAAGATTTGAGCTTCGTACCGTTTTCTTTTCAAGGGTATGTTCTTAACCTCTCTTTCCAAAGCTTTTATTCGTACATGTTTCTATCATTAGCTATATCCTATCGATTGAATCTTCGACCTTTAGGTAGAAATCCAATGGATGTATACATGTGGTTGAGACATGTTATGTTTGATGAATGCAAGTGTTTACTGGTAGTTGCTCGTGGATGCATGTACACACAACCTAGGCACTAGATCAGATCAATCACTCTCATACTGCATATGGATGTGTGTGCATTTTTCTTCTTTTATGGATGGAAATGGGTGTATCATCATAAGGATGTTGCATTTGGATGGACGATTGTGCACGCCTATGGCATTTACATAATATATTAGGATTATTTGCATACATGTGGATTCACGGCACTGACATACATTGATTAAGGAGGTCAATTGAATCAGTAGACCGCCTGATTTTTTTCATTAGTATAGGGACATATACACACACCTTCGCATATGTTCATATAAGCATTAGAAATCTTTTAAAGATAATGGATGCATGTGATTGGTGGATGAGTAGATGGATGATGGATGTTAGCATATACATTCTTCTTAGCTTAGAGATTTCGAGGACCAAATCCTTTAAGTAGGGGAGAATGTAAAACCCCATAATTTTCAAGAACAATATAATAATAAACTTAAAAATACTTAATTAAATATTGGGAATTATGCAAAATGGACTATGCCATTGCGTTCGTCTCGGAATTCTGCTTAAGATAGACTCTGAGTTTGCATAAAACGGACATTGTATGAAGGAGATATAAAGGTTTGAAGTTTGTATACATATAAGCAAAATAAATATATATAAACTAGTCTAGAAATCAAAATCGAAAAGCAGGAAAAGCTAGGGAATTCAGCCCGTTAGGGGTCGACCCCATGCCCCATGGGTGTCGACCCATGGGTCGAACCCTACATGGGGGTGTCGACCCTTGGGTCGACCCCGGGGTCAACGCCACCCAAATCTGGGGCAAATACATTTGTTTGAACATGGATTCGTCTCTTGGACAGATTCGTTGACATTAGGCTATAAATAGGATGTCATTTCTATTGTTTTGTTCATAAAAAACAATGGAGACAACGGGGTGCTGCCCTGACTCCGATTGATTAGCCTATTCTTCTGCAACAACAACTTATAAGCGTACAAGAATCTCTGCTACAACATCCACAGTCAATTCCCTGTTCTTTAGATCCAGTCCCTGTGAGTTTATGTTGCTTTTAGATGTAAACATTTAATAGTAATCCTGACATTTTTATAAATTTGGATCTAAACCTATGCCTGTTAATAACTTGAATCATAACTAAATAGACCTGCCACTACTTATATACCTAACCAACTGTTTAGTTATCATATGCCCATTCTTATGTCTATTCTGTTATTATGCCTAACCACGACACCATATGCCTATTTTGTTAGTATGCGTATTTCTATCGTCATATGGCTGTTTTGATTTTATGCCTATTTCTATTCTCTTCTCTCCCTCCTTCCCTTTTTATTTTATAGCCAGACTACCTTTGAGCCTAGACCTATCGCTAAAATATGTGAACACACGAAATTGGGAATGGTTAGGAATGATAAATTGGGGCATAATTTATATTGTAAAACATGATTGGGATTTGGGGGCATAATCTATACCTTGATCTAAAACTTTAATTTGAGCATAGCTTGTATCATGAATCATACTGGATTTGGGGCCATAACCTTGGAAAAACATGAAAAATTGTTTAATAATGAACATTCCTAGATCTACAGCAATTAGAAACTGTAACCACACTCAGACACGAGGTTAGATTACACATATGGTAGAAGTCTTCCCGGCAAATCCAATGTCCACAAGTGGTTAATCTTATGTGAGGGGTCGAGTGCATAAATGAACATGTAACGGTGCTAAGACACGAGGTTAAGTCCGACTTATGGTAGAAGTCTCCCCGGAACTGACCGGCCTATCCAGCATTCAAAATAGTCGACTTAATGTGAGAGGTCTGGTGCATTAACATGCACAAATGGAAAATGGTAATAACCTGTTAACTTGTAATACTTAACCTGGTTAAACCTATGAGGGTTACATGAACCTGTCAAATTGAGTAGGGGTTAAGTAAACTTGCTTGAATCAGTGTGGGTTAAGTTAATCTTGTTAAATCTGTAGGGGTGGGTTATATATATAAACCCGACAAACTTAACATGTTTTATATGTTGGGGTTATGCAACCTTGTTAAACTGTTAGGCATAACATGTCAAAATCCTAGTAGTGGGGATGCAAGCCTAGGGTGAAGCTTGTATCATTTGTTATATGGGACCCGTATCAGTCATTAACCCATCTTGGTATCAAACGGGGAACCTCGAACTAGGTCGGGGTCTGGGCACGCTTACAGAGTTGATCCTAGGAGGTTCATATAAGTGGGGATGTTGACGTTGCACTAAGTAGATGGTTGTGCATCTCATTAATAAAGGGGTTTCCACTTTAGGAAGTGATACATCCTACTATGGGGCCAGCACAAGGTACCTACGGGATAGGGAGCTGATCAATTGGGGTAGTAATTAGGGTACATCTAGTCTTGCTTTTTTAGGAGCCTATTATTATCGTTGGGGGTAACACCTGTCATTTCTGTGGGGCTACCTGTTATTATTGTATGGGGTAAAACCGCCCACTAGAAGTACACCTAAGTCTACCATTTTGTTTCTGTTGGGATCATCTTATTTCTATTATACTAGTATTGGTGTAGAGAAAAGTAATTGAGAAGCGCGATATATTATATTTTGTTTATTCTGTTTATCCTGCTCAGCCTGTTATACCTTCCTTATGATATTATTATCTCTCTCACCCAGTTTATATACCTATCTGGATGTTTTGACTTATTTATATGCAAAAATAACTGGACTCGCCAGACTTTATGTCTAAACCATTTTGTTTCTATTTCTCTCTCTTCCTCTCTCCTCCCCCCACAAGTTCTCAAGGCGGGAATACTCAGGCTTGACTGGGATTTTCTCCTTCATTCTGCTTGGAGCTACTTAATGTACAGCTTTGATTTCCTGTCTACTATGATATGGCTCTTTTGGGGGACTATGCTTTTATATTACTGTACATTGATGATTTTAGTACAAGGCACAAATTTCAAATTGGTGGAGTGGGTTTTCTATATTCCAGACTTATGATGTAACTGGGGTTTGAACCACGATGTTTTCTGTTTAATAATGTTTTAAAATTTTGCTATTATTTTATATCTATCTTGTGATGTTTCTATTTCTATTTACCTATAACGCTTCATGAAACTTAATGCATTCTGATAAAAAGTGACATTAACGGACATGGGGTGTCAGATATTCGTAGGGCTTCACTTCAAATGATGGCGCCATAAGATTTGTACTACTATAATTCGAATAAATCCGCAAAGAAATCTAAGAGGCGCTGAAGAGTAAGTACGATACAGGGAAGGCAAGGGAAAAGAGGTATGCATTGAGCCGCTACCTCAAATATCAGATGATAGACGATAGGTCCTTAGAGATGCATTCGCATGAACTTCTGAAAATAGCTCATGAGATCATCTTTGAAGGTATGGCATTAGATGAACAGTTTTAGATTGATGTGATATAGGCAAACTTCCCCCAGGTTGGAAAGATTTCAAAAATATATTTAGACATACGACTAAGGAATTCTCCTTAGAGAGTTGATCACTTGCCTCCGTATTAAGGAGGAGGCTCGAAAAAAGGACCAGAAAGAGGAAATGTTGTCACCAACAAAAACACTAAAAAGACCGAATCCGCAGTTTTGAAACCAGACCAGAAGCCTTTGAAGAATCAAAACTGCCGCAATAAACATAATGGGAACCCATAAGGGAACCAGAAATAACAACAGCGACCAACCCAAAACAAAAACTCTGAATAGTTTTTGTGTGTTACAACTGTGAAAAACCAGATCATATAGCACACAAGTATCAGAATAGACCCGTCCCTGCACAACAGGCAAATCTGACTGTGGAGCCTCTTACTGTTATGATCATTGAGATTCACCTTATTAGTGGATCAGAGGGTTGGTGGGTGGATACTGGTTCTCCCACCATGTCTATTACGATTATGATATGTTCACTATATAAACGACTGTTGCTGATCAGAATGTGTTGTTCAGATCTCACACCACTAAAGTTGCTAGGATTTTAACATGGAGATCAAATTAACCTCTAACAAGACATTTACCTTGAAAGATGTGATGCATACTCCAGAGATGAGAAAGAATCTGGTTTCTAGCTTTCTTCTTAATAAGGTTGGCTTTACTCAAGTTATAGGGGCTGATTTGTACACTTTAACTAATGAAGGAATGTTTGTGGGATAGGTTATGTTTGTGAGGGAATGTTTAAGTTGAATATTGAATCCAATAAAGTGACTAGTTCTGCTTTTATGTTGTGTGATTTCAATATTTAGCACTCAACATTATGTCATGTTATAAACGTATAATTCATAACATGAGCAACTCAAATATTACTTTATTTTAATAAATGTGAATTTTACACTCAAGCTAAGATCACAAAGAAACCACGTAAATCTGTTCATAGGGTATCTAAACCATTTGACTTAATTCATTTTGACATATGTAAGCCTGATGGCACATTGACTAGACATGGACATCGCTATTTTATCACTTCTATTGATGAATGTTCCGATTACACTTATGTATATCTTATGAAAAATAAAAGCGGTGCATTTGATATGTTTAAAACATTTAAAACTGAAATTTAGAACTAATCCAATAAAAAAATTTAAGGGACGTCATAGAGATATAGGAACAGAATATCAATCTAGTTATATTCTGGATTTCTATAAACTACATGGTATAATACATGAGAGAACTGTACCTTATTCACCTGAAATGAACAGTACCTGAAATGAATGGCAAAGCTTAAAGAAAAAATAGAACCTTTACCAAATTAGTTGTAGCCATTTTACTAAATTCGGGTGGAGCAAAATATTGGTGGGGGGATATCTCTATAACGACCCAAAGATTTCCGGCCCCGGAAATCGACATAATTACCTTTACCGTAACTCATGTCGACCTTCCAAACACCGAAAACACTGGAACATTATTAGAAAGAATTTAGAGGATGAGATAAGAAAGAAAGAAACATTAGAATAGAAGAAGAAGAAGAAGACACAACACAACACAGAGTCTCACATCGCAGCGGAACAAAATATAATATAGAAATAAATCTTTACTGAGAGCTTTGAAAAATACTTACAATATCAGAGTACATCACACAACGGGACAGTTATAATAACCTGTTCCCATATACAACACACAGCGGAATAGTAGCTATATAGTATCATATGTATGAACATCTCTAGCTCGTCTCTAGACTTCACAGCATTTGATAACCTGAACCTGTATACCCCGGGGATAACCCGAGCATTTACAAAACACCGGGTCAGTCTGGTGAACCAGAGTGAGATAAACTCGCACAGTATTAAGGGTATCACACAACTTGATTTTCAAGTTAAAATCCTTTTGAAAAAAAGAGATAATCGTAAGACCAAATCCACACATAAATACGGAAGGTGTTTACCTTACGATAACACAAAACATTTTTGGAATCAATATCTTTTCTAATATTATAATAATGTCAAAATACAAGTAAATATCAATCTAGCGAAACGCTTGCATCTCACACTCCACATATATAGTATATAATCAAAACCGCAAGCGCTTATTGGAGATTGGATTCCGACTATGACTAGGAATAGGACCACCTACCGATAGTGTATCTCTAGAGGTGAATACACTGGGTTCAACAAGAACACCTTGCAACTCGGCCAACATATGACCGACCACTCATTTCGCTTGAGTGTATCAAATGTATATCACCAACGGTTGAGAGCTACCCACCGTTTCCCGAAAAGGGACAACATCGAAATAGATTGAAGAAGAAAATGAAATTTCTCTAGATAGGTGATTATACACCCTAATGGGAGCGACCCACATAACCATGATGCCTGCCCGATTTTTATCATTTCCCAGTTGGTGAGGCTTGAGGTTTAGATTAACTTTTGAACATCTGGTCATCATTCACTTTGAATGCCACATCGTCAGATCCACCAGATATCACTAATTGACATCCACAAAGAATACTCTAGTTAGAAGCTAAGAGAACGGCAATTCTCCGTCAACAACTATAGCAAGTTTGAAGAAATCAACGTACGAGATCCTTTTGGAAATACTGTGTCCGACATCCGTCCATACAAGTCATCCAGGAACAGGATGAACCGAAGGTACTCTCCTACTGCATCCAATATAGGAATCACCCCATGGATCAGTAGCGAGAAGTCTTTGAAACCCGTAGATTCCAACCATGACAGAATCACAGCTTATCTCTGCTTGCTAGGCAGAGAATATTAGTGGTTCTTCCGTTTATGAAAATCCGCGGTCTTCAATGCTCCATCTCGATCATCTTCTGATATATTCCCGAATTTTTTTGGTCGGAATGGTTTTCGAATATAAATCCGATCCCAGTCTTTCCGTACCAACAATCGTGTTGGACAGATTTGATAGTCGGTGATTTAACTATCAAAATATACAGGGATTCAATCATGACAATCCAATGAGTTCACTGGTTCAGTATTCAACATCACTTGGCCTTTTAATTAAAACAAACTAATTCACTTCTGCTTAATTAAAACTTCTAACTCTTTTAATATTTAAAAAAATACGATATTTGAAATTCTTACTTAATATACTAATGTTCTCAAAACTAATTCATTATATCACTTAACAACTTATAACCATATTCAATTTCCACTTAATTCTCCTTTCAAAACATTTGTTACCTCATTCTTTATTATTTAAGCTTGGGAAATCCTCTTAACTTATTATTCGTAACCAAAGTTAAGAAATATCTTTTATTCTATTCTTGAAACAATAACTAATATTTATTTGTATAAAATGAAAACTCAACCTTACATTTCCTTCCTACTAATTCCCTTTACTTCATATATTCTCCAAATTTTCACCAAACATCGCATTATTATTTCTGTAATGGAAATAATAAATTATCACAAACCTCTTTTACGATTACCAACTAATATCATCTTCAAATAATCCTGATATTGTTCAAGTTGGGGTATTTTAATTACCTCTCAGACCTTGATCAACAACATTCATATCCTTAAATAAATATGAGTTGTAATCAAACCAATATTCTATTCCAGTTTCAAAACAAATTCCATTATAAATTGGATTTGGTTATACAATCCTACAACCCACTTCACTTTTACCAATCTCCTTTCAAATCTATTCGACCATTTCCACTTTGGAAATCTTATTTAAATTTCCCCTTTCTACTTGGCCTCATTTTCAAGTATCGTTAATGTAAAATTAACGCCTTAACACTTTAAACCTCATTTACATAACCCTGGTTTATTATAAACCTTTTATCTTAATTTCTTTTGACTTAATTCAAATAATTAACATTTATTTCAAGCTATTGTATTCGCTTGAAATTCTCTTTATAACTTCGTTATAAAAATTCAGGTTTTAAATATAAATCCGTTCATAAACTTCTTTCACCATTCAACTAGATTTTCATTTCAACATCGATTACCTTTTAAATGACTTTCCATTAAAAAGTTATAATAATTTATTTCAATCATTAACTACTTCAGTAGATAATTGCTTTATTACTAAAATAAATAGTAAACCTTTTTTTTTAATCTTATTAGAATTAAAATAATATTCCTTAAACTATTCAAAACACACTAATTCAAAAATCAATCCCAATTAAATGGTCTATTTAGTCAACTCAAAACAAGGTTATCTCATTAACCGATTCCAATTCATTTTCCCTTTTAATTAATTATAAATATAATTAATTCAAATAAATTCCATTTAATTTGTTTCACAAAAACAATTATCACATTTTAACCGTTAGTTAATTTCTATTCTCGTATTTGTAATTCTGATTAACATCAGAATTGGCTCTGTAAAATTAGTTAATAATTAATTATAAATTTAAAAATAAATAATGAGTATTCACTTCCTTTTAACAAAATTTTATTCAAAATACTATATATTTCAAAATCTATCTCCAGTTATAAAATAAATTTTATAACTTTAGTTCTATCAGTTCACCTGGCGGTAAACCAATATAAACAAAACAATTTATTTTATCGGCCATATGCTGCCCAATACTCAACAATACTGCCCATTGGTTTAAACAAAACATAAGTTGAATTTTCAATCAATGGTCTAATCCATCACCCAAACAGAACAGTTCATATATGATAATATGAAAATAAATATATAATATATTTGAGGGATCTTGTTGGGTCCCTCCAACCTGTTCTTCCCTGAATTCACAACGGATATCTCAAATAAAATCCTTTCAATTTCATTTAACTGAAATAAATAATGACTATTTAACATCAACCAATTCACAAGCAATTCAAACAACTCAAACAATTTATACACGTTTATTTTATAAACGTGACCAACCAAGGTGAGTTACCTTTATTGGAACCAATCGTTTAAAATAACGTTTCGGTATTTCATTGAAATTAAACACAGTTTAATTTCATCAGTTAAATCAACAACCAAATATATACTACCAAGTAGTCAACCATTGGCAAACAGAACACACAAAATAAAAACCCAATTTATATAAAATATAATTAGGAAAACTGAGTGAGGTAACTCACTTTGCTTTTATTTATTGCTAAGCGATTCGGCTTTTCAGTTAAATTGAACGACGTTTAATTTAACGAGAAATTTCCAATAGCCTCCATTCTTGTCTAGATCAGCTCTAGGTATAGTATTCGTCAACAATGTTCCAGTGTAAACTGGTTTGATCCGATTCTATCAATATCTACATGAATTGTAAACATACAGTTTACATTTAATAATTTATTTCCTTAATTATAATTAGATTAAGGTTTAATTACTAGTATAATTTGGCTGATTAATTTCCTTTCTTACACATGCTTCACAATTTTCTTTCCTCATCCCATTCAATACCTAAAAATAGGTGATGATTTGTTTAAATAAGTTATACGTTATTATTTCACATAAATAAATTTCAGAATTTAGATTACTAATTACTGTGGCTATCGGACAATCCTTTTCTTTCAGAATTTTCTACGCTGCCTTCTGTTTCTCACTTTTTAACGTTGCCCCTGTTCCAAATCATTGTTTAAATTAAAATAATAAACCTTTAATTAATCATTAATTAAATTTCCAATTACTTGATTAGACAGAATGGGTCAGCTACCATTTCTCGCATCAGTCCTCCCCGATATTCTGATTCATGATTTCAAACCCACATTGGTTCTCTTGATATATTCAGCCTCTCACGCATGCACTTGCACTCCTTCGTTCCCCTTTTATTTAAAGCCCAAAGCCAACATCCTCATCAAAGCCCACGTATAACATACCCAACCGCTTCATTTCCTTTACCCCAGTAATTAAAAACCCTATCTTCTTCAACTAGTAAAGTACGGGAGCCTTACTCCACCAATAACCCGCCGCGACTGATTTCTGCCACCGTCGGACCCTACACGCTCAGTCTCATCAGAACCGCCAGCATACTGGCCTTCCCCCCGACTAACCTCGCCTCCAACATCCTCCAGTGGACCCCAAAATCAAAGAAAATCCAGAAGTCAAATAATTCCGTTCATCTGAAATTGCGTCGCCACCGTGGCGTACTGTGCCGCCGTACCACACCCATCAGAACCGCCATCCTCCGTACTTCGATCGCCAACTGACCCTACATCCTTCAGTGGCCTGCAGGCTCCACTTTATTAGAAAACACGGAAATGGTCAGTTCCCGTTCGTGACTACCTAGCTCCTCCTACGCCTCACGCTGCTGCGGCCGACCTCCCCTCTGATGAACACCCATGCTTTCTCCAAACTGCTGTGGCCAGTCCATCCTTCCTCTATGTCCCCAAACCCGCGAGCACTCAGATCTCAACGAGCCTTACTGCTCTTCGAAACTGATTGCATTTTATAGCAGTTTGGATTTTAATTGTAGACTAAATTTCTTTTTGTTTTGGTGAAGAAGTTTTCGGTTTACACTTGCTGAAAAGATGTGGAATGGAGCAACATTTTATAGTGAAGGAAATACATGGGGGTCACGTCTTCTTTTGTTTGGCAGGCACGGTAGAGATAGTTTGGGTACCAAGGCAAAAGAGGACAGTTGGCAGGCAAGAAATGATAAAGTTTTGAAGTACAAGGAAATCAAAAGTCTGGCAAGAAAACTAAACTTTTGGGATGCAAGTGATATACACACGGTGTATTTAAATGAAATGGGTATATGTTGCATTTGAAAATGATTTCCTGTAGAAATGTTATTACCTATCAAGGCCTCTGCATGTACATGCGTTTGTGTGTATCCACACATCCCATTGCCAACACTAGTTTTTTTCCTAGACTTAACGTGAAAAAAATATAGGTTATGTTTATGTTCGATTTACCATCTGTAATTGCAGTATATAACAAGTACGGTATGTTTTATACTAAGTAAAATTTTGGCATCCTGATAACTGCGTTTAGACTACAAGGATGTATGTTTACCATTTACCACATGCATGTAGAGAAAACGGAGTTTACCCTTTTCCAAACAAGAACTAATAGATAGCATCAATAACTATGTCGTAGCTTACGTTTAATTAAATAAATATATAATATTGATTTAGTATTATAAATTACAAAACAATTAGATTAAATAAAAATAAATTATTGTCATATATATTCATACAATATATCATTTCAAATATAAATGAAATATGAAATTATAACTAAAAAATAATACTTTCGAGTTAAACGCAACCCAAATTCTGTTGAAAATCCAATTTAAATTTAAAACTAAACGTTATCGTTTTAATAACGATTTCCATAGCGACTATTTTAAAATTTGATTTAGCCATAACTAACAATCGATAACACGAAATCTAGATTTTTTTCTTCCATTAGAAAATTATCATCAACACGATCCAAACGTTTCTTGTTTCACAGAGATCTGACTTATATCGGATCCTGTATATTCAATTGAAGTTCAAAACTCCATATTACGAACTGCCGCGCCATTTTGAGCTCGATTTATAATTATATAAATATATAACGTTCAAACTTCGCTTTAATAACAAAATCAAATATTAAAATCCATTAATATTCCAAATATAATATTTAAATAAATAAATTAAATTAAATATTTGACTGCTAGAAATACGGGTTGTTACATTCTTCCCCCCTTAAAATAATTTCGTCCCCGAAATTGCTAAGGTAAGAAAAATGCTACAAATTCCATTAATTTCCAAATCAAATTTATTAGAAATCAAAATCCAATTCAATACCATATATAAATATTTTCAAAATTATCGAATTTTTTTCTAACACTTTAAATTTCTGGAAAAATTCGGCAGAGTCTCCCCTGTACGGAGTGACATCTGCGATATCATAGGAACAAATAATATATATACACCGTCCCACATGGTCGGAAAACAAAAATAAAAACCCCAAAATTTATATTTTCGTGTAGGAGTACCTTTTACGAGCGCTATTGAGCATATTCACTCAACGTATATGTGATTTACTCAACCAATATCAATCTGCTTAGCCATCTGGCACCTGTATTTAACTCAATACACATATGAGTAATAAATATATGAACCTCTAAAATAATATTTCCCTAATCAACAGGTTTAATTATACCAATTCCAAAATCAAACACACAGTATCAATTCATTATCACATACAGGATTTAATCATCAATTCCAATTCATATACAATTGCATTCCACTCTTATTATACTGGAATTCATTTTCAACTCATTCTGTTCTATTTTAAATCATTGGTTAATTTTATTCAACCCACCAATCATTTAACAACAACAACAACAACTCACAATCATCATAACCAAATCAACCAAATAATTCGAATTTACATTCAATATTAATATTTTATTTTGGTTTCACATGTCTGAACATCAGTCGATTAATATCCAATTGACTTCTATTTGATTATTATTTATCCATCAAATTTTTCAATTTCCAAATTTATTTATTTCAACTTCGATATCATTCTTAGTTTAATTACACCTAACCAGGTTAAGTTTCAATTCAAATTTCCAATCCAATTCGAGTTTCCTTCAAATGAATCAAACACGCTAATAGCTCAATAATTTGATAAAATTGTTCCTTTTCTATACAAAAATATGTTTTGGGTAAAATTATTTCATTTACCCTCTTTTCAAAACAATATTGCATTCATCTACCAGTCCAATGCTTCTCAACATTTGAACCGATCAACCAACACAATACAAATCATTTGTATAAATTTTTTACAATTACGCTCTCATATATATACACTCAATCTCGATCTAGGGTATTACTTACCCAATCTCTATCGAGTTACACCACAGAGCCAAGGTTATTACTAAACCAATAGCTATGATACCACTGTAACGACCCAAAGATTTTCGGCCCCGGAAATCGACATAAATACCTTTACCGTAACTCATGTCGACCTTCCAAACACCGAAAACACTTGAACATTATTAGAAAGAATTTAGAGGGTGAGATAAGAAAGGAAGAAACATTAGAATAGAAGAAGAAGAAGAAACAACACAACACAGAGTCTCACATCACAGCGGAACAAAATATAATATAGAAATAAATCTTTACTGAGAGCTTTGAAAAATACTTACAATATCAGAGTACATCACACAACGGGACAGTTATAATAACCTATTCCCATATACAACACACAGGGGAATAGTAGCTATATAATATCATATGTCTGAACATCTCCAGCTCGTCTTTGGACTTCACAGCATTCAATAACCTGAACCTGTACACCCTAGGGCTAACCCGAGCATTTATAAAACACCGGGTCAGTCTGGTGAACCAGAGTGAGATAAACTCGCACAGTATTAAGGGTATCACACAACTTGATTTTCAAGTTAAAATCCTTTTGAAAAAAAAAGAAAATTGTAAGACCAAATCCACACATAAATACGGACGGTGTTTACCTTACGATAACTCAAAACATTTTTGGAATCAATATCTTTTCTGATATTATAATAATGTCTAAATACAAATAGATACCAATCTAGCCAAACCTTGCATCTCACGCTCCACATATATAGTATACAATCAAAAATGCAAGCGCTTATTGGAGATTGGATTCCGACTATGACAAGGTATAGGACCACCTGCCGAAAGTGTATCTCTAGAGGCGAATACACTGGGTTCAACAAGAACGTCTTGCAACCCAGCCCACATATAACCGACCACTTATTTCGCTTGAGTATATCGAATGTATATCACCAACGGTTGGGAGCTACTCACCGTTTCCCGAAAAGGGACAGCATTGAAATAGATTGAAGAAGCAAATGAAATTTCTCTAGATAGGTGATTATACACCCTAATGGGAGCGACCCACATAGCCATGCTGCCTGCCCGATTTTTTTAATTCCTGGTTAGTGAGGCTTGAGGTTTAGATTAACTTTTGAACATCCGGTCATCATTCACTTTGAATGCCACATCGTCAGATCCGCCAATTATCACTAATTGACGTCCACAAAGAATACTCTAGTTAGAAGCTAAGAGAACGACAATTCTCTGCCAACAACTATAGAACGTTTGAAGAAATCAACATACGTGATCCTTTTGGAAATACTTTGTCCGACATCCGTCCATACAAGTCATCCAGGAACAGGATGAACCAAAGGTACTCTCCTACTGCATCTAATATAGGAATCACCCCATGGATCAGTAGCGGGAAGTCCTTGCAACTCGTAGATTCCAACCACGACAGAATCACAGCTTATCTCTGCTTGCCAGGAAGAGAATATTAGTGGTTCTTCCGTTTTTGAAAATCCACGGTCTTCAATGCTCCATCTCGATCATCTTCTGAAATCTTCCCGTATTTTTTTGGTCGTATTGGTTTTCAAATATAAATTCGATCCCGGTCTTTCCGTACCAACAATCGTATTGGACAGATTTGATAGTCGGTGATTTAACTATCAAAATATACAGTGATTCAATCATGACAATCCAATGATCACTGGTTCAATATTCAACATCACTTGGCCTTTTAATTAAAACAAACTGATTCACTTCTGTTTAATTAAAACTTCTAACTCTTTTAATATTTAAAAAAATACGATATTTGGAATTCTCACTTAATATACTAATGTTCTCAAAACCAATTCATTATATCACTTAATAACTTATAACCATATTCAATTTCCACTTAATTCTCCTTTCAGAACATTTTCTACCTCATTCTTTATTATTTAAACTTGTGAAATCCTCTTAACTTATTATTCGTAACCAAAGTTAAGAAATATCTTTTATTCTATTCTTGAAAAAATAACTAATATTTATTTGTATAAAATAAAAACTCAACCTTACATTTCCTTTCTATTAATTTCCTTTACTTCGTATATTCTCCAAATTTTCACCAAACATCGCATTTCAGTAATGGAAATAATAAATTATCACTAACCTCTTTTACGATTACCAACTAATATCATCTTCAGATAATCCTGATGTTGTTCAAGTTGGGGTATTTTAATTACCTCTCAGACCTTGATCAACAACGTTCATATCCTTAGATAAATATGAGTTGTAATCAAACCAATATTCTATTCCAGTCTCAAAACAAATTCCATTATAAACTGGATTTGGTTATACAATCCTACGACCCACTTCACTTTTACCAAACTCCTTTCAAATCTATTCGACCATTTCCACTTTGGAAATCTTATTTAAATTTCCCCTTTTTACTTGGTCTCATTTTCAAGTATCGTTATTGTAAAATTAATGCCTTAACACTTTAAACCTCATTTACATAACCCTGGTTTATTATAAACCTTTTATTTTAATTTCTTTTGATTTAATTCAAATAATTAAGTAACATTTATTTCAAGCTATTATATTCGCTTGAAATTCTCTTTATAAGTTCGTTATAAAAATTCAGGTTTTAAATATAAACCCATTCACAAACTTCTTTCACCATTCAACTAGATTTTCATTTCAACATCGATTACCTTTTAAATGACTTTCCATTAAAAAGTTATAATAATTTATTTCAATCATTAACTACTTCAGTTTTTAATTGCTTTATTACTAAAATAAATAGTAAACTCTTTTTTTAAATCTTATTAGAATTAAAACAATATTCGTTAAACTATTCAAAACACACTAATCCAAAAATTAATCCTTATTAAATGGTCTATTTAGTCAACTCGAAACAAGGTTATCTCGTTATCCGATTCCAATTCGTTTTCCCTTTTAATTAATTATAAATATAATTAATTCAAATAAATTCCATTTAATTTGTTTCTTAATAAAAAAAATTATCAAATTTTAACTGTTAGTTAATTTCTATTCTCGTATTTGTAAATCTGATTAACATCAGAATTGGCTCTAAAAAATCAATTAATAATTAATTATAAATTTAAAAATAAATAATGAGTATTTATTTCCTTTTAACAAACTTTTATTCAAAATACTATATATTTCAAAATCTATCTCCAGTTATAAAATAAATTTTATAACTTCGGTTCTATCAGTTCACCTGACGGTAAACCAATATAAACAAAACAATTTATTTTATCGTCCATATGATGCCCAATACTCAACCAATACTGCCCATTGGTTTAAACAAAACATAAGTTGAATTTTCAATCAATAGTCTAATCCATCACCCAAATAGGACAGTTCATATATGATAATATAAAAATAAATATATAATATATTTGAGGGATCCGGTTGGGTCCCTCCAACCTGTTCTTCCCTGAAATCACAATGGTTATCTCAAATAAAATCCTTTCAATTTCATTTAACTGAAATAAATAATGACTATTTAACATCAACCAATTCACAAGCAATTCAAACAATTCAAACAATTTAAACACGTTTATTTTATAAATGTGACCAACCAAGGTGATTTACCTTTATTGGAACCAATCGTTAAAAATAACGATATGGTATATCACTGAAATTAAACACAGTTTAATTTCATCAGTTAAATCAACTAATAAATATATACTACCAAGCAGTCAACCATTGGCAAACAGAACACACAAAACAAAAACCCAATTTATATAAAATATAATTGGGAAAACTAAGTTAAATTTAACGAGAAATTTCCAGTAGCTTCCATTCTTGTCTATATCAGCTCCAGGTATAGTATTCGTAAAAAAAGTTCCAGTGTAACTGGTTTGATCCGATTCTGTCAATATCTGCATGAATTGTAAACATACAGTTTACATTTAATAATTTATTCTTAGGTTTAGTTACTTGTATAATTTTGCTGATTGATTTCCTTTCTTACACATACTTCACACATTTTCTTTCCTCATCCCGTTCAATACCTGAAAATAGGTGATGATTTATTTAAATAAGTTATACGTTTTTATTTCACATAAATAAATTTCTTAATTTAAATTACTAATTACTATGGCAATCAGGCAATCCTTTTCTTTCAGAATTTTCCACGCTGCCTTCTGTTTCTCACTTTTTAACGCTGCACCTGTTCCAAATCATTGTTTAAATTAAAATAATAAACCTTTAATTAATCATTAATTAAATTTCCAATTACTTGATTAGGCAAAATAGGTCAGCTACCGTTTCACGCATCAGTCCTCCCCGATATTTTGATTCATGATTTGAAACCCACGTTGGTTCTCTTGATATATTCAGCCTCTCACGCATGCACTTGCACTCCTTCGTTCCCCTTTTATTTAAAGCCCAAAGCCAACATCCTCATCAAAGCCCACGTATAACATACCCAACCGCTTCATTTCCTTCACCTCGGTAATTAAAAACCCTATCTTCTTCAACTAGTAAAGTACGAGAGCCTTACTCCACCAATAACCCACCGCCACTGATTTCTGCCACCTTCGGACCCCACACGCTCAGTCTCATCAGAACCGCCAGCGTCCTGGCCTTCCCCCCAACTAACCTCGCCTCCAACATCCTTCGGTGGACCCCAAAATCAAACAAAATACGGGAGTCAAGTAATTCTGCTCATCAGAAATTGCGCTGCCACCGTGGCGTACTTGTCGCCGTACCACACCCATCAGAACAACCATCCTCTGTACTTCGATCGCCAACCAACCCTACCTCCTTTAGTGGCCTGTAGACTCCGCTGTACTAGAAAACACGGAAACGGTCAGTTCCCACTCATGACTACCTAGCTCCTCCCTCGCTGCACCTCACGCTGCTGCCGCCGACCTCCCCTCTGATAAACACCCATTGTAACGTCCTGCCTTGTTGACCGCTTCAAATTGGCAATTAAACCAATTTAAAATGTCCAAATCGACGGATCGTTATTTAGCTTATAGAGTTTAAAATATAAAATCAACACAGAAAATACAGTATAAATGGATAACACACTATTGAACTACAAAGTGAAACTTTTATAAATCAAAATTTTTGATACAAACTTTTCTATACAGCGGAACATAAAATACAGATTGAATACAGAAAGATATTACTATTTTATAACTTCAGAGTGCGCGTCTTCGGAATCCCCATCTCCACCATTCTTCGAATCCACAGCTGTGATTTTAGATCTACAATGCTCAGGTCTGACCCGAGCGTTCCATGCAAAAACATAAAACAATCAAGTCAGGATTAATCATAGTTCAAGTAAATTAATTTTAATAGGAACTGGAATAAAATAATTTATCCTAACATCAGTTGTAAACGGTTGTGTAGTATCTGTTCTAATCAATCTGCAGCGCCGTTCTATGTCAGTTTGAATTTAAGTGTTGTTCCACTCCATATCAATTATATTGTACTTATCCGTTTTTCATATTAATGTGTACATACAAGACTGTGGCACACATGCATGCAAGCAAGGAACCAAGACAAACCAGCCAACAATAAATCAAACTATTTCCGCAAAACAAGTTCAGCTTCCATCTCCATATTTTTAACTGACTATATATTTTGACTGACTAAAGAAAAAAAAAATCTCATTCACTAATGTTTTAAATGATGTGTTACAGGAATGCCTAATGCTTTCCAGCCCACGAGAGATGCAGTCAGCCGACTGTTATATAGCAAGGGAAAAAACAATAGAAGATGTAATTTCCTTTTCGAATAATGAGCATGCTTGAAACTGATAACAAATAATATATCTTGGTACCAATTGTTCATATCTTAGAAGTGCAATGAAAGCTAAGATGATGCAAGATAATATATACATGTGGGTCCCTTATGCATAGGATGTGCAACATTTATTAGCCAGCCATAACATAAATTTGTCTCCTCACATCTGTAATGATTTGTTGGTCTGTGCAAACGTACTCCTTGGTTATATAGGGTAGTAATTCAGGTTTCCGAAGCTTTAGTTAACCCATTGACAAACTGTGAATGTAACATTTCATAATGGGTACTGCAACATTTTCTATGCGACAGTCCTTTACAAAAAAATAAAAATAAAAATAAAAATTGATCATTGACTATAGTTTAACATCATGCAGCATTTTGCTAGCTTATGTGCACAACACGTATACTTTGCACTTCACCAAATTTATAATCTATATGTTGTAAGGGATATAATCCATCTATGTGTGTTAAATGTTAATCATTTTATATTAATTCTCTGTTATATAAAATGTTATTCTTTATATTCTGAAGTTTTGGCTTGACTTGTATTGCCTGGTACCCATCCGTCCACCCCTACCTTTTATTACCATTATATTCCTTATATCCAAATAAAGAATACAACAGTAACCAACACATGCAGCATATGTTTCAGTTTGAAAATCAAAAGTACACACTATGCCAGAATGACCCAGGGATGCAACAAGACTTTTATATACGGTGCAGCATTACCAAGCACAAATCAAGGCAAGAATGTATGTAAAGGCAAGAAGGTAATGATCAATACATATGACAAACAGGGAATCATTGGTGTATGCTGAATACAACTCACATATACAAGAGGCCAAGGATATCCAACGTTGAACTGGATTCTTAAAAAGGAAAAATAATTGTTTTGCTAATTATTCGTTACTACTGTATTTTGTATTACCATCTCAGCTTTCCGTCAAACACTCAGACCCAATCTAACCATTTTAGATATCAATATTGTAACATAGAATTTGGTGATACATACCAGTGCTCATACAGGTTAGTCCTACTTAAGAATTACAAATATAAACAATGAAGGAGTTTTAAAGGTTCACTTGCCCACTGTAAATTTCTGCTAAAAAAATGTTTTTTTTTCTTTTCAGGTTTTCTCAAATCCTTGGTTTTAAACTTATAAATTTTTCAAAGGTTACCCTCAACAGCATAGATGTTGTGTGTCACCTATTGAAGTTTGAATCATGTTTAAAGATCTAATTTCAATAGAAGAGAGCATCCTAAACTGTTCACCCACAAAAGAAAAAAAATATACTGTTAAGAACAGTGTTTTTTATAAATAAATTCCTAGTTGTTAAAAGTTCACCATTTTCAGAGACACATCCTTCAAACATTTAAATCTTTGGATCAAAGTATTTAATATATACATATAATTTGAAGTTCTATGATTAACAGTACTGAAATTTGTAAGTGTTTACATGTTGTTGTATCTTCCACTCAGGTCTATTAAAAAGATTGATTTTTTTCCAATGTTATCCATCCAAGAACTTACAGGCATACATAACAGTTTGCACCATCTTACATATAATCCGCAATAAACTTCAAAGGGAAGAGAAAATTTACTCTCCTTAAAGGCCACCGCTCTAATGCCTTCTCAGTTCTTTTATTTTGAAGTTTTAACAAACTCACATGAAATCACAGGCCCAGGTATAGGTTTGTTTCTTAACAGTATTAACAATGAAGGCAACACACAGTTTTACAAGCGTGAATCCAGACAACCAAATGAACAAGTCACATATACAATATTCAATCAATTTCGAGTATTGTTATATGTAAAAATATAATGCAAAACCAGGTAAGGCAATATATACCAATTTCAACAGTGGGAGTAAAGGCTAAAAATCACTCAAGCAACTTTCAATCCTGGTTATACTATTGTATTAAATCCTTATCAAAATCAAATTACTTGAAACTGTAATTAATCGTGAGTGAATGCTCACCTTAGGACAGTGATTCAGATAAAGGCAGTGGGCTCGATGTGGTGGCCTGCGAAGGCATGGTGAAGGCTTGGCTTTGGGTTGAATAAAGGCGGCGACTTTTGAGTTGCCGAGATCTGGAAAATGAACTGGAAACGAATGCTAGTGGCCCCGATCCTCTGGTTCAAGCTTGAAGTCGAAATCGATTGATGTTGGTAAAGGAGGCAGATTAACTGGAGCTTGACGTCGATTTATAAAAGCGGGAAACCAAGTGTTTCGCTTTGCGATTTGGAGGCGGTGATTCGGACTTTTGGTGGAGCGATTCACAGTTGATATTTGGGGAAACAATAATTGGCTACGGCCGTTAAAATAAAAGGAACAAGCTTGTCTTGCTGATGGAATTTGTGGATGGGGAGGTACTTCTATAGAAGAGAGAAAAACAAGGATAAACACAACGTAAAATCATAGGGTAAGTTAGGCGCGTGTTTCAAACAGTAGGTCGGCGAAATGCGTATGTGAGGTAGGTTACATTTGGGGAGACAATTTACGGTGGAAATGTTTATTTGCATGTACCCCATAAAATACAATCCTACCGCAAATTATCGCTACGCTTTAATTTTCTGTATTATCATAAATAAATTCTCATCGCAACGAAATTGGTCGTACTATTGTCTCAATGCTCTAAACATAATAAAATTATCCCGACTCCATCTATATACAATGTTATTTTAAATTTTAAATAATTTATCGGTTCACTGATTTTATTCCCGTTTCCCACTAACAACTCGGTTCGATTCCAAATTTTAAACGTAAAATTTCAATTTCTTAATATAACAAATACTCACATATCTAAGCTCATTTCCATATATTTCAACAAATTCTCCAATTTGTTTAACGTTAATAACATTTATTTTTAAATTCTTAAATCGACTTTAAATGTTCAACCAATCCAATCCAAATATTCGACAACAAATAATTTACTTAACCATTCTGAATTAAATATCAAATTCAATCCATACACAAAACACTATATTTGATTTTTAATTTCTAATCGTAGTATCAATATAAAAATTGATTATAACCAAATCTCTAATTAGCTCCTTATTTTAGCTGACGAAATTTCTAGGACGTTACAATCCTTCCCCCTTTAAAACTTTTCGTCCTCGAAAAGGAGTGATCGGTAGAGTTACCGATGTACTTCAAATTTTATGTTGGTGTGAAAATTTTCCATTATTAATCTAAATATTGATACTTAGGTAATCGATCCTCTTTGTGTATCCATCTTATTAATCAACTCGTAAAATCAAATTTCTTCTCAAAACTAATCTTTTTTTTTACAAATTTTAATTTCTGCACAAGTTGGATTGCATTTCAAATTATTCCCACTTCATTATAAACATCATTGGCCAACGTAACTTATCCATCGTTGCAACTGTAATAGGTCTAGGCTTCACAACCATCAACCCAATTTCCTTACATTCAATCCATTTAATCTTTCTCAATACTTATTAAAGAGTGTAAATATCTCCCCTTTAGGTCACAAATTTGTCGACTTGAATATTTCCAAAATTCAAAAATCTTATATAACTTTAATACAGAAAATATTTGTATTATTATCCCAAAGCTATGGACTTAAAAATATTCCAAAATTCTCTCCCTAAACTTATCAAGATGGATACATTTTAATTACAAATTATTTATTTGAAAATACTTGATAACTCGAAGTTTGACAAGTCTATTGTCGTTCTCACAGATGTTAATCATACGCTGGCCATGCGCACAACTAAAATCTCCAAGTACCAAATATTCTTGCTTCAACTCCCAGCAAAAATATTCCAAAAATTCTTTTTAAAAACAAATACAGAAAGTACCAATGTGATATTGATATGTTGGTTGTTCATGAACCGCAGATACACAATGGTTTCGTCTGGATCCCCAGAAAACATCCGTATCCGTAGGAATTCACTTCCCTGCAAATTTCGTCATGGACAGATCAACGAAAAATATTTACGAATCAAAAGAGAAAACTGAGGTCACTGAGCGTTAATTGCTCTATCCCAGATTCACAAAACAATCATGGAATTATGAAGATAAAGATACTTCAAGTCACAAGGACAAATCAAGTCATAAAAACAAATCAGGTCCAATCAAGTCACGAATACACAGTGCTGCATCAAACAGGTGGCTCCACATCACTAAGATATCTCAACATCGCATGGCTCCATTCTACCTTTAGTAACTCTAGCGGTTACATCTCTTTCACTTGTAGATATGCCATGTGGACCGCAGGTACACAATGGTTACGCCTGATTCCCTCAGGAAACATCCATACCCGTAAGCTTTCATAGCTTTGCGGATTACGCCATCATCACGACTATAGATCGTAGCAGACACAATGGTTACGTTTGGTTCCCCCAAGAAACATCCGTCCGCCGTAGGCCATCTACAGCCCTACGAATTACGCTACACGGTCGTTTCCTTTTAGACAACTCGATTTTTATGTCCGGACAACCTATTACCACCAGCAGCACATCTCAACTAAGTTCGAAATTAAAAGAAGAAGAAAGGTACTTTCCTTATTTTGCTTTGAAAACATATAGTATTTCCTTCCAAACATCCCATAAGACATACACAAAATTTTCTTTTCAAATCATATTTCAACTATCTCGTATAAACACATAAAATTTCATGTCAAACTGATTACCTTCCAAATCAATAGTTTTCTAATTCACCATATCCTTTTATCTCTCATATAAGTTCCGGAAACTTCTACGTTCAATATTTAAAATCGAATATCCTCAAATTTCATTCCAAATTCAAAATTTTAGTTTTGATCTCTAAATCAACTCAGCTATTTGATAACTTCTCAAACTCAGATTTATGAATCTATTCTTTATAAAACAATTTTCTCCTAATTTACCAATTATCCAGTTCCTTACTTAATTAAGAACTTTATGCTTTCAAAATTTTTCTTCATCCTTGTAACAAATTTCTCATTCACGCTCTATTAGTCCTTCACATTCACATCCTTCGACTGTTAATTAGCAAGCGAACAACTCCCTAAGTTTCAACCCCGAAGGCCGAAACCAACATCAGATCAATATTCAGGAAATTATTCAACTTAACTAGTCTCCGGTCTGGTGTTTTTTTTCATTCCCAAACTCCATCTCTTAATTTCTTATCAAAAAATTTCTTATGCAATCTTCAGATTCAATTCACAAATCCACTTCTTTTACGTTCTACCGCTCTTAGTTCTTGACATGTGGCCTTTTGCTCTTCAGTTTTTGCCATTCTAATTTATGTTAACCTCTCAATATCTTTCGAAAACATTACCATGGTCAATAATGTGCCCAAATTAAAGTGCAGCACTACATATACAAAACCAAAACAAGAGAGAAAACATGCATAGTGTTCGGCCATAAGCAAAACAACATAGTATCACGCTGTGTAGGCCATGACAGACATAATAGGAAGACCCACGAAATTAGGCAGCCAAATTCTTAACAAGGTAGGCTAGGGATGTATAAATTAAACCATGCATTTCATATGTGAACCCCAACAACAAAAATGGTGCCTGGGCAAGAACATCTTCAACAAATAATAATGTATGTGCCAGTATTAAGTAACAAGAGCTAATATATTTCTAATATTATGTTTCAGAAAACGTTTCCCAACATGTAAAACATTTATATATACCTAGAGCATAGTGAGCATATATAAGTAATAATCTTGGCCAGTGCATGAACATATAACAGTGCGTGTGTATGTGAATACCGGTGCGTACCGTCTCTTCTAGGATGATGCACTTTATTATTTATATTTTTTTCTTTTTTCTTTCTGTGTGTTGATATTCTTAGGCAATCAAATGAAAGTTGGCTTGTTGTTACAACAATCATTGGAGTAGCAGTTGGGTTCTTGGTAGGAATTTCTTTCCTTGCAGTTAGCATAACCAAGATTGACAGTCAACTTGCTTTTCATATGATTATTTCGACTTTCAGTTACTTCAAGAACATTATTGTATTTATTTCAGGCTGTGTGACTGGAAGCTTCACTTTCCTTCTAGCATCATTATAAATACTGCAAACATGATCCCATTTCAATCAAAATAAAAGGACGTGGGAAATGTTTTTATCTGTAGATGGAAAGATGCACTGAGAAAGTCTTCAAACAATATTGGTTCTTTTTAAAATAAAGCTGATAAAATGGGTTGGCCTTCCAAGATTTGAGGCAACAATGCATACTACTTTCATGACTCTCTTAAAATAGTTCAATGCACATTTCTGTCTAAGTTTGTTGCGTCCTGAGCACAAAACCAAACTTCTTTAATTACTTAGTTGTCCCAAACTTAAACGAAGCTTCTAAGCAATTCTATATCTTTGTTTAATATAATCCAAAATAATGTCTGGTAACAACCCTGTTATATATCAAGAATGAAAAAAACTTACTATTTATGAGTCTTTACAGGTAATAAAATTTAATCTAAGAGCCACCCACGAGGTACAAAATGCCAAACAGGCAAGGTGTTACCTTGACTCAGGTTGACGAAATAAAGGGGACAAAGTGTTTCCATGTTTAACGACACCGGTATACCGATTACTAGCAAATGTACATATTTTTCAAGAGTGTAGGAGTACATATAACAAGAGTATGTTTAGGTTTCTTAAATGAGACAAAGGTGCATTCATAGTTCATACCCAATTTACCACAGAATAAAAGTCATGTAGTCACGCAAAGATAAATTTTTTTTTGGCAAAAGGGGTCATATGACTACCCAAAATCAGGATGGATATCAAATGGAACATGACCAGCTAGCAGAAAAAATTAGGCCAATATAAGACATGCTCATGGCAAAGATCCAACCACATAAGTGCCACAACAAGCAATACGGTGGCACAAGTTTAGCAAACAATCACCAAAACACAATCAACTGCAAATCAATCCAAACCCTAGGCGTTATCGAAGTTAATACACTTGAATGGATTAATCGTGAGGTTATACTCACCTTAGAACGGTATGCGATGGATTTAGATGCGCGGAGGAGCTGAGTTTGGGTCTTGGTGGCTTCAGTCGACGTCAGTCAATGCTGTTGGTCGAAGGCGAAAGAGCTGACAAGACGGTGGCTTCAAAGAGTGGTGCTTGCGGTGGTGAAAGGCGACGCTCGAATTAAAGGCGGAGGCGAGATTTAATCAGTGGCGACGGTGCAATTTAATGAAAATGGAAAGTGGAAAGACAATTTCAATTTTCATTTCCTACTTATCAGCCTTAGATAACATCCGATGGTGGATTCGAATTCAAACCGAAGGGGACTTATCAAAGAACATCTCTGGCAAATCCGAATTCGAAGAAAGGGGATTCTGAAAATTTTAAAATAAAATTTTGTTTCCATTGTATTTATTCCAAAATACTAATTTTCAAAATATATATAATATTTCCAAAAAAAATTGCCTTTAAAAAATTATTTTTCAAAACTGCTTTTTATTTTCAAAATCCATTTTTCTAGTGTCGATCCTACTTATTTTAAACCCGATAAACTACGCTTTGAATAAACCAAAGCTATAATACCACTTGTAACGTCCCGCCTTTTTGACCGCTTCAAATTGGCAATTAAACCAATTTAAAAAGTCCAAATCGACGGGTCGTTATTTAGCTTATAGAGTTTAAAATAAAAAATCAACACAGAAAATACAGTATAAATGGATAACACACTATTGAACTACAAAGTGAAACTTTTATAAATCAAAATTTTTGATACAAACTTTTCTATACAGTGGAACATAAAATATAGATTGAATACAAAAAGATATTACTGTTTTATAACTTCAGAGTGCGCGTCTTCGGAATCCCCATCTCCACCATTCTTCGAATCCACAGCTATGATTTTAGATCTAAAATGCTCAGGTCTGACCCGAGCGTTCCATGCAAAAACATAAAACACTCAAGTCAGGATTAATCATAGTTCAAGTAAATTAATTTTAATAGGAACTGGAATAAAATAATTTATCCTAACATCAGTTGTAAACGGTTGTGTAGTATCTGTTCTTATCAATCTACAACGCCGTTCTATGTCAGTTTGAATTTAAGTGTAGTTCCACTCCATATCAATTATATTGTACTTATCCGTTTTTCATATTAATGTGTACATACAAGACTATGGCACACATGCATGCAAGCAAGGAACCAATACAAACCAGCCAACAATAAATCAAACTGTTTCTGCAAAACAAGTTCAGCTTCCATCTCCATATTTTTAACTGACTATATATTTTGACTGACTAAAGAAAAAAAAGAAAAATCTCATTCACTAATGTTTTAAATGATGTGTTACAGGAATGCCTAATGCTTTCCAGCCCACGACAGATGCAGTCAACTGACTGTTAAATAGCAAAGAAAAAAATAGAAGATGTAATTTCCTTTTCGAATAATGAGCATGCTTGAAACTGATAACAAATAATATATCTTGGTAACAATTTGTTCATATCTTAGAAGTGCAATGAAAGCTAAGATGATGCAAGATAATATATACATGTGGGTCCCTTACGCATAGGACGTGCAACATTTATTAGCCAGCAATAACATAAATTTGTCTCCTCACATCTGTAATGATTTGTTGGTCTATGCAAACATAGTCCTTGGTTATATAAGGTAGTAATTCAGGTTTCCAAAGCTTTAGTTAACCCATTGACAAACTGTGAATGTAACATTTCATAATGGGTACTGCAACATTTTCTATGAGATAGTCCTTTACAAAAAAATAAAAATAAAAATTGATCATTGACTATAGTTTAACATCATGCAACATTTTGCTAGCTTATGTGCACAATACGTATACTTTGCACTTCACCAAATTTATAATCTATATGTTGTAAGGGATATAATCTATCTATGTGTGTTAAATGTTAATCATTTTATATTAATTCTCTGTTATATAAAATGTTATTCTTTATATTCTGAAGTTTTGGCTTGACTTGTATTGCCTGGTACCCATCCGTCCACCCCTACCTTTTATTACCATTATATTCCTTATATCCAAATAATGAGTACAATAGTAACAAACACATGAAACATATGTTTCAGTTTCAAAATCAAAAGTACACACTATGCTAGAATGACCCAGGGATGCAACAAGACTTTTATATACGGTGCAGCATTACCAAACACAAATCAAGGAAAGAATGCATGTAAAGGCAAGAAGGTAATGATCAATACATATGACAAACAGGGAATCATTGTTGTATGCTGAATACAACTCACATATACAAGAGGCCAAGGATATCCAACGTTGAACTGGATTCTTAAAAAGGAAAAATAAACGTTTTGCTAATTATTCGTTACTACTGTATTTTGTATTACCATCTCAGCTTTCCGTCAAACACTCAGACCCAATCTAACCAGTTTAGATATCAATATTGTAACATAGATTTTGGTGATACATACCAGTGCTCATACAGTTTAATCCTACTTAAGAGTTACAAATATAAACAATGAAGGAGTTTTAAAGGTTCACTTGCCCACTGTAAATTTCTGCTAAATTTTTTTTTTTTTCCTTTTCAGGTTTTCTCAAATCCTTGGTCTTAAACTTATAAATTTTTCAAAGGTTACCCTCAACAGCATAGATGTTGTGAGTCACCTATTGAAGTTTGAATCCTGTTTAAAGATCTAATTTCAACAGAAGAGAGCATCCTAAACTGTTCACCCACAAAAGAAAAAAAATATACTGTTAAGAACAGTGTTTTTTATAAATAAATTCCTAGTTGTTAAAAGTTCACCATTTTCAGAGACACATCCTTCAAACATTTAAATCTTTGGATCAAAGTATTTAATATATACATATAATTTGAAGTTCTATGATTAACAGTACTAAAATTTGTAAGTGTTTACATGTTGTTGTATCTTCCACTCAGGTCTAATAAAAAGATTGATTTTTTTTCCAATGTTATCCATCCAAGAACATACAGGCATACATAACAGTTTGCACCATCTTACATATAATCCGCAATAAACTTCAAAGGGAAGAGAAAATTTACTCTCCTTAAAGGCCACCGCTCTTATGCCTTCTCAGTTCTTTTATTTTGAAGTTTTATTGAACTCACATGAAATCACAGGCCCAGGTATAGGTTTGTTTCTTAACAGTATTAACAATGAAGGCAACACATAGTTTTACAAGCATGAATCCAGACAACCGAATGAACAAGTCACATATACAATATTCAATCAATTTCGAGTATTTTTATATGTAAAAATATACTGCAAAACCAGGTAAGGCAATATATACCAATTTCAGCAGTGGGAGTAAAGGCCAAAAATCACTCAAGCAACTTTCAATCCTAGTTATACTATTGTATTAAATCCTTATCGAATTCAAATTACTTGAAACTGTAATTAATCGCGAGTGAATGCTCACCTTAGGACAGTGATTCGGATGAAGGCAGTTGGCTTAATGTGGTGGCCTACGAAGGCATGGTAAAGGCTTGGCTTTGGGTTGAATAAAGGCGGCGACTTTTGAGTTGCCGAGATCTGGAAAATGAACTGGAAACAAACGCTAGTGGCCCCGATCCTCTGGTTCAAGCTTGAAGTCGAAATCGATTGATGTTGGTAAAGGAGGCAGATTAACTGGAGCCTGACGTCGATTTGTAAAAGAGGAAAACCAAGTGTTTCGCTTTGCGATTTGGAGGCGGTGATTCGGGTTTTTGGTGGAGCGATTCACAGTTGATGTTTGGGGAAAGAATAATTGGCTACGTCCATTAAAATAAAAGGAACAAGCTTGTCTTGCTAAAGGAATTTGTGGACGGGGAGGTACTTTTATAGAAGAGAGAAAAACAAGGATAAACACAATGTAAAATCATAGGGTAAGGTAGGCGCGTGTTTCAAACAGTAGTTCGATGAAATGCGTATGTGAGGTAGGTTACATTTGGGGAGACAATTTACGATGGAAATGTTTATTTGCATGTACCCCATAAAATACAATCCTACCGCAAATTATCGCTACGCTTTAATTTTTTGTATTATCATAAATAAATTCTCATCGCATCGAAATTGGTCGTACTGTTGTCTCAATGCTCTAAACATAATAAAATTATCCCGACTCCATCTATATACAATGTTATTTTAAATTTTAAATAATTTATCGGTTCACTGATTTTATTCCCGTTTCCCACTAACAACTCGGTTCGATTCCAAATTTTAAACGTAAAATTTCAATTTCTTAATATAACAAATACTCATATATCTAAGCTATTTCCATATATTTCAGCAAATTCTCCAATTTGTTTAACGTTAATAACATTTATTTTTAAATTCTTAAATCGACTTTAAATGTTCAACCAATCCAATCCAAATATTCGACAACAAATAATTAACTTAACCATTCTGAATTAAATATCGAATTCAATCCATACACAAAACACTATATTTGATTTTTAATTTCTAATCGTAGTATCAGTATAAAAATTGATTATAACTAAATCTCTAATTAACTCCTTATTTTAGCTGACGAAATTTCTGGGACGTTACACCCATGCTTTCTCCAAATTGCTGCGGCCAGTCCATCCTTCCTCTATGTCCCCAAACCCGCGAGCACTCAGATCTCATCTAGCCTTACTGCTCTTCGAAACTGATTGCATATTATAGCAGTTTGGATTTTAATGGTAGACTAAATTTCTTTTTGTTTGCTGAAGAAGTTTTCGGTTTACACTTGCTGAAAAGATGTGGAATGGAGCAGCATTTTATAGTGAAGGAAATACGTGGGGGTCACGTCGTCTTTTGTTTAGCAGGCACGGTAGAGATAGTTTGGGTACCAAGGCAAAAGAGGACAGTTGGCAGGCAAGAAATTATAAAGTTTTGAAGTACAAGGAAATCAAAAGTCTGGCAAGAAAGCTGAACTTTTGGGATGCAAGTAATATACACACGATGTATTTAAATGAAATGGGTATATGTTGCGTTTGAAAATGATTTCCAGTAGAGATGTTATTACTAATCGAGGCCTCTGCATGTACGTGCGTTTTTGTGTATCCACACATCCCATTGCCGACACTAGTTTTTTCTTTTCTTTTTTTTCTAGACTTAACATGAACAAAATATAGGTTATGTTTATGTTAGATTTACCAGCTGTAATTGCAGTATATAACAAGTACGGTATGTTTTATACTAAGTAAAATTTTGGCATCCTGATAACTGCGTTTAGACTGCAAGGATGTATGTTTACCATTTACCACATGCATGTAGAGAAAACAGAGTTTACCCTTTTCCAAACAAGAACTAATAGATAGCATCAATAAGTATGTCGTAGCTTACGTTTAATTAAATAAATATATAATATTTATTTAGTATTATAAATTACAAAACAGTTAGATTAAACAAAATAAATTATTATTGTCAAATATATTCATATAATATATCATTTCAAATATAAATTAAATGTGAAATTATAACTAAACATTAATATTTTCGTATTAAACGCAACCCAAATTCTGTTGAAAATCCCATTTAAATTTAAAAATAAACGTTATCGTTTTATTAACGATTTCCATAGCGACTATTTTAAAATTTAATTTAGCCATAACTAACAATCGATAACCCGAAATCTGGATTTTTTTCTTCCATTAGAAAATTATTATCAACACAATCCAAATGTTTCTTGTTTCATAGAAATCCGACTTATATCGGATCCTGTATATTCAATTGAAGTTCAAAACTCCATACTACGAACTGTCGTGCCATTTCAAGCTCGATTTATAATTATATTAATATATAACGTTCAAATTTCGCTTTAATAACGAAATCAAATATTAAAATCCATTAATATTCCAAATATAATATTTAAATAAATTAATTAATTTAAATATTTGACTGCCAGAAATATGGGTCATTACAATCTCATTAACTTTGTGCTTTGAATTAAATAGAATCCCTAAATCAAAATGTAAAATTTCACCTTTTGAAATTTTGAAAATTACAAACCCAATTTGTCCTGTTTTAGAACTTGGGGATGTTTGACATATGTTCGCATTCCAAACCCTAAGAGAATAAAATTGGCAAGTAGAATATATGAATGTATATTTATTGGCTATGCTATTAATGCCAAAGCATACAGATTTTAGGGCGTAAATACACATAATATAATTGAATCAAATGATGCTGATTTTTATGAATCAAAATTTCTTTTTAAATTAAGGAATTGTGGGGGAAAATCAAATAACTCTATGCCTATTAGAACAAAACTTAATAAATATTATGAAAATGAACCTATAAGAAGTAAAAGAGCTAGAATCGCAAAAGATTTTGGTTCAAATTTTTGTGTTTTTCCATAGAAGAGGATCCCTTAAACCTCCAAGAGGCCTTATATTCCTTAGATGCTGATTTTTCGCAAGAGGCTATAAATGATGAAATGGATTCTTTGGAATCCAATAAGACTCGGCATTTAGTAGATTTACCACCTAGTTGTAAATCTATAGGCTGTAAATGTGTACTTAAAAGTAAATTAAACCTAATGGCACAGTTGATAAATATAAAGCAAGTTTAGTAGCTAAAGGTTTTAAGCAAAGAGAAAATGTAGACTTTTTTTACATGTTTTCACCTTTAATTAGAATTACATCTCTTTATACATTAATTTCACTTGCATATATTCGTAATTTAGTAATACATCAAATGGATGTTAAAACTGACTTTATAAATAGTGAACTAGAAGAGGAAATTTACGTGGACCAACCTGAAGGAGATATAGTTCCGGTCAAGAACATAAAGTTGGCAAATTAGATAAATCATTATATGGTTTAAAACAAGCCCCTAAGCAATGACATGAAAATGTTGATAACTTAATAATGTCACATGGTTTTGAAGTTAATAAAAGTGACAAATGCATTTATTATAAATCTGAGAATGACATTTGCACTATTATATACATGTGGATGACTTACTTATTTTTGGATCAAATATTCATGCCATTAACAATGTTAAATATTTGCTAAGTGCCAATTTTGACATGAAATATTTAAGTGAAGCGAGTGTAATTATTGGTATCAAGATTACTAGGTCTGAAAAGGGGCTTTCTATGGATCAATCTCATTACATTGAGAAGATTCTAAAGAAATACAATTACTTTGACCATACACCTGCATGTACACCATATGATCCCAGTGTAAAGATATTTAAAAACACTTATGAAGGTGTAAGATAGTCTGATTATGTGAGCATCATTGGTAGCCATCGGTATGCCACTGATTGTACTAGACCCGACATTGCTTATGTCATGAAATTATTGTGCAGGTTTACTAACAGACCTAGTATAGAGCATAGGCATGCTATTGAGAGTTTCATAAGATACCTTAAACAAAATATGAACCTTGGATTACATTATGAAAAGTTTACAGATGTTCTTGAAGGGTATTTTGATGCAGACTGAAATAATTTATCTGATGATTCAAAAGCGACCAGTTTTTTTAAATATTTAGCATTGCTGGAGGGAGTTGTTTCTTAAATAACCCAAGAAACAAACTATTTTGGCTCATTCTACTATGAAGTTTGAGATGATAGCACTAGCCATAGCTAGTGAAGAAGCAGAGTGATTGTAACAACCCGGAAAATCTGAGCCAGTTTAAAATTTTTATTTTGGCAATTTTAATGAATTTTGAACATTTAAAATAGATTATTTTAAATAATATCGACGAAAAATTTATTTTGAATATATTTAGAATGTATATATTATATACGTCGTCGTTAGAATATACATAATTGTATATAATTATAAATAGAATTGAAAATGGCGCGGTAGTTCGATAATTCGATTTCAAACTTCAATTGGATGTACCGGGTGCAAAACAATCGGGATTTTAGTGAAACCAAAAATAATAGGATCTAATTGGGAATATCTTTCCAACGAACCCGGAAAATCGAAATTTCATAGCGGGGATCAAAAGATATGTCCAGTTGAAAATTCTGAATAGTCGTTATGGAATTCAGGCCCTTAAAAATGGGAATTTTGCAAACGACCTCGGATTTCGACGAAACCACTTTTGTTGGATCTGTGATGTCAAATTATTGCTAGATTCCAAATTTCATAATTTTTCGAATCAATATGTGAGCGTGGCAAAGGAAAACACGTTTGACCAGTTTTAGTTGATTTTAATCGACTGGAAAATGGCCATTTTTCAAACGATCTCAGAATTCGACGAAACTAGTTTTGTTGGGACCGTATCGTCAATACGAAGCTAGAAAATATTTTTCTGGGATTTTTCTAGTTAATATGTGACCCCAATAAATTGAAATGCGCGTTCAAATTCAATATATAGAGTTATATGTTGATTTTGACGGAAACTGGTCGAAACGATCGAATCAGCTTACGATACATATCCCATTGTATTCGGAATGGGGGTAATTAGCTATGGACGACAGTCGGTGGGCTTGATTTCGAGTTCGAGAATAAAAGTTACTTTTTGAAATTAAAAATAATAATATATATCTCCTTTTCTCCCTCCTCCATTCCTTTTAGATCCGGTCAAACCCTCCTTCCTTCAGTCAAAATCGAAAACGAAAAAGAAAAAAAAATATATAAAAAAAAGAAGACCGACGGAGGATGGAGCGCACCCTCTCCCATTGCGCCACCGCGCCTCAGGTGCACCCCCACCGTCGAACCTCTCTCCTCCAGCGCCTCCCCCATCCGATTCTCCCCTCCTCGCGTCACTCTCTCTCCTCCTTTCCCACTGCAAACCGCCTAAACCCTAACGCCTGTGACCGAACGCCGCCCACGCCCCTGAACCCCGCAACACCCCTCCGCCTCCACCTGCCTTCTTCCATGGCCTCGGACGAACCCCACGCGGCCATTTCCCCCTTCCTGCGACTGACGCAGCAACTCCCTCCCCTTTTGAACGAATGTAAGTTTTCCCTTTATTTATTTTAATTTATTTCTTCTTTGAATTTGTTTATTTTAGTTAAGTTAATTTAAATATAAAAACTTGGTTTAAATTCAGTTTTAAAAATGAGATTTTTAGCTTCATAAAGATACGATTTTTAATTTTAAAAAGGTTTGATTGGTATAAAAACAAAACCAATTTTTGTTTAGTAATAAAAACTGATTTTATTATGTCATAGAAACTGATTTTTATATAAGCAAAGCTTTGATTTTTAAAAGTATGAAACTTTGATTTTTGGCCATACAAAAGAAGAGATTTTTGACATACAAAAGAAGTGATTTTTATTTAGATAAAATTTAGATGTTTATCTCTATAAAAATTCGATTTAAAAAAAAACTAAAGATTTCATTTTTTAACATAGCAAAGATGAGATTTTTACTTATATGAAGTTAGCGGAAAAATGATAGATTTTTAAAATAGAAAAGATTAGATTTTTAAAATAGATTAGATTAGATTTTAAAATAGAAAAGATTAGATTTTTAAAATAGAAAAGATTAGATTTTTGAAATGAAAAAGGCGAAATCTTTATATTAGAAAAGGCGAAATATTTCAATATAGTAGCAAAGTAAAAATTCGATTTTTATATATTGAATAACGAAGTAAAAATTCGATTTTTATATATTGAATAACGAAGTAAAAATTCGATTTTTATATATTGAATAACGAAGTAAAAGTTCGATTTTTACATATTGAATAGCGAAGGGAAAAAATTCGATTTTTATACATTGAGTAGCGAAATAAAAATGTGATTTTTATATATGTAGTGACAGAAAGCGAGAACAGTGATGATTGCCTACAATAGAAGTGCCGTGGAGTTGGGATAGCTTTGGTGATAACTTCTCACTCTTCAATTTCTTTTTTTCTAGTTATATATATATATACTAGGATGCAGACGGTGTTTAGTAGCACCCGACACCCGTCATCCACAGACCATGGATGACTTGTTTGTTTGATTGATGCGTTGTGAAATTTGCTTGTGAAATTGATGTGAAATCGATAATATAAATCAATGTGTTGAAAGGAAATAAAATATTTATATAGTTAAAAATATTTTATCGTTAAAAATATAATTTTTAACATGAAAGTGAATAAATGAATATTTATAAACAAATCGACCAATTTGTTTATATACACTGATTTGACTGATATTGATTGGGTCGATAAATTTTACACATCGCCCAACTGCACAAATAAAAATAAGTGTTTGTTGATTTGAAACCCCACACGGGTATTGGGATAATATATGACATACACTAATCCCAATAATTAGTTGTATGTCGATCGATAGATTGACAGGCTGTTATAAGCACTAGATATCTATATTTGATGCTTTACAGTGTAGTGCACTTTGGATGATGGTTGATTATTTATCGTTGCTATTATATACATGTGTTGTATGGAATCCATATAATTAACTTTATATGGTAATTGATTGGACCTCATTCCAATTTAGAAGATAAAGAATATTATAAAATAAAGGTTCATGTGTTGACCGTACTCATCCGTTGAGATTAGTCATGTGTTGAACGAAATATTTTAACAATAAAATTTACATCTTTATCATATATAAAATTAGAAACTAACTGGAAAATAGATAAGATGAGTGGTCTCCTGGATATTGATCTGATGTCTGTTTCGGCCTTCGGGGTTAATATTCAGGGAATCGTTCTCTTACTAATTTACGGTTGGAGTCTGATTTAATATCAAACGTTAGATACCTTAATTTTCATAAAATATATTAAATAACAAAAATAGTCACACGTGGACAGTACTCATTCGTTGAGATTAGTCATGTGTTGACAAGAATAAATATTCATTTGTTGAATAGAATAACGGGATTATTGAAATATATAAAGTCGTGTTGATTAGAGATGCGCTATTTTGACGCGAACGATATTTATATCGGTTATATTCGTTTTTATAATGAATTGAAAAGAAAACGAATTTGAAATGAATTGAAAAGAAAACGAATGAATATAGAATGAATTGAAATTTGAATTGAATTGGAAATGGAAGTTGAAATGTTTTTGAATGAATTTAAAACTAGTTATAAAATTCGTTTTAAATAGAAATCGACGAAATATATATTATATATATATAATATAATGGCCTGAATAGAATGCGCCGCGCTGCGGCAGTTCGCGAATTTCGACCATTGACTTCGGAAGGACATTACGGGAGATCCGACCGTCGGATTCTCCTAAAACCGGAACCGTTGGGTTCGTATCGAAAAGAGCTTTCTAACGAATATTAGAAATTTGATATCTAACGGTTGGGTTTGGAGATACGTCCAAATCAAATTTGGAAAAGGTCGCTGTAAGTGCAGTTCAATTGCCGTTGATGGAAATCGACTGTACGGGCCTTGATAAAATTATTAAAAATAGTAAAAATTTGTGTAAAATCATAAGAAATGATTTGGGAAAATTAGGATGAAAAACTCCATATTTGAAAGGATAAAAATAGATTTTTATCGAAATGAACTAGTTTTGAACTAAAATTAAACCCGTTTATTTTTAAATAAATAAATTGGATTTGAAATGGGTTGTAAATAGAATTGATTTGTGGGTTTATCGTGAAGGGTGTTTTAAATGACACTTGTTCTTTAACCCGGTAATAAATAGAATATGATTTGGGTTTGTCGTGAACTGTGTTTTAAATGACATTAGTTCTTTAACCCAGTAAAAGGAGTTTTAATGAACCTGCAATTAGATTGAAATGTGAATTGATAATTTAAATTATCAAATTTGGAAAATGAGCGAGAATGGAGTATCACCAGTTTTGCTCCAAAGTGATAGTTAAATCTTTAATTAACTTTAAATGGTAATTGATTGGGCCTCATTCCAATTTAGAAGATAAAGAATATTATAAAATAAAGGTTCATGTGTTGACTGTACTCATCCGTTGAGATTAGTCATGTGTTGAACGAAATATTTTAACAATAAAATTTACATCTTTATCATATATAAAATTAGAAACTAACTGAAAAATAGATAAGATGAGTGGTCTCCTGGATATTGATCTGATGTTGGTTTCGGCCTTCGGGGTTAATATTCAGGGAATCGTTCTCTTACTAATTTACGGTTGGAGTCTGATTTAATATCAAACGATAGATACCTTAATTTTCATAAAATATATTAAATAACAAAAATAGTCACACGTGGACAGTACTCATTCGTTGAGATTAGTCATGTGTTGACAATAATAAATATTCATTTGTTGAATAGAATAACGGGATTATTGAAATATATAAAGCTGTGTTGATTAGAGATGCACTATTTTGACGCAAACGATATTTATATCGGTTATATTCGTTTTTATAATGAATTGAAAAGAAAACGAATTTGAAATGAATTGAAAAGAAAACGAATGAATATAGAATGAATTGAAATTTGAATTGAATTGGAAATGGAAGTTGAAATGTTTTTGAATGAATTTAAAACTAGTTATAAAATTCGTTTTAAATAGAAATCGACGAAATATATATTATATATATAATATAATGGCCTGAATAGAACGCGCCGCGCTGCGGCATTTCGCGAATTTCGACCATTGACTTCGAAAGGACATTGATGGTCGCTGTAAGTGCAGTTCGATGGCCGTTGATGGAAATCGACTGTACGGGCCTTGATAAAATTATTAAAAATAGTAAAAATTTGTGAAAAATCATAAGAAATGATTTGGGAAAATTTGGGATGAAAAACTCCATATTTGAATGGATAAAAATAGATTTTTATCGAAATGAACTAGTTTTGAACTAAAATTAAACCCGTTTATTTTTAAATAAATAAATTGGATTTGAAATGGGTGGTAAATAGAATTGATTTGTGGGTTTATCGTGAAGGGTGTTTTAAATGACACTTGTTCTTTAACCCGGTAATATATAGAATATGATTTGGGTTTGTCGTGAACTTTTTTTTAAATGACATTAGTTCTTTAACCCAGTAAAAGGAGTTTTAATGAATCTGCAATTAGATTGAAATGTGAATTGATAATTTAAATTATTAAATTTGGAAAATGAGCGAGAATGGAGTATCACCAATTTTGCTCCAAAGCGATAGTTAAATCTTTAATTAGATTTGAACGTGAAATGGTAATTAATTTTACCGATAACACCGTGGTGTTAGATATGGAGTATTACCAGTTTTTCTCCATGGGATGAATAGGTTGGGATTGGGAAATAAAATAAATAATTACTCCGATGTGATTCGCTAATCTCGACTAGTTTGGAAAACCATAATTTGTTTTGAAATGATATCCAAAGGAAGATTAAAGGATAAATTTTAAAGAATTTATCTTGGATAAAATTAATGGGAACCTTCCCCTAAGAATTGAAATTTAGAAACTAGCTGTAAGATAGCTAAGAAGAATGGTTTCCTGGGTATTGATCTGATGTTGGTTTCGGCCTTCGAGATTAATATTTGGGAAATTATTCTCTTGCTGATTTACGGCTAATGACTAATGAATTGGAATGAGGCGTATGTTGTGTTTGTGTAACATTTGTTTTTAATATACGCGGGCTGTTCGGAAAGTCCGGGTTTATACCCATTCTGAATAACCGATTCGACGATAAGTCGAAGATGAAGACGGTGGTTGAAGATCGGAAGTTTTCACATCGTTTGGGTGATTACTGATGATCTTGACTGGGCTGTACACCCAAGATGAGGGAATCAGTTGGTGGTCGTCCAGACGTACCTGGAGATCGATGGATATGCGAGGAAAGTGCCCCCGGTTTCGTTCAGACCCAGAGCGAACTTGTAAATGGATTGTGTGTCTGACATTGGATTTTATTCTGTGTTGATTGATTTCGGTTAAATATATATCTGTTTGGCGGTGGAGAATTTATTCTCTTGCTTAACGCCCTTCTCTGAGACGTATGAGCTTAGAGGTTATATATTGATAGATATCAATCGCATGGCATGAATTGCCTGTGTGGCACGCTGAGTTGCATAGATTAAGGCTTCTGTTGAAAAGCAAAGTCTTGTGGTTGATGATCAAAGCACGACCTACGTGGCCGCTTTGTGTATAGCATGGATTCACGAGCCTCACACCTCGGTATGAGTTAAAAACATGATACGGACCGTTGGGAGAACACGACGTTTCTCTCTAGCTTTGGTGGTGTCAGTGACTTACTAGCCCTGACATTTATATACTTTTCACCTTTGTGGTTGTTGGATGCGAGGCGCCTCTATATTAGGTCTGTAAGGACCGGGAAACGTGTGTTCAGGAATTGCCAATCCTCAAACGTAAGAGAGGACCAGCCCAGCCGATCCAAGGGTTACCCAGTGTGCGTAGTCCTGAGCATTTGCTAGAGTGTCTCGAAGCGGAGAGGAGCTTGCCCCTTGCCTCGACTCATGACGGAAATCCAATTTCCAATACGTGATATTGCGGTTTTAATTGTATAACTAGTATGGCGACATGATATATGGTACCCATGTCGTCTATGATTTATATTTATGATTGAAATTGTTTTGACACTATACACTTATTATAGTATCAAATGATTTGTTTTTAAAACGTACCAAGCATGTTTGGCTATTATAAGGGAAAACCCTATCCTCCGGCTTGCGTTGCATTGTGTGATGGGACCTGGGTCTTATAATAGCTTCATTTTTCGAAAAAGCATTGCGTTGTTTATTGATATGCACTGGTATTATTGGGAGGAAACCCGTTCCGTGTTATACAGCGTGGTCCCTTGAATTACTCTCTTTTAAAGTAAAGTTTAAATAACTATTTTAGTTCTCACACCAGTCACATGACTGACCTGGAGTTTATTGTTTTAACCTAAACTCTGGGTGCCCCTATTTTCCACACGGGCAGCTAGTAGTTTTGGTTTTGCAGATTTATATTCACAGGATCCTGATTTACAGCTGGAACGATGCTCGGAAAGCTCTGTATCCGTGCATTACTTTCAGTTGTGTTTTATATTATTTTCCGCTGCTATGTAATTTATTGTAATCTCTGATATTTATCGAATGTAATTTATTCAATTATACTCTGTATATTCTTGTATCTGATGGAATTGTTGTAATAGCAATGAAATGTTCTTCCGTCTGCGTTCATTTGTGTGTTGTTCTCAAAGTATCCGCTCTTTCCTTCACGGGGAAGTTACGGGTCCTTACAGTGCTTACGAAATCTTCTAGTTGAGATTCCTTTATAGGAAAACCTATACTGATTGTGTTGATCTATTGCAATAGTACCTTGGCTATTGCAAAAGTATAGAACAGTTATTACAACGGTAAGGGGCGACAAATACACCGTAAGCACGGTACTGTTAGAGAGCTACTCTCTTTAGGTACTGTTAGAGTGGATCACATATGCTGTGATGAAAATTTGGCAGATCCTTCGACGAAAGGATTGTCCAAAGAGAAAATCCATAATACTTCTAAAAGAATGAGACTATTGCCCTTAGATTGTTGAGTTATGCACAATGGTAACCCGACCTAATTACTGGAGATCCCAAGAACTAGGTTCAATGGGTAAAAACAAGTTGTGTAGTGATAATGGTTAAGCATGCTATTTTTATTTACTAAGAAGCATGCATTCCTGAAGTGATTAGAGGATGAGTTAGTAGAAACTCTTAATGAGGTATATACTCTATTTGGAGTGGGGTACCAACCTTCAGGAGTACCCTTGATAGACTCACCTATGTGAATGTGGAAATGTGGCCATTTCCTATGCAGTTTGGGGCAAAAACTTCTAGAGCATTCACTAATATGGGATAGACGTGTATGGCCATAAATGCACAGGCTTATTTGATTGCATTATAGAAAGGTTGTGTGTGGTCTTATGTCAGAAATAGAGTTCAAAGCCATGAGTCATTCTAGTAAAAACTAAATCTTATCCAATATGCAAAGGTCAAAGTCAGAAGACACTTTTGTTTATGTATAATCTTATGTTTTTTGAATTGCTCAAAAAATATTTTAAAAAAATTCAAACGGTGACTATTGGAAAATGTTTTGAAAAGGTTGGATTATTAAAAAAAAATGACTAAGTGTGAGAATGGCTAATATATGTGAATAGTCCCACAACACGGGATTATATGAAGGAACCGAGTACTTATACTTGGTTCTCACTAACTAGTTGAAGCCTTGGGACTCCTACATGTATGCTTTATTGTGAGCAGGAAGAACATGCTTAACCACCACACATGCGTGCGCGACCCAACCGATCGACCCGACCCAGGCTCGGGCTTGAGCTTGGCTTGGCTAGTCGGTGTAGTGTACACACTTATATTTTTGGATGAAAATAGATTATAATTTCTAATCGTTATTTTTTGATATGATAAAATTTAAGATCCATTTTTATTGGATTGAACCGACTTTCCTCCCACTAACACGGAAACACGTTCAGTTTTGTGTTCCGTTTATAATAGTTAGGGTTTATACAAGATAGAACAGAACAACATCTCTTCTTCCTCCATTAAAAACAAACACATATACGAGCACTGTATTTTTTCGAGTGTAAATCTGAGTTGATTTGTTTGTGCAAGCAAATTGATAAGTATGAGGCTATTTTATCCTAAAGGTGGCAGAGAACGGTGCGAGTTACTTTGCACCACCGAGCAGATCACCGAAATATTTTCAAGAAAGCGACATTTTTTCACGACTCGTCCATTGTTTTCCAACAAATTTGAAGGCGTTCTCTGGAAACATGGCTTCAACTACAAATGTTGATGATGTTGTGCCTTCTTCAATGTTTCAGATTTCTCTCATCACCGCTGCCCCATTCAGATTCGAAGGGCTACACTTCAAACGATGGCACTAGAAGATGGAGTTTTTTCTAACTGTGAGAAAAGTGGTTGTCGTGCTGACAACCGACAAACCTTAGTTGTCAGAGAAACATGACTAAGAAGATGCAGATTAGATGGCTGCCTGGGCAGAAAAGTCGAAGCGGCTACATACCTGGAGCGAGCAGAATTATCTGTGCAAGAATTTCATCTTCAACGGACTCCACGACGATCTATATGACTACTACAATTTGAATAAATCGGCAAAAGAAATCTGGGAGCAGCTGAAAAGAAGTACAACACAGAGGAGGCAGGGGCAAAAAAGTATGCAGCGAGCCGCTACCTCAAATATCAGATGAAAGACGATAGGTTAGTCGTGATGTAATCGCTTGAGCTTCAGAAAATAGATCATGAGATCATCTCTAAAGGTATGGCTTTAAACGACAATTTCAGATTGCTATGATAATAGACGACTTATCCCCAAGTTGGAAAGATTTCAAAAACATACTGAGACATAAGACTAAGGAATTTAGATAAAAATGTACTGAGACATAAGACTAAGGATTTCAAAAATTGTGTTGAATAGTAATTTTGAATGTGATGTTTCTGTGCATTTGCCTTTTGTGTTCAAAATGTAGCCCTCAAGAGATTGCAGAACTATTATTTTTTTCCTATTCATTGGCCTAGCAGTGAAGTCTTTGAATAATTTGATCAACTATTCATACGCTTTGGAAGGAAGAGGCTTACTTTGTGTAGGCTTCAAAAACACAAGGTAATAACTAGTGAAGTCGTTTTATTTGTATTTTTTTAATTAGTTTGTCGAAATACAGTGATGGAGCTAGAAAAAATAGTCAGTAGTGAACCAATAGAAATACAATTCTTTTTTCCAAGCCAAATGGCGTCAATTTGAAATTTTCTAGTATAATAAAGAATATGTGTTATTTTGCATGAAAGTTTGTGATCTTCATGACATATATATATATATATTTGTATAGAGGTAAGACATTTAATAAATTTTGGGTATGACATATAGTAAATTGTACATTATTTCCCACTTGATGCTTAAAATCCAGGAAGGGCTTTGGCCTTAGTTCATTAATCGCCCTTATCGAAATTTAAGCATTTATTTTATAATTATTTTGTAATCCTTCATAATTTTTTGGCTCATGCATGATTTTCATATCTAGCTTTAAGAAATCCATCTGATCATTTTAATTGGTATATAATTTTTGATTTCGATAACGCCAGTGATGCCTTTAAGTGATCAATGAAGATACAGGTACGCACAGTGAGATTAAACAAACTCCATTAAGCAGCCTTAAAAGTGAAACTTACCATAAATTTTAGAGCAACCAAGTTCAATAAAAATTTACAATATTATTACACAGCATGTAAGAAAGAAATTAGTTAGTCGGAGCTGTATATATCTTGTTTGTTGATTTTTGTTTTTAAAAAATTTGGATTTCATGTGATACTGACCAAGATTTGGCTACAGAAAGGAAGAACTTTGGATTTAGGAGGATAAATATTAATTAGAAGACTTGATCGGTGAAGATAATTATTCATATTTATAGTAAGTCTATTCCATTGTAGATAAAACAAAAAGGAACTTCAAAGTTGAAATGTTATATGAGTCACAGTTGTTGACAAGATCCTAGTAGAAGTACAAACGTACAAATAATTAATTTTTATTCGAAAATAACTTATCTCTCTGTAACGACCCGGAAAATCTGAACCAATTCAAAAATTTTAAATTGGCTAAAATTGTGGATTTTAAATATTTAAAATAAATATTTTAAATAATAGCGATGAAAAGTGAGTTTGAATCGACGTTTGAAAACGAATATAATTAATTCTAATTATAAACAAGGTCTGAAATGGCGCGGCAGTTTCAAAAATTTGAATTCAAACTTTGACTGACTATACCGGGTGCAAAACAAAACGGATTTGAGTGAAACCAAAAATATTTAAATCTGTTAGTGAATACCTTTCTAACGAATCTGAAAAATCGAAGATTCATAGCGGGAAGCAAAAGTTATGGCCAAATGAATTTTCAAAAAGGTCGCTATGGAATTTATATAGCCCGTGAAATTGGCCATTTTGCAAACGACCTCGGAATTCGACGAAACCACTTTTGTTGGATCCGGGGTGTGAAGTTATTGCTAGGTTTCAAATTTCATAATTTTTGAAGCTAGTATGTGAGCATGGCAAAGGAAAATGTGTTTTGGTCAATTACAGTTAAATTGGATCGACCAGAAATGGGCCTTTTTGCAAACGATCTTAGAATTCGACGAAACTAGTTTTGTTGGGACCGTATCGTCAAAACATAGCCAGATTTATTTTTCTGGAATTTTTCGAATTAGTTTGTGGCCCTGGCAAATTGAAATGTACGTTCAAATCGAATATTGAATGTTATATATTTTAAATTGAATGAAAACTGACTGAAACAGTTGAATGGGCCTACGAAACATATCACATTGTGTTCGGAAAGGGGCTAAAACGCTAGGGACGACAGTCGTTGGGTTTGGATTGGAGGTCGTGTCGGAAAACCCCTTTTTAAAACCATCGGCCAATAGAAATTTTTCTTTCATTAATTTAAAAAAAAAAAAACAACCCCCCCCCCCCCCCCCCCGTATCAGCTGCTCGACGGCGGAAACCCCGTCGCCAGTTCCCGAGCATTTTCCGGCCGCCACACACCTCGTTGACCCCCGACCCTTTGCAACTTTTTGAAGATCTGCCCGAGCTCTTCAAATCCATATCAACCTCACCCCCTATCATTCACCGTACCTCGAGTTTTGAGCCCAGGAAGATCTGTACTTTCCGTCGCCGCCACAAACCCTAGGGTCTACCGAGTCTGACCGCTCCACCCGCCGTTCAGGCACCTTCCGACCCTCTTCGACACCGTATAACCTGATTCTCCTATCGCGCAACAGTTTGATCGAAAGATCAAAACCTAGTTTTGAACGTTCAACGTGAAAGGTACGGCTTGGCTATATTTAAACTATTTTAATACTTTAAAGCATTGAAAACTTGTAAAAATCATATCTTTTTGCTGTGTTATCGAAATTCAGTGAAACATGAAACAGTGGACTCGTTTGGACGTCTTCTACATTTTAGAAGAGACCGCATATTTTTCTGAGCCTTCTGCTATTTTTGGTGGAGTGGAACCCAATGTGAGATTTCTAATTTATAAACGATATGGAAAACGACGATGTATGAATTATATAATCGATGTATGAGTTATATAAGCGTTGTACACCTCTGGTATAAGCGTTGTATAAGTTGTACGTTCGATGTATAAGTTGTATATGCGTTGTAAAAATTATATATGTGTTGAAATAGAAGTGAAATGCTATATATATACGCCCCTCGTCCACAAACCATGGACGATTTTTATTGGTTGTGATTGGTGTGAAAATTGATTGATAGCGAATGGTTGATTGGAATTGTTTGTGGTTGATATTGATTGATTGTGGTTGAAAAATACCCGTTTGTGGTTGAGAAATATTTGGTTGAAACTACATAGGATTAGTTTATGTAAATGAAAAAAAAATACATGCCGCCTGCGTGCGAACTAGATGCATGATTCCCCATTGTCAAAAACCGCGAGGTTTTAAGGTAGAGCGTGGAGCCGTACTAGGGACGGTCCCGGTTTTAACTACCCTGTCGTTATGCTGCCGAAATTTTGAATAATATTCATGTGTTAGAATTATTTTCCTGTGCTGAAATTATATTCGTCTGTTGAATAGAAGACCTTCATGTGTTGAATAGAAATTCATTCGTTGAATCATATTCATGTGTTGAATGGTATTCGTGTTTTAAATATAAAAAAATCACCTTTTTATCTATATATATAAACTATAGAAAACCTTCATGTGTTGAATCGATATTCATTTGTTGGATAGAAATTCATGTATTGAATGGTATTCATGTTTTAAATATAAAAATCACCTTTTTATCGATATATATAAACTATAGAAAACCTTCATGTGTTGAATCGATATTCATTCGTTGGATAGAAATTCATGTGTTGAATGGTATTCGTGTTTTAAATATAAAAATCACCTTTTTATCTATATATATAAACTATAGAAAACCTTCATGTGTTGAATCGATATTCATTCGTTGGATAGAAATTCATGTGTTGAATGGTATTCGTGTTTTAAATATAAAAATCACCTTTTTATCTATATATATAAACTATAGAAAACCTTCATGTGTTGAATCGAAATCCATTCGTTAAATTGAAATTCATGTGTTGAATGGTATTCATATTTTGAAATAAATTGTTTTATAATAAAAATCACATTTTTATCATCTATATGAACTATATAAAATAATCTTGTTTTGAAAGAAATTGTTTTATAATAAAAATCCTATTTTTATTACCTATATGAACTATATAAAATAATCGTGTTTTGAAATAATTTTTTTTATAATAAAAATCCTATTTTTATTACCTGTATGAACTATATAAAATAATCGTGTTTTGAAATGAATTGTTTTACGATAAAAATCACAATTTTATTATATACATGAATTGTTAAAATAGTGAAGTGTTGAAATAGAAGACAGTTAGATAAAAATATCATATTTATCAAATGTATAAAGAGAATATAGTTTTTAAATCGAAGAATCGATATACATACATAAATAGAATTGAAATATATCGAATAACGAAGCTGTAGTTCGTATTTTGGAACCGTGATTTCAAACGATTAGTGCGGGAGATCCGACCATCGGATTTTCCCGAAACCGCAACCGTTGGGTTCGCTTTGGAAATATCTTTCCAACGACACCAACTTTGTAAAAATCCAATGGTTGGATTGTCTGGAATGTTTAATTCAAATCTGAAGAAAAACAGTGCCAGAATCGATTATATATATATATATATATATATAAATTTAATTATATTTAATCGAATAACGACGCTGCAGTTCGTAATTTGAAATCGAAACTTCAAACGATTATACCGGGAGATCCGACCGTCGGATTTTCCCGAAACTGGAACCGTTGGATTCGTTTTGAAAAGATCTTTCTAATGATGTTAATTTTGTGAAGATCCAACGGTTAGATTTTCAGATATGTGTAAATCAAATCTGAAGAAAAACAGCGCCACGAACGCGTTATGGCCCGAAGCGTCGTTTGAATAAATTGGCTATTTTAAAATAAATGAAAATAGCGATAAATCATTATAAAATATTATAAACGATATGGATGTGAAATTTAGATATTAACTGAAGGTTAGCTAAGTTGAATGGTTTCATGGATTTTTATCTGATGTTGGTTTCGGCCTTCGGGGTTAATATTTGGGAAATCGTTCTCTTACTGATTGACGGTTAGTGACTAATGAATTGAAATGATGCGTAGTAGTGTTTGTGTAGCACTTTTTTATTATATACGTGAGTTGCTCAGAAAGGCTGGGTTTATCCCATTCTGAATAACTGAATCGACGATAAGAAATTGAAGATGAAGACGGTGGTCGTAGACCGGAGATCTTCACCTCGTTTGGATGGTAACCGAGGTCCTGATTGGGAGGCATCCCGAAATATGGATAATGAGTGGTGATTGTCCAGACGTACGTGGTGATCGATGGGTTTGCGAGGTATATAGTGCCTCCGGTTTCGTTCAGACCCAGAACGGACATGTAAATGGACTGTGTGTCTGACATTGGATTTTATTCTGGGTTGATTGATCTCTATTAAATATACATCTGTTTGGCGGCGGAGAATTTATTCTTTTGCTTAACGCCCTTCTCTGAAACGCATGAGCTCAGAGGTTGTATATCGATGGACATCAGTCGCATGGCATGAATTGCTAGTGTGGCATGCCTAAGTGGCAAATGATCAGGGCTTCTGTTGAAAAGCAAAGTCTTGTGGTGATGATCAAAGCACCGCCTGTGTGGCGTAGCTTTGTGTATAACGTGAATTCGCGAGCCTCACACCCCGGTATGAACCAGAAACGGGAGAAGGACCTCAGGGAGGGCATGCGTTTCCTTCTAGCTAGGAGTTGTGTCGGTGTTTTTACACGGCCTGACATTTTACTTATGTAGATGATGGATTGCGAGGCGCCTCAGATATATCGGTCGATCCAGGACCGATGGAGTCATTCGTTGGCTCATTTACGCCCCATAGGGCGGGGAAATGTAGTGTTCAGGAATTTTAATCCACATCGGTGGACCAGCCCTGTCGCTCCAAAGGGTCACTCGAGCACTGACCCTGAGACATGGGCTAGATTGTCTCGAATTCGGTAAGGACTATCTTTTGCCTTGGTTCATGACAGAAATCCAATTTCCAAATACGTGACTGTGCGGTTTTGATTGTATACCTATATATGGCGACATAGTGGTATGAGGCATTAATGCCGTCTATGATTGATACTTATGATTTGAAATTGATTTTGAAACATATAAAGACTAGTAATAATATCAAATGCTTTTGTTTTATTCGTATCAAGCATATCTTGGCCATTATAAGGTAAAAACTCTATCCTCCGGTTTGCGTTGCATTGTGTGATGGGAATTGAGTCTTATAATGGCTTCATTTTTATAAAAAGCATTGCGATATTTAAAAGAAAGATTTGTTTTAAAGCACTGGCAATCCAATGGAGTGAACCTGTTCCACGAAAGTGGCATGGTCATGTGATTAGCCATATTATAAATGTGTTGAGTAGATTTCTCGTACCAGTCCCATGACCGACTCGTAGTTTGTTTCACATTCAAACTCGGGTGCCCCTTTTTCTACACGGGCAGCCTTGTATTCAGGTTTAGCTGGCTCTTTCTGGATAACTAGAGCTAAAGATGGATTCTATTATTTATCTCGTTTTATGCTGTTCAGCTCCTATTGTACATTATGTTTGTTTTCCGCTGTAGACATTTATGTATAGCTGAACTGTATTTGTATTAAGTATGATCCTGTATACTGTGTAACTCTGATGATTACGTTTATCCAGTATATTCTATTGTGCATTTTCTGGCGTATTTATTTATTTTTGTTCTGCTGTTTTCTGTTTCTGTGTTATATTCCAAGGATTACCCTTGCCACCGTCAGTACGGGGTTTGGGGTCGTCTCATTTGTTATCAGAGCTTTGGTTAAGCATAGTTCTGGAATATAACATATTAACGAACTCGTCAGAAATAGAACCTGTAGTGTTCTAGGAGGAGTAACTCATTACAGATAGGATCAGTAATATCCTAGTATGAGTAAAGCAGAATGAAATACACCCCAATAGACACATTTACATTTGAAGTATATGTTTCTATGTTTTAAAATATCTTTTCTGTGACCTGACACTTGATTTGCTATTTGCAGAAGTACTAGAAAATGAGTGTCAGAATTAGAAGGAATGCCGAACCGGATATTGAGGCCCTATTAATCAAGTATCGAAATATGGGTGGAATACCGTTCTCTGGTGAAGAATCTATTATGAAGACACAGGCTTGGATTCGTTCTGCTGAAAAGATCTTTGAGGGTTTAAAACTGAGGGATGACCAAAAAAGATTACTGGCCTCTTGGGCACTCAAAGACGAAGCTTTTTTTTGGTGGGATTCGGTTATTGAGAATAATCCAGAAGGTGATATCACCTGGGACAGATTCAAACTGATTTTCCTGAAAAGATTTACTCCTCCCGAAGCGACTGAGCGATTATGTGATGAATTTTCTTATCTGATACAAGGAGATATGACCATTTCAGAATATCATAAGAAATTCAATGAACTTTCTCACTTTGCTCCCCATCTAATTCAAAATACGAAGAGGAAGAATCTGAGATTTATTAACAGGCTTTGTAACACCCCGTGTATTCTATAACCGTGGAATTCATAAATTAAAGTATAATTAATTTCAAATCAAAGAATTAAGGGAAACGGGATACGCCATTGCGTTCGTCTCGGAAAAATACGCGAAATAGAGTCCGAGTTTTCGAAAATCGGAGTCCGTATGACCAAGATATGGCCTCCGGAAGTTTCAGAATTAAGTTTAAAATTCGAACAGACGAAAACAGCTCAGAAAAACTAATTCAAAATTCAAAATCGGGTCCAATTGGCCAAGGCGGGAAAATTCCCGCCCGAAGCACCCAGGTCGACTTGGTAGTCGACCTGGGGCTAGCCAGGTCGACTGGGCAGTCGACATGGGTAACCCGTGTCGACTGCCAAGTCGACACGGTGTCGACTGGGCTGTCGACCTGGCCCCTGAGCCAGGTCGAACCCAGCCCACCCTGGCTGGCCTAGTCTGTGTTTGGTCGATTTTCTGAGCCTTGCCTTGTCACTAGGGCTAGGTGTCAGCTCCTGGTTGGTCCCTCCTTTGAACGAACGGCTATTATTAAACCAAGCTTCATCGACGGTCTAAATTAACTCACAAACTCTATAAAAAGGACCTAAGACTAACCCTAATTCACATAAACTAAAATGGAGATGAGACCGTCATGCTGCTGAGGAGAGACTAAGCATAGCCGTCAGAAATTGAGAGGCAACTAGGAGATAATTCAAAGCTTAAAGCAACGTTAATCAAATCAAAGCAACGCCTACAACAAAGGATAGCATCTCCAAATTCAGAATTCAGATTTCTGAATTGAAGATTCGCCATACGCTGTAAGTAGAGTGCTATTCCGATATGAATTAAATAATTGTGTTGATTTGTGTAATGTAAGAAATGGAATTGTGGCGATAATAATCTATATTTGTATGTTGCTTTGATGCAAAACGATTTAGGAATATTATGGTATACGATTGGATATTTGCAAGTACGCGATTTGCGTTGGAAACGAAATGGAATTGTGGCGATAATGAATTATATTTGTATGTTATTTTGATTCTAAACGATTTGGCAATGATATGGTTTGATTTATACAAGTATGTGGCTTATGTTGACAACCACATGTTGTGGAATTTTGATTGGGACTTATGCAAGCATATGATTCATATTGAAAACTACATGTTTGTGGTAGTTATTTACAACACCCATTTGGTAAATGCAAGTATAAGATTCATGTTGAAACAACAACTATATGTTGTAATAGTTTATTTTGAAAATTCATGCAAGTCTATGATCTATTGTTACGACAACATGATGTATAATTCTATGGTCATCTTTAGTGTAATTTGATCCACTTAAGTATTATGATTCATATGAAGGTTATGTTGAAATTGGCATCATAGTTCAAGTATAAAAATCATATTTTTGTGATAGTGACAAAAGCACGCATCTTTGTAAATTTGTATTAATTTTATGAACATGACTAAACTATGTTCGTTATTATGCCCAATTGAAAAACATGTTTTTAGGCTCATGTTGTTATCATAAGTTACATTAGAATTACATTAGAATTACATTCCTCTTGCAAGTTTACATAGATAAAATAAAAACCATGATGTAAGTTTAGATATGTTTATGCTATAATTCTATGAATAGAATGAAAACCATGATTCATATAAGAATTAGGTTGGGATAATTCTAGTTGAACCATACCTTTGTATTAGTGACAAAAGTAAGTACCCTTTGTTAACATGTAGTGATTTTATGAAAACGATTAGTTTATGCCTAAATAAAAATATAGGCTTATATTCAAGACCATGTGCCAATAATAATGATATCTAATTTAGTTAGATTCTTAATTTCAAGTTTACATGGTTAGTTGAACCTATGATTCATGTTTAAGTATTGTTTATGCCATAATCATATGAATTGAATAATTCATGCTTAGGTATTGTTTATGCCATAATCATATGAATAGAATAATTCATGTTTAGGTATTGTTTATGCCATAGTCATATGAATAAATGATTCATGTTTAAGTACTGTTTATGCCATAATCATATGAATTGAATAATTCATGCTTAGGTATTGTTTATGCCATAATCATATGAATAGAATAATTCATGTTTAGGTATTGTTTATGCCATAGTCATATGAATAAATGATTCATGTTTAAGTACTGTTTATGCCATAATCATATGAATAGATTGATTCATGTTTAAGTATTGTCTATGCATTAACCATATGAATAGAATGATTCATGTTTAAGTATTGTTTATGCCATGATTATATGAATAGAATGATTCATGTTTAAGTATTGTTTATGCTATGATTATATGGATAAAATGATTCATGTTATGCCATGATTATATGATGTTACAATTGCAAGTTCACATGTGCCTATTTTATGTTAATTGAATCGTTCGTTGCAAGTTCATGCGTTCACACTCCCCTTTTTCATGTTATCTTATAAACATCATGTTATAAGCCTCCCCTTTTCATTTGGCTAAATTGGGTTTAAGTATTAAACCCAACACACCTTACGTTGGAGCGAACGTATAATACGGGGGTAATGACGTTTGGGCTAAAATATAGAACATATGTGTTGGCATGTTTAACGCATGCCAACAACCTTGAAAGAACAATTAAGTGGCATTAATGAAATTAACCAATAAAGATGAATTTGAATAATGGGCCGCAAATATTTACATATAAAAAGAAAAGAGACAAAATATGTAAATGTAGAAAAATACGATGTGTTTAACCCGAGGTTGGATTGAGTTGTGATGTAAACCTGCCCGGAACCGCCCGGCTGTCCAGTAGTCACAACAATACCTATCCAATGTGGGTGGTTAAACACGAAGCCCAATAAGGACCTGAGGTTAGACTGAGTTGTGGCGTAAGACTGCCCGGACCCAACCGGCAACAGGCAGCCACAACATTACCTGTCTAATGTGAGAGGTCAAGGATTTAATAAGACAATTAAGGCTGAGTCAGGATTGATAGGATTAAGTAAATTATATTAATACTTAATCAAAATGGAACATGCTAAACTAAACAGACTGATTGGGGGTTAGGTTTATAAAACACTTAATCAACTTAGCATGTTGGCTAGAAATAGAAAACCTAGTAGCGGGGGACCCTTTTCGCAGTAACCCTACAAGGTATCATGATACCCTGAAACTAGGCAGGGTGGGGCACGATTACTGGGCTGATTGTAAGAGGTCAAATCGACGGCGGTGGTGCAGCGGTGTAGGTTCTAACGGGGTGCGGGCGTGCACACACTCCGGCGCAGAAAAATAAGGCACTGGGCACCAGTAGCATACCTGTGCATTCTAGGATTGTGTCGGGCCGCCACCATGGGACTTGATACACCCCATGGTGGGACCAGCATAGGTAACTACAACATCGGGGGCCGTAAGACACATGTAACTATGCGAGTAGGAGCCGATCATCATAAAATGGATCACTTCACCCTGATTATGGGGTGCCTGTTGGGAACTAGTTTATATGGGTACAGAGATTAATATGGGGTACGATAGTATATTCAACCCTAGACAACTTGACTTAGTTTATGGTGCTTTCCCATTTCTAGTTTATACTTATCATACCCAGTTCTTTATTCATAGACTGAATAGTCCTAGACTTACTCAGGCTTTATGTCTGACTCTACTTTTCTTTCGTCTTCTTTTCTTCCGTTCCCCCCCCCCCAGGTCTACAGGGAGGGAATACCGCAGCTTGACCAGCCTTCATATCCAGCTTGAAGAGAAAGAATGTATTGCTTGGATCTTTTCGTTTTGGACTATGGCTTTGGACAGCAACTATGGGACTTTTGCAGTTTATTTATGTTTTCTTTATGCTTCTTTAAATAATGTAATCAAGATAGTTATGATTTTGGAAATATTGTAAGACAATTATGGCATGGTGTAACACATATTTTAATGAAATAAAAGTTGTTGTTTTCCGCTGTTCAAAAATATGTGTTCTTATATCTGTCTTGTATATCTGTGACTTATACTTATAAACCTCCACCAAAATTAGGGCATTCCCTTTGAGAGTGACCCTAACGGAGGTGGGGTGTTTCACTTGGTATCAGAGCATAGGTTTACCAGATAAGATAAAAAGTTTTGAAAAATTTATTTTCAAAAAAGAAATTTAAAGAAGCATTTTTAAAAGATAAAATATTATTTTATTTTAAAAGGCAAAGTCCCCTCCCCAAAGCCATAGGTACTATCTCTTATCCTTCGTTTTGTATCTACCCTTTCTGTTACAGCATGTCTAGAGACCTTACTCCCCAGCTGCTGACGCTTTCACTCCTCCTCCTCCACGTGAACCAGCAAGCGGAAGAGTCCCAGAGTAGGAAGACGAATAATAGTCAAACAAGAAAGGATCGTAACAGTAATAACAAGAAACGGGAAAAAAAGGAAATGCAATTTTTGTGGTACGGAAGGGCACATAGCTAAGGATTGTAGAAAGAGGAAAAGAAAGCAAGGAGAATGTTTTCATTGTGGGGAGACTGGACACATCAGCAAAGACTGCCCTGAGAAGACAGACTTTGAGAAGGGCAGGAAAGACAACAAGTCCCGAGAGAAGAGGAAGTGTAAATTCTGTGGCAAAGTTGGGCACTTAGTGAAAGACTGCCGGAAAAAGAAGGCCAAGATGAATGGTGGGTGCTTTTCTTGCGGTGAGACAGGCCACATGGCTAAGGACTGCCCAAAGAAACGAGGACAGGGGCAGTGGGCTGGATCCACTACAGGGGCACAGGTTCATGTGCTAGAAGCGCCACCTCTGCAACAGCGAGGTATAAATACTTCTGTAGGAAGTGTAGTTCATCTTTATGATCACCCCGTTCGCACTTTATTTGACTCTGGCGCATCACACTCCTTTATCTCGTCTTCTTTAGTAGAATCTCTGCACCTAAAAACTAGTATGGTAGAGGACCCCTTAATTGTTTCAAATCCAATTGGGGGCCCAGCTCATTTGTCTATGATCTGTTTGGGATTGAAAATTTCTATTCTAACCGTAGAATTTAAATGTAGTGCCTTTGTTTTGGGCTTTTCGGGATATGGTTTGATTTTGGGCATGGATTGGCTATCCAGTAATGGGGCCATCCTTGATTGTGAGAAAAAGGGTTGTTAGGCTCCTAACCCAGCTCGGTAACACTTTAGAAATTTCTTGTAATCCCTCGTATGCGGTTATGCTTAGTTATCTTGAATCGCAAGATGCCTCCGTTGAAAATTTGCAATCGGTTAGAGTGGTCCGGGAATATCCGGATGTCTTCGAAGAGGTGAAGGGCTTGCCTCCGAAGCGGGAGATAGACTTCCGCATATACCTTGTAGATAATGAAAAGCCTGTTGCGTTGCCCGTTAGACACATGGCTCCATGGGAAAGGTAAGGGCTCAGTAAACAGATTAAAGAGCTTCTAGAGAAGGGGTTCATTAGAAGGAGCATTTCAGAATGGGGCGCTCCAGTAGTGTTCGCCACTAAGGCAGAAGGTTCATTTCGCTTATGCATAAGTCGTAAAGAATCACCTTAGTAAGTACATTTGGCAACATAGTTGACATTTGTTTATTTTCAAGAGATAATTCATCTATGTGGAATACCTTCTAGTAAGTGAACAAGATCCAAGATTCACTAGTGAATTTTGGAAAGCTTGCATGGAACCATGAGTACGCAGTTATGCTCGAGCCAAGTATACTAGAAGGAGAATAAGTGAAAGTGGAACGAGAGGCAACAGTGAAATAGGTTCCAACACATATTTTGGAAACAAGAATTAAGAAGCTACGAAATTGTGAAGTTAAAGACGGACAAAGCATAATGGAGTTAAGCTCAAGGAAATGCGACTTAGAAGATTGAAGACTAGATTCGTGCATCATATCTCTTCTTAAGAGTATATCTTTGATCCCTCTCTTCTTGTAGAGCTTACTTGCGTGCTATCTTTCGTGTATATCCTCTCGGTCCCCTTCTCAATCCACTTTCTGTTGCAAACCCCATAGGGAGTATGACTCATCTGTTAGTAACACATGTTGGGGCTGGAGGGTGTTCGTTGGTTTGACTAAACTTTTTGGGTTTTATAGGATACGGGTTGGTCTTAGGGAGGGACTTCCTTGTGACCTAAAAGGAGTCCATCATGCTTAGTTTCCTAGAATCATATATAGTGGTTGGGTTGAGTAATTCTTTGGGTGTCAGTCTGATGTTGATTTCGGTCTTCGGGGCTGATGCTTAGAGAGTTCTTCTCCTAATCAATATATATGTGGCATAGATTTCCAGTTTTGACATTGCCTAATGGGCACAAAGTTTTTACTTGCTTCTATCATTCGACTATACCTTTAGATAGGAACAATTGGGAAAATGGCCTATAGATTAGAGCTACCCGAAAGATTGGCCGGAGTTCACAACGTCTTTCACGTTTCACATCTCCGAAAATGTCTACATGAGTCTGCTGAAGTGGTAGAGCCAAATATCCAAGAAGAAGCTGAAGTGGAACGCAAAGCAACCGTGAGGAAAGTTCCAACCCGCATATTAGGAACGGAAGTGAAGAAGCTACGCAACCGCGAAGTCAAGCTCGTCAAAGTTCAGTGGAGCGACGCCGAAGGAGATGCAACTTGGGAAACTGAAGCTAGAATACGCGCTGCCTACCCTTTTCTTTTCGAGGGTACATCCTTGATCTTTCTTAAGTTGCGCTTTTATCTATCTTTTTTTGGTATATCTCCTCGACCCTATCTTTTAGGTAGAAACTCTTTGGATGAAAACATGTAGTTGAAACATGTTATGGATGATGGTTGCAAGTGATTGCTAGTGGTTGCTCGTGGTTGCATATACAAACACAATCTAGGTTTTTAGATCGGCTCAGTCACTTCATATTGCATATGCATATATGTTTGCATTCGTATATGGTTGAACTTTAATGTGTTGTCATATGGATGTTGCATTTATATGAATTATTGTGCACTCATGTAGAATCATGAATAGGAGGATTTGCATACATAATGGATTCATAGCACTTACATAATTCGCATTAAGGAGGTCAACTGAATCAGTAGACCGCCTGATTTTGCATTAGATAAGTACATGTACACACACACTTCGCATATGATCATGAAGCATTAGAAGTCTTTTAAGGACAATGGATGCTCGTGTTTTATGGATGAGTAGATGGATGTTTGGATGTTAGGATATACATTCTTCCTAACTTGAAGATTTCGGGGACGAAATCCTTTTAAGTGGGGGAGAATGTAACACCCCGTGTATTCTATAACCGTGGAATTCATAAATTAAAGTATAATTAATTTCAAATCAAAGAATTAAGGGAAACAGGATATGCCATTGCGTTCGTCTCCGAAAAATACGCGAAATAGAGTCCGAGTTTTCGAAAATCGGAGTCCGTATGACCAAGATATGGCCTCCGGAAGTTTCAGAATTAAGTTTAAAATTCGAACAGACGAAAACAGCTCAGAAAAACTAATTCAAAATTCAAAATCGGGCCCAATTGGCCAAGGCGGGAAAATTCCCGCCCGAAGCACCCAGGTCGACTTGGCAGTCGACCTGGGGCTAGCCAGGTCGACTGGGCAGTCGACCTGGGTAACCCGTGTCGACTGCCAAGTCGACACAGTGTCGACTGGGCTGTCGACCTGGCCCCTGAGCCAGGTCGAACCCAGCCCACCCAGGCTGGCCTAGTCTGTGTTTGGTCGATTTTCTGAGCCTTGCCTTGTCACTAGGGCTAGGTGTCAGCTCCTGGTTGGTCCCTCCTTTGAACGAACGGCTATTATTAAACCAAGCTTCATCGACGGTCTAAATCAACTCACAAACTCTATAAAAAGGACCTAAGACTAACCCTAATTCACATAAACTAAAATGGAGATGAGACCGTCATGCTGCTGAGGAGAGACTAAGCATAGCCGTCAGAAATTGAGAGGCAACTAGGAGATAATTCAAAGCTTAAAGCAACGTTAATCAAATCAAAGCAACGCCTACAACAAAGGATAGCATCTCCAAATTCAGAATTCAGATTTCTGAATTGAAGATTCGCCATACGCTGTAAGTAGAGTGCTATTCCGATATGAATTAAATAATTGTGTTGATTTGTGTAATGTAAGAAATGGAATTGTGGCGATAATAATCTATATTTGTATGTTGCTTTGATGCAAAACGATCTGGGAATATTATGGTATACGATTGGATATTTGCAAGTACGCGATTTGCGTTGGAAACGAAATGGAATTGTGGCGATAATGAATTATATTTGTATGTTATTTTGATTCTAAACGATTTGGCAATGATATGGTTTGATTCATACAAGTATGTGGCTTATGTTGACAACCACATGTTGTGGAATTTTGATTGGGACTTATGCAAGCATATGATTCATATTGAAAACTACATGTTTGTGGTAGTTATTTACAACACCCATTTGGTAAATGCAAGTATAAGATTCATGTTGAAACAACAACTATATGTTGTAATAGTTTATTTTGAAAATTCATGCAAGTCTATGATCTATTGTTACGACAACATGATGTATAATTCTATGGTCATCTTTAGTGTAATTTGATCCACTTAAGTATTATGATTCATATGAAGGTTATGTTGAAATTGGCATCATAGTTCAAGTATAAAAATCATATTTTTGTGATAGTGACAAAAGCACGCATCTTTGTAAATTTGTATTAATTTTATGAACATGACTAAACTATGTTCGTTATTATGCCCAATTGAAAAACATGTTTTTAGGCTCATGTTGTTATCATAAGTTACATTAGAATTACATTAGAATTACATTCCTCTTGCAAGTTTACATAGATAAAATAAAAACCATGATGTAAGTTTAGATATGTTTATGCTATAATTCTATGAATAGAATGAAAACCATGATTCATATAAGAATTAGGTTGGGATAATTCTAGTTGAACCATACCTTTGTATTAGTGACAAAAGTAAGTACCCTTTGTTAACATGTAGTGATTTTATGAAAACGATTAGTTTATGCCTAAATAAAAATATAGGCTTATATTCAAGACCATGTGCCAATAATAATGATATCTAATTTAGTTAGATTCTTAATTTCAAGTTTACATGGTTAGTTGAACCTATGATTCATGTTTAAGTATTGTTTATGCCATAATCATATGAATTGAATAATTCATGCTTAGGTATTGTTTATGCCATAATCATATGAATAGAATAATTCATATTTAGGTATTGTTTATGCCATAGTCATATGAATAAATGATTCATGTTTAAGTATTGTTTATGCCATAATCATATGAATTGAATAATTCATGCTTAGGTATTGTTTATGCCATAATCATATGAATAGAATAATTCATGTTTAGGTATTGTTTATGCCATAGTCATATGAATAAATGATTCATGTTTAAGTACTATTTATGCCATAATCATATGAATAGATTGATTCATGTTTAAGTATTGTCTATGCATTAACCATATGAATAGAATGATTCATGTTTAAGTATTGTTTATGCCATGATTATACGAATAGAATGATTCATGTTTATGTATTGTTTATGCTATGATTATATGGATAAAATGATTCATGTTATGCCATGATTATATGATGTTACAATTGCAAGTTCACATGTGCCTATTTTATGTTAATTGAATCGTTCGTTGCAAGTTCATGCGTTCACACTCCCCTTTTTCATGTTATCTTATAAACATCATGTTATAAGCCTCCCCTTTTCATTTGGCTAAATTGGGTTTAAGTATTAAACCCAACACACCTTACGTTGGAGCGAACGTATAATACGGGGGTAGTGACGTTTGGGCTAAAATATAGAACATATGTGTTGGCATGTTTAACGCATGCCAACAACCTTGAAAGAACAATTAAGTGGCATAAATGAAATTTAACCAATAAAGATGAATTTGAATAATGGGCCGCAAATATTTACATATAAAAAGAAAAGTGACAAAATATGTAAATGTAGAAAAATACGATGTGTTTAACCCGAGGTTGGATTGAGTTGTGATGTAAACCTGCCCGGAACCGCCCGGCTGTCCAGTAGTCACAACAATACCTATCCAATGTGGGTGGTTAAACACGAAGCCCAATAAGGACCCGAGGTTAGACTGAGTTGTGGCGTAGGACTGCCCGGACCCAACCGGCAACAGGCAGCCACAACAATACCTGTCTAATGTGAGAGGTCAAGGCTTTAATAAGACAATTAAGGCTGAGTCAGGATTGATAGGATTAAGTAAATTATATTAATACTTAATCAAAATGGAACATGCTAAACTAAACAGACTGATTGGGGGTTAGGTTTATAAAACACTTAACCAACTTAGCATGTTGGCTAGAAATAGAAAACCTAGTAGCGGGGGACCCTTTTCGCAGTAACCCTACAAGGTATCATGATACCCTGAAACTAGGCAGGGTGGGGCACGATTACTGGGCTGATTGTAAGAGGTCAAATCGACGGCGGTGGTGCAGCAGTGTAGGTTCTAACGGGGTGCGGGCGTGCACACACTCCGACGCAGAAAAATAAGGCACTGAGCACCAGTAGCATACCTGTGCATTCTAGGATTGTGTCGGGCCGCCACCATGGGACTTGATACACCCCATGGTGGGACCAGCATAGGTAACTACAACATCGGGGGCCGTAAGACACATGTAACTATGCGAGTAGGAGCCGATCATCATAAAATGGATCACTTCACCCTGATTATGGGGTGCCTGTTGGGAACTAGTTTATATGGGTACAGAGATTAATATGGGGTACAATAGTATATTCAACCCTAGACAACTTGACTTAGTTTATGGTGCTTTCCCATTTCTAGTTTATACTTATCATACCCAGTTCTTTATTCATAGACTGAATAGTCCTAGACTTACTCAGGCTTTATGTCTGACTCTACTTTTCTTTCGTCTTCTTTTCTTCCGTTCCCCCCCAGGTCCACAGGGAGGGAATACCGCAGCTTGACCAGCCTTCATATCCAGCTTGAAGAGAAAGAATGTATTGCTTGGATCTTTTTGTTTTGGACTATGGCTTTGGACAGCAACTATGGGACTTTTGCAGTTTATTTATGTTTTCTTTATGCTTCTTTAAATAATGTAATCAAGACAGTTATGATTTTGGAAATATTGTAAGACAATTATGGCATGGTTTGTGTAACACATATTTTAATGAAATAAAAGTTGTTGTTTTCCACTGTTCAAAAATATGTGTTCTTATATCTGTCTTGTATATCTGTGACTTATACTTATAAACCTCCACCAAAATTAGGGCATTCCCTTTGAGAGTGACCCTAACGGAGGTGGGGTGTTTCAGGCTTCAAAGGAAATACCAGAATAAAGTAATGGGGCATGTGAAGCTTCCTTTTTCAGAAATGATTTACATGGCTTACCAGTACGAAGATCTAGACAAGAAAGGCATGTTACGCTACGAAGAGGAGGTCAGGTCTAGCAATAATGTTGAGTCTGAAACTGATCGTCCTGAGGCCAGTACGGTGTCTGAAGTCAGTAAGGAGCCTAAAATCAATTGAAAAAGGGCCAGATCTGAAAAAGAACCAGCAACGACTGCCATATTCAATAACTTCCAAAAGCCAGGGCATTTTTAGGGAAATTGCAAACCCTCGGAGAAGCGAATAAAGAGTGGATCTAAATCCGGTAAGAAGTTTCAAGAGAATAGAAAGTGCAGTCAATGCCATCAGACCGGTCATCTTTCAAAGGCCTGCCCGCTATTCAGAAAACCTGAAGCAGTACATGTAAATGAAGTGGTAGAAGTACCTGCATCCTCGTCTGCTCAGGAAAGGTCTGATGTCTTAGAAGGCACGCTTAATGTCAAGAACATTCCGGTTAAAGTACTGTTTGATACAGGCGCGTCACGAAGCTTTATTGCAAAGAGTGCAGTCAAGAAGTTGGATTTGAAATTGAAGAAGCTCAAAGAGCCAATGACTGTCCAAAATCCAGTTGGGGGTTCCATCTATCTCAGTTGGGTTTGTGGGGTGCCTGTCTCTTTTTCCTGCTATAAATTCCCTACTCTCTCTATCATCATGAATTTTAATGAGTTCGATCTTATTTTGGGATTGGATTGGCTAACCAAATATGAAGCTAAGGTTAGATGCGCCGAGAGAGTAGTTAAGGCGAAGGCCCAATCAGGGAATTATATAACCATACCATGTGAAGTCCCGAATTCAAATAGAAAGGACTTCTGGGCAGCTTTGGATGTTTCTCCTGTTCAAATAGAAAATATCCCTGAAGTCACAGAGAATATTCCTGACCTCATCAAAGACATTCCTGTCGTCAAGAATTATGCGGATGTGTTTGAAGAAGTTGTTCGCTTACCTCCGCAGAGAGAAATAGATTTCAAGATTGCTTTGATTCCAAATGCGAGGCCGGTAGTTCACGCTATTCGAAGAATGTCCTTGAAGGAGAAAGAGGAATTAGACAATCAAACATGACAGCTGGTATGTAAGGGTCTGATCAGGCCTAGTTTCTCTGATTGGGGAGCAGTAGTGGTATTTGTTCCAAAATCTGACGGTACTCTACGGCTATGTGTGGATTATTGGGATTTGAAAAAGCAGACAATAAAGAAAAAATATCCATTGCCACGGATCGATGATTTATTGGATCGTTTGAATGGAGCACAAGTATTCTCAAGGATGGACCTAGCTACAGGCTTCCATCAGCTTCGAATTACCGAAGAGTGTGTTCCAATGACAGCATTCAGAGGTCCAGACTTATTCTACGAGTGGTTAGTAATGCCGTTCGGCTTATGTAACGCTCCAGCTTACTTCGTCGATCTGATGAATAGAGTGTTCAGAGGGGTTTTGAATAAATTTGTTCTGGTTTTTATTGACGATATTCTAATCTTCTCTAAATCTAAGGCCGAACATGAAAAGCATTTGGAACAGGTTCTGGAAATCCTTAGAAGGAATGTATTAAAAGCCAAACTATCCAAATGTATATTCTGGCAAGAGGAAGTGAAATTTCTGGGCCACGTCGTATCGAAAGAAGGAATTGCTGTGGATCCAAGTAAAATCACAGCTATTCAGAATTGGAAACAGCCCAGTACCCCTACAGAAGTTTGCAATTTTCTTGGATTGGCTAGTTATTACCGGAAGTTCGTTAAAAACTTTTCGAAGATATCTGGTCACTTAACGAAGCTTACAAAGAAGCACTCTAAATTCAAATGGACTCCAGAAAGTGAAGAGGCTTTTGAAGAGCTAAAGTTAAGATTAACGACAACTCCAGTGTTAACCATCATCGATAGCAATCAGGATTTAAAAGTCTGGACTGATGCTTCTAGAGAAGGCCTTGGCGCAGTGTTAATGCAAAGGGGTCAAGTGATTGCTTATGCTAGACGTCAACTGAAGCCGCACGAGAAAAACTACGTAACTCATGATCTTGAGTTATTGGCTATAGTATTCGCTTTGAAAATCTGGAGACACTATCTTCTGGGTGAGAAATTCGAACTGTATACAGACCATCAGTCGTTAAAGTATCTGTTCACCCAGAAAGACCTGAATCTGAGACAGCAACGTTGGCTAGAGTTCCTTGCAGCATATGATTTTGAGATTCTATACACTCCAGGGAACGCCAATGTCGTGGCCGATGCGCTGAGTCGAAAGAATGTAATAATTGCCAGCTTTGTTACTACGACTTCCCTGATTGACAAAATATCTACTCTTCAGAAGGATGATAACTTTATAAAGGATATGATCAAAAGGATTCAGAAAGGAGAACCCTCGTGTTTTCAAATAGATAATGATGGGACCCTGAGATTGAAAGGAAGGATTTGTGTTCCCGACGTCCCAGAGTTAAAAAGGGAAGTGTTAGACGAGTGTCACAAGTCCAAGCTGAGTATCCATCCTGGTGTAGCCAAAATGTACAGAGATCTCAAGCGAACATTCTGGTGGAAGGCTATGAAAAGAGACGTTTCAATATATGTTAGCCGATGCCCTACTGCCAGCTAGTCAAAAGCGACCAACAGAAACTGGCTGGATTGTTGCAACCGCTGGACGTTCCAGGTTGGAAGTGGAAACATATTTCCATGGACTTCATTGATGGTTTGCCCAGAACCAGAAAAGGAAATGACAGTATTTGGGTGATCGTAGATCGCTTCACGAAGACCGCCCATTTCATACCTGTCAGATCAAACAGAACTGCTCAGAGTCTGACACAGATATACTTCAAAGAAATTGTTAGACTACACGGAGAGCCAATCAGTATAGTTAGTGATAGAGATACAATATTTACTAGCAAATTCTGGGAGGCATTTCAAGTAGAGCTGGGAACAAAACTGAACTTGAGCACCGCCTATCATCCTCAGACAGATGGTCAGACTGAGAGGGTGAATCGTATTTTAGAAGATCTATTGCGGGCTTGTGTTCTAGATTTCGGTGGATCATGGGAAGACCATCTACATTTGGCTGAATTCTCATTTAACAATAGCTACCTGGCGAGCCTAACAATGTCGACATTCGAAGCACTGTATGGTAGACCGTGCCGATCTCCTGCTTGTTGGGTCGAACCCGGTAATAGACTTGTGTTGGGGCCAGATATGATCCGAGAAGCTGCCGACAAAGTCGACTTAATTAAGAAGCGATTACTCGCCGCTCAAAGCCGACAGAAGAGCTATGCTGACAAGAGAATGAGAGATATATCGTTTGCAGTTGTCGACTATGTATATTTGAAAGTGTCGCCGATGAGAGGAGTTATCCGGTTCGGTAAAACAGGGAAGTTGGTGCCCAAATTCATTGGTTTGTTTCCTATTCTTGAATGGATCAAAACTCTCGCTTATAGGGTTAAATTGCCTGATTGGTTGCCTGGAGTTCATGATGTATTTCACATATCTCAACTTCGAAAGCACGTTCATGACCCAGACTTGATCGTGGAAGAAGCAGCTCAACAGGATATTGAAATTACCCCAGAATTGGCTGCGAGAAGAGAGCCGTTAAAGATTATCGGCAAAGAAACCAAAGAGCTGAGGAACAAGAAAGTTCACTTAGTCAAAGTGCAATGGAGTGGGGATCCACGAGATTGTACTTGGGAAACTGAGGAGAGCATTTAGAAAGCCTATCCTAAGTGTCAAGTAGACATCTCTGATTGACTCCGGTGCAAGGTACATTTACCATAATTTGCATTACCAATTAGTTCTCTACTTTGTTGTTATTTTCTTTCCATGGATGTGCACTTTTAATTCTATAGTCTGCTTGATTTTAAAAGAATATAGAAATTGATTAGTATATTTTTGAAAAGTTAAAAACAATTTGATTGTTGTTTGTGTAGTGTGATTGTAGATTTGATTAATTAAAATTATTAAAACGATAGTTAATTTAATCAATAAGAGAATAATGGTAGAATTTATTCATTTAAATCGCAGATTGAACTGATTAGAAAATAGATAAAAATATATACAGGTGCATTATATATGTTTGAACAGGTAATTGGATAGCTGTTGAGTAAAGTTATTATTTGCGTGCCCGACAAATAGGTAAACCTTAATGAGTTGGATGCGAAATATTATTATATCAACTCCTGTGAATGCCATTGGATGCGGAGTGCTGGTTATTCTGTGCGTAATCATAAACGTCGCCATAGGATAGTAACAATTAATTTTGAACTACATTACATGGCATATTTATGAAGATAGGCATACTTCATCATATACCACATAAGCATTTGGAGCTTGTGTGACGAGGTGGAAGATTTACCATACGAGCGAGAGGCTTGTATGGCGATGACTATATTTTACAGGTTGAACTGATGACTGATACGGACTATTTAAATTGTAACGATAAAATTGCCAGATTAATAAAAACCCCACACGGATCTGGAGTTGACAATAATCACGTCTCTCTAGTCATTAGATACGACACATGGACTATTTATTTCCCACACATGACGAGGTGACGAGGATTTATCCTCGGGAGCATTTAAAATACACACTCCCTCAGGCTTTGACAGGGTGACGAGAATTTATTCTCTGGAGTTATTATCTATACACGCTCCCCTTTAAACACCAGAATATATCACTATAAATATGTGTATGCTTATTAGGATTTATTGGGTACCTAATACGGCCCAATAAATTTCCAAACCTCTCCCCGTACAAAGGAGGTTATGGCGAAATTTTTCGAAAATTCCAGGTGTTAGCCAAATTTTTGAAGAATTTGAAAATTCTCAGAAACTGAAAAGTTGGAGAATGGAAGCCAGATTGAACGTAGAGTTGATTAATCAGACCACTTTCGACTTTGTTCCTTTTCGGGGACGAAAAGTTTTAAGTGGGCGAGATTGTAACGACCCGGAAAATCTGAACCAATTTAAAAATTTTAAATTGGCTAAAATAGTGGATTTTAAATATTTAAAATAAATATTTTAAAAAATAGCGATGAAAAGTGAGTTTGAATCGACGTTTGAAAACGAATATAATTAATTCTAATTGTAAACAAGGCCTGAAATGGCGCGGCAGTTTCAAAAATTTGAATTCGAACTTTGGCTGACTGTACCGGGTGCAAAACAAAACAAATTTGAGTGAAACCAAAAATATTTAAATCTGTTGGTGAATACCTTTCTAACGAATCTGAAAAATCGAAGTTTCATAGCGGGAAGCAAAAGTTATGGCCAAATGAATTTTCAGAAAGGTCGCTATGGAATTTATATAGCCCGTGAAATTGGCCATTTTGCAAACGACCTCGGAATTCGACGAAACCACTTTTGTTGGATCCGGGGTGTGAAGTTATTGCTAGGTTTCAAATTTCATAATTTTTGAAGCTAGTATGTGAGTGTGACAAAGGAAAATGTGTTTTGGTCAATTACAGTTAAATTGGATCGACCAGAAATGGGCCTTTTTGCAAACGGTCTCAGAATTCGATGAAACTACTTTTGTTGGGACCGTATCGTCAAAACATAGCTAGATTTATTTTTCTGGAATTTTTCGAATTAGTTTGTGGCCTTGGCAAATTGAAATGTACGTTCAAATCGAATATTGAATGTTATATATTTTAAATTGAATGAAAACTGACTGAAACAGTCGAATGGGCCTACGAAACATTTCCCATTGTGTTCAGAATGGGGGTAAAACGCTATGGACGACAGTCGTTGGGTTTGGATTGGAGGTCGTGTCGGAAAACACCTTTTTAAAACCATCGACCAATAGAAATTTTTCTTTCATTAATTTAAAAAAAAAACCTCCCCCCCCCCCCCCCCCGTATCAGCTGCTCGACGACGGAAACCCCTTTGCCAGTTCCCGAGCATTTTCCGGCCGCCACACACCTCGTTGACCCCCGACCCTTTGCAACTTTTTGAAGATCTCCCCGAGCTCTTCAAATCCATAGCAACCTCACCCCCTATCGTTTGCCGTACCTCGAGTTTTGAGCCCAGGAAGATCTGGACTTTCCGCCGCCTCCACGAACCCTAGGGTACACCGAGTTTGACCGCTCCACCCGCCATTCAGGCGCCTTCCGACCCTCTTCGACACCGTATAACCCGATTCTCCTATCGCGCAACAGTTTGATCGAAAGATCAAAACCTAGTTTTCAACGTTAAACGTGAAAGGTACGGCTTGGCTATATTTAAACTATTTTAACACTTTAAAGCGTTGCAAACTTGTAAAAATCATATCTTTTTGCTGTGTTATCGAAATTCAGTGAAACAAGAAACAGTGGACTCGTGTGGACGTCTTCTACATTTTAGAAGAGACCGCATATTTTTCTGAGCCTTCTGCTATTTTTGGTGGAGTGGAACCCAATGTGAGATTTCTAATTTATAAACGATATGGAAAACAACGATGTATAAATTATATAATCGATGTATGAGTTATATAAGCGTTGTACACCTCTGGTATAAGCGTTGTATAAGTTGTACGTTCGATGTATAAGTTTTATATGCGTTGTAAAAATTATATATGTGTTGAAATAGAAGTGAAATGCTATATATATATATATATATATATATATATATATATACATATATACGCCCCTCGTCCACAAACCATGGACGATTTTTATTGGTTGTGATTGGTGTGAAAATTGATTGATAGCGAATGGTTGACTGGAATTGTTTGTGGTTGATATTGATTGATTGTGGTTGAAAAATACCCGTTTATGGTTGAGAAATATTTGGTTGAAACAACATAGGATTAGTTTGTGGAAATGAAAAAAAATATACATGCCGCCTGCGTGCGAACTAGATGCATGATTCCCCATTGTCAAAAACCGCAAGGTTTTAAGGTAGAGCGAGGAGCCGTACTAGGGACGGTCCCGGTTTTAACTACCCTGCCGTTATGCTGCCGAAATTTTGAATAATAATCATGTGTTAGAATTATTTTCCTATGTTGAAATTATATTCGTCTGTTGAATAGAAGACCTTCATGTGTTGAATAGAAATTCATTCGTTGAATCATATTCATGTGTTGAATGGTATTCGTGTTTTAAATATAAAAAAAATACCTTTTTGTCTATATATATAAACTATAGAAAACCTTCATGTGTTGAATCGATATTCATTCATTGGATAGAAATTCATGTGTTGAATGGTATTCGTGTTTTAAATATAAAAATCACCTTTTTATCGATATATATAAACTATAGAAAACCTAATGTGTTGAATCGATATTCATTCGTTGGATAGAAATTCATGTGTTGAATGGTATTCGTGTTTTAAATATAAAAATCACCTTTTTATCTATATATATAAACTATAGAAAACCTTCATGTGTTGAATCCATATTCATTCGTTGGATAGAAATTCATGTGTTGAATGGTATTCGTGTTTTAAATATAAAAATCACCTTTTTATCTATATATATAAACTATAGAAAACCTTCATGTGTTGAATCGAAATCCATTCGTTAAATTGAAATTCATGTGTTGAATGGTATTCATATTTTGAAATAAATTGTTTTATAATAAAAATCACATTTTTATCATCTATATGAACTATATAAAATAATCTTGTTTTGAAAGAAATTGTTTTATAATAAAAATCCTATTTTTATTACCTATATGAACTATATAAAATAATCGTGTTTTGAAATAAATTGTTTTATAATAAAAATCCTATTTTTATTACCTATATGAACTATATAAAATAATCGTGTTTTGAAATGAATTGTTTTACAATAAAAATCACATTTTTATTATATACATGAATTGTAAAAATAGTGAAGTGTTGAAATAGAAGACAGTTAGATAAAAATATCGATTTTATCAAATGTATGAAGAGAATATAGTTTTGAAATCGAAGAGTCGATATATACATAAATAGAATTGAAATATATCGAATAACGAAGCTGCAGTTCATATTTTGAAACTGTGATTTCAAAAGATTAGTGCGGGAGATCCGACATCGGATTTTCCCGAAACCGCAACCGTTGGGTTCACTTTGGAAATATCTTTCCAACGGCCCCAACTTTGTAAAAATCCAACGGTTGTATTGTCTGGAATGTTTAATTCAAATTTGAAGAAAAACAGCGCCAGAATCGATTATATTTATATATATAAAAATATAATTATATTTAATCGAATAACAACGCTGCAGTTCGTATTTTGAAATCGAAACTTCAAACGATTATACCGGGAGATCCGACCGTCGGATTTTCCCGAAACTGGAACCGTTGGATTCATTTTGAAAAGATCTTTCTAATGATGTAAATTTTGTGAAGATCCAACGGTTAGATTTTAAGATATGTGTAAATCAAATATGAAGAAAAACAGCGCCACGGCCGCGTTATGGCCCGAAGCGTCGTTTGAATAAATTGGCTATTTTAAAATAAGTAAAAATAGTGATAAATCATTATAAAATATTATAAACGATATGGATGTGAAATTTAGAAATTAACTGAAGGTTAGCTAAGTCGAATGGTTTCCTGGATTTTGATCTGATGTTGATTTCGGCCTTCGAGGTTAATATTTGGGAAATCGTTCTCTTACTGATTGACGGTTAGTGACTAATGAATTGAAATGATGCGTAGTAGTGTTTGTGTAGCACTTGTTTATTATATACGCGAGTTGCTCAGAAAGACTGGGTTTATCCCATTCTGAATAACTGAATCGACGATAAGAAACCGAAGATGAAAACGGTGGTCGAAGACCGGAGATCTTCACCTCGTTTGGATGGTAACCGAGGTCCTGATTGGGAGGCATCCCGAAATATGGATAATGAGTGGTGATCGTCCAGACGTACGTGGTGATCGATGGGTTTGCGAGGTATATAGTGCCTCCGGTTTCGTTTAGACCCAGAACGGACTTGTAAGTGGACTGTGTGTCTGACATTGGATTTTATTCTGGGTTGATTGATCTCTATTAAATATACATCTGTTTGGCGGCGGAGAATTTATTCTTTTGCTTAACGCCCTTCTCTGAAACGCACAAGCTCAGAGGTTGTATATTGACGGACATCAGTCGCATGGCATGAATTGCTAGTGTGGCATGCCTAAGTGGCAAATGATCAGGGCTTCTGTTGAAAAGCAAAGTCTTGTGGTGATGATCAAAGCACCGCCTGTGTGGCGTAGCATTGTGTATAACGTGAATTCGCGAGCCTCACACCCCGGTATGAACCAGAAACGGGAGAAGGACCTCAGGGAGGGCATGCGTTTCCTTCTAGCTAGGAGTTGTGTCGGTGTTTTTACACGTCCTGACATTTTACTTATGTGGATGATGGATTGCGAGGCGCCTTGGATATATCGGTCGATCCGGGACCGACGGAGTCATTTGTTGGCTCATTTACGCCCCATAGGGCGGGAAACGTAGTGTTCATGAATTTTAATCCACATCGGTGGACCGGCCCTGTCGCTCTAAAGGGTCACTCGAGCTCTGACCCTGAGACATGGTCTAGATTGTCTCGAATTCGGTAAGGACTATCTTTTGCCTTGGTTCATGATGGAAATCCAATTTCCAAATACGTGACTGTGCGGTTTTGATTGTATACCTATATATGGCGACATAGTGGTATGGGGCATTAATGCCGTCTATGATTAATACTTATGATTTGAAATTGTTTTTGAAACATATAAACACTAGTAATAATATCAAATTCTTTTGTTTTATTCGTATCAAGCATATCTTGGCCATTATAAGGTAAAAACTCTATCCTCCGGTTTGCGTTGCATTGTGTGATGGGAACTGAGTCTTATAATGGCTTTATTTTTATAAAAAGCATTGGGATATTTAAAAGAAAGATTTGTTTTAAAGCATTGGCAATCCAATGGAGTAAACCCGTTCCACGAAAGTGGTGTGGTCCTGTGATTAGCCATATTATAAATGTGTTGAGTAGATTTCTCGTACCAGTCCCATGACTGACTCGTAGTTTGTTTCACTTTCAAACTCGGGTGCCCCTTTTTCTACACGGGCAGCCTTGTGTTCAGGTTTAGCTGGCTCTTTCTAGATAGCTGGAGCTGAAGATGGATTCTATTATTTATCTTTTTTATGTTATTCAGCTCTTATTGTACATTATGTTTGTTTTCCACTGTAGACATTTATGTATAGCTGAACTGTATTTGTATTAAGTATGATCCTGTATACTATGTAACTCTGATGATTACGTTTATCCAGTATATTCTATTGTGCATTATCTGGCTTATTTATTTCTTTCTGTTCTGCTGTTTTCTGTTTCTGTGTTATATTCCAAGGATTACCCTTGCCACCGTCAGTACGGGGTTTGGGGTCGTCTCACTCTCCTTCGGTTTATTTCCATCTCTTTATCCAAACAAAACAAGAAAGGATGTTGGGGTAGGTCTAATGCTATTAAACTCAGTCTTGTTTACTTGCTCTTTTAGTTTTCATGTTAGAGTATATCATGCCATTTCTATTTCGTTTTGTGAATGCTCTAGTTATATTTGATCATGAGTTTTGAAATATAATGAAAGCCTGAAATGGACGTGTGTGTCTACACGCACATGCACACAGGATTGGCTAAGATAATTGTGTTTCCCTAACCTAGAATTAAAGTGTGTTGAAAAAAATATTAAATATCAGCTTATCAGAATCAAACTCGAGTTGCACTCTAGAGAAGACAACACACAGCCATTCAACCACATACTCTTTTGCTGAAGGTATTGGATAACACCATTTAGTTTAAAAAATAGTTAACTAATATAGCACCACCGTCGCCACCGCCAACTGTTGCCTCTGGAGGACTGATTGCCCTAGGTAGTCGCCTTGCTCGCCTATTCCTAGGATCGGCCCTGCACACACACACACACAAATATATATATATATATATATATATATATATATATATATATATATATATCAGGGCTTCTATATACACATAAAACTAGATACAAAATTCAAACCATTGGATTAGTTTCCCTTTGTGTGTGGGGTGGAAATCAAGGGGTAATATGAAGGTGGGAAGTTTGTGTCCGTCGGTTTGTATCTATTTTTTTGTTCAAATAGACTTTTCTTATATATATATATATATGTATATATATATATAGAGAGAGAGAGAGCAAGCAACTTAGGGCTACAATACATTCAACATTGTTTAAGTTATACTTATAAGGGATAAGCTTTTCCTTTTTGATTTTTTTTTTTGGAAATGGCAAATTTACTCATACATTACCCAATCAGTCTTCTCTAAAACCAATAGATTTTAACAAACACATTATGTATCTATCTCTAAAACTTTGACAATACTATTCCTTGTATATTCCTCCATTTAAAGGTTCAAAAGCATATTTGCTTTATTGTTGAAAAACCCATGCTTGCAAAAACTATTAATCTTTTCAGGAAAGTTATGGTAACATTATGTATAATAATAATAACCACTGTATACCAGTTTTATTCTCCGGTTTGTTCATGCTTTACCCTCATACATGTTGTTGCAAAGCTATATACCCTATTAATAATAAGTGATCCTTAGTTATTTCTGTTTTCTTCATCGTGTTATGTTCGATCTATTCTTCCACTTATCGCTAAATTACTTGGAGATAGCTATATTTATATTTATGACTATGTTTTGTTTTTCAAAATGGTATAATTTATTAGTTCCACTTCCCACTTACATGTTTGAAACGTATTTTATGCTAACCATTTGAATATATTCTTTTAATATAATAATTTTTTATTTCACTACTTATCCTAAAGGTTCATCTATTTTGGTCTAAATTCCATACATTATCATGAGACAGACAATGACATTCATCTGTAACTACTACAACAAAATATTAAATATAAAACAAATTATAGGAACAATTTTTTTGTCTCTAATTGAGGTCTAATCAGAGACAAATAATTGTGTCACTGATAATTATTAGAAAAGATTAGATCTGTCTTTAGTGGGTCTCAATAGTAAATGAGATCTTTTATTATTACCCAACCGATCTTTTTTCTTATAATTACTCAGCTTATCTCCACGTAATCACCACGCACGTTCTTTTTCATCGATCCTTTTCTTAGACTTACAGCAAAAAATTTAAAGATATAGAACCCTAAATCTCTTCAAACAAGCCCCTATTCTCCTTTCTTCGCAATCGATCGAAAGAAGATCAGATGCTCCAGGCCATCAAATTATAAGTTCGAAGAAAACCACAGTTCATTTTCTAATATGCTTACTTTTGCATTACATGTTTTGTGGGGATTTAGTTGATTTGACTCCAAATCTTAGTTGTTCTCGGAAGACATTTTGAAAGCGATGAATCCATTTCTTTGTTCTTCGCACCTTTTGCTTTAGGCGATTTTAAACTCCTGCATATTGGGTAAAAACTGTAATAATTCATATTGTTGACGAAAAGAAAAGTAAACATGTTGTTCAAACCGTGAATGTCTTGATGGAGAATGTTAAATAAATCTAAATGCATGTATTAGCATTGGTATAACAAGATATAAAAGGATAATTATTATGCGTTTGAGATTAAACACTCAAAACAGAATAAAAGTGAAACGATCATGGTTAAAACACGCCTCTATGTTCAAATGAATTCCTTTATGTGTTGCCACTGTTAATTGAACAAGTGTGCATTCGTGCAACGCACATGGGATTGCAACTATACTTTTTTGTAATTATGAATAAACTTCTATTCTTAGTTCATGAAAATTTAAAATGAATAAACCACTTTTTTGTATCTGTTTCTTTATGCAAAGTTACCAACTTTCATTTATATTTATTGAAGAAAGAAGACGAATTTGTGTTCTTTTTTCAAAATGCAAGGGTTACTGGGAATGACCCTGAAAGCAAATTGTATAGTGCAAATTTTTTTGCTTGAAACGTGTCCAATGTTTAGTCATTAGTAGCGGTGCACAAAGTATGGGTTGGGTCGGGTTAGACCAAATACTTCATCCGACCCGAATAGGTATGAGTTTAAGGTAGTTCAATCCGTATCCGACCCTATATGAGGTTGGATATGGGTTCGGTTGAATTTAGTAGGGTCGGGTTGATTTGCTTGAATATAATAAAAATAATGAGAATATGAGGGGATTTTTAATTTAATATTAAAATATTCGACATAATATATCAAATTTTAGCTAGTATAATGCATTTAAAAACTAATTCATTAAAAGATATATTTTATTTAAATTTCATTGTAAAACACATCATATGAAATTAGTTTACTACATAGTAGAACAAGTGTTTCATTTTAAAATACATTAAAATGCTCCTTAAAATATATTTTTTGAATTCTATCATGTTTAGACTGACATGAAATATGATTTTTTTGTATATTAACTATAAAATACATAAAAATTATTATAGGATTATACTATTCTAATTTTAAGTGGGCTGATATTAAATTAGTTTTTTTAATATAGGGTTGGGTTGGATTAAAACGAGGTTGGGTTGAACAAAATGTCAAACTCGACCTGTATATAGTAGGGGTTACAAATTGTAACCCATATCCGACCCAAACTAGGATGGGTTGGATTTATGTAGGTTGAGTCGGATTGAATATGGGTTGTGTGTAGCCCTAGTCATTAGTACACAATATATATATATAGAAAAAGAAAAATTAGTGGAACTTTAAGTTCATATGAAAATATGATAAAATCATTCCATTTGAGCTTGATACTTCCCATCAAATGAAATAAACCCAAGTCAAACCAAAAAATGTTGGAGCGGCTATTGTTGGAGCAACTTAGTAAACTTACATCAGTCTAGATGATTTCTTGAGTTATGATGAATAATAAATGTGAATATGATATAGAACAATAATTCAATTCTAGGTTTAGCAAAAACAACTTGATAAAATTTTTAGGCTAAAATTAGGAGTTTAAGTGGTAGTCAAAGCCAGCTACAAACACTACCTGCGAAATGATTGAAAATAAAATACAATTCATACTCAAACTATAGTTGCATGGAGCATGATTCAAAACTGTGTGATCATGATAACATCATAAAAGAGAGAGGAAATCAAACTACCGTATACTAAAATTATAAATATCATGAAAATGCTATGCAATCAATTCAAGGTTTAAAAAAATGCAACAACACTCTCCTCCACCTTGCATATTTAGCCAACGTAACACAATTCTATACTTTTTTCAATTCCACTTTAGGGACCTTCTCATTCTTGCATGATTCAACTACTATACTTCACTCTGTTCTGCTTTAGTTATTCTCTCCACCATGCACACTCTACTAAGCCTTAGTTTCACCAAATTGATTTAGCAACATGCTAAAACACTTATATGTCTATATCTTAGTCAAAGAAGTTCTGATTTCTAACTTCCCATTATGGTTGGTCAGTTAAAGGAAGTCCCGCTAAACATCACTTTTCGTTGTTTCAGTTAGCATGCTTTTAGTACAACTCAGTCGCTTGGTAAGTATGCATCCAGTTAGACCTTAGTCACAGACGCAGGTGTTGAATATGATATCGTCACTCTGTAACGTCTCGTATTTTTTTTGATCAGATATATAAATTATTTTATTATTTTAAATAATTTATTTGGAATACTTATGGATTAAATATTAAATTCGTTTATTAAAAATGAAGTTTTAATGTTAATTTATATTTAAACTAAAATGAGCTCGAAATGGCGCGATAGAATGTAATATTGAGTTTTGAACTTTAATTGAATATACATGATCCGATATAAGTCGGATTTCCACGAAACAAGAAACGTTTGAATCTTGTTGATTATATTTTTCATATAAAAGAGAAAAATCCACATTTTGTGTTATAAATTGTTACTTATGTCCAATTCAAAATTTAAAATAGTCGATGTGGAAATCGTTAATAAACGATAACATTTATTGAATAAATTATTAACGTTTTTTTATATAATTTGGATAATGTTTAACTCGAAATTGATGATATTAAGTTAGATAATTTATATTTGAAGCTATATGATATTTCCAGTTGAGTATTTATGATTATAAAGATTCATTATTATTTAATTGATATTTTGAAATTTACATAATATTTTATCGTTATTATATAAACCTTTAAAATAACCATCTTTGAAAACGGTCTTGGTTTTCGATGAAATTAGTTTCATTAGAACCATAACGTTAAATTATTGTATGATATTAAATTTCGTGGCATTCTGATATCGTAGTGACTTCGGCAACTAAAAGCGTCTCTGTTTTAATTTAATCGTTTTGTCGATTTAAATTGGAAATTAAGAATCACCAATTATTTAACGAACTCTGTTTTCAGCAAAATTAATTTTTTTAAATCCGTAATGATTTAAAATTACAGTATTTAAAGTTTAAAGATATTTGGATTTTTTGTGATTGTATACAATTTAAATGTGTACAAATTAAAGTTGTGTAGTTATAAAGGAATTTTCATAGATGATCTCGGAATTCGACGAAACCTTTTCCATCATATCCGGAATGTCGTTTTATGTTAGTGTGCAAATTTTCATCTCGACTGGAGGATGTTTATGGTGGTTTTTATGTATTACATCATGGTAAAGTTTAATATAATATTATTTTAATTTAAGAGTTTGTCTATAAAATGGGGCACTAACCCTAATTCATTTTCATTGGTCAAAATTGTTTGCGCATGGTCAACTTCTCAAAGCAGCCACCATATACGATATCAATGGCCTGAAAGTTTCGATGTATCACCCTCTTTATCTTCCAATTCTTACATCTATTCATGAATCTTTCAACTAATAATATCCCGAGCTCATGGAGCTCTACATTCTGACCAGCGGTGATCGTTGATCAGGTGCTGAATTGGTCAAATTTCGTTCTCAAAGGGTTGGTGTTCGAAGTGAAATCTTAAGGAAGGTGGATGGATCAAGACTCATGGTTTTCTGGCTGACGACTAAGCAAGTAATGGCGCATCAGGTGGTGCATCACGACCGTCCTCTGATGACCGGATTCTGGAGCAGCGTTGAAGAAGATAGGATCAATGTTTTTTTTTCCTGAAGTAGTGTATTCGAACGATGAGGAACGATGAAGCAAGGGTCGACCGCCTTTTTTAACATACCCTAGCATAATTAATTATAATCAGGAGCTTAAATTATTAATTAAATAAGTATTGATTTAAATCATTTGTTAGGTTTGGAATACTGAAGCAGGCTTCGAAACAAAGAAAAGTGAAGATGCCAAAATGGGAAGCAACGAAGTATCGGCCTGTAACTGTGACCATTAAAACGTAATTGATTAATTTAATTATAAATTAATTAAGGTATTGTTTAATTAATTAAATCTTGTAATTAAATTGATATTAACGGTAACAACCCGGATTTCCAGAACCAATTTAAAAATTTTATTTTGGCTATTTTATTGGATTTTCAGAATTTAAAATGATTTATTTTAAATAATAACGATTTAAAATTTATTCAAATCAAAGTTAGAATGAATAAATTTAATTTAATTACATAACGATCCTGAAATGGCGAGGTAGTTTGAAATTTCGATTTCAAATTTCAAATGAATGTACATGATTCAAAATAAATCGGATTTTAGTAAAACCAGAAATATTTGAATCTGTTAAATTATATCTTTCTAACAAATGTGAAAAATCCAGATTTCATAATGGGAATAAAAAGTTTATCCAGTTGAAAATTTGAAATTGTCGCAATGGAATTTATATATATTTTATATAATATATAACCTTTAAAAATAGCCATTTTTGCAAACGACCTTCGTTTTCAACGAAACCACTTTCGTCGGATCAGGAATGTCAAATTAATGCTAGATTCCAATTTTCATAATTTTTGGAATTAATATGTGAGCGTGGCGAATTAAAACGCGTTTGGTAATTTCAGTTTGAATTTAATTGACTAGAAAATGGTCGTTTTTCAAACGATGTCCAAATTTGACGAAATTAGTTTTGTTAGGATTGTATCATCAAAACATAGCTATATTTATTTTTTTGGAATTTTTGGAGTCAGTATGTGGCCCCGATAAATTAAAATGTACGTTGAAATCAATTTTGAACGTTATATTAAATTATATTTTAATTTTGATGAAAACTAATCATAACAGTCAAATTGGCTTATGAAACATATCCCATTGTGTCCGAAATGGGGGTATTTAGCTAGGGGCGACAATCGTTGGGTTTGATTTGGAGTCCGAATGGATAAACAAGTAATTCATGAATAAAATAATATTAAATATATTATTATATATACCCCTCAACTAAAATAAACCTAACCCCTCCCTTATTCAATTTTCACCGCTAGGAGAGTATTGACGGCCAAAACTCTCCCATTTTCCTCCATAATTTCCAGTAAATCCATTGATCAATTCGAACAACCTATAAAGCGAAAATTAAAGAGAAATCTACATTCTTTGAATTGGAATGGATCTGATCAATTTTCGTCTTGGGGAGCAGGAGATTTTCGAGATCGAAGTTCCTTTGTTTTGGCACATTTTTCTAGCGACGGGGACCATCGAAGTGGACGCGGTTGAGCGTGGAGGTAGCGCGCTCGTAGGCGCTCGACATAGGGACTGGCGATCGACTTCTAATGGCGACGTTGGTGAGCGGCCGTTGGTCAAAGGAGATGGCGACGGGTTTCTCTTATCTGAAGGGAACAAGGGGTTTAACTGAGAAAGGATTTAAACTTTTTAATTTTATTTTATTTTATTTAAATAAATTTAGCCTTGTTTTTAAAAATAAAATTAGCCTTGTTTTTCTTTAAAATAAAAATATACATTGTTTTAAAAATAAAAATATACATTGTTTTAAAAATATAAATATACAATGTTTTCAAAAATAAAAATACCAATGATTTTGAAAATAGAAAAGCGTTGTTTTTAAAATAGAAATAGCAATATAAAAATATGATTTTTATATATACATAGCATAGATAAAAATATGATTTTTAATATATACATATATATAGCGTAATAAAAATGTAATTTTTATTTATAAAGATCATTGCTTAAAAATGTGATTTTTAACATAAACCGCGTGAAACAGATTGCGATGGAACCAACTGGAAGCAAAACGGAATTCAAACCATTGTCCGCTAAAGAATGAAGGAGTGGAAACCAAAGGTGAGAACTTCTCAGTCAAATTATTTTTCAGTTAAATATATCCTAGATTGCAGACAGTGCTTAGTAGCACCTGACACTATTTTTGTAAGAACCATGGATGATTTGTGTGATATGTATACTGTATATAATATATATATATGTGTGTGTGTGTGTGTGTGTGTGTGTGTGTGTGTGTGTGTTTGTGAAGTAAATAATATACATATGTGATGTGAATAATATATATGCACGAAAAATAAAAAATATATATATATGCGTGAAATGAAAAATATGTACATGTGTGGTAAAATATATATTTGCGTGAAATGAAAATATATATATATATATATATATATGCGAGAAGTGAAAATAATATATATATATATATATATATGAAATGTGAATAATAATATATGAAATGTGAACTATATATATATATAATGTGAAATATATTGTAATAACCTGGAAATCTGGGCCAGTTTAAAATTTTTATTTTGGCAATTTTAGCGAATTTTGATTATTTAAAATGAATTATTTTAAATAATATTGACGAGAAATTTATTTTGAATATAATTCGAACGTATATATTCGTTTGAATCGACGATAGAATATAAATATTATTTATATATATAAAAGGAATGGAAAATGGCGCGGTAGTTCGATAATTCGATTTCAAACTTCAAATGAATGTACCGGGTGCAAAATAAACCGGATTTTAGTGAAACCAAAAATAATGGAATCTAATTGTGACTATCTTTCCAATGAACCCGAAAAATTGAAATTTCATAGCGGGAATCAAAAGATATGTCCAGTTGAAAATTCTGAATTGTCGCTATGGAATTCAGGCCCTAAAAAATGGAAATTTTGCAAACGACTTCGTATTTCGACGAAACCACTTTTGTTGGATCCGTGATGTCAAGTTATTGCTAGATTCCAATTTTCATAATTTTTTGAATCAATATGTGAGCGTGGCATAAGAAAACGCGTTTGACCAGTTTCAGTTGATTTTAATCGACTGAAAAATGGCCATTTTTCAAACGGTCTCAGAATTCAATGAAATTAGTTTTGTTAGGACCGTATCGTCGATACGAGGCTAGAAAATATTTTTTGGAATTTTTAGAGTTCGTATGTGACCCCAGTAAATTGAAATGCGCGTTCAAATTCAATATATAGAGTTATATGTTGATTTTGACGAAAACTGATCGAAACAACCGAATCGGCTTATGATACATAACCCATGTGTTCGGAATGGGGGTAATTAGCTATGGACGGCATGCAGTGGGTTTGATTTCGAGGTAGAAATTAAAAGTTGCTTTATAGAAGAAATTAATTAAATAAATATTTTTATTAATAAAAGGGCCCCCTTCCTCTTCACGGTCAAACACGTTACCCCCTTCCTCTCTCTCTCTCTTCTATTTCAAAGCCGATCAAAAAAAAAGAACGATGACAGAATCGAACCCGCCATCACCGCCGTAGGTGGTGGAGCAGCGCCGCTACCTCCCCAGCTCGGCGCGCCCCACCGTCGAACCCCCCCTTCTCTCTCCACCGTGTGCTCCCCTAGCCGACCACCCAGCGCCGGAGACACCCCCTCCTTCCCCCTTCGCTCCTCCGATGTGAGCGCCACCTCGATCCGCCCCATCCAGCAACGCCCCAGTCGCCGCGCCTCTCTCCTCTCCTTCTTGCTCCTCTGAAAACCCCAATACCAACGTCCCTAACCCAATATGAAGAGGACAGCCACCTGGTCGACGCCGTGGAACCCCCTTCCCTTTCTCCGATTTTCCAAAGGAAATCGTGAAAAGAACTGCATTGATATTTCAAGCAAATCCAGATGTTCAGCAGTTCAAAAGCAAAGCACGGCGGAGTGGAACCTTCAGTGAGAACTCCTCACTTTTAAATTTGTTTCTAGTTAAAATTATATACTAGGATGCAGACGGTGTTTAGTAGCACCCGACACCCGTCGTCCACAGACCATGGACGGCTTGTATGCTTGTTTGTTTGATTTTGATGTGTAGTTGATTGTGTGATGTGATGTGAAACGAAATAAAATATTTTATAGTTAAAAATAGAATTTTTAACATGTATATGAAATGAAATAAATTAATATAAACAAATCGAACGATTTGTTTATATACACACATTTGATTGATATTGATTGGGACGATAAATTTTACACATCGCCCAACTGCACAAATAAAATCTGTGTTTGATTGTTTGAAACCCCACACGGGTATTGGTATGATAGATGACATACACTAATCCCAATAATTAGTTGTATGTCGATCGATTGATTGACAGACTGTTATAAGCGTTGAATATTTATATTTGATGCTTATACAGTGTAGAATGCACTTTGGATGATGATTGATTATTCATCGTTGTTATTGTATACATGTGTTGTAGAAAATCCATATAATTAACATTATATGGTAATTGATTGGGCCTCATTCCATATTTGAAAAAGAAATATTTGAAAAAAAGAAATATTTGAAAAAAAAGAAATATTTGAAATAGAAATATTTGAAATAGAAATATTTGAAATAGAATATTTGGAAATAGAAATATATGAAGCCGCGTTGATTAGATTGACGCCATTTTGACGTGAACGATATTTATATCGATTTTATTCATTTTTTAATGAATATCGAAAGTGATTTCAAAATCTGATGTTTTGAAAAGAATTGAAATTCGAACTGAAACTGAATAGAAATGAATTCTAATCGAAATCGAATAGAAATGGATTCGAATTGAAATTGAATTGAATTGAAAATGAACTGAAACTGAATTAGAAATCAATTTGAATTGAAATCAATTTGAAATGAATTTAAATCGAATTTATAAGGGAATATTCAATTTTGAATTGAAATTGAATATGAAGTTGAAACCGTTTTGAAAATGAATTTTAAAACGATTTATAAAGCATGTTTTGAATTGAAATCAACGAAATATATATTATATATATAATATAATGGCCTGAATAGAACGCGCCGCGCCGCGGCAGTTCGCGAATTTCAACCATTGACTTCGAACGGATATTACGGGAGATCCGACCGTCGGATTCTCCTAAAACCGGGACCATTGGGTTCGTATCGAAAAGAGCTTTCTAACGAATATTAGAAATTTGAAATCTAACAGTTGGATTTGGAATTATGTCCAAATCAAATTTGGAAAAGGTCGTTGTAAGTGCAGTTCGATGGCCTTTGATGGAAATCGACTGTACGGGCCTTGATAAAATTATTAAAAATATCAATAATTTGTGCAAACTCATAAAAAATGATTTGGGAAAAATTGGGATGAAAAACTCCACATTTGAAAAGATAAAAATAGATTTTTATCAAAATGAACTACTTTTGAACTAGAATAGTAATTTATTTATTTCTAAAATAAATAAATTGGATTTGGAATGGTTTTGAAAATAACTAGAATTTCCAATAATTGCATTGGAATGGTTTTGAATCGAAATTGTATTCGGAATATTTCGATGTTGGATTTCGTGATTATACAGATGTTGTTATGGAAATTTGAAAGATATATGTATATCGTTATTTCCAATATGATATTTGTTGGTCGTAGAATTTGATATTGAATATAAGCCGATATATTTTCTATTCAGAGCCTTGTATTGAATATCAAATGTGATTTGGGTTTGTCGTGAATGGTGTCTTCATTAACACCGTTCTTAAGCCCAGTAGAGAAAAGATTAAATCTTTTTATTTAGATTTAGTGAAGTGTACCAATTAAATAATATTTAATTGGAATTGAATTGATATTTATTTATGGGTTTATCGTGAACAGTGTTTTAAATAACACTTGTTCTTTAACCCGATAATTAATGGAATGTGATTTTGGGTTGTCGTGAACGGTATCATCAATAATACTGTTCTTAGACCCAAAGAAGTTAAGAAAATCAGAAACTAGCTGGAGATTAGTTAAGTTGAATGGTTTCCCGTGTATTGATCTGATGTTGGTTTCGGCCTTCAGGGTTAGTACTTAGGGAATTGCTCGCTTGCTAATTTACAGTTAGGGACTGATTGAAATGTGATGTGATTTTGGGTTTATCGTGAACCGTGTTTTAAATGACACTGATTCTTTAACCCAGCTGAAGATTAAAACTAAGTGGAGTTTTAATGAATCTTTAATTAGATTGAAAAGATCGAGAATGGAGTATCACCAGTTTTGCTCCAAGCGATAGTTAAATCTTTAATTAGATTTAAATGTGAAATGGCAATTAAATTTACCGATAACACCGTGGTGTTAGGTATGAAGTAAGACCCGTTTTACTTCATGGGATGAATAGGTTGGGATTGGGAAATTAAAACAAACGATTACTTCGATAAGGTTCGTTAATCCCGACTAGTTTGAATTGATATTCAAAAGTAGATTAAAGAATAAATTTAAAGGATTTATCTTTGATAAAATTAATGGGAACCTTTCCCTATGAATGTGAAATTTAGAAACTAACTGTCGGTTAACTAAGCAGAATGGTTTTCTGGATATTGATCTGATGTTGGTTTCGGCCTTCGGGGTCAATATTTGGGGAATTATTCTCTTGTTAATTTACGGTTAGTGACTGATGAATTGGAATGAGGCGTATGTTGTGTTTGTGTAACACTGGTTTATAATATACGCGAGTTATTCGGAAAGACCGGGTTTGTCCCATTCTGAATAACTGATACGACGATAAGTCGAAGATGAAGACGGTGGTCGAAGACCGGAGGTCTTCACGTCGTTTGGGTGATTACTGATGATCTTGATTGGGATGTACACCCAAGAAGATGGAAACAGTTGTTCATCGTCCAGACGTACTTGGAGATCGATGGATATGCGGGGTACTAGGTGCCTCCGGTTTCGTTCAGACCCAGAACGGACTTGTAAATGGACTGTGTGTCTGACATTAGATTTTAGTCTGTTTGATTGATTTCTATTAAATATATATCTGTCTGGCGGCCGAGAATTTATTCTCTTGCTTAACGCCCTTCTCTGAGATGTACGAGCTCAGGGGTTATATACTGATGGATATCAAACGCATAGAGTGAATTGCCAGTGTGGCATGCCTAAGTGGCTAATGATCAAGGCTTCTGTGAAAAGCAAAGTCTTGTGGTTGATGATCGAAGCACGGCCTTTGTGGCGTAGCTTTGTGTAACGTTTACTTCGCGAGTTTCACACCCGGTGTGAACCAGAAACGGGAGAGGACCTTAGGGAGGGCATGCGTTTCCTTCTAGCTAAAAAGTGGCGTCAATGGTTTTACACGCCCTGACGAGTTTGACTTATGTGGTTGTTGCTGTTGCGAGGCGCCTCGGTTTGATCGGACGATCAGGGTCCGATGGAGTCATTTATTGGCTCACTTACGCCCCAAAGAGAGGGGAAACGCAGTGTTCAGGAATTTTAATCCACATCGGTGGACCGGCCCTGACGATCCAAGGGTCACTCGAGCTATGATCCTGAGACATGGGCTAGATTGTCTCGAATCGGTATAGGACTATCTTTTGCCTCGGTTCATACCATAAATGATAACCCAACTTCCAATACGTGACATTTGCGGTTTTATTTGTAGAGCCTAGTATGGCGACATAGTGGGATGGGGCGCTTATGCCGTCTATGATTGATACTTATGATTTGAAGTTGTTTTATACACTATGCACTTATAATAGTATCAAATGATTTGTTTTAAACGTATCAAGCATTCTTGGCTATTATAAGGTAAAAACCCTATCCTCCGGCTTGCGTTGCATTGTGTGATGGGAACTGGGTCTTATAATAGCTTCATTGTTCTTTATTTAGCATTGCGCTGTTATTTTATGCGCTGATGTTCTTGGAAGGAAACCCGTTCCGTGTTATATGGCGTGGTCCCTTGATTTACCTAACTTTAAAATGAAGATTAATAACTATTTTAGTTCTCACACCAGTCCCATGACTGACCTGGAGGTTATTGTTTTAACCTAAACTCTAGGTGCCCTTATTTTGACACGGGCAGCTAGTAGTTTTGGTTTTGCAGATTTATATTCATAGGATCCTGGTTTACAGCTGTAACGATATCCGGAAAGCTTTGTATCCGTATATCTCTTCTAGTTGTGCATTGTATTATTTTCCGCTGCTATGTATTTAAATGTAATTTAAATCTCTGATATTTCTGTGTAATATTTATTCATTTATAATCTGTTTATTCTTGTAATCTGATGGAATTGTTGTAATTAACAATGAAATGTTCTTTCATCTGCGTTCTGTTGTGGCTTGTTCTCGAACTATCCGCGCTTTCCTCACCGGGGAAGTTACGGGTTTTCACAGTTGGTATCAGAGCTTTGGTTTACAAAGCTCATAGAACAAGACACATTAGAACCGTACGAAAGAATTCATCAGATGTTGGATTAGTAATATCCAAAGAGAGTGACTCGTTAGAGATGGGATCAGTAGTATCCTAGAACGAGTGTGAAGAGTATATTTTTGAAAGTGAAAACAAATTTTGTTTTGAAAATTTAAATCAATTATTTGTATTTGATTATCTATTTATATTGAGTTGGACAGTCCCGTATATAAAGATTTTGTGTATACGTCTGATCCACGTTTATTTGAAATTTTAATATACTGGATAGATATAGAATTACACTCTAATCGCCCGGAGATGATTTTGATGATGGAGCTCCATCATTAGAATTTATGTTCGAGTGACGAAAGTGGGCTTTCTATATATTTCCTATTGACTGGTGTGAGAACCAAAATTAGATAGGACCTATTGTTGTGATTTGGCATCAAAAATGTGATTTTTGTCTATATAGCAAAATTATGTGTTTGAAAAGCTAATCAACTAATTGATTGATGGTTGTGTTGTTTGTCTATTTGTTTGAAATTTTGAATCATTTAGACAAATTGAATCAAATAGTGAATTGTATTGAAAATTTGTCGCATTTGCTTGCATATACATGTACTTACATTGAACAGGTCATAGCAAGGAGGCTAGAGCAGAGAATAAAATTTGTTTGCCCGACAAATAGGTACATGTTTATCATAATTTACTGTTTTGTTTGGGTGATGATGATTTTATGAGCCGATTGGCTAGCCTCTTGGCTTTTTCTTTTTCTTTTTGAGATCTGAGGGCCTGTATGGCAATTTCGGGATTTTCCCGTGCTCCCGGTGCAGGGGAGGTTATGGAGAATTTTTTCGAAAATTTAGGGTGTTAGCTAAATTTTTGAAAAATTTGAAAAGTTCTTAGAAACTGAAAAGTTGAAGAACTTAAGCCGTAGTGAAAATACTGGAAGTTGAGTTGATTTGTGAAACAACTTTCGGCTTCGTTCCTTTTTGGGGACGAAAAGTTTTAAGTGGGGGAGATTGTAATAACCCGGAAATCTGGGCCAGTTTAGAAATTTTATTTTGGCAATTTTAGCGAATTTTGATTATTTAAAATGAATTATTTTAAATAATATCGACGAGAAATTTATTTTGAATATAATTCGAACGTATATATTCGTTTGAATCAACGATAGAATATAAATATTATTTATATATATAAAAGGAATTGAAAAGGGCGTGGTAGTTCGATAATTCGATTTCAAACTTCAAATGAATGTACCGGATGCAAAATAAACCGAATTTTAGTGAAACCAAAAATAATGGAATCTAATTGTGACTATCTTTCCAACGAACCCGAAAAATTGAAATTTCATAGCGAGAATCAAAAGATATGTCCAGTTGAAAATTCTGAATAGTCGCTATGGAATTCAGGCCCTTAAAAATGGAAATTTTGCAAACGACTTCGGATTTCGACGAAACCACTTTTGTTGGATCTGTGATGTCAAGTTATTGCTAGATTCCAATTTTCATAATTTTTCGAATCAATATGTGAGCGTGGCATAAGAAAACGCGTTTGACCAGTTTTAGTTGATTTTAATCGACTGGAAAATGGCCATTTTTCAAACGGTCTCAGAATTCGATGAAATTAGTATTGTTAGGATCGTATCGTCGATACGAGGCTAGCAAATATTTTTTTGGAATTTTTAGAGTTCGTATGTGACCCCAGTATATTGAAATGCGCGTTCAAATTCAATATATATAGTTATATGTTGATTTTGACGAAAACTGATCGAAACAACCGAATCGGCTTACGATACATATCCCATTGTGTTCGGAATGGGTGTAATTAGCTATGGACGACAGGCAGTGGGTTTGATTTCGAGGTAGAAATTAAAAGTTGCTTTATAGAAGAAATTAATTAAATAAATATTTTTATTAATAAAAGGGCCCCCTTCCTCTTCACGGTCAAACCCGTTAACCCCTTCCTCTCTCTCTCTTCTATTTCAAAGCCGATCAAAAAAAAAGAACGATGACAGAATCGAACCCGCCATCACCGCCGTAGGTGGTGGAGCAGCGCCGCTACCTCCCCAGCTGGGCGCGCCACACCGTCGAACCCCCCTTCTCTCTCCACCGCGTGCTCCCTTAGCCGACCACCCTGCGCCGGAGACACCCCCTCCTTCCCCCTTCGCTCCTCCGATGTGAGCGCCACCTTGATCCACCCCCTCCAGCAACGCCCCAGTCGCCGCGCCTCTCTCCTCTCCTTCTTGCTCCTCTGAAAACCCCAATACCAACACCCCTAACCCAATACGAAGAGGACAACCACATGCTCGACGCCGTGGAACCCACTTCCCTTTCTCCGATTTGCCAAAAGAAATCGTGAAAAGAACTGCATTGATATTTCAAGCAAATCCAGATGTTCAGCAGTTCAAAAGTAAAGCACGGCGGAGTGGAACCCTCAGTGAGAACTCCTCACTTTTAAATTTGTTTCTAGTTAAAATTATATACTAGGATGCAGACGGTGTTTAGTAGCACCCGACACCCGTCGTCCACAGACCATGGACGGCTTGTATGCTTGTTTGTTTGATTTTGATGTGTAGTTGATTGTGTGATGTAATGTGAAACGAGATAAAATATTTTATAGTGGACATTATTTTATAGTTAAAAATAGAATTTTTAACGTGTATATGAAATGAAATAAATTAATATAAACAAATCGAACGATTTGTTTATATACACACATTTGATTGATATTGATTGGGACGATAAATTTTACACATCGCCCAACTGCACAAATAAAATCTGTGTTTGATTGTTTGAAACCCCACACGGGTATTGGGATGATAGATGACATACACTAATCCCAATAATTAGTTGTATGTCGATCGATTGATTGACAGACTGTTATAAGCGTTGAATATTTATATTTGATGCTTATACAGTGTAGAATGCACTTTGGATGATGGTTGATTATTCATCATTGTTATTGTATACATGTGTTGTAGAAAATCCATATAATTAACATTATATGGTAATTGATTGGGCCTCATTCCATATTTGAAAAAGAAATATTTGAAAAAAAGAAATATTTGAAAAAAAAAGAAATATTTGAAATAGAAATATTTGAAATAGAAATATTTGAAAAAGAATATTTGGAAATAGAAATATATGAAGTCGTGTTGATTAGATTGACGCCATTTTGACGTGAACGATATTTATATCGATTTTATTCATTTTTTAATGAATATCGAAAGTGATTTCAAAATCTGATATTTTGAAAAGAATTGAAATTCAAACTGAAACTGAATAGAAATGAATTCAAATCGAAATCGAATAGAAATGGATTCGAATTGAAATTGAATTGAATTGAAAACGAACTGAAATTGAATTAGAAATCAATTTGAATTGAAATCAATTTGAAATGAATTTAAATCGAATTTATAAGGGAATATTCAATTTTGATTTGAAATTGAATATGAAGTTGAAACCGTTTTAAAAATGAATTTTAAAACGATTTATAAAGCACGTTTTGAATTGAAATCGACGAAATATATATTATATATATAATATAATGGCCTGAATAGAACGCGCCGCGCCGCGGCAGTTCACGAATTTCGACCATTGACTTCGAACGGATATTACGGGAGATCCGACCGTCGGATTCTCCTAAAACCGGGAACATTGGGTTCGTATCGAAAAGAGCTTTCTAACGTATATTAGAAATTTGAAATCTAACGGTTGGATTTGGAATTATGTCCAAATCAAATTTGGAAAAGGTCGCTGTAAGTGCAGTTCGATGGCCGTTGATGGAAATCGACTGTACGGGCCTTGATAAAATTATTAAAAATATCAATAATTTGTGCAAAATCAGAAGAAATGATTTGGGAAAAATTGGGATGAAAAACTCCACATTTGAAAAGATAAAAATAGATTTTTATCGAAATGAACTAGTTTTGAACTAGAATAGTAATTTATTTATTTTTAAAATAAATAAATTGGATTTGAAATGGTTTTGAAAATAACCAGAATTTCCAATAATTGCATTGGAATGGATTTGAATCGAAATTGTCTTTGGAATATTTTGATGTTGGATTTCGTGATTATACAGATGTTGTTATGGAAATTTGAAAGATATATATATCGTTATTTCCAATACGATATTTGTTGGTCGTAGAATTTGATATTGAATATAAGCCGATATATTTTCTATTCAGAGCCTTGTATTGAATATCAAATGTGATTTGGGTTTGTCGTGAATGGTGTCTTCATTAACACCGTTCTTAAGCCAAGTAGAGAAAAGATTAAATCTTTTTATTTAGATTTAATGAAGTGCACCAATTAAATAATATTTAATTGGAATTGAATTGATATTGATTTTTGGGTTTATCATGAACAGTGTTTTAAATAACACTTGTTCTTTAACGCGATAATTAATGGAATGTGATTTTGGGTTGTCGTGAACGGTATCTTCAATAATACTGTTCTTAGACCCAAAGAAGTTAAGAAAATCAGAAACTAGCTGGAGATTAGTTAAGTTGAATGGTTTCCTGTGTATTGATCTGATGTTGGTTTCGGCCTTCAGGGTTAATACTTAGGGAATTGCTCGCTTGCTAATTTACGGTTAGGGACTGATTTAAATGTGATGTGATTTTGAGTTTATCGTGAACCGTGTTTTAAATGACACTGATTCTTTAACCCAGTTGAAGATTAAAACTAAGTGGAGTTTTAATGAATCTTTAATTAGATTGAAAAGATCGAGAATGGAGTATCACCAGTTTTGCTCGAGGTGATAGTTAAATCTTTAATTAGATTTAAATGTGAAATGGTAATTAAATTTACCGATAACACCGTGGTGTTAGATATGAAGTAAGACCCGTTTTACTTCATGGGATGAAAAGGTTGGGATTGGGAAATTAAAACAAACGATTACTTCGATAAGGTTTGTTAACCCGACTATTTTGAATTGATATTCAAAAGTAGATTAAAGAATAAATTTAAAGGATTTATCTTTGATAAAATTAATGGGAACCTTTCCCTATGAATGTGAAATTTAGAAACTAACTGTCGGTTAGCTAAGCAGAATGGTTTTCTGGATATTGATCTGATGTTGGTTTCGGCCTTCGGGGTTAATATTTGGGGAATTATTCTCTTGTTTATTTACGGTTAGTGACTGATGAATTGGAATGAGGCATATGTTGTGTTTGTGTAACACTGATTTATAATATACGCGAGTTATTCGGAAAGACCGGGTTTGTCCCATTCTGAATAACTGATACGACGATAAGTCGAAGATGAAGACGGTGGTCGAAGACCGGAGGTCTTCACGTCGTTTGGGTGATTACTGATGATCTTGATTGGGATGTACACCCAAGAAGATGGAAACAGTTGTTCATCATCCAGACGTACTTGGAGATCGATGGATATGCGGGGTACTAGGTGCCTCTGGTTTCGTTCAGACCCAGAACGGACTTGTAAATGGACTGTGTGTCTGACATTGGATTTTAGTCTGTGTGATTGATTTCTATTAAATATATATCTGTCTGGTGGCGGAGAATTTATTCTCTTGCTTAACGCCCTTCTCCGAGACGTACAAGCTTAGGGGTTATATACTGATGGATATCAAACGCATAGAGTGAATTGCCTGTGTGGCATGCCTAAGTGGCTAATGATCAAGGCTTCTGTTGAAAAGCAAAGTCTTGTGGTTGATGATCGAAGCACGGCCTTTGTGGCGTAGCTTTGTGTAACATTTACTTCGCGAGTTTCACACCCGGTGTGAACCAGAAACGGGAGAGGACCTCAGGGAGGGCATGCGTTTCCTTCTAGCTAAAAAGTGGCGTCAGTGGTTTTACACGCCCTGACGAGTTTGACTTATGTGGTTGTTGCTGTTGCGAGGCGCCTCGGTTTGATCGGACGATCCGGGTCCGATGGAGTCATTTATTGGCTCACTTACGCCCCAAAGGGAGGGGAAACGCAGTGTTCATGAATTTTAATCCACATCGGTGGACCGGCCCTGACGATCCAAGGGAGAGAGAATAGCTAAAAATCATGAATTTTAAGGTATACTCCATAGAAGAATCTGTATACTACAAAAGCCACTTTATGTGTACTAGTGCACATAAAGTCCTAGTACAAATAAAGTGGCTTTTGTAGTATACAGATTCTTCTATGGAGTATACCTTAAAATTCATGATTTTTAGCTATTCTCTCTCGAGCTCTGATCCTGAGACATGGGCTAGATTGTCTCGAATCGGTAGAGGACTATCTTTTGCCTCGGTTCATACTGTAACACCCCACGTCCATTAATGTCACTCACAAAAGGAATGCATTAACTTCCAGGGAGGTTTTAAGTGAGTATTGAACAGTAAAATTAAGACAAGACAGATATAAAATAGTACTTGGAAAATTAAAACTTTATTTCATTGCAGCAGAAGTCAAAACATGTTTGATTACATCATAATACCATAAATCAGAGTCAAGTACAATATCTATCTTGATAAAACAAAATACATAATCCCATTACATAAATAGCCATTAAACAAAAGATAACAAGCTAGACTTTACTTTAGCAGTCCAAGCTCTCCAAAAGAGATAAGCAATCCAATCAAACACCACTAGAGCTGGGCCCAACCTGAGGACCTGGAGGGGGAAAAAGATAGAAATAGAGGGGGTCAGACATAAAGTCTGGCGAGTATGACAATTCTAACAATACTATTTTCAAAGTAATCAGACTAAGGCATAAGCTGGAGAATAAGGAAATGCCTATGAACTATTGGGTGTGACAGAACAGGCAAAGGAAATGAGGTTAACCATGGTAACATTAAAGGCATACCTACTAAAGAATAATTACTACGCTGCACCACACCCGTTACTAATCACTAACGTTAATGACGCTTCCTAATCAATATAGGATAATTACTATACTCTACCGTACTGTACCGTGCTGTACTGTACTAGCACTAACTGCACCCTACTAGTCACTTTGATCCCTAAATAGAATGATGATAGCTTCGTGTACTACTAGATGTACCCACTATCCTCCACGTTTGACTGTGTATCTCTAGTTGCTATCCTAGGTACCCAACGTGTACCTATCCCTACTAGACGTACCCCCTTAATAATGGTAATTTCACGTACTCCTAGCTGACGTCATAGGTGTCGTCTGCCCCTATCTCCACTAGGTGTACCCTTTTAATACTTAATTAATAATGGTAGCTTCGTGTACTACTAGGTGTACCCACTACCCTGCCCCATTCAATCGGCTCCCTAGCTCGTAGATACCCGTGTTGGCCCCACAGTGGGGTGTATCACTCCCCTAAAGTGGCAACCCGATACAACTTAAGGATGCACGGCTTATACCTACACGATGCAACAACGTCTTACCTACCAGCCCGGGTCCACTCACGCATATGAACCCGTTGGACTTGCGTTGCCACCGCTAACCCGTTTTGGCCTCTTATAGTCAAGCCCAGTATGCGTGTCCCGTCCTCGACTTGGGTCGAGCTCACAAAGATACGTTTGGGATACTGGTTGAAATGGGCCTCCCACCAAGCTTCCCACCTAGGCTTGGTCCCCTCTAACACATTCCACTTAACCCCCTTCATGTCCACTTACATGTTTTAAATTTGGTTAAGGGTTCCTATTAGTAATTCCACATGCCACCCAAGGCACCCACTTAACCCCTATGTCCCACTTACATATTTAATTTGGTTAAGTGTTACTAATCGTATTTTCTCATGCCACCCAAGGCACCTACTTAACCCTCTTCTTAGTCATGTTCATTTGCATGTGTGTTTGGTTAAGTCTTACTAATCGTATTTCAAATGTCACTAAAGGCAACCACTAGATTCCTCATGCCACCCAAAGCACCCACTAGATTCCCATGTCCCACCACATGTTTTCTTTCTAAATTCAAGACCATCCCGTTCATTGGGTCAGTTAGGGATAGCCAGGGAGGGCAGGAAACTTGTTTTCCAAACCCAAGCCTAGACACTATCCTCTCTGTCACCCTAGAACCTTCTGGTGTATGTAGATAGAAAGAATGTTAATTATCTTAAGTGATTAATTAATTAATTAATCTTTCCCAAATTTGAATTAACTTCCCTATCCAAATTAATAATTTATTCAAAATTTAATGATGTCCATAATTGACTCAATTATGTCCATCCATTTATGGTATGATAAATCATACCCTTTTTCACCACAAATTCATTATATGCCGTTAAAGGCATTTTATACCAATTTCTCAATCCCGGTTCAAATTCAAATTAATCCATAATTAACTTATGACCATTTCTACACATTAATTTTCCAATTAATGTCTTAATTCCATTTTTCGCCTTTTAAGGCAATTCACATATCTCAAATTTGTAATATGCCTTTTTAAGGCTATTTCGTGCAAATTCTCAATATTAATTCTTTTAATATCACCCCTATCCCACGTTGTACGTTCATACGATAACGTAAAATATACGTTAGACTCGAATAGTCTAACTCATAGCACAAAGATAAATTATCTCAACAACAACATATATGTATATGACTAAAATAGATCAACTCATAAAAAGGGGTGAAACTTGCATATGTGATAGAGGTCCAACACTTAAACTTGCATAGGCTAAGACTATAACTTGCATAAGCTACACATGTTAAAGGTGTCAACTTGTTTGGTTAAATGTCACAGTCTACATAATATAACCCAAATTCATGTATAAACTTGCAACATAATGGTGGTGTGAACTAGTATAGAACTCACACATGTCATGTATCTAATTTTAGATCTAAAATAAGTGTCATGAAACCTACACAATTTTTATTAATCAGTGCCAAAACTTGCATAGGTACATGTATGAATCATCATAGCCCAAACATATATAATATCATGATTTGACTAACATAAACTAACCAACATGGATACTAACATCGTGACTATGTAACATTTGTGACATCATTTACAACATATCATCATCTAACTTAATAACATAGGTTCATGTATATGGGTACATCTAACTTAATAGACAAATTCCCATAATCAAGATCCAGGGATAATCATGTATATGGGTACATCTAACTCAATAGACAAATTCCCATTATCAAAATCCAAGGATAATTAAGAATCATGTATATGGGTACATCTAACTTAATAGACAAATTCCCATAATAAAAATTCATTTAGTCATAGATTCATGCATATGGGTACACCTAACTTAATAGGCAAATTCCCATAATCATGATCCATTTAATCTTTAGAAAAAAAAAACATAAACTTTAAAACATGATCCAATTTTCATAAATAACAACATCATGATTTTACAACTTGTACGATTCAACACAACTTAACATGATATCATAATCATATAACTTATGGATTTCCAACATATGTGCTAACATGAGATCTACAACATATATAAGATTTATGACATAACATAGCATGATTTACACATAGCATAGCATGATAGCATAACATAGCATAACATGATTTTCATCATAGCATGGCATGATAGCATAACATAGCATAGCATGATTTTCATCATAGCATAACAAAACATTTAGAACATACATGATAACATAAGATTTTACAATAACATATATGACAATTCACATCATTTTCTTATGTTCCATTTACATCTTAATCAAATTAGTTTGCTAATAATCTTGTGAGAATCATCATACTCACAATTTAAGAAGAAAGAGAGAGTCTAGATTGCTTTTAGAATTGATTAGAATTGGATTAGATTAGCTTTCTTCTACTTTGATTTGCGGCGGCTACTCGGAGTTCCATGGCGACGACATGACGGCGGCTTCTCTAATTTTTCATATGAATTAGAATGAGAGACTACCCACTTATTTATAGAATTTAGGATTCATTTAGGCCATTAGATTTAACCTAGAAATAACCGCAGCCGTTCAGACAAGATGGGGTTTATCTTATTGACTCAGCAATGAGTCAGAAGTGACTCAGCAAACACTCAGCAAATTAATAAACTTCTATTCATGTTTACATTAACTGCCCATATATATATAAATATATATATACACACGCACCTATTCATGAATTCAAATAATGCAAATTAATTGCTTGCCTGAAAAAAAGGAAATCGAGCATATAATTTAATTTCCCTTTTTTTTTTATGTTCACAGAAAATACGGGGTGTTACATTCTCCCCTCCTTAAAGGATTTCGTCCCCGAAATCTTCAAGTTAGGAAGAATGTGTCCTACCATCCAATCATCCATCTACTCAACCATCAGGCACAGGCATCCATTGTCCTTAAGAGACTTCTAATGCTTTCATGTTTATATGCATAGTGTGTGTACATGTCCTTATCCAATGCAAAAATCAGGCGATCTACTGATTCAGTTGACCTCCTTAATGCGAACCATGATAGTGCCATGCGTCCATTATGTATGCAAAAGATTCCTATTGATACATATTATTTCTATATGCGTGCACAACCATTCATCTTAATGCAACATCCATATGATAATACAACCACTATTCATTCATTAATTTAAATATGCACACATATTTATATGCAATATGAGAGTGACTGAGCCGATCTAGTGCCTAAAGTGTGTGTATATGCATCCACGAGCAACCACTAGCAAACACTTGCATCCACTTGCATCCATCAAACATAACATGTCTCAAACACATGTTTCAACCATAGGACTACCTTTCTAAAGGTCAAAGACTTAAACGAGAGGATGTACTAAAGATAGGACAAGTATAAGCTAGGCGATAAAGGAGAATATAAAAGACATAACCCCGAAAAGGAAGGGGTACAACAAACGAATGATCTCTTCCGTCTTCCAAGTAGCGTCTCCTTGATCTTCTTCCCATTGCACTTTGACTAGCTTGACCTCTCGGTTTCTCAACTTCTTAATCTCCGACCCAAGAATGCATGTAGGAGCTAGTCTGATCGTGGCATCTCGCTCTACTTCCACTTCCTTAAGCGTGTTCGGCTCCACCACTTTCGCCGTATCATGTAAACACTTCCTCAAACTTTCGTCCTGTAAAATACAAAGTTTACCGTCCCTACGCAACCAACCCTTATTATCTAGGGTATACCTACTAAGATGGCTTGATGACTCCCCTCTTGTGAGATTCTCTACTAACTCAACCAACTGTGGGTCAGCTCGCTGTGCCTCTCCAATCCGTCCCAAAAGCATAGGTCTGACCTCTAAGGATGCTAGCGAACCAAGTACAAAATCAATGGATGGTCTAAAGTCAAAGGTAGAGATAAACTCTAAGCTACGCCGCTCAACAGACCAAGGACTCATTGTCAACCCTTTTCTACTTAAGGCCCCCACCACAACGTTACCCTTGCCAGGGGTATATGCTATTACGAAATCGTAGGACGCCAAGAACTCCATCCACCTTTGCTGCCTCATGTTCAGATCTTTCTGACTGAACAAATACCTTAGCAACTTATGGTCTGAAAGCAACTCCTAAGTCGTGGGTAGGGTAATTCCCCTCATGGACTTTCGATAGTCTTCCTCCATAACACATCACCCTTCCCCAGAGGCTTCCCTAAGATGTAGGGCATGCTCTTCTCCGCTTCTAGAGAAAACCAGGATATTATTCCATGCAAAATTTGTCACAACTGTCCATCTCTCACGCAGACCATCCTAGTCGAACTCGACATCCCCCAAGTGCAAGCCCCAAAGGCCTAAACCAATATCAGACAAACACCCAAGGGATACCTCCTTCGAATTCAAATGACATACATGAGATGATACTAGTAAAACGGCCAAATAACTGAGCACTTAACGGACTCTGGCTGTCCTTGCCAGTCTTGCTCCAAAACCATCGTTGATCTCATAACTGGCTTTGCATTATCCACTAGGCACACACGAAAGCTTACTTCGCTCCTCTAGGTAAACCCCGCTCTACATCGAAGACATCCCCATACTCACGGACCACACAAACAGATCCCAAATCATCGTTGGATACATCAGAAGATTCTAGGCAACTAAGCATCACTAAACTCCAATGGTCACAAGAAATATGAGGGTCTTTTCATAACGAACAAATAGTCTAACTACCCTCCTTCCCCAATCTAGGATGGCACCACGCCTGGCTAGCCAATCCATCCCTAGAATCAAACTATAGACCGTGAAACCAAGAATGAAGGCGCTGCATTCAAACCCAACGCCCAAGATAGACACTCTCAAATCCCGACAAACCATTGAAGGATGAGCCGAACCACCAACAGGATTTGAGACTAGGATGGGATCCGTAACTAGACTAGTATTTAGGTGCAGTGTTTCAACTAACGAAGCAGATACTAACGAGTATGAAGCGCCAGAATCAAACAAGGTTCGAACAGGATGATAAAGAAAACCAAATTTCAACCTAGACGGTCCTACCCCCATCAGGTATACCAGCCGTGAGGGAATACAACAACCCTCCAGAAGATCCTGTACTTTATTCTTGCCTCTTTGGACAATCCTAATAAGGTGTCCTATTTCTCCAAAACAACTAGCCTTCTTCTTCACATTCTCCATTCGTGACCTCCCACCAAGATGAGGTTTCGTCCTTTATTAACCTAACAGCTATTTGAACCTTCCTCCCATCGTCCATCTTAAAGGTTCCCACAACCCTCCACCTCCTTGGACTAACTTCTAGCCCGACAAACGTCTAAGTCCCTTGAAGTGGTTCTTCCGTCCTTCGTACGGAAGTCCTTATTTATCTTAGAAAAAGCATCTATACGCGGAGGGGAAATTCAAAAAGAGAAAGAGGAAGAGATTCAAAACGGAGAATCGAAGGAAGGATATATGGCTCTTGGGGATTATGTTCTCAATATAAACCTTTCTTTCAAAAATACTCTTCTACAAACATATTTTTGAAAGTATTCTTTATAAAAATGCTTTTGAAAAATAGTTTTTCAAAATATCTTATCTTTTCTGGTAACCTTAAGCTCTGATACCACGTGTAACACCCCACGTCCATTAATGTCACTCACAAAAGGAATGCATTAACTTCCATGGAGGTTTTAAGTGAGTATAGAACAGTAAAATTACGACAAGACAGATATAAAATAGTACTTGGAAATTTAAAACTTTATTTCATTGCAGCAGAAGTCAAAACATGTTTGATTACATCATAATACCATAAATCAGAGTCAAGTACAATATCTATCTTGATAAAACAAAATACATAATCCCATTACATAAATAGCCATTAAACAAAAGATAACAAGCTGGACTTTACTTTAGCAGTCCAAGCTCTCCAAAAGAGATAAGCAATCCAATCAAACACCACTAGAGCTGGGCCCAACCTGAGGACCTGGAGGGGGAAAAAGATAGAAATAGAGGGGGTCAGACATAATGTCTGGCGAGTATGACAATTCTAACAATACTATTTTCAAAGTAATCAGACTAAGGCATAAGCTGGAGAATAAGGAAATGCCTATGAACTATTGGGTGTGACAGAACAGGCAAAGGAAATGAGGTTAACCATGGTAACATTAAAGGCATACCTACTAAAGAATAATTACTACGCTGCACCACACCCGTTACTAATCACTAACGTTAATGACGCTTCCTAATCAATATAGGATAATTACTATACTCTACCGTACTGTACCGTGCTGTACTGTACTAGCACTAACTGCACCCCTACTAGTCACTTTGATCCCTAAATAGAATGATGATAGCTTCGTGTACTACTAGATGTACCCACTATCCTCCACGTTTGACTGTGTATCTCTAGTTGCTATCCTAGGTACCCAACGTGTACCTATCCCTACTAGACGTACCCCCTTAATAATGGTAATTTCACGTACTCCTAGCTGACGTCATAGGTGCCGTCTGCCCCAATCTCCACTAGGTGTACCCTTTTAATACTTAATTAATAATGGTAGCTTCGTGTACTACTAGGTGTACCCACTACCCTGCCCCATTCAATCGGCTCCCTAACTCGTAGATACCCGTGCTGGCCCCACAGTGGGGTGTATCACTCCCCTAAAGTGGCAACCCGATACAACTTAAGGATGCACGACTTATACCTGCACGATGCAACAACGTCTTACCTACCAGCCCGGGTCCACTCACGCATATGAACCCGTTGGACTTGCGTTGCCACCGCTAACCCGTTTTGGCCTCTTATAGTCAAGCCCAGTATGCGTGTCCCGTCCTCGACTTGGGTCGAGCTCACAAAGATACGTTTGGGATACTGGTTGAAATGGGCCTCCCACCAAGCTTCCCACCTAGGCTTGGTCCCCTCTAACACATTCCACTTAACCCCCTTCATGTCCACTTACATGTTTTAAATTTGGTTAAGGGTTTCTATTAGTAATTCCACATGCCACCCAAGGCACCCACTTAACCTCTATGTCCCACTTACATATTTAATTTGGTTAAGTGTTACTAATCGTATTTTCTCATGCCACCCAAGGCACCTACTTAACCCTCTTCTTAGTCATATTCATTTGCATGTGTGTTTGGTTAAGTCTTACTAATCGTATTTCAAATGCCACTAAAGGCAACCACTAGATTCCTCATGCCACCCAAAGCACCCACTAGATTCTCATGTCCCACCACATGTTTTCTTTCTAAATTCAAGACCATCCCGTTCATTGGGTCAGTTAGGGATAGCCAGGGAGGGCAGGAAACTTGTTTTCCAAACCCAAGCCTAGACACTATCCTCTCTGTCACCCTAGAACCTTCTGGTGTATGTAGATAGAAAGAATGTTAATTATCTTAAGTGATTAATTAATTAATCTTTCCCAAATTTGAATTAACTTCCCTATCCAAATTAATAATTTATTCAAAATTTAATGATGTCCATAATTGACTCAATTATGTCCATCCATTTATGGTATGATAAATCATACCCTTTTTCACCACAAATTCATTATATGCCATTAAAGGCATTTTATACCAATTTCTCAATCCCGGTTCAAATTCAAATTAATCCATAATTAACTTATGACCATTTCTACACATTAATTTTCCAATTAATGTCTTAATTCCATTTTTCGCCTTTTAAGGCAATTCACATATCTCAAATTTGTTATATGCCTTTTTAAGGCTATTTCGTTTAAATTCTCAATATTAATTCTTTTAATATCACCCCTATCCCACGTTGTACGTTCATACGTTAAACGTAAAATATACGTTAGACTCGAATAGTCTAACTCATAGCACAAAGATAAATTATCACAACAACAACATATATGTATATGACTAAAATAGATCTACGCATAAAAAGGGGTGAAACTTGCATATGTGATAGAGGTCCAACACTTAAACTTGCATAGGCTAAGACTATAACTTGCATAAGCTACACATGTTAAAGGTGTCAACTTGTTTGGTTAAATGTCACAGTCTACATAATATAACCCAAATTCATGTATAAACTTGCAACATAATGGTGGTGTGAACTAGTATAGAACTCACACATGTCATGGATCTAATTTTAGATCTAAAATAAGTGTCATGAAACCTACACAATTTTTATTAATCAGTGCCAAACTTGCATAGGTACATGTATGAATCATCATAGCCCAAACAAATATAATATCATGATTTGACTAACATGAACTAACCAACATGGATACTAACATCGTGACTATGTAACATATGTGACATCATTTACAACATATCATCATCTAACTTAATAACATAGGTTCATGTATATGGGTACATCTAACTTAATAGACAAATTCCCATAATCAAGATCCAGGGATAATCATGTATATGGGTACATCTAACTCAATAGACAAATTCCCATTATCAAAATCCAAGGATAATTAAGAATCATGTATATGGGTACATCTAACTTAATAGAAAAATTCCCATAATAAAAATTCATTTAGTCATAGATTCATGCATATGGGTACACCTAACTTAATAGGCAAATTCCCATAATCATGATCCATTTAATCTTTAGAAAAAAAACATAAACTTTAAAACATGATCCAATTTGCATAAATAACAACATCATGATTTTACAACTTGTACGATTCAACACAACTTAACATGATATCATAATCATATAACTTATGGATTTCCAACATATGTGTTAACATGATATCTACAACATATATAAGATTTATGACATAACATAGCATGATTTACACATAGCATAGCATGATAGCATAACATAGCATAGCATGATTTTCATCATAGCATGGCATGATAGCATAACATAGCATAGCATGATTTTCATCATAGCATAACAAAACATTTAGAACATACATGATAACATAAGATTTTACAATAACATATATGACAATTCACATCATTTTCTTATGTTCCATTTACATCTTAATCAAATTAGTTTGCTAATAATCTTGTGAGAATCATCATACTCACAATTTAAGAAGAAAGAGAGAGTCTAGATTGCTTTTAAAATTGATTAGAATTGGATTAGATTAGCTTTCTTCTACTTTGATTTGCGGCGGCTACTCGGAGTTCCATGGCGACGGCATGACGGCGGCTTCTCTAATTTTTCATATGAATTAGAATGAGAGACTACCCACTTATTTATAGAATTTAGGATTCATTTAGGCCATTAGATTTAACCTAGAAATAACCGCAGCCGTTCAGACAAGATGGGGTTTATCTTATTGACTCAGCAATGAGTCAGAAGTGACTCAGCAAACACTCAGCAAATTAATAAACTTCTATTCATGTTTACATTAACTGCCCATATATATAAATATATATATATATATATATATATATATATATATATATACACACGCACCTATTCATGAATTCAAATAATGCAAATTAATTGCTTGCCTGAAAAAAAGGAAATCGAGCATATAATTTAATTTCCCCTTTTTTTTATGTTCACAGAAAATACGGGGTGTTACACATACCATAAATGATAACCCAACTTCTAATACGTGACATTTGCGGTTTTATTTGTAGAGCCTAGTATGGCGACATAGTGGGATGGGGCGCTTATGCCGTCTATGATTGATACTTATGATTTGAAGTTTTTTTATACACTATGCACTTATAATAGTATCAAACGATTTGTTTTAAACTTATCAAGCATTCTTGGCTATTATAAGGTAAAAACCCTATCATCCGGCTTGCGTTGCATTGTGTGATGGGAACTGGGTCTTATAATAGCTTCATTGTTCTTTATTTAGCATTGCGCTGTTGTTTTATGCACTGGTGTTCTTGGGAGGAAACCCGTTCCGTGTTATACGGCGTGGTCCCTTGATTTACCTAACTTTAAAATGAAGATTAATAACTGTTTTAGTTCTCACACCAGTCCCATGATTGACCTGGAGTTTATTGTTTTAACCTAAATTCTGGGTGCCCTTATTTTGACACGGGCAGCTAGTAGTTTTGGTTTTGCAGATTTATATTCATAGGATCCTGGTTTACAGCTGTAACGATATCCGAAAAGCTTTGTATCCGTATATCTCTTCTAATTGTGTATTGTATTATTTTCCACTGCTATGTATTTAAATGTAATTTAAATCTCTGATATTTCTGTGTAATATTTATTCATTTATACTCTGTATATTCTTGTAATCTGATGGAATTGTTGTAATTTCCAACGGAATGTTCTTTCGTCTGCGTTCTGTTGTGGCTTGTTCTCGAACTGTCCGCGCTTTCCTCACCGGGGAAGTTATGGGTTTTCACATTTGGTATCAGAGCTTTGGTTTACAAAGCTCATAGAACAAGACACATTAGAACCGTACGAAAGAATTCATCAGATGTTGGATTAGTAATATCCAAAGAGAGTGACTCGTTAGAGATGGGATCAGTAGTATCCTAGAACGAGTGTGAAGAGTATATTTTTGAAAGTGAAAACAAATTTTGTTTTGAAAATTTAAATCAATTATTCCTATTTGATTATCTATTTATATTGAGTTGGACAGTCTCGTATATAAAGATTTTGCGTATACGTCTGATCCACGTGTATTTGAAATTTTAATATACAGGATAGATATAGAATTACACTCTAATCGCCCGGAGATGATTTTGATGATGGAGCTCCATCATTAGAATTTATGTTCGAGTGACGGAAGTGGGCTTTCTATATATTTCCTATTGACTGGTGTGAGAACCAAAATTAGATAAGGCCTATTGTTGTGATTTGGCATCAAAAATGTGATTTTTGACTATATAGCAAAATTATGTGTTTGAAAAGCTAATCAACTAATTGATTGATGGTTGTGTTGTTTGCCTATTTGTTTGAAATTTTGAATCATTTAGACAAATTGAATCAAATAGTGAATTGTATTGAAAATTTGTCGCATTTGCTTGCATATACATGTACTTACATTGAACAGGTCATAGCAAGGAGGCTAGAGCAGAGAATAAAATTTGTTTGCCTGACAAATAGGTACATGTTTATCATAATTTACTGTTTTGTTTGGGTGATGATGACTTTATGAGCCGATTGGATTTTTCTTTTTCTTTTTGAGATCTGAGGGCCTGTATGGCAATTTCGGGTTTTTCCCGTGCTCCCGATGCAGGGGAGGTTATGGCGAAATTTTTCGAAAATTTACGGTGTTAGCCAAATTTTTGAAAAATTTGAAAAGTTCTTAGAAACTGAAAAGTTGAAGAACTTAAGCCGTAGTGAAAATACTGGAAGTTGAGTTGATTTGTGAAACAACTTTCGGCTTCGTTCCTTTTCGGGGACGAAAAGTTTTAAGTGGGGGAGATTGTAATAACCCGGAAATCTGGGCCAGTTTAAAATTTTTATTTTGGCAATTTTAGCGAATTTTGATTATTTAAAATGAATTATTTTAAATAATATCGACAAGAAATTTATTTTGAATATAATTCGAATGTATATATTCGTTTGAATCGACGATGGAATATAAATATTATTTGTATATAAAAAAGGAATTGAAAATGGCGCGGTAGTTCGATTTCAAACTTCAAATGAATGTACCGGGTGCAAAATAAACCGAATTTTAGTGAAACCAAAAATAATGGAATCTAATTGTGACTATCTTTCCAACGAACCCGAAAAATTGAAATTTCATAGCGAGAATCAAAAGATATGTCCAGTTGAAAATTCTGAATAGTCGCTATGGAATTCAGGCCCTTAAAAATGGAAATTTTGCAAACGACTTCGGATATCGACGAAACCACTTTTGTTGGATCCGTGATGTCAAGTTATTGCTAGATTCCAATTTTCATAATTTTTCGAATCAATATGTGAGCGTGGCATAAGAAAACGCGTTTGACCAGTTTCAGTTGATTTTAATCGACTGGAAAATGGCCATTTTTCAAACGGTCTCAGAATTCAATGAAATTAGTTTTTTTAGGACAGTATCGTCGATACGAGGCTAGCAAATATTTTTTTGGAATTTTTAGAGTTCGTATGTGACCCCAGTAAATTGAAATGCGCGTTCAAATTCAATATATATAGTTATATGTTGATTTTGACGAAAACTGATCGAAACAACCGAATCGGCTTACGATACATATCCCTTTGTGTTCGGAATAGGTGTAATTAGCTATGGATGACAGGCAATGGGTTTGATTTCGAGGTAGAAATTAAAAGTTGCTTTATAGAAGAAATTAATTAAATAAATATTTTTATTAATAAAAGGGCCCCCTTCCTCTTCACGGTGACATAATCGAACCCGCCATCACTGCCGCAGGTGGTGGAGCAGCGCCGCTACCTCCCCAGCTCAGCGCGCCCCACCGCCAAACCCCCCTTCTCTCTCCATCGCGTGCTCCCTTAGCCGACCACCCAGCGCCGGAGACACCCCCTCCTTCCCCCTTCTCTCCTCCGATGTGAGCGCCACCTTGATCTGCCCCCTCCAGCAACGCCCCAGTCGCCGCGCCTCTCTCCTCTCCTTCTTGCTCCTCTGAAAACCCCAATACCAACACCCCTAACCCAATACGAAGAGGACAGCCACATGCTCGACGCCGTGGAACCCCCTTCCCTTTCTCCGATTTGCCAAAAGAAATCGTGAAAAGAACTGCATTGATATTTCAAGCAAATCCAGATGTTCAGCAGTTCAAAAGCAAAGCACGACGGAGTGGAACCCTCATTGAGAACTCCTCACTTTTAAATTTGTTTCTAGTTAAAATTATATACTAGGATGCACACGGTGTTTAGTAGAACCCGACACCCGTCGTCCACGGACCATGGACGGCTTGTATGCTTGTTTGTTTGATTTTGATGTGTAGTTGATTGTGTGATGTGATGTGAAACGAAATAAAATATTTAATAGTGGAAAATATTTTATAGTTAAAAATAGAATTTTTAACGTGTATATGAAATGAAATAAATTAATATAAACAAATCGAATGATTTGTTTATATACACACATTTGATTGATATTGATTGGGACGATAAATTTTACACATCGCCCAACTGCACAAATAAAATCTGTGTTTGATTGTTTGAAACCCCACACGGGTATTGGGATGATAGATGACATACACTAATCCCAATAATTAGTTGTATGTCGATCGATTGATTGACAGACTGTTATAAGGGTAGAATATTTATATTTGATGCTTATACAGTGTAGAATGCACTTTGGATGATGGTTGATTATTCATCGTTGTTGTTGTATACATGTGTTGTAGAAAATCCATATAATTAACATTATATGGTAATTGATTGGGCCTCATTCCATATTTGAAAAAGAAATATTTGAAAAAAAGAAATATTTGAAAAAAAAGAAATATTTGAAATAGAAATATTTGAAATAGAAATATTTGAAATAGAAATATTTGAATTAGAATATTTGGAAATAGAAATATATGAAGCCGTGTTGATTAGATTGACGCCATTTTGACGTGAACGATATTTATATCGATTTTATTCATTTTTTAATTCATATCGAAAGTGATTTCAAAATCTGATATTTTGAAAAGAATGAAATTCGAACTGAAACTGAATAAAAATGAATTCAAATCGAAATCGAATAGAAATGGATTCGAATTGAAATTGAATTGAAAATGAACTGAAATTGAATTAGAAATCAATTTGAATTGAAATCAATTTGAAATGAATTTAAATCGAATTTATAAGGGAATATTCAATTTTGATTTGAAATTGAATATGAAGTTGAAACCGTTTTGAAAATGAATTTTAAAACGATTTATAAAGCACGTTTTGAATTGAAATCGACGAAATATATATTATATATATTGTATATATAATATAATGGCCTGAATAGAACGCGCCGCGCCGCGGCAGTTCACGAATTTCGACCATTGACTTCGAATGGATATTACGGGAGATCCAACCGTCATATTCTCCTAAAACCGGGACCATTGGGTTCGTATCGAAAAGAGCTTTCTAACGAATATTAGAAATTTGAAATCTAACGGTTGGATTTGGAATTATGTCCAAATCAAATTTGGAAAAGGTCGCTGTAAGTGCAGTTCGATGGCAGTTGATGGAAATCGACTGTACGGGCCTTGATAAAATTATTAAAAATATCAATAATTTGTGCAAAATCATAAGAAATGATTTGGGAAAATTTGGGATGAAAAACTCCACATTTGAAAAGATAAAAATAGATTTTTATTGAAATGAACTAGTTTTGAACTAGAATAGTAATTTATTTATTTTTAAAATAAATAAATTGGATTTGAAATGGTTTTGAAAATAACCAGAATTTCCAATAATTGCATTGGGATGGATTTGAATCGAAATTGTCTTCGGAATATTTCGATGTTAGATTTCGTGATTATACAGATGTTGTTATGGAAATTTGAAAGATATATATATATATAAATATATTGTTATTTCCAATACGATATTTGTTGGTCGTAGAATTTGATATTGAATATAAGCCGATATATTTTCTATTCAGGGCCTTGTATTGAATATCAAATGTGATTTGGGTTTGTCGTGAATGGTGTCTTCATTAACACCGTTCTTAAGCCTAGTAGAGAAAAGATTAAATCTTTTTATTTGGATTTAATGAAGTGTACCAATTAAATAATATTTAATTGGAATTGAATTGATATTGATTTTTGGGTTTATCGTGAACAGTGTTTTAAATAACACTTGTTCTTTAACCCGATAATTAATGGAATGTGATTTTGGGTTGTCGTGAACGGTATCTTCAATAATACTATTCTTAGACCCAAAGAAGTTAAGAAAATCAGAAACTAGCTGGAGATTAGTTAAGTTGAATGGTTTCCTGTGTATTGATCTGATGTTGGTTTCGGTCTTCAGGGTTAATACTTAGGGAATTGCTCGCTTGCTAATTTACGGTTAGGGACTGATTGAAATGTGATGTGATTTTGGGTTTATCGTGAACCGTGTTTTAAATGACACTGATTCTTTAACCCAGTTGAAGATTAAAACTAAGTGGAGTTTTAATGAATCTTTAATTAGATTGAAAAGATCGAGAATGGAGTATCACCAGTTTTGCTCCAGGCGATAGTTAAATCTTTAATTAGATTTAAACGTGAAATGGTAATTAAATTTACCGATAACACCGTGGTGTTAGATATGAAGTAAGACCCGTTTTACTTCATGGGATGAATAGGTTGGTATTGGGAAATTAAAACAAACGATTACTTCGATAAGGTTCGTTAATCCCGACAAGTTTGAATTGATATTCAAAAGTAGATTAAAGAATAAATTGAAAGGATTTATCTTTGATAAAATTAATGGGAACCTTTCCCTATGAATGTGAAATTTAAAAACTAATTGTCGGATAGATAAGCAGAATGTTTTTCTGGATATTGATCTGATGTTGGTTTCGGCCTTCGGGGTTAATATTTGGGGAATTATTCTCTTGTTAATTTACGGTTAGTGACTGATGAATTGGAATGAGGCGTATGTTGTGTTTGTGTAACACTGGTTTATAATATACGTGAGTTATTCGGAAAGACCGGGTTTGTCCCATTCTGAATAACTGATACGACGATAAGTCAAAGATGAAGACGGTGGTCGAAGACCGGAGGTCTTCACGTCGTTTGGGTGATTACTGATGATCTTGATTGGGATGTACACCCAAGAAGATGGAAACAGTTGTTCATCGTCCAGACGTACTTGGAGATCGATGGTTATGCAGGGTACTAGGTGCCTCCGGTTTCGTTCAGACCCAGAACGGACTTGTAAATGGACTGTGTGTCTGACATTGGATTTTAGTCTGTGTGATTGATTTCTATTAAATATATATCTGTCTGGCGGCGGAGAATTTATTCTCTTGCTTAACGCCCTTCTCTGAGACATACGAGCTCAGGGGTTATATACTGATGGATATCAAACGCATAGAGTGAATTGCCTGTGTGGCATACCTAAGTGGATAATGATCAAGGCTTCTGTTGAAAAGCAAAGTATTGTGGTTGATGATCGAAGCACGGCCTTTGTGGCATAGCTTTGTGTAACATTTACTTCGCGAGTTTCACACCCGGTGTGAACCAGAAATGGGGGAGGACCTTAGGGAGGGCATGCGTTTCCTTCTAGCTAAAAAGTGGCATCAGTGGTTTTACACGCCCTGACGAATTTGACATATGTGGTTGTTGCTGTTGCGAGGCGCCTCGGTTTGATCGGACGATCCGGGTCCGATGGAGTCATTTATTGGCTCACTTACGCCCCAAAGGGAGGGGAAACGCCGTGTTCAGGAATTTTAATCCACATCGGTGGACCGGCCCTGACGATCCAAGGGTCACTCGAGCTCTGATCCTGAGACATGGGCTAGATTGTCTTGAATCGGTAGAGGACTATCTTTTGCCTCGGTTCATACCATAAATGATAACCCAACTTCCAATACGTGACATTTGCGGTTTTATTTGTAGAGCCTAGTATGGCGACATAGTGGGATGGGGCGCTTATGCCGTCTATGATTGATACTTATGATTTGAAGTTGTTTTATACACTATGCACTTATAATAGTATCAAATGATTTGTTTTAAACGTATCAAGCATTCTTGGCTATTATAAGGTAAAAACCCTATCCTCCGGCTTGCGTTGCATTGTGTGATGGGAACTGGGTCTTATAATAGCTTCATTGTTCTTTATTTAGCATTGCGCTGTTGTTTTATGCACTGGTGCTCTTGGGGCGAAACCCGTTCCGTGTTATACGGCGTGGTCCCTTGATTTACCTAACTTTAAAATGAAGATTAATAACTGTTTTAGTTCTCACACCAGTCCCATGACTGACCTGGAGTTTATTGTTTTAACCTAAACTCTGGGTACCCTTATTTCGACATGGGCAGCTAGTAGTTTTGGTTTTGCAGATTTATATTCACAGGATCCTGGTTTACTGCTGGAACGGAAAGCTTTGTATCCGTATATCTCTTCTAGTTGTGTATTGTATTATTTTCCGCTGCTATGTATTTAAATGTAATTTAAATCTCTGATATTTCTGTGTAATATTTATTCATTTATACTCTGTATATTCTTGTAATATGATGGAATTGTTGTAATTAACAATGAAATGTTCTTTCGTCTGCGTTCTGTTGTGGCTTGTTCTCGAACTGTCCGCACTTTCCTCACCGGGGAGGTTACGGGTTTTCACAGTTGGTATCAGAGCTTTGGTTTACAAAGCTCATAGAACAAGACACATTAGAACTGTACGAAAGAATTCATCAGATGTTGGATTAGTAATATCCAAAGAGAGTGACTCGTTAGAGATGGGATCAGTAGTATCCTAGAACGAGTGTGAAGTGTATATTTTTGAAAGTGAAAACAAATTTTGTTTTGAAAATTTAAATCAATTATTCGTATTTGATTATCTATTTATATTGAGTTGGACAGTCCCGTATATAAAGATTTTGCGTATACGTCTGATCCACGTGTATTTGAAATTTTAATATACTGGATAGATATAGAATTACACTCTAATCGCCCAGAGATGATTTTAATGATGGAGCTCCATCATTAGAATTTATGTTCAGTGACGAAAGTGGGCTTTCTATATATTTCCTATTGACTGGTGTGAGAACCAAAATTAAATAGGGCCTATTGTTGTGATTTGGCATCAAAAATGTGATTTTTGACTATATAGCAAAATTATGTGTTTGAAAAGCTAATCAACTAATTGATTGATGGTTGTGTTGTTTGTCTATTTGTTTGAAATTTTGAATCATTTAGACAAATTGAATCAAATAGTGAATTGTATTGAAAATTTGTCGCATTTGCTTGCATATACATGTACTTACATTGAACAGGTCATAGCAAGGAGGCTAGAGCAGAGAATAAAATTTGTTTGCCCGACAAATAGGTACATGTTTATCATAATTTACTGTTTTGTTTGGGTGATGACGATTTTATGAGCCGATTGGCTTTTTCTTTTTCTTTTTGAGATCTGAGGGCCTGTATGGCAATTTCGGGATTTTCCCGTGCTCCCGATGCAGGGGAGGTTATGACGAAATTTTTCGAAAATTTAGGGTGTTAGCTAAATTTTTGAAAAATTTGAGAAGTTCTAATAAACTGAAAAGTTGAAGAACTAAAGTCGTAGTGAAAATACTGGAAGTTGAGTTGATTTGTGAAACAACTTTCGGCTTCGTTCCTTTTCGGGGATGAAAAGTTTTAAGTGGGGGAGATTGTAATAACCCGGAAATCTGGGCCAGTTTAAAATTTTTATTTTGGCAATTTTAGCGAATTTTGATTATTTAAAATGAATTATTTTAAATAATATCGACGAGAAATTTATTTTGAATATAATTCGAACGTATATATTCGTTTGAATCGATGATAGAATATAAATATTATTTATATATATAAAAGGAATTGAAAATGACGCGGTAGTTCGATAATTCGATTTCAAACTTCAAATGAATGTACCGGGTGCAAAATAAACCGAATTTTAGTGAAACCAAAAATAATGGAATCTAATTGTGACTATCTTTACAACGAACCTGAAAATTTGAAATTTCATAGCAAAAATCAAAAGATATGTCCAGTTGAAAATTCTGTATAGTCGATATGGAATTCAGGCCCTTAAAAATGGAAATTTTGCAAACGACTTCGGATTTCGACGAAACCACTTTTGTTGGATCCGTGATGTCAAGTTATTACTAGATTCCAATTTTCATAATTTTTCGAATCAATATGTGAGCGTGGCATAAGAAAACGCGTTTGACCAGTTTCAGTTGATTTTAATCGACTGGAAAATGGCCATTTTTCAAACGGTCTCAGAATTTGATGAAATTAGTTTTGTTAGGACCGTATCGTCGATACGAGGCTAGCAAATATTTTTTTGGAATTTTTAGAGTTCGTATGTGACCCCAGTAAATTGAAATGCGCGTTCAAATTCAATATATATAGTTATATGTTGATTTTGACGAAAACTGATCGAAACAACCGAATCGGCTTACGATACATATCTCATTGTGTTCGGAATGGGGGTAATTAGCTATGGACGACAGGCAGTGGGTTTGATTTCGAGGTAGAAATTAAAAGTTGCTTTATAGAAGAAATTAATTAAATAAATATTTTTATTAATAAAAGGGCCCCCTTCCTCTTCACGGTCAAACCCGTTACCCCCTTCCTCTCTCTCTCTCTTCTATTACAAAGCCGATCAAAAAAAAAGAACGATGACAGAATCGAACCCGCCATCACCGCCGCAGGTGGTGGAGCCGCGCCCCTACCTCCCCAGCTCGGCGCGCCCCACCGTCGAACCCCCTTCTCTCTCCACCGCGTGCTCCCCTAGCCAACCACCCAGCGCCGAAGACACCCCCTCCTTCCCCCTTCGCTCCTCCGATGTGAGCGCCACCTCGATCCGCCCCCTCCAGCAATGCCCCAGTCACCGCGCCTCTCTCCTCTCCTTCTTGCTCCTCTGAAAACCCCAATACCAACACCCCTAACCCAATACGAAGAGGACAGCAACCTGCTCGACACCGTGGAACCCCCTTCCCTTTCTCCGATTTGCCAAAAGAAATCGTGAAAAGAACTGCATTGATATTTCAAGCAAATCCAGATGTTCAGCAGTTCAAAAGCAAAGCACGGCGGAGTGGAACCCTCAGTGAGAACTCCTCACTTTTAAATTTGTTTCTAGTTAAAATTATCTACTAGGATGCAGACGGTGTTTAGTAGCACCCAACACCCGTCGTCTACAGACCATGGACGGCTTGTATGCTTGTTTGTTTGATTTTGATGTGTAGTTGATTATGTGATGTGAAACGATATAAAATATTTTATAGTGGAAAATATTTTATAGTTAAAAATTGAATTTTTAACGTGTATATGAAATGAAATCAATTAATATAAACAAATCGAACGATTTGTTTATATACACACATTTGATTGATATTGATTGGGACGATAAATTTTACATATCGCCCAACTGCACAAATAAAATCTGTGTTTGATTGTTTGAAACCCCACACGGGTATTGGGATGATAGATGACATACACTAATCCCAATAATTAGTTGTATGTCGATCGATTGATTGACAGACTGTTATAAGCATTGAATATTTATATTTAATGCTTATACAGTGTAGAATGCACTTTGGATGATGGTTGATTATTCATCGTTGTTATTGTATACATGTGTTGTAGAAAATCCATATAATTAAAAATATATGGTAATTGATTGGGCCTCATTCCATATTTGAAAAAGAAATATTTGAAAAAAAAGAAATATTTGAAAAAAAAAGAAATATTTAAAATAGAAATATTTGAAATAGAATATTTGGAAACAGAAATATATGAAGGCGTGTTGATTAGATTGACGCCATTTTGGCGTGAACGACATTTATATCGATTTTATTCATTTTTTAATGAATATCGAAAGTTATTTCAAAATCTGATATTTTGAAAAGAATTGAAATTTGAACTGAAACTGAATAGAAATGATTTCAAATCGAAATCGAATAGAAATGGATACGAATTGAAATTGAATTGAATTGAAAACGAACTGAAATTGAATTAGAAATCAATATGAAATGAATTTAAATCGAATTTATAAGGGAATATCAATTTTGATTTGAAATTGAATATGAAGTTAAAACCGTTTTGAAAATGAATTTTAAAACGATTTATAAAGCACGTTTTGAATTGAAATTGACGAAATATATATTATATATATAATATAATGGCCTGAATAGAACGCGCCGCGCCGCGGCAGTTCGCGAATTTCGACCATTGACTTCGAACGGATATTACGGGAGATCCGACCGTCGGATTCTCCTAAAACCGGGACCATTGGGTTCGTATCGAAAAGAGCTTTTTAACGAATATTAGAAATTTGAAATCTAACGGTTGGATTTGCAATTATGTCCAAATCAAATTTGGAAAAGGTCGCTGTAAGTGCAGTTCGATGGCCGTTGATGGAAATCGACTGTACGGGCCTTGATAAAATTATTAAAAATATCAATAATTTGTGTAAAATCATAAGAAATGATTTGGGAAAAATTGGGATGAAAAACTCCACATTTGAAAATATAAAAATAGATTTTTATCGAAATGAACTAGTTTTGAACTAGAATAGTAATTTATTTATCTTTAAAATAAATAAATTGGATTTGAAATGATTTTGAAAATAACCAGAATTTCCAATAATTGCATTAGAATGGATTTGAATCGAAATTGTCTTCGGAATATTTCGATGTTGGATTTCGTGATTATACAGATGTTGTTATGGAAATTTGAAAGATATATATATATATCATTATTTCCAATACGATATTTGTTGGTCATAGAATTTGATATTGAATATAAGCCGATATATTTTCTATTCATAGCCTTGTATTGAATATCAAATGTGATTTGGGTTTGTCGTGAATGGTGTCTTCATTAACACCGTTCTTAAGCCCAGTAGAGAAAAGATTAAATCTTTTTATTTAGATTTAATGAAGTGTACCAATTAAATAATATTTAATTGGAATTGAATTGATATTGATTTTTGGGTTTATCGTGAACAGTGTTTTAAATAACACTTGTTCTTTAACCCGATAATTAATGGAATGTGATTTTGGGTTGTCGTGAACGGTATCTTCAATAATACTGTTCTTAGACCCAAAGAAGTTAAGAAAATCAGAAACTAGCAGGAGATTAGTTAAGTTGAATGGTTTCCTGTGTATTGATCTGATGTTGGTTTCGGCCTTCGGGGTTAATACTTAGGGAATTGCTCGCTTGCTAATTTACGGTTAGGGACTGATTGAAATGTGATGTGATTTTTGGTTTATCGTGAACCGTGTTTTAAATGACACTGATTCTTTAACCCAGTTGAAGATTAAAACTAAGTGGAGTTTTAATGAATCTTTAATTAGATTGAAAAGATCGATAATGGAGTATCACCAGTTTTGCTCCAAGCGATAGTTAAATCTTTAATTAGATTTAAACGTGAAATGGTAATTAAATTTACCGATAACACCGTGGTGTTAGATATGAAGTAAGACCCGTTTTACTTCATGGGATGAATAGGTTGGGATTGGGAAATTAAAACAAACGATTACTTCGATAAGGTTCATTAATCCCGACTAGTTTGAATTGATATTCAAAAGTAGATTAAAGAATAAATTTAAAGGATTTATCTTTGATAAAATTAATGGGAACCTTTCCCTATGAATGTGAAATTTAGAAACTAACTGTCGGTTAGCTAAGCAGAATGGTTTTCTGGATATTGATCTGATGTTGGTTTCGGCCTTCGGGGTTAATATTTGGGGAATTATTCTCTTGTTAATTTACGGTTAGTGACTGATGAATTGGAATGAGGCGTATGTTGTGTTTGTGTAACACTGGTTTATAATATACGCGAGTTATTTGGAAAGACCAGGTTTGTCCCATTCTGAATAACTGATACGACGATAAGTCGAAGATGAAGACGGTGGTCGAAGACCGGAGGTCTTCACGTCGTTTGGGTGATTACTGATGATCTTGATTGGGATGTACACCTAAGAAGATGGAAACAGTTGGTGATCGTCTAGACGTACTTGGAGATCGATGGATATGCGGGGTACTAGGTGCCTCCGGTTTCGTTCAGACCCAGAACGGACTTGTAAATGGACTGTGTGTCTGATAATAGATTTTAGTCTGTGTGATTGATTTCTATTAAATATATATCTGTCTGGCGGCAGAGAATTTATTCTCTTGCTTAACGCCCTTCTCTGAGACGTACGAGCTTAGCGGTTATATACTGATGGATATCAAACGCATAGAGTGAATTGCCTGTGTGGCATGCCTAAGTGGCTAATGATCAAGGCTTCTATTGAAAAGAAAAGTCTTGTGGTTGATGATCGAAGCACAGCCTTTGTGGCGTAGCTTTGTGTAACGTTTACTTCGCGAGTTTCACACCCGGTGTGAACCAGAAACGGGAGAGGACCTCAGGGAGGGCATGCGTTTCCTTCTAGCTAAAAAGTGGCATCGATGGTTTTACACGCCCTGACGAGTTTGACTTATGTGCTTGTTACTGTTGCGAGGCGCCTCGGTTTGATCGGACGATCCGGGTCCGATGGAGTCATTTATTAGCTCACTTACGCCCCAAAGGGCGGGGAAACGCAGTGTTCTGGAATTTTAATCCACATCAATAGACCGGCCCTGACGATCCAAGGGTCACTCGAGCTTTGATCCTGAGACATGGGCTAGATTGTCTCGAATCGATAGAGGACTATCTTTTGCCTCGTTTCATACCATAAATGATAACCCAACTTCCAATACGTGACATTTGCGGTTTTATTTGCAGAGCCTAGTATGGCGACATAGTGGGATGGGGCGCTTATGCCGTCTATGATTGATACTTATGATTTGAAGTTGTTTTATACACTATGCACTTATAATAGTATCAAATGATTTGTTTTAAACATATCAAGCATTCTTGGCTATTATAAGGTAAAAACCCTATCCTCCGGCTTGCGTTGCATTGTGTGATGGGAACTGGGTCTTATAATAGCTTCATTGTTCTTTATTTAGCATTGCGTTGTTGTTTTATGCACTGGTGTTCTTGGGAGGAAACCCGTTCCGTGTTATACGGCGTGGTCCCTTGATTTACCTAACTTTAAAATGAAGATTAATAACTGTTTTAGTTCTCACACCAGTCCCATGACTGACCTGGAGTTTATTGTTTTAACCTAAACTCTATGTGCCCTTATTTTGACACGGGCAGCTAGTAGTTTTGGTTTTGCAGATTTATATTCACAGGATCCTGGTTTACAGCTGGAACGATATCCGGAAAGCTTTGTATCCGTATATCTCTTCTAGTTGTGTATTGTATTATTTTCCTCTGCTATGTATTTGAATGTAATTTAAATCTCTGATATTTCTGTGTAATATTTATTCATTTATACTCTGTATATTCTTGTAATCTGATGGAATTGTTGTAATTAACAATGAAATGTTCTTTCTTCTGCGTTCTGTTGTGGCTTGTTCTCGAACTATCTGCGCTTTCCTCATCGGGGAAGTTACGGGTTTTCACATATATATATATATATATATATATATATATATATATATGAAATATATATATATATATATGAAGTGGGAAAATAATATATATGAAATGTGAATAATATATATACATATATGAAAAATGAAAATAATACATATATGAAATGTGAATAATATATATATGAAATGTGAAATATATATATATGAAGAGTGTAAATAATATATATATATGAAATGTGAAATATATATATATATATATATATATATATATATACATACATACATATATATGAAATATGGAAATATATATATACATATGATGTGTGAAAATAATATATATATATATATATATGAAATGTGAATAATATATATATATATATATGAAAAATGAAAATAATATATATATGAAATGTGAATAATATATATATATATATATGAAAAATGAAAATAATATATATATGAAATGTGAATAATATTTATGAAATATGAAATATATATATATATATATATATATGAAGTGTGAAAATAATATATATATGAAATGTGAAAAATATATATATGAAATATGATAAATATATATATATATGAAGTGCGAAAATAATATATATAAAATATATATATGAAGTGTGAAAATAATGTATATATGAAATATGAAAAATATATATATGAAATATGAAATATATATATATATATATATGAAGTGCGAAAATAATATATATATATATATGAAATGTGAAATATATATATATATGAAATGTGATATATATATATATGAAGTGTAAAAATAATTTATATATGAAATGTGAATAATATATATATGAAATGTGAATAATATATATATGAATTGTGAAAATAATATATATATGAAATGTGAATAATATATATATATATGAAGTTTGAATGAAATAAATATTGATTGGTTAAAAATATTATTTTTAACATATATATAAGATGTATAAAATTGTCATGTAGTGGAATATTCAATTTTGATTTAAAATTGAAATGGAAGTTGAAATCGTTTTTAAAACGAATTAAAAATAGTTTATAAAATATGTTTTTAATGGAAATCGATGAAGTATATATTATATATATATATATATTATATATATTAATGGCTTGAATAGAACGCGCCGCGCTGCGCCGCGATCGTTCGTGAATTTCGACCATTGACTTCGAATTGACATTACGGGAGATCCGACTGACGGATTCTCCTAAAACCAAAACGGTTGGGTTCATATCAAAAAGAGCTTTCTAATAAATATAAGAGATTTGAAATCTAACGGTTGGATTTGGAATTATATCCAAATCAAATTTAGAAAAGGTCGCTATAGATGCAGTTCGGTGGCCGTTATTGGAAACCGACTGTGCAGGCCTTAATAAATTTATTAAAATATGGAAAATTGTGTAAAATCATAATAAATGATTTGGAAAGAATTTGGATGAAAAATTCCACATTTTTGAAGATAAAAAATATATTTTTATCAAATTGAACAAGTTATTAACTAGATTAATAATCCAATAATTTTTAAATAAATGAATTGTATTTGGAAAGGGTTTTAATATAACCAGAAATTTCCAATATATAAATTGGAATGTATTCGAGTAGAAATAATCTTCAGAATATTTGGATATTGGATTCCGTGATTATACGGATATTGTTGTGGGAATTTAGAAGATATTGATATTGTTATTCCAATACGATATCCGTTGGTTTCAGAATTTGATATTGAATATAAGCCGATATGATTTCTATTATGAGCCGTATATTTAATATCGAATTGGATTTTGGGTTTGTCGTGAACTGTGTATAAATGACATTGGTTCTTTAACCCATTTAAAGCAGGATTAATTTCCAAAAAGTTGAGCAATCAATAAGAAATGATTTTAGAGATTGAAACCAATTGGAGTTTGATGGTAATTAAATTACCAAAACATGAAATGTGATTGAACCAAATACACTTGGTTGCTGACATTGATTGTGATTGATTGGCTGTTTGGATTGTGCTCGACCAGTTTATGAGCAGAACATGCTTTTACATTTAGCACTGGGTTGGGTAGAAATATCTGTGTGCTAACGCCTTGTGAAACACTTCACGATTTGACGATAAGGTGTTTAGCGAGTTGTGTCCATCTCAAATTTAATGAATGGCTTTGAAATGATATTTTTCTTAAGTGGAAAGAAATGTATTCCCAATTTTGGATAGGGAATGTTTTATAAAGCAGAAAGGATTTCGAGGGCTAAACCCGATGTTGTCAAAATGATTTCGAAATGTATTATGTGTTTGACATTGTATTTCATCCCATAACCAATTAGTTGCTTTTGATGATATATCTGTCTGGTGGTGGAGAATTTATTCTCTTGCTTAGCACCCTTCTTTGAGATGTACGAGCTCAAAGGTTATGTGATTAATAGTGAATGATCATATGTGTGAATTGCTAATGTAAAGAACTATATTTTGGAAAGTACTTGTGATTATTATGTTGTGAAACGATTTTCCCTACTTCAGGATATAAATTGATTTAGCAAGTATGTGGCTAAAGATTGGGTGACCTGGACGACTAAAAGTATGGGCTGGATCCAGGACCTTAGGGTGAGTGGTCAGCGTGTAGCCTGCTCCATAGTGGGAGGTGCACATATATATATTGAGTTGGAGAGGCGCGTACAGCCTTATCTGAGGACAGTGCTCGATATTTGGTTGCATATATGTTTGTATGCATTATTATGTTTTGGAATTCGTATTTCCAAATGTTTTGTTTTGAGATCCCGAAGTGAAATCTACTTTATTATGAAAGCTAGATACGTGTTTCGAATGATTTGAAATAGAAATCGGGAAATAAAGTCCAAAGGAATAATTTCTGTAAATTGAATTGGATTTGGAAAATCTTAGTGTGGAGATTAATCTAAATGGGTAGATTGGAAAATTGCATGTTGATTGATGCATTGTAGATCCATATGACTATTATTAGTTGTTGTTTATGCACTGTTATTCATGAGGGTAAACCCGTTCCTTGACGTGCGGCGTGGTCCCATGATTTTCCTTATATTAAAGTAAAGTTTAGTAACTGTTTCGAGTTCTCACACCAGTCCCTTGACTGACTCGGAATTTATTGTTTCTACCTAAACTCTAGATGCCTATACTTTCCACACGGACAGTCAGTAGTTTAGTTTTGCAGATTATTTCATTTAGCAAGATTCTGGATCGAAGCTTAAAGCTATGTCCAGAGCATTGATAGTCTTCCGCTGTGTTTGTTTATTTGTTTCTGCTGCATTGTATTACATTTATTGTAAATTAATCTTTTACTGTAATATATTTCGATGTACTCTGATATATTCTGTACGTTGATGTAACATTATTATAATGTTTATAAAAGTCTTTTGTTGTTTGTTCTGATGTGTTGTGCGGCCAAAGTTAGCGTATCTGACGATTTCCGACTTTCGAATAGGGCCCTGCGGTCGATTCGAAGGGCGGGGATTTTCGGGTCACTACATATGGTATCAGATCTGTGGTTAACTCAAATCTTTGGGGTACAACTCAATAGAACAGAATAAAAGACTCATCAGAGATTGGATTAGTAATATCCTATGAAAGAAAATTCATTAGAGATAGGATCAGTAGTATACTAAAATGTGAAACTCGTTAGATATGGGGTTAGAAATGCCCTAGAATGAGTTGAGAGTGACAAGTTTATAATTAACGTATTTGTGATTATATATATAATCCGATCTTTGAAAAAATATTTTTGAAGTTTTAAAGTTATATATTTGAAAAGTTAATCGACTAATTGATTACTAGTTGTGATGTTTGATTATTAGTTTAACAAATTAAAATATTGGGACAATAAAACCAATAAGAGAACAAAAGGTAAAATTTATCTAAATCAAATCAAATATTGAATTGAATTGAAATTTGATTGGAATTGCATACATGTATATGTATATATGTTGAACAGGTCATAGCTTGGAAGCTAAGAAGAGGAATAAAATTGTATACCCGACAAATAGGTACATGTTAACAAATTTATTGGGTTGTGATGATTTTATGAGCCGATTGGCTTTTTCTTTTTCTTTTGGACTAGTGAGGGCTATAATAACCCGGAAAATCCGAACCAATTTAAAATTTTTATTTTGGCAATTTTAATGAATTTTGAAGATTTAAAATGATTTATTTTAAATGATAATGACGAGAAATTTATTTTGAATAGAATTAGAATGTATATATTTATTTGAATCGACGTTATAATATAAATATTTATTTTAATTATAAAAGAAATTGGAAATGGCACGGTAGTTTGAAAATTCGATTTAAAATTTCAAATGAATGTACAACATTCAAAATAAACCGGATTTTGGCGAAACCAAAAATATTAGAATCTATTTGAAAATATCTTCCCAACGAATCCAAAAAAATTAAAATTTCATTGCGGGAATAAAAAGTTATGCCCAATTGAAAATTCAGAATAGTCGCTATGGAAAATATAGCCCTTAAAAATGAAAATTTTCAAATGACCTCCGTTTTCGACTAAACCACTTTTGTTGGATCCGGGACGTCAAGTTATTGCTAGATTCCAAAATTCATAATTTTTGGGGCCAATATGTGAGCGTGGCACAGGAAAATGTGTTTTGACAGTTTTAGTCAATCTGGATCGACCAGAAAATGGCCATTTTTCACGGTCTCTAAATTTGACAAAATTAGTTTTGTTAGAACCATATCGTCAATATGAAGCTAGAAAATATTTTTTGAGAATTTTTAAAGTCCGTATGTGGCCCTAGTAAATTGAAATGTACGTTTAAAATTGAATATATATATTTATATTTTAATTTAAACGAAAACTGATCGAAACAATTGAAAAAGATGATGAGACATATCCCATTGTGTTTGGAATGAGGGTAATTAGCTATGGACGACAGTCGTTGGGTTCAAAAAGAAGTTTGAATGAAAAGTCAACTCTTATAGAAAAAAATAATATTAAATTATTAATATATAAATATCTAAACACTCCCTCCTCTCTCTCTCTTCAGATGAAATCGAAATTAAAAAAAAAACCTGTAGCCCTCGTTCCATCATGTACCCCCTTTCCTTGGATCGCCGCCACCTCCAGGAGGGGCACTACCGCCACAACCACCTCCGGCACCTCCCCTCTCAGCCCCGACCTCCTTCTTCCCCCCCTCTCGGGCTTCCCTCTCCTCCTTCCGCATAGCCCTGAAACCGCTGCTCCGACCCCAGTGCCCACCTCCAGCAATCCGCGCCTCCCCCACCGCCTGCACATTTCCAGCGCTGACCCCCTGAGACCAACCCTCCGACAGAAAACCCCTCCTCCTTCGTTTTACTGTAAGTTTGATTTATTTCTTTCTTTTTTTTATTATTATTTTATATAAACAAAATCAGTCCTTTTCTCTTCTATATTTTGGCAAAATAAAATACGGTTTTTATATATATTATGGAGATAAAAATATGTTCTTTTCTTTTTTTTATATATATAGTGAAATATAATTTTTTTTATGTATGTAGCTTCGTTTTAGAAATGTAACTTGTTTAAATAAACGACATGGTATAAAAATTAGATTTGCCTAGAATAAGTAGAAGAAAAATACAACATTTATTCAAGGGAAAAATATGATTGTTATATTATAGAGATAATAAAAATATGATTTTTATAACATAGTGATAATAAAAATATGATCTTTATTATCTAGGAAGCGAAGTAAAAATAGGATTTTTATATGTATGAAAGGTAAATAAAAATACGATTGTTATTATGAAATTAGTGAAGTAAAAACAAGATTTTTATCGTTTGAATGACAATTTAAAAATGTGATTTTTATATATTCATTAGCGATAGAAAGATTCGATTTTTACCTATATACTAGCGGTATAAAAATGTGATTTTTACAGATAAAAATACGATTTTTATTATGTTTTCATTATGATAAAGATACGATCTTTATATGGATATCATTAGGATAGAAATTCAATTTTTATTATATATGAAGCGAAATAAAAATTCGGTCTTTATATAAGAAGTAGAAATATAAAAATATAAATTTTATATATAAAGAAGCGATAAAAATATTTGATTTTTATATATGAAATGCCATTGTAAAAATGTGATTTTTAATGTGAACAGCGGGAAAAGATAGCGATGGTAACAACGGAAATCAAAACGGAATCCATACCATTCTGAAAGAAAGAATGAAGGAGTGGAACTCAAAGGTGAGAACTTCTCACTTTAATTTTGTTTCTAGTTAAAATATATACTAGGATGCAGAAGGTGCTTAGCAGCACCCGACACCCGTCGTCCACTGACCATGGACGACTTGTTTGTTTGTTTGATTTTGTTGTGAAAGTTGATTATGTGACGTGGAATGGAATAAAATATTTTATAGTTAAAAATATAATTTTTAATATGTATATGAATGAAATAAATATTTATAAACAAATCGGATGATTTGTTTATGTACACACCTTTGACTAATATTGATTGGGGCGATAAATTTTACATATCGCCCAACTACACAAATAAAATTCATTATTTGTTGATTGAAAGCCCACACGGGTATTGGGATGATATATGATGTACACTAGTCCTAATAATTAGCTGTATGTCAGTCGATTGGTTGACAGACTGTTATAAGCGTTAAATATTTATGTTTGATGCTTATGCAGTGTAGAATGCACTCTGGATGATGGTTGACTGTGTTTGATTGTTGTTATATACATGTGTGTATGAAATCCATATAAATCACATTATATGGTAATTGACGGTGTCTGATTCCAGTTCAGAAAGAATGAATATTTTAAAATAATGAATATTTTAAAATAATGAATATTTTAAAATAATATTCAGTAAAAGATCAAAATTCGATTTTGATGTCCGATTTGGGATGGACACGAATATATTTAAATATATATAGCCTTGTTGAGTAGATTAATGCCACTTGGACGAAAGCGATATATGTCGACTTTATTCACTTTTATAATGAATATAGAAAAGGAAATGATTTCAAAATCTAATGTTTTGAAAATATTATCATTTATATATCGATGATATAGAATATTCAATTTTGATTAGAAATTGAATATGAAGTTGAAGTCGTTTTGAAAATGAATTTAAAACGATTTATAAAATACGTTTTAAATGGAAATCGACGAAATATATGTATATATATATATATATATATATATATATATATAATGGCCTGAATAGAACGCGCGCGGCAGTTCGCGAATTTCGACCATTGACTTCGAACGACATTACGGGAGATCCGACCGTCGAATTCTCCTAAAACTATAATCGTTGGGTTCATATCAAAAAGCGTTTTCCAAATAATATTAGTGATTTGAAATATAACGGTTTGATTTGGAATTATGTCCAAATCAAATTTGGAAAAATTTATTGTAAGTGCAGTTCGATGACCGTTTATGGAAATCGACTATACGGGCCTTGATAAAATTAATAAAAATATCAATAATTTGTGTAAAATCATAATAAATGATTTGGAAAGAATTGGGATGAAAAAATCCATATTTGAAAAGATAAAAATATATTTTTATCGAAATGAACTAGTTATGAACTAGAATTAGAAATCCAATATTTTTAAAATAAATAAATTAGGTTTGAAATGGTTTTAAAAATAACCAGGATTTCCAATACATGAATTGGAATGGATTTGAATCGAAATTATCTTCAGAATATTTCGATATTGGATTCCGTGATTATACAGATATTATGGAGGAATTTGGAAGATGTATATATCAGTATTCCAATACGATATTTGTTGGTTTCAGAATTTGATATTGAATATAAGCCGGTATATTTTCTATTCAGAGCCTTGTATTTAATATCAAATTGGATTTTGGGTTTGTCGTGAATGGTATCTTTAACAATACTGTTCTTAAACCCAATGGAGTTAAGAAAATTAGAATCTGACTGGAGATTAGTTAAGTAGAATGGTTTCTTGGGTATTGATCTGATGTTGGTTTCGGCCTACGGGGTTAAAACTTAGGGAATTGTTCTCTTACTAATTTACGGTTACAAACTGATGGAATTTTAGGTTTGTCGTGAACTGTGTTTTAAATGGCACTGTTCTTAAACCCAGGGTGAAAAGAATAAATCTTTTAATTAAGCTTTGATGAAGAATTACCAATTAATTAACATTTAATTGGAACTGAAAATAGAATGTGAATTGGGTTTATTGTGAATTGTGTTTTTAACGACATTCGTTCTTTAACCCGCTTTATAGTGAAATGTGATTTGGAATTTATAAATCTTTTTATTAAGATTTAACGGGAATTTTCCAAAGTAAAGTTTTCCAATTTAATATATTAAATTGGAATTTAATGGAATTCGATTGATAATAATCGAAGTGAACTTCTGTGGAGGAAGACTGTTAATACATATGGAATTTAAAAGGCTTTGCCGTTATTCCATTTATAATATTGGTCGGATACGGAAATTGATATCGATTATATATTGATTTGTTTTACCGTGAAGATTCCATAATTAATGGAATGTGATTTGGGTTTATCGTGAACAGTGTTTTAAAATAACACTTGTTCTTTAACCCGATTAACAATGGAATGAGGTTTCGGGTTGTCGTGAATGGTATCTTTAATAATACTGTTCTTAGACCCAATGGAGCTAAGAAAATCAGAAATTAACTGGAGACTAGTTAAGTTGAATGGTTTCCTGGGTATTGATCTGATGTTGGTTTCAGCCTTCGGGGTTAATACTTAGGGAATTGTTTACTTGCTAATTTACGGTTAGAGGTTGATGGAATGGAATGTGATTTTGGGTTTATCGTGAACCGTGTTTTAAATGGCATTGGTTCTTTAACCCAGTTAAAGACAGGATATGACTTCCCAAGTTAAATAATCATTAATATTGATTTTGGGAAGATTAGAACCAAGTGGAGTTTTAATGAATCTTTAATTAGATTGAAATGATCGAGAATGGAGTATCACCAGTTATCTCCAAGCGATAGTTAAATCTTTAATTAGATTTGAACGTGAAATGGTAATTAATTTACCGATAACACCGTGGTATTAGTTATGGGGTAATACCAGTTTTTCTCCATGGGGTGAATAGGTTGGGATTGGGAAATAAAATAAATGATTACTTCGGTGTGGTTCGCTAATCCCGACAAGTTTGGAAAACTTTAACATGGTTTGAATTGACATCCAAAGGAAGATTAAAGAATAAATTTTAAAGAATTTATCTTTGATAAAATTAATGGGAACCTTTCCAAAAGTAAGTGAATATTTGTATAAAAGAATATTCAGAATTAGAATGAGGCGTATGTTGTGTTTTATAGCACTTGTTTATTATATATGCGAGTTATTCGGAAAGGCCGGGTTTATACCCATTCTGAATAACTTTTCGAGGTAAGTCGACGATGAAGACGGTGGTTGAAGATGGAGGTCTTCACATCGTTGGGATGATTACTGATGTCTTGATTGGGCTGTATACCCAAGACGAGGTAATAAGTGGTGATCGTCTAGACGTACTTGGAGATCGACGGATATGCGAGGACCTCTCTCCTGTATTGGACATATGGGAGAGGAATATGGTGCCTCCGGTTTCGTTCAGACCCAGAACGAACTTGTAAATAGATTGTGTGTCTGACATTGGATTTTATTCTGTGTTGATTGATTTCTATTAAATACATATCTGTTAGGCGGCGGAGAATTTATTCTCTTGCTTAACGCCCTTCTCTGAGACGTACGAGCTCAGAGGTTATATATCGATAGATATCAGTCGCATGGCATGAATTGCTTGTGTGGCATGCTGAGATGCAGTGATCAAGGCTTTTGTTGAAAAGCATAGTCTTGTGGTTGATGATCAAAGCACAACTTTAATACAACATAGCTTTGTGTATAGCGTTAATTTGCAAGCCTCACACCTCGGTATGAGTTAAAAACGGGATAACGACCGCTGGGAGAACACGACGTTTCTTTCTAGCTATGGGTAGTGTTAGCGTTTTAATAGCCCTAATATTTTTGATTATTATACCTTTATGGATGTTGGAATGCGAGGCGCCTCAGATATATCGGTCTCTACAGAGCCGATGGATAGGTCCGATAGGACTGGGAAACGTGTGTTCAGGAATTGCCAATCCACTAACGTAAGTGTGGACCAGCCCAGCTGATTCCAAGGGCTACCCACAGTGTGTAGTCTTGGGGCATTTGCCATAGTGTCTCAAAGCCGGTGATGAGCTTGCCCCTTGCCGCGACTCATGACGGAAATCCAATTTCCAATACGTGATATTTCGGTTTTATTTGTAGAGCCTAGTATGGCGACATGATAAATGGTACCCATGCCGCCTATGATTGATACATTTATATTTGAAGTTGTTTTCGTACACTTTACACTATAATAGTATCAAAATGATTTGTTTTAAACGTACCAAGCATGTTTGGCTATTATAAGGGAAAACCCTATCCTCCGGCTTGCGTTGCATTGTGTGATGGGACCTGGGTCTTATAATAGCTTCATTTTTCAAAAAGCATTACGTTGTTTATTCTATACACTAGTATTCTTGGGAGGAAACCCATTCCGTATTATACGGCGTGGTCCCTTGAATTACTCTCTTTTAAAGTAAAGTTTTAAATAACTGTTTTAGTTTTCACACCAGTCACATGACTGACTTGGATACTATTGTTTTAACCTAAACTCTGGGTGCCCCTATTTTCCACACGGGCAGCTAGTAGTTTGGTTTAGTAGATTCATATTCACAGGATCCTGGTTTACTAATGGAACGATACTCAGAAAGCTCTGTATCCGTTTATCCCTTTCAGTTGTTTATTGTATTATTTTCCGCTGCTATGTAATGTATTGTAATATCTGATATTTTTCTGATGTGTAATATATATTCATACTTTGTATATTCTTGTATTCTGATGGAATTGTCGTAATAAGCAATGAAATGTTCTTCTGTTTTTGTGTTCTGATTCGTCTTGTTCTCAAAGCAATTCGTTCTTTCCTTCACGGGGAAGTTCGGGTCGCCACTTTTGGTATCAGAGCTTTGGTTTACAGAGCTTGAGAACAAGACACATTAGAACCATACGAAAGAATTCATCAGAGATTGGATTAGTAATATCTAATGAGAATGACTTGTTAGAGATAGGATCAGTAGTATCCTAGAACGAGTGTGAAGAGTAGTGTATTCAAAATAAAAATGAAAACAAATATTGTTTTGAAAATTCAAACCATTTCATACATATTTGAATATTTACTTGTATTGATTTGGACAATCCGATATATAAAGATTTTGCATATACGCCTTGCAAACGTATATTCAAAGTTTTAATATACTGGATAGATATATAACCACACTCTAGTCGCCCGGAGACTATCCTGATGATTACTATAGTATCATCAGTATTTGTGTTCGAGTTTCAAAAGTGGGATATCTATATGATTCCAATTGACTGGTGTGAGAACCAAAACTAGATAGAGATTATTGTTGTGACTTAGCACCAAAAATGTGTTTTTTTACTATATATCAAAATTATGAATTTGAAACGTTAATCCACTAATTGATTAATGGATGTATTGTGTGATTATTCATTTAAACCTTTATGTGAATGTAAGGTAAATTTAGCCAGTTTGAATCCAATATTGAACTATATTAAAAATTGTTTGAAATCGCATGCATATACATGTGTATCCATTAAACAGGTCATTGCAAAGAGGCTAGAGCTGAAGAATAAAATTGTTTGTCCGACAAATAGATACATGCTTATTGTATTTCTTGGGTTTGGATGATTTTATGAGCCGATTGGCCTTTTCTTTTTCTTTTTGGGATGAGAAGGCCTATATGGCGATTTTTGGATTTTCCCGGTGCTCCCGTATAGGGGAGCTTATGGCAAAAAATTTCAAAAATTTAGGGTGTTAGCCAAATTTTTGAAAATTTTGAAAAGTTCTTAGAAACTGAAAAGTCGAAGAACTTAAGCCATAATGAAAATAATGAAAGTAGAGTTGGTTTGTAAAACAACTTTCAGCTCCGTTCCCTTTCGAGGACGAAAATATTTTAAGTGGGGGAGATTGTAATAACCCGGAAATTCCGAACCAATTTAAAATTTTTATTTTGGTAATTTTAATGAATTTTGAAGATTTAAAATGATTTATTTTAAATCATAACGACAATAAATTTATTTTGAATAGAATTATAACGTATAAATTTATTTGAATCGATGTTATAATATAAATATTTATTTTAATTACAAAAGGAATTGGAAATGGCGCGGTAGTTTGAAAATTCGATTTCAAATTTCAAATTTCAAATTTCAAATGAATGTACAGGATTCAAAATAAACCGGATTTTGGCAAAACCAAAAATATTAGAATCTATTTGAAAATATCTTTCCAATGAATCCGAAAAATTGAAATTTCATAGCGGGAATAAAAAGTTATGCCCAATTGAAAATTCAGAATAGTCGCTACGGAAAATGTAGCCCTTAAAAATGGAAATTTTGCAAACGACCTCGTTTTTTGATGAAACAACTTTTATTGGATCCGGGACAGCAATTATTGCTAGGTTCCTAAATTCATAATTTTTGGGGCCAATATGTGAGCGTGGCACAGGTAAACGTGCTTGATAGTTTCAGTCAATTTGGATCGACCAGAAAATGACCATTTTTCAAACGGTCTCCAAATTTGATGAAATTAGTTTTGTTAGAATCGTATCGTCAATACGAAGCTAGAAAATATTTTTCGAGAATTTTTAAAGTTCGTATGTGGCCCCAGTAAATTGAAATGTACGTTTAAAATTGAATATATAGATTTATATTTTAATTTAAACGAAAACTAATCGAAATAGCTGAAACAGCTGATGAAACATATCCCATTATGTTCGTAATGGGGGTAATTAGCTATGCACGACAGTCGTTAGGTTCGAAAAGGAGTTTGAATGAAAAGTCAACTCTTATTGAAAAAAATAATATTAAATTATTAATATATAATATTTAAACACTCCCTCCTCTCTCTCTCTCTCTTCAGATGAAATCGAAATAAAATTAAAAAAAGTCCCTCTAGCCGTCGTTCCATCACGCCCCCCTTCCTTGGATCGTCGCCGCCTCCAAAAGGGGCGCCACCGCCGCAACCACCTCCAGCACCCCCCTCTCTTAGCCCCGACCTCCTTCTTCCCCCCCCCCCTCTCACGTTTCCCTCTCCTCCTTCCCCATAGCCCTGAAACCGCCGCTCCGACCCCGGCGCCCACCTTCGGCGATCCGCGCCTCCCCCATCGCCTGCACACCTCCAGCGCCGACCCCTTGACACTAACCCTCCGATGGAAAACCTCTCCTCCTCCGTTTTACAGTAAGTTTGATTTATTTCTTTTTATTATTATTATTTTATATAAACAAAATTAGTTCTTTTCTCTTCTATATTTTGGTAAAATAAAATACGGTTTTTATATAGGTGCGTTTTTTACAGGTCCCTATTAACTTTAAAAATAGAAAAAAAAACCCGCTGATAAAAAGAATGTGAAATACATCCCTAATTTTGAACTTCCGCTAAAAAAATTACAGAAGTACCCATACGAACGCACTTAATCTCCAAAAAATATCTCATTCAACGAAGCAGTCAAATCGCTCCTTTAATCTCTCCCAAATCAGTAGATCGACATGTTTTGCAAGATGGATCCTTTAATCTCTCCCAAATCAGTGAAATCGCTCCTTTAATCGCGACGTTCATCAGTTTTTGCAAAATCGACCTGTTTTGCACCAAACGATTCGTGGAAACCCTAAATCAGTAGATCGAATATCCGAATCTGAAGCCGTCATTCATCAGTTTTTGGAAAAACGTCCTTTTTTGCTCCAATTTTGTTCTCGTCGACATCAAGTTATAGGAAATGGCCAAAAAAAGGTATGAATCCGAATGTTTTTTTCATATTCGACTGTATATGATATCTTCTTCTATGATGCTGTAATTAAAATAAAACAAACATAGCAATTGAGTGTATGATGTTCGTAATAATTGTTGAGTTATTTAGTAATTTTTTTTTTAGAAATATAACATTTTTAATAATAATTGCAAACTTGTGGGCATTTGTTCAGAAATACTTTCACAGTATTGTACATGCATTCCGAATACTTGCACAATTTTGTGCAAGTATTAATAGTATTTGCTCAATAGTGTGCATGAATTCAGAAATACTTCCAAATTAGTGTGCATCTATTTATAATACTTTCACACTTGTGTGCATCTATTCAAAATTATTACACATTTATATGCATTTATTTGGAAATTTAAGAATATTTACTAAAATTCTTGTATGCAGAATTCCTAAATATTAGCATACTTATATGCAGATATTTAGAAAAGTTGTATATGTTATATTGTATGCAGATTTTGAGTACAAAGAAATCGATAAAGGCGATGAAATATACAATGGTGATGTTGTTAATGCTCAACGACCGGTGCATGCACACAAAATTCTCAGTTGCAGACGTTATAGTTAGAATATTGATGGTCAACGTACAAAGAAGTACCTGCTATTAGATGCAAACGTCTTAGTGATCAAAATTATGAAAAAATGTTGTCTTTATTTGTTGTAAAAATGTAGACTGATATTCTGTTTTCAAACTATGCAAATATATTTATGTAGTTTGTAGACTGAATTTCTGGGGAATTTTATGTACTGAAATAATTTCTTATGATTTTAAGTGATATTACGAAATTTTGCATACTTGTGTACAGTTATTCGTAGTAATTGCATACTTATTTGCAAATATTGTGAAATGTTCCGCAATTTTATTTTTTTGGCAACCCGAAATGTCCCACATACTTGAATTGCCAAAATATTCAGGATACTTTCATACCTGTATGAAATTATTATTATTAGTTGCATACATGTATGCAAATGATGTAAGTGTTTGATGTGTGATTATTTTGAATAGTTACATACATTTATGCAACATTTACTAATAACAACGTACATAACAGCAAAAATTTGCAGTATTAATCAAATAGCTGATGCTGTTTTTTGATGTTTAAAATACTAGCTGTGTGAAAAAAACTGCCAAAGTTTTACAGAATATGTGACAAAAATAACTACAAACATATAATTGTGAACATATAAGCTAGTTAATGTAATCATCAAATAAATTACTGCAAACATATCGATGTAAACATCACAGAAATTAACAATTTGAACAAACCACATTAGAAAAAAACTACAAACATATAGATGTAGAATTCAGCAACATAATAATAATATCTGCATATTTATATGCAAGTTATCTAGATATATGCATACAAATACACATATATTCTATATTCTATTTTTCTGCATGTTTGATAAAAAGTTGCATACAGATATGCATATATTAAGAATAGATGCATATTTGTATGAAACTTTTTAACATAAATGCTAAAAACAAATATTTAAAAAATATTGTTATTTGTATGTATATATCTAGAATATATGCATACATATACACACCTTTTCTAGATATATCCAAACATATATACACGAGTTATAACAATAGTTGCATACATATATGCTCATATTAACAATATATGCATATTCTTCTACACGTATTAATAACAAAAGACAAAAAAAATGAAAAAATAATACATACGACTGTATGATTAAAAAAAATCATAAATTTTATACAAAGATTGCGTTAATTCCATTATGAACGACTTATCCACCTCCTCAAATCCTCCAGTCAATCGTATGCATCACCAATAGACCAATATTTGCATGATGTGACGGCAAGGAATTTCGCTCGGTCCGAACCAGTCGCTAAACCGATCCAGGCCGTTCGAAACGCCCTATCGTTTGAGAACACGACAAAACAGAACGCATACAGAAGAACATTTCATTGTATATTACAACAATGCATCAGATTACCAGAATATACAGAGTATAAATGAATATTACACAGAAATATCAGAGATTTAAATTACATTTAAATACATCGCAGCGGAAAATAATACAATACACAACTAGAATGAGATATACGGATACAAAGCTTTCCGGATATCGTTCCAGCTGTAAACCAGGGTCCTGTGAATATAAATCTGCAAAACCAAAACTACTAGCTGCCCGTGTCAAAATAAGGGCACCCAGAGTTTAGGTTAAAACAATAAACTCCAGGTCAGTCATGTGACTGGTGTGAGAACTAAAACAGTTATTAATCTTTATTTTCAAAGGTAAATCAAGGGACCACGCCGTATAACACGGAACGGGTTTCCTCCCAAGAGTACCAGTGCATAAAACAAACAGCGCAATGCTAAATAAAGAAAGATGAAGCTGTTATAAGACCCAGGTCCTATCACACAATGCAACGCAAGCCGGGGGATAGGGTTTTCCCTTATAACAGCCAAAGAATGCTTGATACGTTTAAAACAAATCATTTGATACTATAATAAGTGCATAGTGTATAAAACGACTTCAAATCATAAGTATCAATCCTAGGCGACATGAGCGTCCCATGCCACTATGTCGCCATATATAGGTTTACAAATTAAAACCGCAAATGTCACGTATTTGGAAATTGGATTTCCGTCTATGAACTGAGGCAAAAGATAGTCCTCAACCGATTCGAGACGCTCTAGCCCGTGTCTCAGGATCAGAGCTCGAGTGACCCTTGGATCGTCAGGGTCGGTCCACCGATGTGGATTAAAATGCCTGAACACTGCGTTTCCCCACCCTTTGGGGTGTCAATGAGCCAACGAATGACTCCATCGGTTCGAGAACGACCGATCAATCCGAGGCGCCTCGCAACAGCAATAACCACATAAGTCAAACTCGTCAGGGCGTGTAAAACCACTGACGCCACTTCTAACTAGAAAGAAACGCATGCCCTCCCTGAGGTCCGTCTCCCGTTTTTGATTCATACCGGGTGTGAAACTCGCGAATCAAACGTTACACAAAGCTACGCCACAAAGGCCGTGCTTTGATCATCAACCACAAGACTTTGCTTTTCAACAGAAGCCTTGATCATTTGCATCTTAGCATGCCACATAGGCAAGCCATCCTATGCAACCGATATCAGTCACACAGAATGAAATCCGATGTCAGACACACAGTCCATTTACAAGTCCGTTCTGGGTCTGAACGAAACCGGGGGCACCTAGTACCCCGCATATCCATCGATCTCCAAGTACGTCTGGACGATCCCTAACTGTTTCCATCTTCTTGGGTGTACAGCCCAATCAAGATCATCAGTTATCACCCAAACGACGTGAAGACCTCCGGTCTTCGACCATCGTCTTCATCTTCGACTTATCGTCGTATCAGTTATTCAGAATGGGATAAACCCGGTCTTTCCGAATAACTCGCGTATATATTATAAAAGTGTTACACAAACACAACATACGCCTCATTCCAACTCATTAGTCATTAACCGTAAATTAATCAAGAGAATAATTCCCCAAATATTAACCCCGAAGGCCGAAACCAACATCAGATCAATATCCAGAAAACCATTCTACTTAGCTAACCGACAGTTAGTTTCTAAATTTCACGTTCAAATCTAATTAAAGATTTAACTATCGCCTGGAGCAAAACTGGTGATACTCCATTCTCGATCTTTTCAATCTAATTAAAGATTCATTAAAACTCCACTTAGTTTTAATATGTGACTGGGTTAAAGAATCAGTGTCATTTAAAACACGGTTCACGATAAACCCAAAGTCACATCCCATTAATTATCGGGTTAAAGAACAAGTGTTATTTAAAACACTGTTCACGATAAACCCAAAAATCAATATCCATTCAATTCCAATTAAATATCATTTAATTGGTACACTTCATTAAATCTAAATAAAAAGATTTAATCTTTTCTCAACTGGGTTCAAGAACAGTGTTAGTGAAGACACCATTCACGACAAACCCAAATCACATTTATTAATTATCGGGTTAAAGAACAAGGGTTATTTAAAACACTGTTCACGATAAACCCAAAAATCAATATCCATTCAATTCCAATTAAATATCATTTAATTGGTACACTTCATTAAATCTAAATAAAAAGATTTAATCTTTTCTCAACTGGGTTCAAGAACAGTGTTAGTGAAGACACCATTCACGACAAACCCAAATCACATTTATTAATTATCGGGTTAAAGAACAAGGGTTATTTAAAACACTGTTCACGATAAACCCAAAAATCAATATCCATTCAATTCCAATTAAATATCATTTAATTGGTACACTTCATTAAATCTAAATAAAAAGATTTAATCTTTTCTCAACTGGGTTCAAGAACAGTGTTAGTGAAGACACCATTCACGACAAACCCAAATCACATTCGATATTCAATACAAGGCTCTGAATAGAAAATATATCGGCTTATATTCAATATCGAATTCTACGACTAACAAATGTCGTATTGGAAATAACGATATCAATATATATCTTTCAAATTTCCATAACAACACCTGTATAATCACGAATTCCAACATCGAAATATTCCGAAGACAATTTCGATTCAAATCCACTCCAATGCAATCATTGGAAATTTTGGTTATTTTTAAAACCCTTTTCGAATTCAATTTATTTATTTAAAAATAAATAAAATTATAACTCTAGTTCAAAACTAGTTCATTTCGATAAAAATCCATTTTTATGTTTTCAAATATGGAGTTTTTCATCCCAATTCTTTCTAAATCATTTCTTATGATTTTACACAAATTATTACTATTTTTAATAATTTTATCAAGGCCCGTACAGTCGATTTCCATCAATGGCCATCGAACTGCACTTACAGCGACCTTTTTCGAATTTGATTTGGACGTATCTCCAAATCCAACCGTTAGATTTCAAATTTCTAATATTCGTTAGAAAGCTCTTTTCGATACGAACCCAACGGTTCCGGTTTTAGGAGAATCCGACGGTCGGATCTCTCGTAATGTCCGTTTGAAATAAATGGTCGAAATTCGCGAACTGCCGCGGCGCGGCGCGTTCTATTCAGGCCATTATATTATATATATAATATATATAATATATATTTCGTCGATTTCTATTTAAAACGAATTATATAAATAGTTTTAAATTCGTTTCAAAAGCAATTTCAACTTCCATTTCAATTCAAATCAAAATTGAATTCATCTTTATAAATTCGTTTTAAAATTCATTTCTATTCAATTCGAATTTCAATTCAATTTGAATTTATTTCACTTCGCTTTCAATTCAAATTTGAATTCGTTTTCAATTCAATTCATTTCGAAATCGTTTTCAATTCAATTCATTTCGAAATCGTTTTCAATTCAATTCATTTCGAAATCGTTTTCAATTCAATTCATTTCGAAATCGTTTTCAATTCAATTCATTTCGAAATCGTTTTCAATTCAATTCATTTCGAAATCGTTTTCAATTCAATTCATTTCGAAATGAATAAAATCGATATAAATATCGTTCTCGTCAAAATGGCGTCAATCTAATCAACACGGCTTCATATATTCCTTTATTTTCAAATATTCTATTTCAAATATTTCTTTTTCAAAATATTTCTTTTTAAAACTGGAATGAGGCCCAATCAATTACCATATAAAATTAATTATATGGATTTTCATACAACACATGTATCATAGCATTGAAAAATAATCAACCATCAACCAAAGTGCACTACACTGTATAAGCATCAAATATAAATATCTAACGCTTATAACAGCCTGTCAATCAATCGATCGACATATTTAATCAATCAGGATGAGTGAACTTCAAATTTCATCCCAACACCCGTGTGGGGTTTCAAACAATCAAACACTGATTTTAGTTGTGCAGTTGGGCGATGTGTAAAATTTATCGTCCCAATCAATGTCATTCAAATAAGTGTACATAAACAAACCATCTGGTTTGTAAATGAATATTTATTTATTCACTTCACTATTTTCATATTCACGTTAAAAATTATATTTTTAACGATAAAACATTTTATTCCAACATATGAATTTCTATTATTCATTTACACAATAAAATGATATTTTTATTTTCTAACATATTTTAGAAAATTTCGGCGGCATAACGGCACGATACTAGAAACGGGACGAGGCCTAGCCTTATCCCCGGTCTAGTGAAGGCCCACGCCATTCACACATCAATCAAATCAATTTCGTTATGCAAACCACAAAATTTGGAGTAAGAGTCTAACCTAGCCTTACTCCTTCGCCTTATAACGGCGCACGTCTAATCCTAACCAATTTATCGATTCGATTTTTCACATCACAAACCACATTCAAACCAATATCGCAATCAATCACCAAACAATCAAACAACAAGTCCATGGTCTGTGGACGATTGTGTCGGGTGCTACTAAGCACCGTCTGCATCCTAGTATATATATATATATATAACTAGAAAAATAAATTGAAAGGTGAGAAATTCTCACATATAGCTATCCTAGCTCCACGGCTCTCCATTGATAGAAATCTTCATTGCTATCGCATCTTCGTCATCTTCGTTGCCCGTAGTCACTATATATATAAAAATCGAATTTTTATTTCAAAGTTCAATATATAAAAATCGAATTTTTATTTCAAAGTTCAATATATAAAGAATCGAATTTTTATTTCAAAGTTCAATATATAAAGAATCGAATTTTTACTTCAAAGTTCAATATATAAAAATCGAATTTTTACTTCACTATTCAATATATAAAAATCGAATTTTTAGTCCGCTATTCAATATATAAAAATCGAATTTTTAGTCCGCTATTCAATATATAAAAATCGAATTTTTAGTTCGCTATTCAATATATAAAAATCGAATTTTTAGTTCGACTTCATATAGAGAAAAATCCGACCTTTCATATAGATAAAAATCCTTATCTTTCATCTTAATAAAAATTCCGTCTTTTCCATTTCAAAGATCCCAGCTTTTCTTTTACTTTTTAAAGTTTAAATCTTTTACTTTTCAAAATTCAAATCTTTTAAAACCTTTCTTAAAATCAGTTTTTCTTTTTTCCAAATTCAGTTTTTGAAATTATGAAAAAATCAGTTTTTAACATTATAAAAAAAATCAGTTTTTAACATGAAAAAAAATCAGTTTTTAACATGAAAAAAAATCAGTTTTTAACATTATAAAAAATCAGTTTCTTTTTAAACCTTTTAAAAATAAAAATCTTTTTAAACCTTTTTAAAAATAAAAAGAATCAGTCTTAAATTTCCTTTCAAATCAGATCAAATTTTATTTAAATAAGTACTTTATATATATGAAATAAAGAAATAAAGAAAAGGAAAAAAAAACTTACAGGGGCTATGCGGCTTCGTCGGTCATCAGGGGGGTGGGGGTTTCGGGTTCGGGTATGGGTAAGGTCGGGGGCCGCAGGCGAAGGGAAGGGGAGGAGGAGGAAGAAGGAGGGGCGACGCGATGGTTTTCGAGGGAGGAGGGCGACGGGATTTGGGGTTTTTGGGAGGGTTCGGGCCAACGTCTCAGAGGGAAGAGGAGAGAGGAGCACGGGCGCGAGAGGAGGTGGGGTGAGCGGAGCGATGGCAGGGGGTGGCGATCGCGAGTAGGATTCCGTCGATCCCCTTTTGATTTCTTCTTTTTTTTTTTTATTTTATTTATCAATTGAAATAGAAACGGGGGGGGGGGGGGGGGGCCAGAACTAAAAGGAGGGAGAGGGTTTTTTTTTTTTTTTTTTTTTTTTTTATTATTTTATTATTTTTAAAAGTTGACTTTTCACCTGGACTCGAAACGAGACCCAACGACTATCGTCTCTAGCTAATTACCCCCATTCCGAACACAATGGGCTATGTATCGTGAGCTGAGTCGACCGTTTCGATCAGTTTCCGTTGAATTTACATTTAAATCACTATTTTGAATTTTAAACGCACATTTCAAATTACCGGGGCCACATACGAATTCTAAAAATGGCAGAAAAATATTTTCTAGCTTCGTATTGACGATACGGTCCTAACAAAACTAGTTTCGTCGAATTCTGAGACCGTTTGAAAAATGGCCAATTTCCAGTCGATTAAAATCAACTGAAACTGGTCAAACGCGTTTTCCTATGCCACGCTCGCATATTGATTCGAAAAATTATGAAATTTGGAATCTAGCAATAACTTAACATCACGGACCCAACAAAACTGGTTTCGTCGAATTCCGAGGTCGTTTGCAAAACGGCTATTTTTAAGGGCTATATATTATATAAAATATATATATAAATTCCATAGCGACTATTCTGAAATTTCAACTGGGCGTATCTTATCATTTCTAAGATGAAATCTCAGTTTGCTAACTTCGTTACAAAGATATAGTTATACAGATTCAAATATTTCTTGTTTCGTTCAATTCTGACTTATATTGAATTCTGTATATTCATTTGAAATTAGAAATCGAATTTTCGAACTACCGCGCCATTTTCAATTCTATTTATAATTATATATAAATATTTATATTCTAACGACGACGTATATAAATATATACGTCGAATTCTATTCAAAATAAATTTCACGTCGATATTATTTAAAATAATTCATTTTAAATAATCAAAATTCGCTAAAATTGCCAAAATAAAAATTTTAAACTGGCCCAGAATTTCCGGGTTGTTACACATGACCACTGGGAAAAAAAAACAGGTTAAAATGCATCAATCAAACAAAAGAACAAAAAGAAATTCACTTAATTATAACTATATGCATTCATATATGCAATTAATATAAATATATGCATACGTATATGAAAATTTTAAGAATATTTAAACAAACTGTAGTAAAAAAAATTCCAGAAAACCTCCTCCGTCCTCCCTCCATGGCTCACGCCGCCGCAGTTGACACCTCCTCCCTCCGATCTCGCTCCTCCGCTTCTCTCCTGCCTCTCCCCTTCGAATCCAAACCACCCACGGCCGAATCAACCCAAGCCCTATCGGAAAACCCACCGCCTCCAGCACCCTAGGCCCCACCGCCGACCTCCTCTCCGCCTTCTCCCTGGCCAGCAAGCCCGGTCTTCGCAGTAATAGTTGATCGATCAAAATTCCTAAAAAACAAAAAAGCAGTCGCCATTAGGAAGAAAAAAACGCACCCTAAAAACTAATTCAATATGTGAAAAATGAAAACGAAAGGATCCAAAGAAAAAAAAATACCTATGAAGCCGCCGCCGCCATGGATCGTAAAAATTAATTTTCTGGAATAAATGGGACCTGTAATACGTGAATCCTAATACGTGTTACGTATTAGAGTAATAAGGCGTTAATTAAGGAGGAAGGGCAGTTTTGGAAATAAGACAGGCGCAATTCAAAAATAGGGATGAAATTTATACGTTTAATAAGGGGAGGATGTGAGCCTAATTAATATTAGTTTTAAGGATGTGACCCTAATTTTCACTTTTATATATATTATGGAGATAAAAATATGTTCTTTTCTTTTTTTACATATATAGTGAAATGTAATTTTTTTTAATGTATGTATCTTCGTTTTAGAAATGTAATTTTTTTAAGTAAACGATATGGTATAAAAATTAGATTTGCCTAGAGGAAGTTGAAGAAAAACACAATTTTTATTCAGGGAAAAAAATGATTTTTATATTATAGAGATAATAAAAATATGATTTTTATAATATAGTGATAATAAAAATATGATTTTTATTATCTAGGAAGCGACGTAAAAATAGGATTTTTATATGTATGAAAGGTAAATAAAAATACGATTGTTATTATCAAATTAGCGAAGTAAAAATATGATTTTTATCGTTTGAATGGCAAAGTAAAAATGTGATTTTTATGTATTCATTAGCGATAAAAAGATTCGATTTTTATCTATATAGTAGCGGTATAAAAATGTGATTTTTATAGATAAAAATACGATTTTTATAATGTTTTCATTATGATAAAGATACGATCTTTATATGGATATCATTAAGATAAAAATTCGATTTTTATTATATATGAAGCGAAATAAAAATTTGGTCTTTATATAAGAAGTAGAAATATAAAAATATATTTTTTATGTAAAATAAGCGATAAAAATATTTGATTTTTATATATGAAATGCCATTGTAAAAATGTGATTATTAATGTGAACAGTGGGAAAAGATAGCGATGGTAACAACGGAAATCAAATGGAATCCAAACCGTTCAGAAGGAAAGAATGACGGAGTGGAACCCAAAGGTGAGAACTTCTCACTTTAATTTCATTTCTAGTTAAAATATATACTAGGATGCAGACGGTGCTTAGCAGCACCCGACACCCTCGTCCACAGGCCATCGACGACTTGTTTGTTTGTTTGATTTTGTTGTGAAAGTTGATTGTGTGATGTGGAATGGAATAAAATATTTTATAGTTAAAAATATTTTATAGTTAAAAATATAATTTTTAATGTGTATATGAATGAAATAAATATTTATAAACAAATCGGACGATTTGTTTATGTACTTACCTTTGACTGATATTGATTGGGACGATAAATTTTACACATTGCTCGACTGCACAAATAAAATTCATTATTTGTTGATTGAAACCCCACACGGGTATTGCGATGATATATGAAGTACACTAGTCCCAATAATTAGCTGTATGTCAATCGATTGGTTGACAGACTGTTATAAGCGTTAAATATTTATATTTGATGCTTATGCAGTGTTGAATGCACTCTGGATGATGGTTGACTATGTTTGATTGTTGTTGTATACTTATGTTTATGGAATCCATATAAATCACATTATATGGTAATTGACGGTGTCTGATTCCAGTTCAGAAAGAATGAATATTTTAAAATAACGTATATTTTAAAATAATATTCAGTAAAAGATCAAAATTCGATTTTGATGTCCGATTTGGGATGGACACGAATGTATTTAAATATATAGCCTTGTTGAGTAGATTGACGCCACTTGGATGAGACCGATATTTATGTTGATTTAATTCATTTTTATAATGAATTTCGAAAAGGAAATGATTTCAAAATCTAATGTTTTGAAAATATTATCATTTATATATCGATGATACGGAATATTCAATTTTGATTAGAAATTGAATATGAAGTTGAAATCGTTTTGAAAACGATTTTAAAACGATTCATAAAATATGTTTTAATTGGAAATCGATGAAATATATATAATATATTATATATATATATATACATATTTATATATAATGGCCTGAATAGAACGCGTCGCGCCGCGGTAGTTCGCGAATTTTGACCCTTGACTTCGAACGGACATTATAGGAGATCCGACCGTCGGATTCACCTAAAACCAAGACCGTTGGGTTCGTATCGAAAAGAGCTTTCCAAAGAATATTAGTGATTTGAAATCTAACGGTTGGATTTGGAATTATGTCCAAATCAAATTTGGAAAAGGTCGTTACAAGTGCAGTACGACGACCGTTTATGGAAATCGACTGTACAGGCCTTGATAAAATTATTAAAAATATCAATAATTTGTGTAAAATCATAATAAATGATTTGGAAAGAATTGGGCTGAAAAATTCCATATTTGAAAAGATAAAAATATATTCTTATTGAAAGGAACTAGTTATGAACTAGAATTAGAAATCCAATATTTTTAAAATAAATAAATTGGGTTTGAAATAGTTTTAAAAATAACCAGAATTTCCAATATATGAATTGGAATGGATTTGAATCGAAATTATCTTTGGAATATTTCGATATTGGATTCCGTGATTATACAGATATTGTGGAGGAATTTGGAAGATATATATATCGGTATTCTAATACGATATTTGTTGGTTTCAGAATTTGATATTGAATATAAGCCGATATATTTTCTATTCAGAGCCTTGTATTTATTATCAAATTGGATTTTGGGTGTGTCGTGAACGGTATCTTTAATAATACTGTTCTTAACCCAATGGAGTTAAGAAAATTAGAATCTGACTGGAGATTAGTTAAGTCGAATGGCTTCTTGGGTATTGATCTGTTGTTGGTTTCGGCCTTCGGGGTTAATAATTAGGGAATTGTTCTCTTACTAATTTACGGTAGAGACTGATGGGATTTTGGGTTTGTCATGAACTGTGTTTTAAATGGCACTGTTCTTAAACCCAGGGTGAAAAGAATAAATCTTTTAATTAAGGTTTGAAGAAGAATTACCAATTAATTAACATTTAATTGGAAATGAAAATAGAATATGAATTGGGTTTATTGTGAACTATGTTTTAAACGACATTCGTTCCTTAACCCTCATTAGACTGAAATGTGATTTGGAATTTATAAATCTTTTTATTAAGATTTAACGGGAATTTTCCAAAGTAAAGTTTTCAAATTTAATATATTAAATTGGAATTGAATGGAATTCGATTGATAATAATCGAAGTGAACTTCTGTGGAGGAAGACTGTTAATACATATGTAATTTAAAAGGCTTTGCCGTTATTCCATTTATATTATTGTTCGGATATGGAAATTGATATCGAATATATATTTATTTGTTTTACCGTGAAGATTCCGTAATTAATGGAATGTGATTTGGGTTTATCGTGAACGGTGTTTTAAAATAACACTTGTTCTTTAACCCGATTAACAATGGAATGAGGTTTCGGTTTTTCATGAATGGTATCTTTAATAATACTGTTCTTAGACCCAATGGAGCTAAGAAAATCAGAAACTAACTGGAGATTTGTTAAGTTGAACGGTTTCCTGGGTATTGATCTGATGTTGGTTTCGGCCTTCGGGGTTAATACTTAGGGAATTGCTTACTTGCCAATTTACAGTTAGAGGCTGTTGGAATGAAATGTGATTTTGGGTTTATCGTGAACCATGTTTTAAATGACATTGGTTATTTAACCTAGTTGAAGACAGGATATGATTTCCCAAGTTAAATAATCATTAATACTGATTTTTGGGAAGATTAAAACCAAGTGGAGTTTTAATGAATCTTTAATTAGATTGAAATGATCGAGAATGGAGTATCACCAGTTTTTCTCCAAGCGATAGTTAAATCTTTAATTTGATTTGAACGTGAAATGGCAATTAATTTACCGATAACACCATGGTGTTAGTTATGGGGTATTACAAGTTTTGCTCCATGGGATGAATAGGTTGGGATTGGGAAATAAAATAAATGATTACTTCGGTGTCGTTCGTTAATCCCGACTAGCTTGGAAAACCTTAACATGGTTTGAATTGACATCCAAAGGAAGATTAAAGAATAAATTTTAAAGAATTTATCATTGATAAAATTAATGGGAACCTTTCCCAAAGTTAGTGAATATTTGAATAAAAGAATATTCAAAATTAGAATGAAACGTATGTTGTGTTTTATAGCACTTGTTTATTATATACGCGAGTTATTCGGAAAGGCCGGGTTTATACCCATTCTGAATAACTGTTCGATGATAAATCGACGATGAAGATGGTGGTTGAAGACCAGAGGTCTTCACATCGTTTGTATGATTACTGATGTCTTGATTGTGCTGTACACCGAAGAAGAGGTAATAAGTGGGGTCGTCCAGACGTACTTGGAGATCGATGGATATGCGGGGACGTCTCTCCTGTATTGGACATAGGGGAGAGGAATAAGGTGCCTCAGGTTTCGTTCAGACCCAGAATGAACTTGTAAACGGATTATGTGTCTGACATTGGATTTTATTCCGTGTTGATTAATTTCTATTAAATATATATCTGTTACACGGCGGAGAATTTATTCTCTTGCTTAACGCCCTTCTCTGAGACGTACGAGCTCAGAGGTTATATATCGATACATATCAGTCGCATGGCATGAATTGCCTGTGTGGCATGTTGAGATGCAGTGATCAAGGCTTATGTTGAAAAGTAGAGTCTTGTGGTTAATGATCAAAGCACGGCTTTAATACAGCGTAGTTTTGTGTACAGCGTTAATTCGCGAGCCTCACACCTCGGTATAAGTTAAAAACGGGATAAGGACCGCTGGGAGAACACAGCGTTTCTTTCTAGCTATGGGTAGTGTCAGCGTTTACTAGCCCTGACATTGTTGATTATTATACGTTTGTGGATATTGGAATGCGTGGCGCCTCGGATATATCGGTCTCTACGAAGTCGATGGATAGGTCCGATAGGACCGGGAAACGTTTGTTCAGGAATTGCCAATCCACTTACGTAAGTGTGGACCGACCCACCCGATTCCAAAGGCTACCCGCAGTCCTAGGGCATTTGCTAGGGTGTCTCGAAGCCGGTGAGGAGCTTGCCCCTTGCCTCGACTCATGACGAAAATCCAATTTCCAATACGTGATATTTCGGTTTTATTTATAGAGCCTAGTATGGCGACATGATAGATGGTACCCATGCCGCCTATGATTGATACATTTATATTTGAAGTTGTTTTCATACACTTTGCATTATAATAGTATCAAAATGATTTGTTTTAAACATACCAAGCATGTTTGGCTATTATAAAGGAAAACCCTATCCTCCGGCTTGCGTTGCATTGTGTGATGGGACCTGGGTGTTATAATAGCTTCATTTTTCAAAAAGCATTACGTTGTTTATTCTATACACTAGTATTCTTGGGAGAAAACTCGTTCCGTCTTATACGGCATGGTCCCTTGAATTACTCTCTTTTAAAGTAAAGTTTTAAATAACTGTTTTAGTTCTCACACTAGTCACATGACTGACCTGGAGTTTATTGTTTTAACCTAAACTCTGGGTGCCCCTATTTTCCACACGGGCAGCTAGTAGTTTAGTTTTGCAGATTCATATTCACAGGATCCTGGTTTACAGCTGGAACGATACTCGAAAAGCTCTGTATCCGTTTATCCCTTTCAGTTGTGTATTATATTATTTTTCCACTGCTATGTTATGTATTGTAATCTCTGATATTTTTCTGATGTGTAATACTTATTCATACTCTGTATATTCTTGTATTTCTAATGGAATTGTTGTAATAAACAATGAAATGTTCTTCTGTTTGTGTTCTGATTCATCTTGTTCTCAAAGCAATTCGTTCTTTCCCTCACTGAGAAGTTTGGGTCGCCACTAGGGCCCTGCGTGGCTAGTTGCGGTTCTAATTTTCTCCTCGTACAAAGGAGGTTATGGCGAAATTTTTCAAAAATTTAGGGTATTAGCAAATTTTTTGAAGATTTCAAAAATTCTTAGAAACTGAAAAGTTGAAGAATGAAAGCCAGAATGAAAGTTGAGTTGTTTGGTTAAACAACTTTCATCTTCGTTCCTTTACGAGGACGAAAAGATTTTAAGTGGGGGAGATTGTAACAACCCGGATTTTCAGAACCAATTTAATTTTTTTTATTTTGGCTATTTTATTCGATTTTCAGAATTTAAAATGATTTATTTTAAATAATAACGATTTAAAATTTATTTATATCGAAGTTAGAATGAATAAATTTAATTTAATTATATAACGAGCCTGAAATGGTGCGGTAGTTTGAAATTTCGATTTCAAATTTCAAATGAATGTACATGATTCAAAATAAATTGGATTTTAGTAAAACCAGAAATATTCAAATCTATTTAACTATATCTTTCTAACTAATGTGAAAAATCCAGATTTCATTATGGGAATAATAAGTTATGTCTGGTTGAAAATATGAAATGGTCGCTATGGAATTTATATAAATTTTATATAAAATATAGCCTTTAAAAATAGCCTTTTTTGCAAATGACCTCCGTTTTTGACGGCCACTTTCGTTGGATCTGGAATGTCAAATTATTGCTAGATTCCAATTTTCATAATTTTTGGAATTAATATGTGAGCGTGGTGAATTAAAACGCGTTTGGTAATTTTAGTTTGAATTTAATCGACTGAAAAATGACCATTTTTCAACCGGTCTCCAGATTAGAAAAAATTAGTTTTGTTAGTTACGTATCGTCAAAACATAGCTAGACTTATTTTTCTGGAATTTTTGGAGTTAGTATGTGACCCCCGTAAATTAAAATGTACGTTGAAATCAATTTTGAACTTTATATTAAATTATATTTTAATTTTGATGAAAACTGATCGTAACTAGGGCCGTCAATTTATTACACGATCTGAAACACGACTCGTAACCCGCACGAAAAAAACTCGACCCGACCCGACCCATTTATAAATGGGTCAATTTCGGGTAAACCCGCTCTGACCCATTTAATAAATGGGTGGGTTACGGGTTGACCCGTGAGCCCATTTCTGACCAGTCATAACCCGTTTAATATGAAACATAACAAGCCCAAGCCGTATAAAACCATTTGATGATCTATTGTTGCTAGTTTGTATTAATAACTATATCATGTATGTTGCCTTTTTAAGTGTTGTATTTTTAAGCAATGTATTATTCTATTTCAATATGCTTTTATTTTGCAAAATGTAGGTGATAAAATGATTTCGGCAGTTAAACAGGTCAAAACAGCTCAACCCGATTCGACCTGACCCGACCCAATTAGATAAATGGGTTAAGCGGGTCGGGTCGGGTCAACCCGTTTATAAACGGGTCGGGTTCGGGTTGGCATAATATGACCCATTTATTAAACGAGTTGACCCGACCCGTTTAATAATTGACCCGAACCCGACTTGACCCGACCCGAACCCGACCTGACACAACCCATTGACAACCCTAATTGTAACAGTCGAATTGGCTTACGAAACATATCCCATTGTGTCCGGACTGGAGGTACTTAGCTCTGGGCGACAGTCCTTGGGTTTGATTTGGAGTCCGAATGGATAAACAAGTAATTCGTGAATAAAATAATATTAAATATATTATTATATATACCTCTCAACTAAAATAAAACCCTAATCCCTCATTTATTCAATTTTCACCGCCAGGAGAATATAGATGGCTAGAACTCTGCCATTTTTCTCCATAATTTCCAGTAAATCCATTGATCAATTCGAACAACCTATAAAGAAAAATTAAAAAGAAATCTACGTTCTTTAAATTGGAATGGATCTGATCAATTTCATCTTGAGGAGCAGGAGATTTTCGAGCTCGAAGTTCCTCCATTTGGGCACATTTTTCTGGCGATAGGGACCATCGAAGTGGACGTGGTTGAGCTTGGAGGTAGAGCACTCGTAGGCGCTCGACGTAGGGACTGGCGATCGACTTCTAGTGGCGGCGTTGGTGAGTGGTGGTTGGTCAAGTGATGGGTTTCTCTTATCTGAAGGGAACGATGGGTTTAACAGAGAAAGGTTTTAAGCTTTATTTTATTTTATTTAAATTAATTTAGCCTTGTTTTAAAAATAAAATTAGCCTTGTTTTTTTTTGAAAATAAAAATATACATTGTTTTAGAAATAAAAATATACATTATTTTAAAAATATAATATACAATGTTTTTAAAAATAAAAATAGCAATGATTTTGAAAATAGAAAAAGCGTTGTTCTTAAAATAGAAATAGTAATATAAAAATATGATTTTTATATATACATAGCATAGATAAAATATGATTTTTAATATATATATAGCGTAATATAAATGTGATTTTTATTTTTAAAGATTGTTGTTTAAAAATGTGATTTTTAACATAAACCGCGTGAAACAGATTGCGATGGAACCGACTGGAAGCAACACGGAATCCAAACAATCGTCCGCTAAAGAATGACGGAGTGGAAACCAAAGGTGAGAACTTCTCACTCAAATTATTTTTCAATTAAATATATACTAGCTTGCAGCTAGTGCTTAGTAGCACCTGACACTATTTTTGTACGAACCATGGATGATTTGTGTGATATGTGTATTGTATAATATATATATATATATATGATGTAAATAATATATATATGCGATGTGTATAATATATATACGTGGAAAATAAAAAAATATATATGCATGAAATAAAATACATATATATATGCGTGAAATGAAAAATATGTATATATGTTGTAAAATATATGCATGCGTGAAATGAAAAACATATATATGCGAGAAGTGAAAATAATATATATATATATATATATACATATACATATATATATATATGAAATGCGAATAATATATATAAGAAAAATGAAAATAATATATATATGAAATGTGAATAATATATATGTGAAATGTGAAAAAAAAATATGAAGTGTGAAAATAATATATATATCAAATGTGGAAAAAAAAATATATATATATGAAATGTGAATAATATATATATGAAAATAATATACATATATATATATATGAAATGTGAATGATATATATATATATATGAAATGTTAAATATATATATACATATGATGTGTGAAAATAATATATATATATATGTGAAATGTGAATAATATATATATGAAGTGTGAATGAAATAATTATTGATCGGTTAAAAATATTATTTTTAACATATATATGAGATGTATAAAATTGTCATGTAACGGAATATTCAATTTTGATTTAAAATTGAAATGGAAGTCGAAATTGTTTTTAAAACGAATTTAAAACGATTTATAAAATATGTTTTAATTGGAAATCGACGAAGTATATATTATATATATAGTGTATATATATATTAATAACTTGAACAGAATGTGCCGCGCCGCGACTGTTCGCGAATTTTGACCTTTGACTTTTTGAATTGACATTACCGGAGATCCGACCGTCATATTCTCCTAAAACTAGAACCGTTGGGTTCGTATCGAAAAGAGATTTCCAATTAATATAAGAGATTTGAAATCTAATGGTTGGATTTGGAATTATATCCAAATCAAATTTGGAAAAGGTCGCTATGGATGTAGTTCGTTGGCCGTTATTGGAAACTGACTGTACAGGCCTTAATAAAATTATTAAAAATGTGGAAAAATTGTGTAAAATCATTATAAATGATTTGGAAAGAATATGGATGAAAAATTCCACATTTGTGAAGATAAAAATATTTTTTTTTATCAAATTGAACTAGTTATTGATTAGATTAATAATCCAATATTTTTTAAATAAATGAATTGGAATAGGAATGGGTTTTAGTATAGCCAGAAATTTTCAATATATAAATTGGAATGGATTTGAGTAGCAATAATCTTCGGAATATTTCGATATTGGATTCCGTGATTATACGGATATTGTTGTTGGAATTTGGAAGATATTGGTATCGTTATTCCAATACGATATCTGTAACAACCCGGAAAATCAGATTCAATTTAAATTTTTTATTTTGGCAATTTTAATGAAATCTGAATATTTAAAATGATTTATTTTAAATAATAACAACTAGAAATTTATTTTGAACAGAATTAGAACGTATATATTTATTTGAATCGGAATTAGAATAAAAATATTTATTTTAAATATAAAAGGAATTGGAAATGGCGCGATAGTTTCAAAATTCGATTTCAAATTTCAAAAGATTGTACATGATTCAAAATAAACCAGATTTTAGTGAAACCAAAAATATTTGAATCTGTTTGAAAATATCTTTCCAACGAATCTGAAAAATTGAAATTTCATAGCGGAAATAAAAAGTTATGCCCAGTTGAAAATTCAGAATAGTCGCTATAGAATTATAGCCCTTAAAAATAGCGATTTTGCAAACGACCTCCGTTTTTGACGAGACCACTTTTGTTGGATCTGAAATGTCATATTATTGCTTGATTTCAATTTTCATAATTTTTGGAATCAATATGTGAGCGTAGTGGATTTAAACGCGTTTGGTAATTTCAGTTTGAATTTAGTCGACTGGAAAATGACCGTTTTTCAAATGGTCCCCGAATTCGACGAAATTAGTTTTGTTAGGACCGTATCGTCAAAACATAACCAGATTTATTTTTCTAGAATTTTTGGAGCCCGTATGTGGCCTCGGTAAATTGAAATGTACGTTTGAATTGATTATATAATGATTTATATTTTATTTTAACGAAAACAGATCGAAATAGTCAAATCGGCTTACCGAACATATCCCATTGTGTTCGAAATGTTCGAAATGTGCGAAATTAGCTAGGAACAACAGTCGTTGGGTTGGAATTGGAGTTCGAAATAGAAGTTCACTTTAAGGAATTAATTAATTAATTGTATAATTCCATCCTCTTAACCTTCTCTCTCCCCGTCGTTAGAATCAAAGCAGGAAAAAAAAGGGAAAGGAGGGCCGCGATGTTCAACTCCACTGCCTCCCCCTATTGCCGCCGCCGCTTCTTCTTCCTCTCCCTCCAGTCGTCGGTGTTTCCCCCTGTTTCTCTCTCCTCTCCAATCGAAATCCCCTAAGCCCCCAACCCTAAAATCTGCGCCGCCTCTACCTCCTGCCCCTTAGCCGATGCCTGCCGCCGATCGCCGTGCCCTGCCACCACAGCCGAACGCCTGTCACCCCTCCTCTAGTCCAAATTTCGACCAGTAAACCCCCCTCTCCATTTCAAACCACCTGTATGTTTTTTTTAATTTTAGTTTATATTTCTTTATTTATTTAATGATTTCAGTTTATATAAAAAATGATTTTTGCTATAAAAATCAAATTTTTAATGTAGATAAAAATTAGATTTTAAATGTAGATAAAGAGTAGATATTTGAAGTAGAAAAGATTAGATTTTTAAAAGGGAAAAGTTATGATTTTTGATAATATTAAAAATATGATTTATAATTTTTTTAGCGAATTACAAATATGATTTTCATATTTGTGGCGAATTAAAAATAAAGAAATGATTTTTTTATTATGGAGAAAGAATGATAGAAATGCGATGTATATGTGAATGGAATGGAAATACGAATATGATTTTTATTTAGATAATTTCGCTTTAAAAATATAATTTTTATATATGAAGACAGAGAATAAAAATATAATTTTTTTCTAAATAACTTCGTTTTAAAAATGTGATCTTTATAATGTAAACATCGTTATAGAAATGTGATTTTTAATATAAAAACCGTATGAAACAGATTGCGATGGAACTGGTGGAAAACAAATCCAAATCTGAACCGTTCAGAAATAGAATTGGAGGAGTGGATCCCAAAGGTGAGAACTTCTCATTTTAATTTATTTTCTAGTAATAAATATATACTAGGATGCAGACGGTGCTTAGCCGCACTCGACACCGTCGCCCACAGACCATGGACAAATTATTTGATTGTATTGCATTGTGAAATTTTTTTGTGATGTGAAATGGACTGTATAAAATATCCACGTAATGAAATAAATATTTTATATTAAAATATAATCTTTAACGCGTATATGAATAAAATAAATATTCATTTACAAATTGGACGATTTGTTTATGTACACCCATTTGACTAATATTGATTGGGACAATAAATTTTACACATCGCCTAACTGCACAAATAAAAATGTGTGTATGTTGATCGAAACCCCACACGGGTGTTGGGATGATATTTGACCTTCACTAATCCCAATTGTTTAGTTGTTTGTCAATCGATTGGTTGAAAAACTGTTGTAAGCTTTAAATATTTATATTTAATGCTTATGCGGTGTAAAATGCACTTTGGATGATGGTTGACTGTGTTTGATTGTTGTTGTGTACATGTATTGTATGAAATCCATATAAATAACATTGTATGGTAATTGACTGTGTCTGATTCCAGTTTAGAAAGAATAAATATTTTAAAATAACGAATATTTTAAAATAATGAATATTTTAAAAAATAATATTCAGTAAAAGATCAAAATCTGATTTTGATGTCCGATTTGGGACGGACACGAATATAATTAAATATATAAAGCCATGTTGATTAGACTAACGCCATTTTGACGTGAACGATATTTATATTGATTTTATTCATTTTTATAATGAATATCGAAAAGGAAGTGATTTCAAAATCTAATGTTTTGAAAATATTATCATTTATATATTAATGATATGGAATATTCAATTTTGATTTGAAATTAAATATGAAGTTGAAAACGAATTTAAAACAATTTATAAAATACGTTTTAAATGGAAATCAACGAAATATAATATATATATATATATATTATATATTTAATGGCCTGAATAGAACGCGCCACACCGCGGTAGTTTACGAATTTCGACCATTGACTTCGAATTGATGTTGCAGGAGATCCGACCGTCGGATTCTCCTAAAACTGGAACCTTGGGTTCGTATCGAAAAGAGCTTTCCAATGAATATATGGGATATGGAATCTAACGGTTGGATTTGGAATTATGACCAAATCAAATTTGGAAAAGGTCGTTGCAAGTGCAGTTCAATGGCCGTTTACGGAAATCGACTGTACGGGCCTTGATAAAATTATTAAAAATATTAATAATTTGTGTAAAATCAAAATAAATTATTTGGTAAGAATTGGGATGGAAAATTCCAAATTTGAAAAGATAAAAATATATTTTTATCGAAATGAACTAGTTATAAATTAGAATTATAATCAAATATTTTTAAATAAATAAATTGGATTTGAAATGGTTTTAAAAATAACCGGAATTTCCAATATATGAATTGGAATGGATTTGAATCGAAATTGTCTTCAGAATATTTCGATATTGGGTTCCGTGATTATATAGATATTGTGGAGGAATTTGGAAGATATATATATATATATGTCGTTATTCCAATACGATATTTGTCGATTTCAGAATTTGATATTGAATATAAGCCGATATATTTTCTATTCAGAGCCTTGTATTTAATATCAAATGGGATTTTGGGTTTGTCGTGAACGGTGTCTTCACTAACACTGTTCTTAAACCTAGTTGAGAAAAGATATAAATCTTTTTATTAAAAATTAATGAAGTTTACAAATTAATTAACATTTAATTGGAATTAAATTGAAATTGTTTTTTGGGTTTATCGTGAACGGTGTTTTAAATAACACTTGTTCTTTAACCCGATTAACAATGGAATGATATTTTGGGTTTGTCGTGAATGGTATCTTTAAAAATGTTGTCCTTAAACCCAACAGAGTTAAGAAAATTAGAAACTAACTGGAGATAAGTTAAGTTGAATGGTTTCCTGGGTATTGATCTGATGTTGGTTTCGGCCTTCGGGATTAATACTTAGGGAATTGTTCTCTTACTAATTTACGGTTAGTGACTGATGGGATGGGGTCTTCAGTAACACTATTCTTAATCCCAGTTGTGAAAAGAATAAATCTTTTAGTTAAGATTTAAAGAAGAATACCAACTAATTAACATTTAATTGGAATTGAAGATGGAATGTGAATTGGGTTTATTATGAACTGTGTTTTTAATGACATTCGTTCTTTAACCCGATTTACAATGAAATGTGATATGGAATTTATAAATCTTTTTATTAAGATTTAACGGGAATTTTCCAAAGTAAAGTTTTACAATTTAATATATTAAATTGGAATTGAATGGAATTCGGTTGATAATAATCGAAGTGAACTTCTGTAGAGGAAGACTGTTAATACATATGAAATTTAAAAGGCTTTGTCGTTATTCCATTTATATTGTTAGTCGGATACGGAAATTGATATCGATTATATATTGATTTGTTTTTCCGTGAAGATTCCATAATTAATGGAATGTGATTTGGGTTTATCATGAACTGTATTTTAAATGACCTTAGTTCTTTAACCCGGTTAAAGATAGAATTACGTGTCTAACATTGTATTTCGAAATGTATGCCTGATCTCTACTAAATATATATCTATTTGGTGGCGGAGAATTTATTCTCTTACTTAATACCCTTCTCTAAGACGTACGAGCTTAGATGTTATATACCAGCAGAAATCAATAGTACGGTGTAGATTATCGATGCGGCATGTTGGTGTTTCCAAAGTTAAATAATCATTAATATTGATTTTTAGAAAGATTTAAACTAAGTGAAGTTTTAATGAATATTTAATTAGATTGAAATGTAAATTAATAATTTAACTTATCAAATTTGGGAAATTATTGGGAATGGAGTAGCACCAGTTTTGATCCTAGCGATGGTTAAATATTTAATTAGATTTGAACATGAAATGGTAATTAAATTTACCAATAACACTGAGGTGTTAATTATGGAGTAATACCAATTTTGCTCCATGGGATGAATAGGTTGGGATTGGGAAATTAAATAAATGATTACTTCAGTGTGGTTCGCTAATCCCGACTAGTTTGAAGAACCTTAATATGGTTTGAAATGACATCTAAAGGAAGATTAAAGAATAAGTTTAAAAGAATTTATGTTTGATAAAATTAACGGGAACCTTTCCCAAAGAATAAGAATATTGGAATAAAGGAATATTCTGAATTGGAATGAGGCATATGATGTGTTTTTAAAGCACTTGTTTATTATATACGCGAGTTATTCAAAAAGGCCGGGTTTATACCAATATGTCGACGATGAAGACGGTGGTTGAAGACCAGAGGTCTTCACATCGTTTGGATGATTACTGATGTCTTGATTGGGCTGTACACCCAAGACAAGGTAATAAGCGGTGATCGTCCAGATGTACTTTGAGATCGACCGGATATGCGAGCGCCTCTCTCCGGCATTGGACATACGGGATGAGGAATAAGGTGCCTCCGGTTTCGTTCAGACCTAGAATGAACTAGTAAATGGAAGTGTGTCTGACACTGGATTTTATTATGTGTTGATTGATTTCTATTAAATATATATTTGTTTGGCGGTAGAGAATTTATTCTGTTACTTAACGCCCTTCTCTGAGACGTACAAGCTCAGAGGTTATATATCGATAGACATCAGTCGCATGGCGTGAATTGCCTGTGTGGCATGCTGAGATGCAAATGATCAAGGCTTCTGTTGAAAAGCAGAGTCTTGTGGTTGATGATCAAAGCACGACTTTAATATTGCATAGCTTTGTGTATAGCATTAATTCGCGGGCCTCACACCTCGGTATGAGTCAAAAACGGGATAACGGACCCATGGAGAACATGACGTTTTTTTCTAGCTATGTGTGGTGTCGGGGTTTTGCAAGCCATGACATTTTTATATTTTTACCTTTGTGGTTGTTGGAATGTGAGGCGCCTCGGTTATATCAGTCGCTACAGAGCTGATGGATAGGTCCTATAGGACCGGGAAACGTGTGTTCAGGTATAATTGATCCTCAAACGTAAGGGAGGACCGGCCTTGGAGGATCTAGGGGTTGCCCAGAGTGTGTAGTCCCAAGGCATTTGCTAGAATGTCTCGAAGCGGAAAGGAGTACATCCCTTGCCTAGACTCATGACGGAAATCCAATTTCCAATACGTGACATTCGGTTTTAATTGTAGAGCCTAATATGGCTATGCCATGTATGATTGATACATTTATATTTGAAGTTGTTTTCATACACTTTACACTATAATAGTATCAAAATAATTTGTTTTAAACGTACCAAGTATGTTTGGCTATTATAAGGAAAAACTCTATCCTCCGGCTTGCGTTGTATTATGCGATGGGACCTGAGTCTTATAATAGCTTCATTTTTCCAAAAAGCACTGTGCTGTTTGTTTTATGCACTAGTATTCATAGGTGGAAACCTATTCCGTGTTATACGGCGTGGTCCCTTGATTTACTTTATTTTTAAAGTAAAGATTTATTAACTGTTTTAGTTTTCACACCAGTCACATGACTGACCTGGAGTTTATTGTTTTAACCTAAACTCTGGGTGCCCCTATTTTCCACATGGGCAGCTAGTAATTTTGGTTTTGCAGATTATATTCATAGGATTCTAGTTTACAGCTGGAATGATATTCAGGAAGCTCTGTATCCATATAATCTTTTCGGTTGTGTTTTGTATTATTTTCCGCTGCATTGTAACTTGTAAATCTCGAATATTTACCAAATATATATTATTTGTTCATACATTGTATATTCTTGTACTCTGGTGTAAATTGTTGTAATAAGCAATGAAATATTCTTCTGTTTGTATTCTAATTTGTAACAACCCGTATTTTCAATAACCTGTTATAACATAAATGGAGGCAGAATTAAACTGTAAAATCTGAATCAAGGGAAACGGGCTATGCCATTGCGTTCGTCTCGGAAAAATACGCGAAATAGAGTCCGAGTTTTCGAAAATCGGAGTCCGTATGACCAAGATATGGCCTCGCGAAGTTTCACGAAAAATTCCCAAATTAAAGTATACTTAATTAAGTGAAATGGGTTGCGCAGAGAAATATATATATATTGATATATATATATATATAATTGAAAATTAAATAAATAAATATGCAAAAATGTTCAAAACAGCGAATTGGGAGAGGGGAATAACCGAACCGGCCGATTTTTGAGGTCGACCCGAGCCTGGTGGGTCGACTAGGGGTTAATCCAGGGTGTTTGGCTGTCAACCCGTGGGCCGATTCGCTCAAATGCAGATTTTGCATTTGGATGGTTCTCATGGTTCATCTTTAATCTAAAGGCCCTAGATGGTTCCTACACTTGACTTCTTCCCCAAGACATGCTTTGATGGCTTGGATTGAATCTAGGTTTAATCCTATGGCCTAAAACACTTGCCTAATCTATAAATAAGACCCTAACCTATCCTAAATCCTCATTATTCATTCATGCAACTAAACTATGGCAAAATTGCTCCTCTCATGGCCTCCACTCAAAATCCTAGCCTCCACTTCATTTCTATGAGAGGTTTCATGATCATGAGAGTGTTAGAGAGTTTCTATGTTAGTATGAGAGCCTCTCAAGTTGATTTCAAGGCTAAAGCTTTGATCTTTGTTCATAAAGATGGGGTTTTGATTGATTTGGAGCTTTCATTTTTGGGTTTTAGGATGATGACATGCATAGGCTTTGTCTCAATCTTTCATCTAATCGATTTGTGCCTTCATAGCAATGTAAGCCCTTTCCCTACTCTTAGATATTAACTATGAAGTTAAATGTTCATGTTGCAAGTTTGGGTTTGATCATTGAGAATGATACATGCTATCATGTCATGCAAGTTTATGAAGTCATTATCTTGATCCCATGAGCTAAAAGCTACAACCTTTATGTTGAAATGTTGCATTATGCAACATGAGAACCTTCATAATCTTTATGTCAACTTGCATATGAAGTCATAACCCTTATATGATGATATATGCGAGTTACTAGTCATCATTCCATGTCTTTTGTCACCATGATTCGTTTATGTGCCAAGTTTGGGTTTATGCATGTTTTTGAGGCTTAAGAATGTAACATGCAAGCTAATGAACACATTTGTGCCTCATTTGCCACCATGATTAACTTGTGGCTTAATATCCATTTTTGTCATGCCTTTGTCAAGTCTCTTCTTTTAATCCATTACGTTGTTGCGAACGTATATGCGAGTTTAAAAGCGTTGGGGTCACATTATGGGAAAACATAATGACATGAACATGATGTGGGTAAATGGGTATAAACATGACAACGTGTAACGTTAAATATGACATGTGTTTATACTTGAAAACATGACTTGAAATATAACATGGAAGTTGACATGTAAGTATGCATAAAAACACAAGCTTGGGAATTTACCTATTAAGTTAGGTCTACCCTTTGGGAATTTACCTATTAAGTTAGGTCTACCCAAATGCTTGAAAAACTTGTAACATGTTTTGGAAACATGATGAACATGACACTTAGATAATATAAGTGTGGCCAACTCGAGGTTGGGTTGAGTTTGCAACATAAAACTACCCGGAACCGACCGGCCTAACTAGTAGTTGCAAACAATAAGACCCAATGTGAGAAGTTGGTCATGTTGTGCTTGAACCCGAGGTTAGACCAAGTTGTGGTGTAAAGCTACCCGGAACCGACCGGCTTAACTAGTAACCACAACAAAGTCTAATGTGAGAGGTTGGGGTGCATTAAGTAATTAATGCCACATGATAGGGTTAAGTTAATTTGATTAATGACTCTTAACCAAATATGACATGGACAAAGGGGTTAAGTAAATTGATTAGGCTAATGATACTTAACAAAACATGACAAGGTTGGGTGGGTTAAGTAACTTGATTTGCCTAATGACACTTAACCATTTTTATACGACTAGTGGACGGGGTTAAGTTAACCAACACTTAATCAATCCAACACGATAATTTGGTAAGGTTAAGTAAGTTTTCTTAATGACACTTAACCGAAAGATACAGTTAATGGATGGGGTTAAGATTAGACTCAACTAGTCTAAACATGATAATCGGATGGGGCTAAGTTAGCCTAGACTTAATTAATCCCACTTGGTAGTTTAATGGGGTTAAGTTAAACACTTAACTAATCTAACTCGTTAATTTGATGTGGTTAAGTGACCTATACTTAACCAATCTAACCCGTTAATTTGATGTGGTTAAGTGACCTAAACTTAACCAATCTAACTCGTTAATTTGATGTGGTTAAGTGTTCTATACTTAACCAATCTAACTCGTGAATTTATTGAGGTTAAGTTAACCCATACTTAACCAATATAACGTGAAAACATGATAAGGCTAAGTCATGAATCGCTTGAATACACTTGACCGGTTTGACTAAGTAATTTGATAGGGTCAAGTTAATATATACTTAACCAACTTGAGCATGGTTTGTAGGGTTAAGTATTGAACTTGGATACTTAGCCAATTTTGACATGATTTGTAGACGGGATTAAGTCATGAACTTAAGTGACACTTAATCTGTTATATAAACCCTAATTCGGAGGATTAGGTGGGTAACCGTAGTTAACAAGGATAACGGGAATAAGGCTAAGTGGTAAACCTTAGTTGAAGAATAACTAAGTAATGATTCTTAGTCAAGGAAATTTGGACCAGTTCATAGATAAATGAGTAACCTGATACGGTAGGTCATCGTTTAAGTATACGAGTAGGAGCAAGTATCTGATTTAGATAAAGGCTCCAGCGAATTGGGTAGCGAAGCAGCGGCTTCGGGGGAACGTGAGGATATTCTTGGGATCCCTCTGTGAGCTGCCAGGTGATCATACTAGGCTCATGAGAGGTTAAGGTCTGCGTTAGAAGAACCAAGAGTATGCCTTGGTTGCTATACGAGCAACCTAAAGACGGGGATGGATAGGGAATAGTCGACGATACACGGTCGTACCCTAGATAGCATTTTCTTCAGGCTACCTACCATCTTTGGTCAAGCGTGTACGTACGGAAAGGCAGAGAACACCCAATAGACCATAATTGCTGTCTAATTATGGTTGCGGTAAGGCTTGGATGTGGGTTGGCCAGTGTTGTGTTCTCATACAGGATTTATCCGGTCTTGTCTTTCACTAGTTGAGGGAGGGGTCGCGTGGGACCATAGCCACGTATAGAAAAACAGACCTTAGCATCTGCATCGGCAGATAAATCGAAAGCTCCCGACCGAGTCTTGTATTTCCTGGTCTGCCCTGTGACAGGACTCGGATGGCACGATGTGATACATGTGCATACAGTCATGGAAAACGATTCACGATGAATGCGTGGGAAAAAGGGCGCGGTTGACGGTTAGCGTAAATCCTAGTGGCCATGGGTGGTTGAACCAGAACCGAGATACGAAAACGTGCAATAGGTAAGCGTAATCCCTAGCAGCCCTAGGTAGCATAAGTCCTAGTTGTACAAACGATAATTCATGCTGGAAGACCCTAGCTAGGTTTAGGGTAACAGTCCAAACCGATCTTAAGGATCCTGGAACTATGTTAAAGTAGTATAGAACCTCATGGGAAAGCCCGTATGGTCTACGGCAAGGGACTGAACACTTTCATGGAATAAAACATACGAGTTGAGTAACCTATATATGCGATATATTAGGTTGACATGGACCATTATACGACTTTTGAGTAAGGGTCATTCACGGATAACACATGATACAGTTGGGATACTAGTACGGTAGGTGCAGAGCAGATGTACACGATAGATACCATGGGACGTTATACGTGATAGATATCTTGGGGATATTATACTTGATAGAAACCTGACGATGTGATACCTTGTTTTATCTTGACATCGTAATTTATCATGACACCTTAGTTTATCTGAGTTCAGTAGTTCATCCTGTTATTTTGATTTAGCTTATCTATCTTGTTATCATGCTTATGTTCATCTCAGTTTCTCATGTCAGTTAACTTTACTAGTTTTTATGCTAATAGTAGATAGGGCTTACTCAGTCTTTTTGACTGACCCGTTTTGTTTCGCCTCTTTTCTTCCATTTCCCCCCCAAGGTTACAGGGAGGAAATACTGCTGTTTAGTTCGACTTCTTCTGCTTGAAGGTCATCATGGATGGCTTGGACTTTCCTTGGCTATGGCTACTTTACTGTTTTTACTTGGGGAATAATTTATGAAAAAGTCTTTATGCTTCTTTATTATTGCAAGACAGGTTTTGATGTACTCTGATGTAAAAGGCTTTAGACCTTAATTATTAATGTTTATGAAAGTTTGATTTTACTTCCGCTATGTTATATGTTCTGTCTTGTGATATTTTTCTTTGCATGTTTACCAATAATGCCCCTCTAAAGCTAGTGCATTCCTTTGCGAGTGACCCTAGCGGAGGCGGGGTGTTACATTTGGTATCAGAGCAGAAGGTTACCAGACTGGGCAAAAGTTTTTAAAGACCTTCTGAAAACTATTTGAAAATCGTTTACAAAGAAGCATTTTTCAAGAAAATTTTCTTTTAAAAGAAAAAGGCTATTCCCCAAAGGCCATTAGCACTATCCTCGTTTCCTTAATTGAATCTCTTTTCCTTTCTTTCCTCCATCTGTAGTCACAGTGGTTTTAACTGCGACTAGTCTTTTCTATCTACGAAAGTGCTTTCCATGCGATGGAGGTGGTTCTCGGGAGACCAGTGGTCGCGTTATAAGGAAGGATAGTGAGAAAGAGGATAAAGGATACGGGCTTAAGGATGAGCAACTTGTTGGTATGGCTTAGTCCTCAAAGGAGGGAGAAAGATGAACAACGAAACCCATGACGAGAGAGTACCTTTGGCATGGTAAAACGGGGTGGATAGTTAAGTATTATGGGACAAGGACAAGATCATCGGGAGGGCAGTAGTATGCTCTCATTTCTAGAGTACCTCGGAAGGAGGGTAACGATCTTGTTAAAGGTTTAGCTTTTCTTCTCTATCATCCCGTTAGGACTTCGTTGTTCGTATCATTTAAGTCTGCTTCGATAGTTGAGTCTCTGCACCTTAAGTAATAGCGTAATAGAGAATCCCATTTTTGTCTCAAAGTCCTATTGGAGAATCAGTCCATTTATACATGACTTGTTTGGATTTGGGAATGTCTATGCCAAGTGTTGAGTTTGGAAATAATGCTTATGTTTATAAGCTATGGATGGATTCTAGGGATAAAGTGGTTATCCAGTAGGGGGTGCCACTCTCGGTTTTTGATAGGAGGGTAGTTAGACCATTTGACTAGCCTTGGTAATACCCTTGAAGTATCGTGTAACCTTTTTGAGGTTCTGTCATGACTAGTTACTTAGAATCCCTTGATGCCTTTATTGGAAATTTGAAGCCCGATCGAGTGGTGTTCGCCGATAAGACGGATGGTTTACTTCATTTATGCATGGGTTATAGAGATCACCCTAGTAAGTGCGCTTGATAACCTGGTTGGCATCTGTTTACTTTCAAGAGGAAGTTCTTCTACGAGAAATACCCTGTGGTACGAGGTCCGAGATTCACTAGTGAATTTTGGAAAGCTTGCATGAGATCATGAGTACGCAGTCATATTTGCGTCAAGTATTCTAGGAAAAGGATAAGTGCAAGTGGAACGAGAGGCGACGAAGAAATGAGTTCCAGCTCATGTTATGGAAACAGGAATAAGAAGCTACAAAATCGCGAAGTTAAAAGACGACTTTGATGGTCAAAGACTAGATACGCGCATGATATCTCTTTTTGGGAGTATATCCTTGATCCCTGTTTTCTGTAGAGATTACTTGTAGGCTATCTTTTGTGGACATCCTCTCGGTCCTATTTTCTGTTACAAACCCCGTAAGGAGTTTGTCCTGTTTATCTTCTCGACCCTGTTTCAGGGAATCCTAGGTAGAACCCTATGGACGTAAACATGTATTTGAAACATGTTATGATTGATATGGTTGCAAGTGGTTGCTCGTGGATGCGCGAATACACATTAGATACTAGCTCGACTCGGTCACATTTCATATTGCATATGCACGAGTATTTATACTTGTTTATGGATGAAATCGAATGTATTATCATGCGGTTGTCGCATATGAATGAATGATTGTGCACGCATATAGTATCTATATGGCTAGGACTATTTGCATACATGTTGGATTCATGGCACTATACATATTTTGCATTAGAAAGATTATTCAGGCCTGATCATTAGCATTAGCTAAGGAACATGTACACACACGTTTTGCATATATTCATACAGCATTAGAAATCATCTAAGGACAATGGTTGCTTGTGGATGATGATTTGAGTAGATGGATGATGGATGGTAGGATATGTTCTTCCTAACTTGGAGATTTCGGGGACGAAATCCTAAAAGGTGGGGAGAATGTAACAACCCGTATTTTCAATAACCTGTTATAACATAAATGGAGGCAGAATTAAACTGTAAAATCTGAATCAAGGGAAACGGGCTATGCCATTGCGTTCGTCTCATAAAAATACGCGAAATAGAGTCCGAGTTTTCGAAAATCGGAGTCCGTATGACCAAGATATGGCCTCGCGAAGTTTCACGAAAAATTCCCAAATTAAAGTATACTTAATTAAGTGAAATGGGTTGCGCAGAGAAATATATATATATTGATATATATATATATATATAATTGAAAATTAAATAAATAAATATGCAAAAATGTTCAAAACAGCGAATTGGGAGAGGGGAATAACCGAACCGGCCGATTTTTGAGGTCGACCCAAGCCCGCTGGGTCGACTAGGGGTTAATCCAGGGTGTTTGGCTGTCAACCCGTGGGCTGATTCGCTCAAATGCAGATTTTGCATTTGGATGGTTCTCATGGTTCATCTTTAATCTAAAGGCCCTAGATGGTTCCTACACTTGACTTCTTCCCCAAGACATGCTTTGATGGCTTGGATTGAATCTAGGTTTAATCCTATGGCCTAAAACACTTGCCTAATCTATAAATAAGACCCTAACCTATCCTAAATCCTCATTATTCATTCATGCAACTAAACTATGGCAAAATTTCTCCTCTCATGGCCTCCACTCAAAATCCTAGCCTCCACTTCATTTCTATGAGAGGTTTCATGATCATGAGAGTGTTAGAGAGTTTCTATGTTAGTATGAGAGTCTCTCAAGTTGATTTCAAGGCTAAAGCTTTGATCTTTGTTCATAAAGATGGGGTTTTGATTGATTTGGAGCTTTCATTTTTGGGTTTTAGGATGATGACATGCATAGGCTTTGTCTCAATCTTTCATCTAATCGATTTGTGCCTTCATAGCAATGTAAGCCCTTTCCCTACTCTTAGATATTAACTATGAAGTTTAATGTTCAAGTTGCAAGTTTGGGTTTGATCATTGAGAATGATACATGCTATCATGTCATGCAAGTTTATGAAGTCATTATCTTGATCTCATGAGCTAAAAGCTACAACCTTTATGTTGAAATGTTGCATTATGCAACATGAGAACCTTCATAATCTTTATGTCAACTTGCATATGAAGTCATAACCCTTATATGATGATATATGCGAGTTACTAGTCATCATTCCATGTCTTTTGTCACCATGATTCGTTTATGTGCCAAGTTTGGGTTTATGCATGTTTTTTAGGCTTAAGAATGTAACATGCAAGCTAATGAACACATTTGTGCCTCATTTGCCACCATGATTAACTTGTGGCTTAATATCCATTTTTGTCATGCCTTTGTCAAGTCTCTTCTTTTAATCCATTACGTTGTTGCGAACGTATATGCGAGTTTAAAAGCGTTGGGGTCACATTATGGGAAAACATAATGACATGAACATGATGTGGGTAAATGGGTATAAACATGACAACGTGTAACGTTAAATATGACATGTGTTTATACTTGAAAACATGACTTGAAATATAACATGGAAGTTGACATGTAAGTATGCATAAAAACACAAGCTTGGGAATTTACCTATTAAGTTAGGTCTACCCTTTGGGAATTTACCTATTAAGTTAGGTCTACCCAAATGCTTGAAAAACTTGTAACATGTTTTGGAAACATGATGAACATGACACTTAGATAATATAAGCGTGGCCAACTCGAGGTTGGGTTGAGTTTGCAACGTAAAACTACCCGGAACCGACCGGCCTAACTAGTAGTTGCAAACAATAAGACCCAATGTGAGAAGTTGGTCATGTTGTGCTTGAACCCGAGGTTAGACCAAGTTGTGGTGTAAAGCTACCCGGAACCGACCGGTTTAACTAGTAACCACAACAAAGTCTAATGTGAGAGGTTGGGGTGCATTAAGTAATTAATGCCACATGATAGGGTTAAGTTAATTTGATTAATGACTCTTAACCAAATATGACATGGACAAAGGGGTTAAGTAAATTGATTAGGCTAATGATACTTAACAAAACATGACAAGGTTGGGTGGGTTAAGTAACTTGATTTGCCTAATGACACTTAACCATTTTTATACGACTAGTGGACGGGGTTAAGTTAACCAACACTTAATCAATCCAACACGATAATTTGGTAAGGTTAAGTAAGTTTTCTTAATGACACTTAACCGAAAGATACAGTTAATGGATGGGGTTAAGATTAGACTCAACTAGTCTAAACATGATAATCGGATGGGGCTAAGTTAGCCTAGACTTAATTAATCCCACTTGGTAGTTTAATGGGGTTAAGTTAAACACTTAACTAATCTAACTCGTTAATTTGATGTGGTTAAGTGACCTATACTTAACCAATCTAACCCGTTAATTTGATGTGGTTAAGTGACCTAAACTTAACCCATCTAACTCGTTAATTTGATGTGGTTAAGTGATCTATACTTAACCAATCTAACTCGTGAATTTATTGAGGTTAAGTTAACCCATACTTAACCAATATAACGTGAAAACATGATAAGGCTAAGTCATGAATTGCTTGAATACACTTGACCGGTTTGACTAAGTAATTTGATAGGGTCAAGTTAATATATACTTAACCAACTTGAGCATGGTTTGTAGGGTTAAGTCTTGAACTTGGATACATAGCCAATTTTGACATGATTTGTAGACGGGTTAAGTCTCGAACTTGGATACTTAGCCAATTTTGACATGATTTGTAGACGGGATTAAGTCATGAACTTAAGTGACACTTAATCTGTTATATAAACCCTAATTCGGAGGATTAGGTGGGTAACCGTAGTTAACAAGGATAACGGGAATAAGGCTAAGTGGTAAACCTTTTAACTAAGTAATGATTCTTAGTCAAGGAAATTTGGACCAGTTCATAGATAAATGAGTAACCTGATACGGTAGGTCATCGTTTAAGTATACGAGTAGGAGCAAGTATCTGATTTAGATAAAGGCTCCAGCGAACTGGGTAGCGAAGCAGCGGCTTCGGGGGAACGTGAGGATATTCTTGGGATCCCTCTGTGAGCTGCCAGGTGATCATACTAGGCTCATGAGAGGTTAAGGTCTGCGTTAGAAGAACCAAGAGTATGCCTTGGTTGCTATACGAGCAACCTAAAGACGGGGATGGATAGGGAATAGTCGACGATACACGGTCGTACCCTAGATAGCATTTTCGTCAGGCTACCTACCATCTTTGGTCAAGCGTGTATGTACGGAAAGGCAGAGAACACCCAATAGACCATAATTGCTATCTAATTATGGTTGCGGTAAGGCTTGGATGTGGGTTGGCCAGCGTTGTGTTCTCATACAGGATTTATCCTGTCTTGTCTTTCACTAGTTGAGGGAGGGGTCGCGTGGGACCATAGCCACGTATAGAAAAACAGACCTTAGCATCTGCATCGGCAGATAAATCGAAAGCTCCCGACCGAGTCCTGTATTTCCTGGTCTTCCCTGTGACAGGACTCGGATGGCACGATGTGATACATGTGCATACAGTCATGGAAAACGATTCACGATGAATGCGTGGGAAAAAGGGCGCGGTTGACGGTTAGCGTAAATCCTAGTGGCCCTGGGTGGTTGAACCAGAACCGAGATACGAAAACGTGCAATAGGTAAGCGTAATCCCTAGCAGCCCTAGGTAGCATAAGTGCTAGTTGTACAAACGATAATTCATGCTGGAAGACCCTATCTAGGTTTAGGGTAACAGTCCAAACCGATCTTAAGGATCCTGGAACTATGTTAAAGTAGTATAGAACCTCATGGGAAAGCCCGTATGGTCTACGGCAAGGGACTGAACACTTTCATGGAATAAAACATACGAGTTGAGTAACCTATATATGCGATATATTAGGTTGACATGGACCATTATACGACTTTTGAGTAAGGGTCATTCACGGATAACACATGATACAGTTGGGATACTAGTACGGTAGGTGCAGAGCAGATGTACAGGATAGATACCATGGGACGTTATACGTGATAGATATCTTGGGGATATTATACTTGATAGAAACCTGACGATGTGATACCTTGTTTTATCTTGACATCGTAATTTATCATGACACCTTAGTTTATCTGAGTTCAGTAGTTCATCCTGTTATTTTGATTTAGCTTATCTATCTTGTTATCATGCTTATGTTCATCTCAGTTTCTCATGTCAGTTAACTTTACTAGTTTTTATGCTAATAGTAGATAGGGCTTACTCAGTCTTTTTGACTGACCCGTTTTGTTTCGCCTCTTTTCTTCCGTTTCCCCCCAGGTTACAGGGAGGAAATACTGCTGTTTAGTTCGGACTTCTTCTGCTTGAAGGTCATCATGGATGGCTTGGACTTTCCTTGGCTATGGCTACTTTACTGTTTTTACTTGGGGAATAATTTATGAAAAAGTCTTTATGCTTCTTTATTATTGCAAGACAGGTTTTGATGTACTCTGATGTAAAAGGCTTTAGACCTTAATTATTAATGTTTATGAAAGTTTGATTTTACTTCCGCTATGTTATATGTTCTGTCTTGTGATATTTCTGTGCAAGTTTACCAATAATGCCCCTCTAAAGCTAGTGCATTCCTTTGCGAGTGACCCTAGCGGAGGCGGGGTGTTACATAATTCGTCTTTTCCTCAAAGCAATCCGTGCTTTCCTTAACGGGGAAGTTCAGGTCGTTATAGTTTGGTATTAGAGCTTTGGTTTTACAGAGCTCGAGAACAAGGCACATTAGAACTAAACGAAAGAATTCATCAGAAATTGGATTAGTAATATCCAATAAGAATGACTCTTTAGAGATAGGATCAGTAGTATCTTAGAATGAGTGTGAAGAGTAGTGTTTTTAAAATAAAAATGAAAATCAATTTTGTTTTGAAATTTTAAACCATATTCAACGTATTTGAATATTTATTTTACATTGAATTTGGAAAATCAAGTATATAAAGATTTTGCATATATGCCTTGCAAATGTATGTTCGAAGTTTTAATATACTGGATAGATATAAAATCACACTCTAGTTGCCCGGAGATGATTCTGATGATGCCGCGGCGTCATCAGCATTTGTTCTCGAGTTTCAAAAGTGGGATATCTGTATAATTCAATTAGCTGGTGTGAGAACCAAAACTAGATAGTGTTTATTGTTGTGAATTGGCATCAAAAACATGATTTTTGTATATATATCTAAAACTTATGTGTTTGAAACGATAATCACTAATTGATTGCTGATTGTGTTGTTTGGTTATTGGTTTGATTAATTAAAATTTTGAACCATTGAGCCAAATTGAATCAAATGTTGAACTGACTTGAAAATTCATTGAAATGGCATGCGTATACATGTATATACATTGAACAGGTCATAGAAAGGAGGCTAGAGAAGAGGAATAAAATTGTATGCCCGCAAATAGGTACATGTTTACTAATTTGTTGGGTTTGGATGATTTTATGAGCCGATTGACTAGCCGCTTGGCTTTTTCTTTTTCTTTTTAAGATAAGAGGGCTTGTGTGGTGGTTTGGAAATTTTCCCGGTGTTCCCGTACAAAGGAGGTTATGGCGAAATTTTTCAAAAATTTAGGGTGTTAGCCAAATTTTTGAAAAATTAGAAAATTCTTAGAAGCTGAAAAGTTGAAGAATGAAAGCAAGAATGAAAGTTGATTTGGTTAGTTAAACAACTTTCAGCTCCGTTCCTTTTCGAGGATGAAAAGATTTTAAGTGGGGGAGATTGTAACAACTCGGAAAATCAGAACCAATTTAAAAATTTTATTTTTTGCAATTTTAGTGAATTTTGAATATTTAAAATCATTTATTTTAAATAATAGCGACTAGAAATTTATTTTGAATAGAATTAGAACGTATATATTTATTTGAATCTGAATTGGAATATTAATATTTATTTTAATTATAATAGGAATTGGAAATGGCACGGTAGTTTGAAAATTCGATTTCAAATTTCAAATTTCAAATGAATGTACAGGATTCAAAATAAACCGGATTTTAGTGAAACCAAAAATATTTGACTCTGTTTGAAAATATCTTTCCAACGAATATGAAAAATTGAAATTTCATAGAGGGAATAAAAAGTTATGCCCAGTTGAAAATTCAGAATAGTCGCTATAGAATTATAGCCCTTAAAAATAGCGATTTTGCAAACGACCTTCACTTTTGATGAGACCACTTTTTTGAATTCAGAATGTCAAATTATTGCTTGATTCCAATTTTCATAATTTTTGGAATCAATATGTGAGCGTGGCGGATTTAAACACGTTTGGTAATTTCAGTTTGAATTTAATCGACTGGAAAATGACCGTTTTTTAAACGGTCTCCAAATTCGACGAAATTAATTCTGTTAGGACTGTATCGTCAAAACATAGCCAGATTTATTTTCCTGGAATTTTTGAAGCCCGTATGTGGCCTCGGTAAATTGAAATGTACGTTTGAATTTAATATATAATGATTTATACTCTATTTTAACGAAAACAGATCGAAACAGTCGTATCGGCTTATCGGTCCCATTGTGTTCGGAATAGGGTAATTAGCTAGGAACGACAGTCGTTGGGTTGGAATTGGAGTTCAAAATAAAAGTTCGCTTTATGGAATTAATTAAATATATAATTCCCTCCCCTTATCCTTCTCTCTCCCTGTCGTTAGAATCAAAGCAGGAAAAAAGGGAAAGGGGGGCCGCAACGTTCAACTCCACCGCCTCCCCTATTGCCGCCGTCGCCGCTTTTTCTTCCTCTCCCTCTAGTCGTCGGTGTACCCCCCCCCACGCTTCTCTCTCCTCTCCAATCGAAACCCCCTAAGCCCCTAACCCTAAAATCTGCGCCGCCTCCACCTCCCGAACTCTAGCCGACACCTGCCGCCAACCGTCGTGCCCTGCCACCACCGTCGAATGCTTGCCGCCCCTCTTCCATTCCAGATTCCGACCAGTAAACCCCCCCCTCCATTTCAAGCCACCTGTATGTTTTTTAATTTTAATTTATCTTTCTTTATTTATTTAATGATTTTCAGTTTATATAAAAAATGATTTTTTCCATAAAAATCAGATTTTTAATGTAGATAAAAATTAGATTTTTAATGTGGATAAAGAGTAGATCTTCGAAGTAGAAAAGATTAGATTCTTAAAAGGGAAAAGTTATGATTTTTGATAATATTAAAAATATGATTTTTATATTTTTTTTTAGCAAATTACAAATATGATTTTCATATTTGTGGTGAATTAAAAATAAAGAAATGATTTTTTTATTGTGGAGAAAGAATGATAGAAATGCGATGTATATGTGAATGGAATGGAAATAAAAATATGATTTTTATATAGATAATTTCGCTTTAAAAATATAATTTTTATATATGAAGATAGAGAATAAAAGTATAATTTTAACTAAATAGCTTCGTTTCAAAAATGTGATCTTTATAATGTAAACATCGTTATAGAAATGTGATTTTTAATATAAAAACTGTATGAAAGAGATTGCGATGGAACTGGTGGAAAACAAATCCAAATATGAACCGTTCAAAAATAGAACTGGAGGAGTGGATCCCAAAGGTGAGAACTTCTCACTTTAATTTATTTTCTAGTTAGAAATATATACTAGGAAGCAGACAGTGCTTAGCAGCACCCGATACCGTCGTCCACAGACCATGGACGACTTGTTTGATTGTATTGCATTGTGAAAATTATTTGTGATGCGAAATGGACTGTATAAAATATTCACGTATTGAAATAAATATTTTATAGTTAAAAACATAATCTTTAACATGTATATGAATAAAATAAATATTCATTTACAAATCAGACGATTTGTTTATGTACATCCATTTGACTGATATTGATTGAGACGATAAATTTTACGCATCGCCCAACTGCACAAATAAAAATGTGTGTTAGTTGATTGAAACCCCACACGGGTTTTGGGATGATATTTGACGTACACTAATCCCAATTATTTAGTTGTACGTCAATCGATTGGTTGGCAGACTACTGTAAGCGTTAAATATTTATATTTAATGCTTATGCGATGTAGAATGCACTCTGGATAATGGTTGACTTTGTTTGATTGTTGTTGTGTACATGTGTTGTATGAAATCCATATAAATAACATTATATGGTAATTGACTATGTCTAATTCCAGTTCAGAAAGAATAAATATTTTAAAATAATGAATATTTTAAAAAATAATATTCAGTAAAAGATCAAAATCTGATTTTGATGTCCAATTTGGGATGGACACAAATATATTTAAATATATAAAGCTGTGTTGATTAGATTAACGCCATTCACTACACCATATATGCTGATTAGACTGTGTTTTTAGTCGTATCTAAAGCTGTTGGGCACGGTAAATAGCCGTATCAAAAAGTGGCGTGTTAAATTATTAGATACGGCTTTAACCCGTATCCCAATGGATTAACATACGGCTATTAGCTGTATCTAAAGTGTATGTAGATATGGCTAAAAACCGTATTTTACACACACACACACACACAAACACACACACACACACACACACACACACACACACACACATATATATATATATATAAAAGCAGAAACTGCAACACATATTATTTGTAACACAAAGCATATATAACACAGGATATACTAGTTCACAATTGTAATAGTAAACGAAACATTTGTATGAAATATTTCATTACATTACAATATATAATGATACATGCTATTTGATTACATTACAATAAATAAGTACACGCTGTTTCATTACACTAAAGAAGATGCATAATGTTACATTACAATAAGCTGTGATAAATACCCGAACCGATGTCGTGAGCTTGTTGAATCAATGCTTCCTTCAAGATGAACATCCACCAAAACATTGCATTCTATCCAAGACAAGAAGGAACCCTTCAGGAAGATCAACACACTATTCTATCCAAGGCTTGGTAATAAGTTAGCTTGGATAGCATATAGCATGTACACTACAAAGACTTGTAAAAAAGTGCAAACCGCATAGTTTAGGATATGATATATGTCCACATTATTATTTTCATTAGTAGCTGAATATTGCAAGTCTACAACATTTTTACTTGTTCAGTCGAGACTGAGTCTCGATTAAAGACAGTTGTTAAAGCCTAATTAATGAGCAATATAGAGGATATGTCCACATTATTATAATTCTCATTATTGTCACTTGGCTGCAATGTAGATATAACATTGCATTAGCAAGTTCTACGAGTGGTCACCCTTAACTAGCCCTATTCAGAGCTTCAAACATGGACTCATACTCTAGTTTTGACCTGATCTAAAATCGCTTCTGGTTACGACTTTGAGGCTAAAAGAAGTGATATGAAAGAGTTATGGGCACTCAAAAATGGACTCAGGCCATATTTGCAGCAACAAAACGTGCACTTGCAAAATCTTGTGGCCGAACTGATCTTGCCGCAAAGGTTATAGATATCAAACGAAGTACTTTTGCACATAAATTTTCATGTATCTATACCATAACACATAAATTTTCATAGAAAAAGCGAGATATTACCTGAAGTTTAGATCAACAAACTCACATCCATGCTTATTAGCTTCATCCAAATGACGGAGGCTGCATGCTGCACACACATGTTATATTAATTGTCAGCTTCTGTTTTTGCACGTAAGTTGACTAACAAAAATGATTTGTTACATGAGCACAACGCAACTTGGTTCAATGCAGCAAGTCATAAATGGAAAAGCAGTTTTACGCCTTTACTCACACGCAGTGTGACACACATGACACACCAAACAAATTGACTAAATCTCAACCTATAAATGCCATTCTATTTTCATTCATGCATCCATCACCGGCATTTCTACTCAATCACACAAATTTCCCAATATCACTTACCAGATACATGCAGCTCAATCAACAGAACTAGTATGCTTTAGTTCTCAAATCAAATCATACACATGCACTTCAGATCAGTTATAAGGATCAGTGTACATGGTGCAATAATACACACAAATGAGCAGGGTAGCACAATCAAAAGTGTCTGAATTCAAGGTAGACAAATACAACACAAGTAAATGATAGCAAATACACTACCGCACTATAATACTGGGGATAATACTCAATTTAAACACAATAGCAGCATATTAAACCTAATTTAAACCCAATTCGAATTCAAATTAAACCCAATTCATATTTAAATTTAACGGTGATCTAGTACTCACCTCCAGAGGCGACGAGAAGTATGGACAGCGGTGGACTAAGGCTTCGCCGGTCAGCTGAAGGAATCGCGAGATGATGATAACTCATGAACTGCGGTGGATCGATTATTGACAAAGGAAGTCGGTCGAGTACCAAAACCCTAATTTGGGTATTCGGTGGTCGCCATTGGAAAATATAAAGATGGATTATTCGGCCGAAAGTTTTGATAAGGCAAAACTCGATCGTGCCTATGTATAGGTACGAGGAGGGGGGAATTTGATACGAATTTCATACGGTCCAAAGTCGCATCAAATGAACTAATCCGGGACTTCGTTGATGGACGGTCAGATTAAGGGTGTTTGGGGGTGGTGCGGATCGCAAAACTTAGTTTGATACGGATTTGAGAACTGTCAAATTTGATACGGCTTATAGCCCAATTTTACGCCCGCATCCTGGTGTGCCAAATTGGCTGATATGGTGTAGTGATTTTGATGTGAACGATATTTATATTGATTTTATTCATTTTTATAATGAATATCGAAAAGGAAGTGATTTCAAAATCTAATGTTTTAAAAATATTATCATTTATATATTAATGATATGGAATATTCAATTTTGATTTGAAATTGAATATGAAGTTGAAATCATTTTGAAAAAGAATTTAAAATGATTTATAAAATACGTTTTAAATGGAAATCGATGAAATATATATATATATGATATATATATTTAATGGCCTGAATTGAACGCACCGCGCTGCGATAGCTCGTGAATTTCGACCATTGACTTCGAATTGATGTTACGGGAGATCCGACCGTTGGATTCTCCTAAAACCAGAACCATTGGGTTCGTATTGAAAAGAGCATTCCAACAAATATGAGGGATTTGAAATCTAACAGTTGGATTTGGAATTATGCCCAAATCAAATTTGAAATTAAAAATATTATTAATTTGTGTAAAATCATAATAAATGATTTGGAAAGAATTGGGATGAAAAATTCCATATTCGAAAAGATAAAAATATATTTTTATTGAAATGAACTAGTTATGAACTAGAATTATAATCCAATATTTTTAAATAAATAAATTGGATTTGAAATGGTTTTAAAAATAACCGGAATTTCCAATATATGAATTGGAATGGATTTGAATTGAAATTATCTTCGGAATATTTCGATATTGGATTCCATGATCATATGGACATTGTGGAGGAATTTGGAAGATATATATATATATATCTCGTTATTCCAATACGATATTTGTTGATTTTAGAATTTGATATTGAATATAAGCCGATATATTTTTTTATTCAGAGCCTTATATTTAATATCAAATGGGATTTTGGGTTTCTCGTGAACGGTGTCTTCACTAACATTGTTCTTAAACCCAGTTGAGAAAAGATATAAATCTTTTTATTAAGATTTAATAAAGTTTGCAATTAATTAACATTTAATTGGATTTAAACTGAAATTGGTTTTTGTGTTTATCGTGAACGATGTTTTAAATAACACTTCTTCTTTAACCCGATTAACAATGGAATGAGATTTTGGGTTTGTCGTGAATGGTATCTTTAAAAATGTTGTTCTTAAACCCAACGGAGTTAAGAAAATTAGAAACTAACTGGAGATTAGTTAAGTTGAATGGTTTCCTGGGTATTGATCTGATGTTGGTTTCGGCCTTCGGGTTTAATAGTTAGGGAATTGTTCTCTTACTAATTTACGGTTAGAGACTGATGGGATGGGTTCTTTAGTAGCACTGTTCTTAAACCCGGTTGTGAAAAGAATAAATCCTTTAGTTAATATTTAAAGAAGAATACCAGTTAATTAACATTTAATTGGAATTGAAGATGGAATGTGAATTGGGTTTATTGTAAACTGTGCTTTTAACGACATTCGTTCTTTAACCCGATTCACAGTGGAATGTGATATGGAATTTATAAATCTTTTTATTAAGATTTAACGGGAATATTCCATAGTAAAGTTTTTCCAATTTAATATATTAAACTGGAATTGAATGGAATTCGATTGATAATAATCGAAGTGAACTTTTGTGGAGGAAGACTGTTAATACATATGAAATTTAAAAGGCTTTGCCGTTATTCCATTTATATTGTTAGTCGGATACAGAAATTGATATCGATTATATATTGATTTGTTTTTCCGTGAAGATTCCATAATTAATGGAATGTGAATTGGGTTTATCGTGAACTGTGTTTTAAATGACATTAGTTCTTTAACCCAGTTAAAGACAGGATTACGTGTCTAACATTGTATTTTGAACTGTATGGTAGATCTCTGCTAAACATATATCTGTTTGGTGGTGGAGAATTTATTCTCTTGCTTAACACCCTTCTCTAAGATGTACGAGCTTAGAGGTTATATATCAGCAGAAATTAATAGTACGGTGTAGATTGTCGATGCGGTATGTTGGTGTTTCCAAAGTTAAATAATCATTAATATTGATTTTTAGAAAAATTAAAACTAAGTGAAGTTTTAATGAATCTCTAATTAGATTGAAATATGAATTAATAATTTAAATTATCAAATTTGGGAAATGATCGAGAATGGAGTAGCACCAGTTTTGCTCCAAGCGATAGTTAAATCTTTAATTAGATTTGAACATGAAATGGTAATTAAATTTAACGATAACACCGAGGTGTTAGTTATGGAGTAATACTAGTTTTGCTCCATGGGATGAATAGGTTGGGATTGGGAAATTAAATAAATGATTACTTCGGTGTGGTTTGCTAATCCCGATTAGTTCGGAAAACCTTAATATGGTTTGAAATGATATCCAAAGGAAGATTAAAGAATAAATTTAAAAGAATTTATCTTTGATAAAATTAATAGGAACCTTTCCCAAAGATTTAGAATATTGGAGTAAAGGAATATTCTGAATTGGAATGAGGCATATGTTGTGTTTTTATAGCACTTGTTTATTATATACGCGAGTTATTCAAAAAGCCGGGTTTATACCCATTCTGAATAACTGATTCGACGATATGGACGATGAAAACGGTGGTTGAAAACCGGAGGTCTTCACATCGTTTGGATGATTACTGATGTCTTGATTGGGCTGTACACCTAAGACAAGGTAATAAGTGGTGATCGTCCAGACGTACTTGGAGATCGAACGGATATGCGAGGGCCTCTCTCTTGTATTGGACATACGGGATGAGGAATAAGGTGCCTCCGGTTTCGTTCAGACCCAGAATGAACTTGTAAATGGATGTGTGTCTGACATTGGATATTATTCTGTATTGATTGATTTTTATTAAATATATATCTGTTTGGTGGCAGAGAATTTATTCTCTTGCTTAACGCCCTTCTCTAAGACGTACGAGCTCAGAGGTTATATATCGTTAGACATCAGTCGCGTGGCGTGAATTGCCTGTGTGGCATGCTGAGATGCAAATGATCAAGTCTTCTATTGAAAAGCAGAGTCTTGTGGTTGATGATCAAAGCACGACTTTAATATAGCATAGCTTTGTGTATAGCGTTAATTCGCGGGCCTCACACCTCGATATGAGTCAAAAACGGGATAAGGGACCCAAGGAGAACATGACGTTTCTTTCTAGCTATGGGTGGTGTCGGGGTTTTGCAAGCCTTGACATTTTTATACTTTTACCTTTGTGGTTGTTAGAATATGAGGCGCCAGGTTATATCATTCTCTACGGATCCGATGGATAGGTCCTATAGGACATGTAACGTCCCGTATTTTTGGTAGCCAAATATTTTATTTAATTTATTATTTTAATATTATGTTTGGAATATTAATGAATTTTAATATTGAATTCGTTTATTCAAAACGAAGTTTAAACGTTATAATTTATATAATTATAAAACTAGCTCGAAATGGCGCGGCAGTTCGTAATATTGAGTTCTAAACTTTAATGGAATGTACAGGATCCGATATAAGTCGGATTTCTGTGAAACAAGAAACTTTGGAACCGTATTGATGATAATTTTCATATGAAAGAGAAAAATTCAGATTTCGTATTATAGATTGTTGGATATGGCTAAATCAAAATTTGAAATAGTCGATGTGAAAATCGTTCTTAAAATATAAGCCGTTAAAAAGGGACATTTTGCAAACGGTCCCCGATTTCAACGAAACCAGTTTCATTGGATCCGTAATGTTAAATTATTGCACGGTGTCGAATGGCGTGGAAAACCGATGTCGTATGTGGCCACGGTAGTCATAAACGCCCAGTTAATTTCTATAGAGCGTAATTAATTCAATAAAGGGTTATTTGGGTACAACTTGAGCAGATGATCGAATTAGGCCACGAAACCAGTCCCGTTGAGTTCGTATCGTCAATTAGAGTCAGGATAGGTATATAGTTTGTTATTTTTAGAGACCGGCAAATTTGGTGTTCAGAATGGAATTGCGGTGCGCGTAAAAATAGCCTACCGGGGAAACAGTCTCAGAATGCGATGAAACTGGTGCCGTTGGGTTCATATTGATTAATTATTGTAGGATTTCAAAGTTTCAAGTTGATCAGATTTATTTAGTGATCGTGGAAAATTTAAACGCATGCTTATTTCTGTTTTTATAAAGGAATTTTTTTCAAACGAGGTCGGAATTCGACGAAACCTGTCCCGTTAGGCCCGGAATATTTTTCTATACTAGGATTAGTCTTTCTATCAGAAAACGAAGATCGTCTGTAGTGGTTTTATTGAGTTACTTCGTGACGAAGTTTCGATAATAATAAAATAATATTAAATCAAGTCCATCTCCTTTTAAGTCTTTTTCAAATTATTTGATCTGACCTTACAACACATGTCTACTCTATTTTGAAGAAGGTTGGCATGCTATTTTACAATTTTAAAACAAAACGCACATCATATTCCTATCATGTAGAGCATTAGCCAGCCTATCCTATCATAAATCCCTTGCGTTGTCAAAATTCCTTTTCCTTGTGTTGTCAAAATTCCTTCAGCTAGACTACCTATATATGAAGGAGCTGAAACCTACCCAGTTCTTTTCATCATCTTGAAGTAATGATGCGCAACTATATTAAAATACCAGCTATCCTACCCTTCTTGAAAGGACAATCTTGGAATAGATAATGAAAAATCATGCAGATGCTATATTTTTTTTTAAATTTGCAACACCTTTGTAGCAGCACATTAAAATTTTCGTACCACCCTTTGTTATTTAAACTAGCCTAATCTTTCTCCCCTGTTAAGTTTTCGATCGCCAATCTGAAAAGCCTCATGCCTAGCTGCTCCTACGTTGTACTGCTTGTACTGTTGTATGAAAGACATTGCTCCTATCCAAATTTTCATTCACCTGTATATATACACGTTGAAGTCTCTCTTTATTTGGTTTCTACCCAGTAAAGAAAACCAACTCTACTCTGCCACAATCGAACACCCGCCGCCATTATCTGTTTTAATGCAAACTCCTCTTCAACAAGAATAACACAAGCCAAAAAAAACATCTCAACCAAGGAGCTATGGTCCGAAGTGATCAACGAGGTATAAGTGTGTAGAGCGAGGCCGAGGCAGTGGGGGATGCACATTGTCGCTACAGGGGACGGTGTAGTTTGGGGGGGTGTAGAGGCTTGTGCTTCACTATATTTTGGGTTGGTTTTCTATTCATGGGAAAGGATCAACTGTAGGGAGGGAAGGAACTGAAACGATGGAGTGGTGGTGGCTCGAGGCGGAGATGGGTGCAGGATGGGTACACAAAATGGAAGTGCAGAGTATCACTAATGAAGTAGAAGAACAAGAGCAGAACTTAGAGGAGAACCGAACTGTAAAAGAAAAACAAGCAGATGGAGTTTCAAAATTTTGTGAAGGCAAGTACAAACCGGTTCTGAACGAAGAGCTGGGAATGGAGATTGTGAAGAAACAGAAGTAGTTCGGCCTGTGTATAGGTATAAGTTGAAGTAAAACGTTTTATACTAAGGGTAATTACCGTTTGAAGACCGAAATTTAAAGAGTTAAAGTAATTATTTTAAACGTGGGTAGGTACTGTGACAAACGACTATCAGGGAACGATATTTTAAAGTTGAGCCGTTTTAGTTTTACTGTAAATAGTTCATTTAACATGTAATTAAGGTTATAACAGGTGACTTAATTTGTAACAACCCGTATTTTCAATAACCTGTTATAACATAAATGGAGGCAGAATTAAACTGTAAAATCTGAATCAAGGGAAACGGGCTATGCCATTGCGTTCGTCTCGGAAAAATACGCGAAATAGAGTCCGAGTTTTCGAAAATCGGAGTCCGTATGACCAAGATATGGCCTCGCGAAGTTTCACGAAAAATTCACAAATTAAAGTATACTTAATTAAGTGAAATGGGTTGCGCAGAGAAATATATATATATATTGATATATATATATATATAATTGAAAATTAAATAAATAAATATGCAAAAATGTTCAAAACAGCGAATTGGGAGAGGGGAATAACCGAACCGGCCGATTTTTGAGGTCGACCCGAGCTCGCTGGGTCGACTAGGGGTTAATCCAGGGTGTTTGGCTGTCAACCCGTGGGCCGATTCGCTCAAATGCAGATTTTGCATTTGGATGGTTCTCATGGTTCACCTTTAATCTAAAGGCCCTAGATGGTTCCTACACTTGACTTCTTCCCCAAGACATGCTTTGATGGCTTGGATTGAATCTAGGTTTAATCCTATGGCCTAAAACACTTGCCTAATCTATAAATAAGACCCTAACCTATCCTAAATCCTCATTATTCATTCATGCAACTAAACTATGGCAAAAATTTACCTCTCATGGCCTCCACTCTCTTCATAAAACTTCTAAATGGTTTCTATGAGAGATTTTCCATGCATACAAGTGTTTTCAAGCTTGTATGAGTGTCATTAGCTTGCATTCAAGTCAAGTTTCTATCTTTGCATCATAAAGCAAGGGTTTTGATCATTTTGGCTCAAGGGTTTTTATGTTAGAGCTTGCATTTTGGGTCTATTTGATTGCATAAGGGCTTTGTCATATCTTTTGTGCCTTCATAGCAATGTAAGCCCTTTCCCTACTCTTAGATATTAACTATGAAGTTAAATGTTCATGTTGCAAGTTTGGGTTTGATCATTGAGTATGATACATGCTATCATGTCATGCAAGTTTATGAAGTCATTGTCTTGATCTTGTGAGCTAAAAGCTACAACCTTTATGTTGAAATGTTGCATTAGGCAACATGAGAACCCTCATAACCTTTATGTCAACTTGCATATGAAGTCATAACCCTTATATGATGATATATGCGAGTTACTAGTCATCATTCCATATCTTTTGTCACCATGATTCGCTTATGTGCCAAGTTTGGGTTTATGCATGTTTTGAGGCTTAAGAATGTAACATGCAAGTTAATGAACACATTTGTGCCTCATTTGCCACCATGATTAACTTGTGGCTTAATATCCATTTTTGTCATGCCTTTGCCAAGTCTCTTCTTTTAATCCATTACGTTGTCGCGAACGTATATGCGAGTTTAAAAGCGTTGGGTTATGTTATGGGTAATTTCTAATGACATGAAAATACAACTTGAAAACATGACTTGAAATATAACATGGAAGTTGACATGTAAGTATGCATAAAAACATAAGCTTGGGAATTTACCTATTAAGTTAGGTCTACCCTTTGGGAATTTACCTATTAAGTTAGGTCTGCCCAAATGCTTGAAAACTTGTAACATGTTTTGGGAAACATGATGGACATGACACTTAGATAATATAAGTGTGGCCAACTCGAGGTTGGGTTGAGTTTGCAACGTAAAACTACCCGGAACCGACCGGCCTAACTAGTAGTTGCAAACAATAGGACCCAATGTGAGAAGTTGGTCATGTTGTGCTTGAACCCGAGGTTAGACCAAGTTGTGGTGTAAAGCTACCCGGAACCGACCGGCTTAACTAGTAACCACAACAAAGTCTAATGTGAGAGGTGAAGGTGCATTAAGTAATTAATGCCACATGATAGGGTTAAGTTAATTTGATTAATGACTCTTAACCAAATATGACATGGACAAATGGGTTAAGTAATTTGATTAGGCTAACGATACTTAACAAAACATGACAAGGTTGGGTAGGTTAAGTAACTTGATTTGCCTAATGACACTTAACCATTTTTATATGACTAGTGGATGGGGTTAAGTTAACCAACACTTAATCAATCCAACGCGATAACTTGGTAAGGTTAAGTAAGTTTTCTTAATGACGCTTAACCGAAAAATACGGTTATCGAATGGGGTTAAGATTAGACTCAACTAGTCTAAACATGGAAATCGGATGGGGTTAAGTTAGCCTAGACTTAATTAATCCCACTTGGTAGTTTAATGGGGTTAAGTTAAACACTTTACTAATCTAAACATGATGAATTGATGTGGTTAAGTGACCTATACTTATCCAATCTAACTCGTTAATTTATTGTGGTTAAGTTAACCAATACTTAACCAATATAACGTGAAAACATGATAAGGCTAAGTCACGAATCGCTTGAATACACTTGACCGATTTGACTAAGTAAATTGATAGGGTCAAGTTAATATATACTTAACCAATCTAGAATGATAATTGGACGAGGTTAAGTCGTGAATTGCTTAATATACTTAACCAACTTGAGCATGGTTTGTAGGGTTAAGCCTTGAACTTGGATACTTAGCCAATTTTGACAGAATTTGTAGACGGGTTAAGTCATGAACTTAAGTGACACTTAATCCATTATGTAAACCCTAGTTCTGAGGATTAGGTGGATAACCGTAGTTAACAAGGATAACGGGAACAATGCTAAGTGGTAAACCTTAGTTGAAGAATAACTAAGTAATGATTCTTAGTCAAGGAAATTTAGACCAGTTCATAGATAGATGAGTAACCTGATACGGTAGGTCATCGTTTAAGTATACGAGTAGGAGCAAGTATCTGATTTAGATAAAGGCTCCAGCGAACTGGGTAACGAAGCAGCGGCTTCGGGGAACGTGAGGATATTCTTAGTATCCCTCTATGAGCTGCCAGGTGATTATACTAGGCTCATGAGAGGTTAAGGTCTGCGTTAGAAGAACCAAGAGTATGCCTTGGTTGCTATACGAGCGACCTAAAGACGGGGATGGATAGGGGATAGTCGACGATACACGGTCGTACCCTAGATAGCATTTCGTCAGGCTACCTACCATCTTTGGTCAAGCGTGTACGTACGGAAAGGCAGAGAACACCCAAAAGACCATAATTGCTATCTAATTATGGTTGCGGTAAGGCTTGGATGTGGGTTGGCCAGTGTTGTGTTCTCATACAGGATTTATCCTGTCTTGTCTTTCACTAGTTGAGGGAGTGGTCTCGTGGGACCATAGCCACGTATAAGAAAAACAGACCTTAGCATCTGCATCGGCAGATAAATCGAAAGCTCCCGACCGAGTCCTGTATTTCTTGATTTGCCCTGTGACAGGACTCGGATGGCACGATGTGATACATGTGCATACAGTCATGGAAAAGCGATTCACGATGAATGCGTGGGAAAAAGGGCGTGGTTGGCGGTTAGCGTAATCCCTAGTGGCCCTAGGTGGTTGAACCCAAACCGAGATACGAAAACATGCAATAGGTAAGCATAATCCCTAGCAGCCCTAGGTAGCATAAGTCCTAGTTGTACAAACAATAATTCATGTTGGAAGACCCTAGCTAGGTTTAGGGTAACAGTCCAAACCGATCTTAAGGATCATGGAACTATGTTAAAGTAATATAGAATCTCATGGGAAAGCCCGTATGGTCTACGGCAAGGGACTGAACATTTACATGGAATAAAACATACAAGTTGAGTAACCTATATATGCGATATATTAGTTTGACATGGACCATTACACGACTTTTGAGTGAGGGTCATTCTTGGTTAACACATGACATGGTGGGGATACTAGTACGGTAGGTGCATAGCTAAAATACACGATAGATATCACGGGGCGTTATACGTGACAGATATCTTGGGGATATTATACTTGATAGAAACCTGACGATGTGATACCTTGTTTTATCTTGACATCGTAATTTATCATGACACCTTAGTTTATCTGAGTTCAGTAGTTCATCCTGTTATTTTGATTTAGCTTATCTATCTTTTTATCATGCTTATGTTCATCTCAGTTTCTCATGTCAGTTAACTTTACTAGTTTTATGCTAATAGTAGATAGGGCTTACTCAGTCTTTTTGACTGACCCGTTTTGTTTTGCCTCTTTTCTTCCGTTTCCCCCCCAGGTTACAGGGAGGAAATACTGTTGTTTAGTTCGGACTTCTTCTGCTTGAAGGTCATCATGGATGGCTTGGACTTTTCTTGGCTAATGGCTACTTTACTGTTTTTTTACTTGGGGAATAATTTATGAAAATGTCTTTATGCTTCTTTACTATTGCAAGACAGGTTTTGATGTACTCTGATGTAAAAGGCTTTAGACCTTATTTATTCATGTTATGAAAGTTTGATTTTACTTCCGCTATTTTATATGTTCTGTCTTGTGATATTTCTGTGCATGTTTACCAGTAATGCCCCTCTAAAGCTAGTGCATTCCTTTGCGAGTGACCCTAGCGGAGGCGGGGTGTTACATAATTTATTTAAATACAGATTAAGGAACTAATAACTTGTTAGCTTGATTGGATAACTAAATTAGGTCCGACCTGTTATGTGTGATACGAAATTAGCGTCTTAAGTTCAAATAAATTTAGAATAAGAAATGGATAATTATACTAATCAAATCAAGTTACTAAAATGATTATCGTTTCTGTGATGTTATCAGAATCCAACCAAGCGAATGCAATGAGATCTTGGTTGTAACAACCCGGAATTTTAGGGCCAATTTAAAATTTTTATTTTAAAGAATTTTGTTGGAAAAAATGCCAGAATTTAAAATTTTCAATTTTAAATAATATCTAAAGCCACTGAAAATAGTCAATTTTCAAGCGACCTCTGTTTTCGACGAAACCACTTTTGTTGGAACCGGAATGTCAAATTATTGCTAGGTTTCAATTTTTAGAATTTTCCGAGCTAATTTGTGAGCGTGGCAAAAGAAACTGTGTTTTGTCAATTTCGGTCAAATTTAATCAGCTTAAAAATAGCCATTTTTCAAACAGTCTCAGAATTCGATGAAATTAGTCTCATTAGAACCGTATCGTCAAAACATAGCCAAATATAATTTTTCTGTAATTTTCTGAGTCCGTATGCGGCCCCGGTAAATTAAAATGTACAGCTAAATTTAATAAATAAATGATTTAAATATAAAATTAAATAAAACAGGTAGTAGACTTTGGAATTGGGTCTCGAGACCTGTTCCATTGGGTCCGGAACGGGGGTATTTGCCTAGGGACACTTTTTGTTGGACTGAAATATGATTAGTTTAAGAGTTTTAGATTTAATTGTAAAAACAACATTTAAATATTATAAAAATACATGGAAATTAAACCCAAACCCTAATACCCCAAATACACAGCCGCCTCTTTCATATTCAATGGCCAAAATTGTCCCCATTTCAATCCTCAATCTCATACAAAATACAATGAATTAAATCGCGAAATCTAAACTAAAATCGAAGAGCAAAGTAAGGCGCTCAAAATGATAAGGTGTGATCGGTTGTAAGGGGGGCGGAGACGCCGGAATTGGAGGCCAAAGTGGCCGACTTCGGACCCGTTCTGGGGCCCACAGGAGGCGGCGAGCTGGCCCCTATGGTCGGCGATGGTGGCGCATGGACGGGGCTTGGCGACGGCGGTGCTGGATCGGGGTGCGACGCCTTGGTGTGTGTGCGATGGGAGGAGGAAGGCCACGACGATGGGTTCGGTTTTGAAGCAGCTACCTGGAACGTGTTTGGCAAAGAAGAAGGGTTAAATACTAATCCTATTTTAATTAAATTAATTAATGTAATTAAATTTCAAACCATTGTAACTCGTTCAAATTTTGTCAGAATTGGACGATTTCAAATGCGTTAGGATCGTGAGGAAAAACTCTACGCAATGACACTAACTACAGCTGAAACCGAGTACTTTGAAATTTCAGCTATTTTAAACACGAACGACTTCTAAAAACCAACCAAGGTGAGAATCTCTGATTTTTTTTTATAATTTAAATATTTTATTTAATTATTCATCCAGTTAAATATATGTCTGTATGTTATTAAATCTATGTTGTGATGTGGTAAAAATTTTGGTGCTTGATCTGTTTATATTGTATTGTAATGTATGATTGATTGTGATTTGTAATGCTATGATGACATGATATAGCTTGTCTGTTTAAATCTGTACTTCTTGATGTATTCCCAATAAAATTCTCATCGTTATTATTTTTATTTTTATTATTTTTTTTTTTTTTCTTACATAAAAATAAAAACATTAAATTTGTATTTTGGTTATTCTTGTTACAAATCAAAAGCAGTTTCTACCATAATTTTGTCTACAAAAGAAACACAAATTTCTACCTTCATTTTGTAAACTAGATAAAATGAATAATTTTACTTTTCTTTTTGTAAACAAAATAAAATGACAAAATTTTATTTTTATGTTGGTAAACAAAATAAAGTACCAAATTATTTTATATTTTATGTTTAATTTGCAAACATAGTAAAAAGAATTATCTTATGGTTATTTTGTAAACATAAAAAAAAATTATTACTTTTATATAATAAAAGACAAAATTTAACATAATTTTGTTAGTGAAATAAAAGAGAAAAAGTTTTAACATAAATTTGATTTACATAAAATAGAAATAACAATTTAAAAGACATGAATAATTTACCCTTTTTGATTAACCTTTTATGTGTTAACTTATAAGACATATTAAACATAACTCTTTATTTGTTATTTGAAAAGGTTATATATTATTTGTCAATAAAGAGATTTATTTTTGTTAAACATTATTTGAAAATAAAAGACAAAGTTTACCTTTATTTTGTTTGCGAAATAAACCGCCAATTTTACCTTTATTTTGTTTACAAAATAAAAAGCAAGTTTTAATCTTTTATTTTGTTTACAAAATAAAATGCCAACTTTAATCTTTGATTTTCCCAAAATAAAAAGACAAATTTCTATGTTGCTTTTGTTAACATAATGAAATGATCAATTTTTATGTTTCTTTTGTTAACAAAATAAAAAGACAACTTTTATGTAATTCTATTTTGTTAAAATAAAAAGACCATTTTCATGTAATATTTCTTGTCAAAATAAGAAGTACCATTTTCATGTAATTTTGTTTGTCACCAGAAAAAGGACAAAGTTAACATTATTGTGTTAGTAAATAAAGGATAAACTTTTATGTCATAGAGTAAACATAAGAACAGAATAAATTTTTATGTTGATTTTGTTAACAAAGAAAAGAAACAATCTTTATGTTAATTTTGTTAACATAGTAAAAGAACAAATTTTTGTGCTCATTTTGTTTGCATAATAAAAGAACAATTTTTGTGTTCATTTTGCCAACATAAGTAAAGGGACAAATTTTCATTTTTGTCACGTCTACAAATTTAAAATATCAAATTTTACCTTTATTTATGAACATTTTATTTAAACCTTATTTCCACTTATATATATCAAAATGTAAGTTTAAAAATCTTTATTTTCATTTACCAATAAAAATAAAGATGAGGTCTTTATTGTGATTCATCAAAAGTACACCAAATCATACTTGTGTTAACATAGTTAAGCTGACACCCAAACTTACACCGTGGTGTTAAAATAGTTGTGATGACACAATATACATTGTTGTGTTAATCTAAGAATTATGACACAATCTACACCGTTGTGTTAATTTAAGAAATGACACAAAACCCACCAGTGGGTTAACTTATTTGTTATGACACAAAACCCATTGTTGTGTTAATGTAGTGTAATGACACAAAATTTACATTGTTGGGTTAATTTAGTGGTGATGACACAAATAAAGTATTGCCGTGTTGATTTAGTCGTGATGATAAAACTCATCGTAGTGTTAACTTAGTTGAAATGACTTTAAATTCCATTATCATGTTATATAATTGAAATGAGTCAAATATTGGCATATGAAATGAAGCACTCTCTTTATTCGTGTTCTTAAAACACAAATATAACTTGAGTGCAAAACTTGAATTTTTATTTGTGTTCTCAAAACACAAATATGACTTGAAAATAAAACTTACATTTTTTCATTTGTACCTTATACTGTAAAAATAAGTTGAAGACGAAAACTTACTTTAATTGCATTCTAGAATGCGAATAGAACCTTGAATTAAAATTTACTTTCTTTGTTCGCATTCACAATGCGAATAAAATATGATTTTAAAAGAACACATTTTTATTTGCATCCTTCATTGCAAATACAATATGGTGAAAATAAAATATATATTTTGTAAATGTAAAATAGATAAAAGTACATTTTATGGTTTTAAAATGAAAAATAGATAAAAGTACATTTTATGGTTTTAAAATGAAAAATAGATAAAAGTACATTTTATGGTTTTAAAATGAAAAATAGATAAAAGTACATTTTATGGTTTTAAAATGAAAAGTAGATAAAAGTACATTTTATATAAAAAAAAATGTAAATTAAGTCAAGGTACATTTTATGTCATTAAAATGCAACATAAGTTAAAATACACTTTATGTTATTAAGTTGTAAATAGAGTTAAAATATACATTTTCTTATGTAAAAGAAAAGAAAACACTTTTTATGTAAAAGTAAAAGAAACCAATTTTCTTATGTAAAAGAAAATAAAATGTTAATATGAATAAAAAGGGACATTTTGTCTATTTAATGTTAATATGAATAAAAAGGGACATTTTGTCTATTTAATGTTAATATGATTAAAAAGGACATCTTGTTTAGAAATGTTAAATACGATAAGAATAACAATTTGTGGTAAACTTGATTAATGAATAAAATTAGCATAATTGTCAATTAGGCCATGTTAAACAAAATTTACATTTTGTTTAATATAAAGAATGAAAGCAAAATAAATATTTTATTTAAAAGAAAAAGTAGTAAAGATAAAATATATTTTGTTAAGATAAAAGATAAAATATACATTTGGTTAAATAAGAAAGGTTAGGAAAGAACTAACATAAGATATTCTTTTTAGGTTAAAAAGGAATATTAGAAAAGAATTAAAGAAATACAATTATGTACATTTACTATGTAAATAAGATTTGCAAAGGAAAATGAAACTATTTATTTACAAATAGGGTAAATAAATATGAAAAAGAAATTAGATACAATTGTTTACAATTAATGTAAATAAATATAGCAAAAGTTAAAGTATTCGAAGATTTCCAACCTTTGGGTCAGACCTGTGTGGTTTATGGTCGATTCAAAGAGCGGGAATTTCCGGGTCTTTACAGTGGTAGCGAGCACTACATGTTGGATCAGTCTAAGCCGATTTGGAACCAACCGGATTTTTCAGTTAAATTAAACTACTGTTTAATTTAACTGAAATCAAATTGTCTCAACGACAAATCAACTCAAGGTGAGTTAAACTCACTCAGTTTTACCCACTTATATTTTATATAAATTGGGTTTTGATTTTGTGTGCTCTGCTTGCCAATGGTTGACTGTTTGCTAATTATATATTTTTATTTGCTGATTTAACTGATGAAATTAAACCGTCGTTTGATTTCAGTGAAATACCAAATCGTTATTCTAACGATTGGTTCCAATAAAGGTTAACTTACCTTGTTGATCACGTTTATAAAATAAACGTGTTTAATTGGTTGAATTGTTTGAATTGCTTGTGAATTGGTTGATGTTAAATGTGCGTTATTTATTATTATCAGTTAAATGAAGTTGAACGATCTATTTGGAGATAACCATTTGTATACAGGGAAGAACAGGTTGGAGGGATCCAACCGGATTCCTCAAATATATTATTTATTTTCATATTATCATATGAACTATCATGTTTGGGTAATTGATTTTAGTATTGATCATTGATTGGAAATTCAACCTGTGTTTGGTTTTAACCAATAGGCAGTATTGGTTGAGTAATCGGCAGTAAATGGCCTAAAAGTAGATTGTTTTATTTATATCGATTTACCGTCAGGTGAACTGATAGAATTGAAGTTAAAAAATTTATTATATATTTGGAAATAGATTCTGAAATATATATTATTTTGAATAAAAGTTTATAAAAAGGGAAATAAATAAATATTTTATTTATTTAAGACTTTGATTATTATTAATTGATTTTATAAAGTAATTTCTGATGTTAATCAGATTTATAAATTCATGAATAGAAATTAATCTAACAGGTAAGTTGGGTTATTATTTTGTTAAGAAAAATTTAATGGGATTATTTAAATTAATTATGTTATTAATTAATTTAAAGTGAAAACGAGTAGGAATCGGTTAACGAGATAACCGCGTTGAGTGACTAAGTCAAATGTTTTATTTGAAATTGATTATTAAATTGATTCGAATTAATCGAGTAAAAGAATTTAGTGAATATTATTTTAATAAGATCTTTAAAATGGGAATTAATATTTATTTTAGTAAATAAAGGAGTTAACTACGGTAGTAGTTAACTGTCAAGGTAAATTATTATTTTAATTGGTAATAATTTAGGGAACTACTTTTTAATTGAAATTCATTTAAAAAGTACTCGAAATGGGAAATGAAATCCGATGGAAAGGTGAAAGGAGTTTGTGGACAGGTTTTGCTTAAACCTGAGTTTTTTTATAACAAATTATAAAAGGAAATTTTAAGCGACTATTATAGCTTAAATTAAATATTACTTAATTGAATTAAGTAAAAAGGAAAATTTAGATAAAAGGGTTTTATAATAAACCAGTCTTATATAAATGGGGTTTCTGGATTACAACTTGTATCCATCTTGAGATATGAACGTTGTTGATCAAGGTCTAAGAGGTAATTAAAATACCTCAACTTGAATGACTTCAAGATTATCTGAAGATGTTATGAGTTATAGCGGTAAAAATGATAGTAAAAGTTTATTATTTCATTTGAGAAATAATAATACGAATGTTTAGTGGGAAAGTTGGAAAATATCTATATAACGATGAATCCAAAGAAAAAGGGAAGTAAAAGGGGTTGCGTGAAAACATAATGATATGTTCGAGTTATAAAGGGAAATGTAAAAGACGAGTTTTATGCTCTAAGAATAAACATTGGATTTTGTTTTCAAGTAATGAATAAAAGATATCTCGTAATGTTGTTTTACAAGTAATAAATTGAATCGATTTCCCAATATGAGATAACAATGTGGCAAATGGTTTGAAAGTGGAAACAGGAAACTGGATATATAAAAGGGATTTTGTTTAAAGTAAAATCTTATGTTAAATAAGTAGCGAAACTATGTTCATAATAGCGAAGTGTTTGAAAGTTTTAAATTTACATTTATTTAAATTAAAAAGGCCAAGTGGTGCTGAATACTGAACCAGTGAACTTATTGGATTGTCATGATTGAAACACTGTTATTTTGATAGTTAAATCACCGACTATCAAACCTGACCCATATGATTGTTGGTAAGGAAAAAACCGGGATCGAACTTAGGTTCGAAAACCATTCCGACCAACAAATACGTGAAGATATCAAAAGACGATCGAGATGGAGCATTGAAGATCGTGGATCTTCATAAGCGGAAGGATTACTTATAATCTCTGGCTTAGCGGCCCGAGATAAACTGTGATTCTGTCGTGGTTGTAATCTACGGATTGCGAGGACTTCTCGCTACTAATCCATGGGGCGATTCCTATATTGGATGCAGTAGGAGAGTACCTTCGGTTCATCCTGTTCCTGGATGACTTGTATGGACGAATGTCTGACAGAGTATTTCCTAATAACCACGTACGTTGATTTTTACAAACATACCGAGTTGGTGGCGAAGAAGGCGCGCTTCTTTTAAACCCAGTATATGTTTGTGGAAGTCAATTAGTGATTTGATGGATCTGATGATGTGGCATTCAAAGTAAATGATGCTTAGATGTTCTAAAGGAAAATTCTAAACCTCAAGCCTCGTCAACTGGGAAATGAAAAAAATCGGGTAGACAACATGGCTATGTGGGTCGCTCCCATTAGGGTGTATAATCACCTATCTAGAGAAATTCCTATTGCTTCTTTAATCTATTTCGATGCTGTCCCTTTTCGGGAAACGGTGGTTTGAGCCCAACCGTTGGTGATATACATTCGATACACTCAAGCGAAATGAGTGGTTGGTCATGTGATGGCCGGGTTGCAAGACGTTCTTGTTGAACCCAGTGTATTCGCCTCTAGAGATACACTATCGGCAGGTAGTCCCATACCTTGTCAAGGTCGGAATCCAATCTCCAATAAGCTCCCGCAGTTTTTGATTGTATACTATATATGTGGAGTATGAGATGCAAGCGTTCCACTAGATTTCTATTTACTTGTATTTAGACATTATTATAATATCAGAAAAGATACTGATTTCAAAAATGGTTTGGGTTATCGTAAGGTAAAAACCGACCGTGTTTATGTGTGGATTTGATCTTACGATTACCCTTTCCTTTTGAAAAGATTTTGACTTTAAAATAAAGTTGTGTGATACCATTAATACTGTGCGAGTTTTTCTCACTTTGGTTCACCAGACTAACCAGGTGTTTTGTAAATGCTCGGGTTAGCCCGGGGTGTACAGGTTCAGGTTATCGAATGCTGTGAAGTCCCGAGACGAGCCGGAGGTGTTCAGACGTATGATATTATGTAGCTACTATTCCGTTATATGTTGTATATGGGAACAGGTTATTATAACTGTCACGTTGTGTGATGTACTCTGATATTGTAAGTATATTTTAAAAGCTCTCAGTGAAGATTTCTTTTTGTATTATATTTTGTTCCACTGCGATGTGAGACTCTGATTTTGTGTTGTGTTGGTTCTTCTTCTTCTTCTTCTTCTATTCTAATATTTCTTTCTTTCTTATCTCACCCTCTAAATTCTTTCTAATAACGTCCAGTGTTTTCGGTGTTTGAAAGGTCAGCATGATTTACGGTAAAGGTATTTATGTCGATTTTCGGGGCCGAAAATCTTTGGGTCGTTACAGTGGTATCAGAGCTATTGGTTTAGTAATAACCTTGGCTCTGTGGTGTAACTCGATAGAGATTGGGTTAGTAATACCCTAGATCGAGACTGAGTGTATATATATTTGAGAGCGTATTTGTAAATTTTATTTACAAATGTTTTGTATTGTGTTTGTTGATTGGTTCAATTGTTGAGAAGCGTTGAACTGGCAATCGATACAGTATTATTTTGAAAAGAGGGTAAATGAAATAATTTTACCCAAATTATATTTTTGTATAGAAAGAAAGTAAATTTATCAAATTATTGAGATATTGGTGTGTTTGACTGATTTGGATAGAATTCAAATCGGATTGCAAATTTGAATTGAAAAACTTAACCTGGTTAAGTGAAAATTAAATTGAAATAAATAAATTTGGAATTTGAATAAATAATACTCAAATAGGAATCAATCGGATATTAATCGATTGATGTTCAAATATGTGAAACCAAGATAAAATATTAATATTGAATATAAATTCAATTGATTTGGTTGATTGGTTGAGTATTGATTGTTGATTATGAATTGTTTGTTATTGTGTGATGATTTGTTTGAATGGAATAATCAACAATCTAATGGGACTAAATGAATTTTAAACTAAAGAATAATTTCTGGTATAATTTAACTGGAATAAAAGTGAATATGAATTGGGATTTATGATTTAAACCTGTATTTGATAATGAATTGTTGCTGTATGTTTGATATTAGAATTGGTATAGTTGTACCAGTTGGTTAGTGAGATATTATCCCAGAATTTCATATAGTTATTACTTATAAGTGAACTGAGTTAAGTACAGGTGCCAGATGGCTTGGCAGTTGATATTAGTTGAGTAAATCGCATATACGTTGAGCAGATATGCTCAATAGTCCTTGGAAAAATGTACGCCTACGCGAAAATATAAAATTTTGGAGTTTTGATTTTTGTTTCCGACCGAATGGGTCGTTGTATATATATTATTTGTTCCTGCGATATCGTAGATGTCACTCCGTGCAGGGGAGACTGCTGAATTTTCCCGAGAATTTAATGTGTTAGAAATTTTTTGATATTTTTGAAAATTTGTATTGATGGTTTTGATTTGAAATAAAATGGATTTAGAAATTAATGGATTGTAACGTTCTTTCTTACCTTAGCAATTTCGAGGACGAAATTATTTTAAGGGGGGAAGAATGTAACGTCCCGTATTTTTGGTAGCCAAATATTTTATTTTATTTATTATTTTAATATTATATTTGGAATATTAATGAATTTTAATATTGAATTCGTTTATTTAAAACGAAGTTTAAATGTTATAATTTATATAATTATAAAACGAGCTCGAAATGGCGCGGCAGTTCGTAATATTGAGTTCTGAACTTTAATGGAATGTACAGGATCCGATATAAGTCGGATTTCTGTGAAACAAGAAACGTTGGAACCGTATTGACGATAATTTTCATATGAAAGAGAAAAATTCAGTTTTCATGTTATAGATTGTTAGATATGGCTAAATCAAAATTTGAAATAGTCGCTGTGAAAATCGTTCTTAAAATATAAGCCGTTAAAAAGGGCCATTTTGCAAACGGTCCCCGATTTCAACGAAACCAGTTTCATTGGAACCGTAACGTTAAATTATTGCACGGTGTCGAATGGCGTGGAAAACTGATGTCGTATGTGGCGACGGTAGTCGTAAACGCCCAGTTAATTTCTATAGCACGTAATTAATTTAATAAAGGGTTATTTGGTAATAACTTGAGCAGACGATTGAATTAGGCCATGAAACCAGTCCCGTTGAGTTCATATCGTCGAATAGAGTCAGGATAGGTATATAGTTTGTTATTTTTAGAGACCGGCAAATTTGGTGTTCAAAATGGCATTGCGGTGCGCGTAAAAATAGCCTACCGGGGAAACAGTCTCAGAATGCGATGAAACTGGTGTCGTTGGGTTCATATTGATTAATTATTGTAGGATTTCAAAGTTTCAAGTTGATCAGATTTATTTAGTGATCGTGGAAAATTTAAACGCGTGCTTATTTCTGTTTTTATAAAGGAATTTTTTCAAACGAGGTCGAAATTCGACGAAACCTGTCCCATTAGGTCCGAAATATTTTTTCTATACTAGGATTAGTCTTTCTATCAGAAAACGAAGATCGTCTGTAGTGGTTTTATTGAGTTACTTTGCGGCGAAGTATCGATAATAATAAAATAATATTAAATCAAGTCCATCTCCTTTTAAGTCTTTTTCAAATTATTTGATATGACCTTACAACACATGTCTACCCTATTTCGAAGAAGGTTGGCACGCTATTTTACCATTTTAAAACAAAACGTCATCATATTCCTATCATGTAGAGCATTAGCCAGCCTATCCTATCATAAATCCCTTGCGTTGTCAAATTCCTTTTCCTTGTGTTGTCAAAATTCCTTCAGCTAGACTACCTATATATGAAGGAGCTAAAACCTACCCAGTTCTTTTCTTCATCTTGAAGTAATGATGCGCAGCTATATTAAATTACCAGTTATCCTACCCTTCTTTAAAGGACAATACTTGGAATAGATAATGAGAAATCACGCAGATGCTATACTTTTTTGAAATTAGCAACACCTTTGTAGCAGCACATTAAAATTTTCGTTCCACCCTATGTTATTTTAACCCGCCTAATCTTTCTCCCCTGTTAAGTTTTCGATCGCCAATTTGAAAAGCCTCATGCCTAGCTGCTCCTACATTGTACTGCTTGTACTGCTGTATGAAAGACATTGCTCCTATCCAAGTTTTCGTTCACCTGTATATATACACGTTGAAGTCTCTCTTTATTTGGTTTCTACCCAGTAAAGAAAACCAACTCTACTCTAGAACAATCGAACACTCGCCGCCATTATCTATTTTAATGCAAACTCCTCTTCGATAAGAATAATGCAAGACAAAAAAAACATCTCAACCAAGGAGCTACAGTCTGAAGTGATCAACAAGTGTATAAGTGTATAGAGCGAGGCCGAGGCAGTGGGGGATGCATGTTGTTGCTACAGGGGACGGTGTAGTTTGGGGGGGGTGTAGAGGCTTGTGCTTCATTATAGTTTGGGTTGGTTTTCTATTCATGGGAAAGGATCAACGGTAGGGTAGGAAGGAACTGAAATGATGGAGTGGTGGTGGCTCGAGGCGGAGATGGGTGCAGGACGGGTACACAAAACGGAAGTGTTGAGTATCTGTGACAACAAGGAATTTCGCTCGATCCGAATCAGTCGCTAAACCGATCTAGACCGTTCGAAACACCTGATTGTTTTGAGAACATGACAAAACAGAACGCAGACGGAAGAACATTTCATTGTATATTACGACAATGCATCAGATTACAAGAATATACAGAGTATAAGTGAATAAATATTACACAGAAAATATCAGAGATTACAATACATTACATAGCAGCGGAAAATAATACAATACACAACTGAAGGAGATATACGGATACAAAGCTTTCCGGATATCGTTCCAGCTGTAAACCAGGATCCTGTGAATATAAATCTGCAAAACCAAAACTACTAGCTGCCCGTGTCAAAATAAGGGCACCCAGAGTTTAGGTTAAAACAATAAAATCCAGGTCAGTCATGTGACCGGTGTGAGAACTAAAACAGTTATTAATCTTTATTTTTAAAGTTAGGTAAATCAAGGGACCACGCCATATAACACGGAACGGGTTTCCTCCCAAGAATACCAGTGCATAAAACAAACAACGCAATGCTAAATAAAGAAAAATGAAGTTGTTATAAGACGCAGGTCCTATCACACAATGCAACGCAAGCCGGGGGATAGGGTTTTCCCTTATAACAGCCAAAGAATGCTTGATACGTTTTAAAACAAATCATTTGATACTATTATCAGTGTATAGTGTATAAAACAACATCAAATCATAAGTATCAATCATAGGCGGCATGGGTACCATATATCATGTCGCCATACTAGTTCTACAATTAAAACTGCAAAATCACGTATTTGGAAATTGGATTTCCATCTATGAACCGAGGCAAAAGATAGTCCTCAACCGATTCGAGACGCTCTAGCCCGCCCCTCAGGCAAGTACTCAGTCAAGCCTTTGGATCGTCAGGGCCGGTCCACCGATGTGGATTAAAATGCCTGAACATGCCTTTCCCCGCCCTTTGGGGCGTAAATGAGCCAACGAATGGCTCCATCGGACCTGGATCGTCCGATCTAACCGAGGCGCCTCGCAACAGCAACAACCACACAGGTGAAAAGTATATAAATGTCAGGGCTGGTAGGTCACTGACACCACCCTAGCTAGAAAGAAACGCATGCCCTCCCTGAGGTCCTTCTCCCATTTTTGGTTCACAACCGGGGTGTGAGGCTCGCGAATCAACGTTACACAAAGCTATGCCACACAGGCCTTGCTTTGATCATCATCCACAAGACTTTGCTTTTCAATAGAAGCCTTGATCAATTGCCACTTAGGCATGCCACACAGGCAATTCACTCCATGCGATCAATATCCATCAATATATAACCCCTGAGCTCGTACGTCTCAGAGAAGGGCGTTAAGCAAGAGAATAAATTATCCGCCGCCAAACAGATATATATTTAATAGAAATCAATCACACAGACTAAAATCCAATGTCAGACACACAGTCCATTTACGAGTCCGTTCTGGGTCTGAACGAAACCGGAGGCAACTAGTACCCTGCATATCCATCGATCTCCAAGTACGTTTGGACGATCACCAACTGTTTCCATCTTCTTGGGTGTACATCCCAATCAAGATCATCAGTAATCACCCAAACGACGTGAAGACATCCGGTCTTCGACCACCGTCTTCATCTTCGACTTATCATCGTATCAGTTATTCAGAATGGGATAAACCCGGTCTTTCCGAATAACTCGCGTATATTTTAAATAAGTGTTACACAAACATAACATTCGCCTCATTCCAATTCATCAGTCACTAACCATAAATTAATCAAGAGAATAATTCCCCAAATATTAACCCCGAAGGCCGAAACCAACATCAGACCAATATCCCGAAAACCATTCTACTTAGCTAACCGACAGTTAGTTTCTAAATTTCACATTCACAGGGAAAGGTTCCCATTAATTTTATCAAAGATAAATTCCTTGAATTTATTCTTTAATCTATTTTGAATATCAATTCAAACTAGTCGGGATTAACGAACCTTACCGAAGTAATCATTTATTTCAATTTTCCAATCCCAACCTATTCATCCCATGAAGTAAAACTGGTAATACTTCATATCTAACACCACGGTGTTATCGGTAAATTCAATTACCATTTCACGTTCAAATCTAATAAAAGATTTGACTATCGCCTGGAGCAAAACTGGTGATACTCCATTCTCGATCATTTCAATCTAATTAAAGATTCATTAAAACTCCACTTAGTTTTAATCTATGACTGGGTTAAAGAATCAGTGTCATTTTAAAACACGGTTCACGATAAACCCAAAATCACATTCATTAATTATCGGGTTAAAGAACAAGTGTTATTTAAAACGCTGTTCACGATAAACCCAAAAATCAATATCAATTCAATTAAATATTAATTAATTGGTACACTTCCTTAAATCTAAATAAAAAGATTTAATCTTTTCTCAACTGGGTTCAAGAACAATGTTAATGAAGACACCATTCACGACAAACCCAAATCACATTTGATATTAAATACAAGGCTCTGAATAGAAAATATCCCGGGTTATATTCAATATCAAATTCTACAACCAACAAATATCGTATTGGAAATAACGATATATATATCTATATCTTTCAAATTTCCATAACATCTGTATAATCACGAAATCCAATCATCGAAATATTCCGAAGACAATTTCGATTCAAATCCATTCTAATTCAATTATTGGAAATTTTGGTTATTTTCAAAACCATTTTCAAATCCAATTTATTTATTTAAAAATAAATAGAATTTTAATTCTAGTTCAAAACTAGTTCATTTCGATAAAAATCTATTTTTATCTTTTCAAATATGGAGTTTTTCATCCCAATTCTTTCTAAATCATTTCTTATGATTTTACACAAATTATTACCATTTTTAATAATTTTATCAAGGCCCGTACAGTCGATTTCCATCAACGGCCATCGAACTGCACTCATAGCGACCTTTTTCAAATTTTATTTGGACATAATTCCAAATCCAACCGTTAGATTTCAAATTTCTAATATTCGTTAGAAAGCTCTTTTCGATACAAACCCAACGGTTCTGGTTTTAGGAGAATCCGACGGTCGGATCTCCCATAATATTCGTTCGAAGTTAATGGTCGAAATTCGCGAACTACCGCGGCGTGGCGCGGTCTATTCAGGCCATTATATTATATATATAATATATATAATATATATTTCGTCGATTTCTATTTAAAATGAAATTTATAAATCGTTTTAAATTCGTTTTCAAAACGGTTTCAACTTCATATTCAATTTCAAATCAAAATTGAATATTCCAATATAAATTCGTTTTAAATTCATTTCAAATTGATTTCAATTTAAATAGATTTCTAATTCAATTTCAGTTCGTTTTCAATTCAATTCAATTTCAATTCGAATTCATTTCTATTCAGTTTAATTCGAATTCATTTCTTTTCAGTTTAATTCGAATTCATTTCTTTTCAGTTTCAATTCGAATTTCAATTCTTTTCAAAATATCAGATTTTAAAATCACTTTCGATATTCGTTATAAAATGAGTAAGATCGATATAAATATCGTTCACGTCAAAATGGCGTCAATCTAATCAACACGGCTTCATATATTTCTATTTTCAAATATTCTATTTCAAATATTTCCTTTCAAATATTTCTATTCAAATATTTCCTTTTTTTCAAATATTTCTATTCAAATATTTCTTTTTCAAATATTTCTATTCAAAACTGGAATGAAGCCCAATCAATTACCATATAATGTTAATTATATGGATTTTCTACAACACATGTATACAATAACAACGATGAACAATTAACCATCATCCAAAGTGCATTCTACACTGTATAAGCATCAAATATAAATATTCAACGCTTATAACAGTCTGTCAATCAATCGATCGACATACAACTAATTATTGGGATTAGTGTATGTCATATATCATCCCAATACCCGTGTGGGGTTTCAAACAATCAAACACAGATTTTATTTGTGCAGTTGGGCGATGTGTAAAATTTATCGTCCCAATCAATATCAGGCAAATGTGTGTATATAAACAAATCGTTCGATTTGTTTATATTAATTTATTTCATTTCATATACACGTTAAAAATTCTATTTTTAACTATAAAATATTTTCCACTATAAAATATTTTATTTCATTTCACAACACATCACACAATCAACTACACATCAAAATCAAACAAACAAGCATACAAGCCGTCCATGGTCTGTGGACGACGGGTGTCAGGTGCTACTAAACACCGTCTGCATCCTAGTATATATTTCAACTAGAAAATTAAATTAAAGAGTGAGAAATTCTCACAAAATTGCTAATCCAATGCCACGACTCTTCTTAGGTAGAAATATTTGCCGTTCTCGCCTTTTGTCACTTTCATTGCCCGTATTCTCTATATATGTAAAAAATCGCATTTTTACTTCGCTATTCAACATATAAAAATCGAATTTTTACTATGCTATTTGATATATAAAAATCGAATTTTTACTATGCTATTCAATATATAAAAATCGAATTTTTACTATGCTATTCAATATATAAAAATCGAATTTTTACTATGCTATTCTATATATAAAAATCGAATTTTTACTATGCTATTCTATATATAAAAATCGAATTTTTACTATGCTATTCTATATATAAAAATTGAATTTTTACTATGCTATTCAATATATAAAAATCGAATTTTTACTATGCTATTCAATATATAAAAATCGAATTTTTACTATGCTATTCAATATATAAAAATCGAATTTTTACTTTGCTATTCAATATATAAAAATCGAATTTTTACTTTAAACTAAAATCACTTTCCATCATTCATGTATAGAAAAATCCTGTTTCTAGATTAATACCTATCAAACCTTTTCCACTAAAGACTAAGCTTTTCTATTTTGAAAAATCATAACCTTTTCCAAATAAATAAATAAAAGAAAAGAAAAAAAAATCAAATCTTTATTTAAATGAAAAATCAAATCTTCATTTAAATGAAAAATCCAATCTTTATTTAATTGAAAATACATCTTTCTACTTTAATTTCATATGAAAGACGAAACCACATTTTTCATATGTTATGCATTTATTAAAAACTGAACATAAATTAAAATAAATAAATAAAAACAAACTTACAGTAAAATTGAGGGGGGAGAAGCCACGGCAGTGCTCAAGAGGAGAAGGGGGCGCGGTCTCAGGCGATGGGCGTCGGAATGGGCTTCGAGGGGGGGGGGTTCATCGCGGTTCTCGATTTCAGGAGGAAGGGGGATATCGCGGCGTCGCAGCAGATGGAGGGGGGCGTGAGGCGTCGGCGGTGGCTCGACGGCCCCCAGGCGGCGGCGCGATTTGTTTCTCCCTTTTTTTTTCTGATCGATTTCTGATTTAATCGGGGGTGGGGGGGGGGGGGGGCAGAAGGGTTTAAAGGGAGAGTGGTAGTTTTATATTTATTTATTTGTTTATTTAATCCCAAAAAGTTGACTTTTTATTCGACCTCTAAACGAGGCCCACCGCTTGTCGTCCATAGCGTTTCACCCCTATTCCGAACACAATGAGATATGTGTCATAGGCTGATTCGATCGTTTCGATCAGTTTCCGTTTAAATCAACATATAACTCTATAAATTGAATTTGAACGCGTATTTCAATTTACTGGGGTCACATACTAACTTGAAAAATTCCAGAAAAATATTTTCTAGCTGCGTATTGACGATACGGTCCTAACAAAACTAGTTTCGTCGAATTCTGAGACCGTTGGAAAAATGACCATTTTCCAGTCGATTAAAATCAACTGAAACTGGTCAAACACGTTTTCCTTTGCCACGCTCACATATTGATTCGAAAAATAATGAAAATTGGAATCTATCAATAACTTTACATCCTGGATCCAACAAAAGTGGTTTCGTCGAAATCCGAGGTCGTTTGCAAAATTTCCATTTTTAAGGGCCTGAATTCCATAGCGACTATTCAGAATTTTCAACTGGACATATCTTTTGATTCCCGCTATGAAATTTCAATTTTTCGGATTCATTGGAAAGATATTCTCAAATAGATCCTAATTTTTTTGGTTTCGCTAAAATCCGGATTGTTTTGCACCCGGTACAATCATTTGAAGTTTGAAATCGAATTATCGAACTACCGCGCCATTTTCAATTTTATTTATAATTATATATAATTATTCATATTCTAACAACGACGTATATAATATATACGTTCGAATTCTATTCAAAATAAATTTCTCGTCGATATTATTTAAAATAATTCATTTTAAATAATCAAAATTCGATAAAATTGCCAAAATAAAAATTTTAAACTGGCCCAGATTTCCGGGTTGTTACAATCTCCCCCACTTAAAACTTTTCGTCCCCGAAAAAGAACAAAGTCGAAAGTGGTTTGATTAATCAACTCTACGTTCGATCTGGCTTCCATTCTCCAACTTTTCAGTTTCTGAGAATTTTCAAATTCTTCAAAAATTTGGCTAACACCCGGAATTTTCGAAAAATTTCACCATAACCTCCCCTGCACCGGGAGCCACGGGAAAATCCCGAAATTGCCATACAGGCCTTCTGATCTCAAAAAGAAAAAGAAAAAGCCAAGCGGCTAGCCAAGGCTCATAAAATCATCATCACCCAAACAAAACAGTAAATTATATTAAACATGTACCTATTTGTCGGGCAAACAAATTTTATTCTCTGCTCTAGCCTCCTTGCTATGACCTGTTCAATGTAAGTACATGTATATGCAAGCAAATGTGACAAATTTAATTACAATTCACTATTTGGTTCTATTAGGCGTAATGGTTCAAAATTATCACCCAATAAACAAACAACACAAACATCAATCGATTAGTTGATTAGCATTTCAAACACATAGTTTTGCCATATAGTTAAAAATCACATTTTTGATGCCAAATCACAACAATACATCCTATATAGCTTTGGTTCTCACACCAGCCAATAGGAAATATATAGAAATCTCACTTTCGAAACTCGAAAATAAATACTGGCGACGGTGCCCCATCACCAGAATTTTCCCTGGCCAACTAGAGTATGATTATATAACTATCCAGTATATTAAAACTTCGAATACACGTTTGCAAGACATATATGCAAAATCTTTATATATCGGATTGTCCAAATCAATATAAATAAATAATCAAATACGAATAAGTGATTTAAATTTTCAAAACAAAAAATTGTTTTCATTTTTAAAAATATACTCTTCACACTCGTTCTAGGATACTACTGATCCTATCTCTAACGAGTCATTCTAATTGGATATTACTAATCCAATATCTGATGAATTCTTTCGTATGGTTCTAAGGTGTCCTGTTCTCTGAGCTTGGTAAACCAAAGTTCTGATACCAACTGTGACAATAAGGAATTTCGCTCGATCCGAATCAGTCGCTAAACCGATCTAGACCGTTCGAAACACCTGATTGTTTTGAGAACACGACAAAACAGAACGCAGACGGAAGAACATTTCATTGTATATTACGACAATGCATCAGATTACAAGAATATACAGAGTATAAGTGAATAAATATTACACAGAAAATATCAGAGATTACAATACATTACATAGCAGCGGAAAATAATACAATACACAACTGAAGGAGATATACGGATACAAAGCTTTCCGGATATCGTTCCAGCTGTAAACCAGGATCCTGTGAATATAAATCTGCAAAACCAAAACTACTAGCTGCCCGTGTCAAAATAAGGGCACCCAGAGTTTAGCTTAAAACAATAAACTCCAGGTCAGTCATGTGACTGGTGTGAGAACTAAAACAGTTATTAATCTTTATTTTTAAAGTTAGGTAAATTAAGGGACCACGCCGTATAACACGGAACGGGTTTCCTCCTAAAAATACCAGTGCATAAAACAAACAGCGCAATGCTAAATAAAGAAAAATGATGATGTTATAAGACCCAGGTCCTATCACACAATGCAACGCAAGCCGGGGGATAGGGTTTTCCCTTATAACAGCCAAAGAATGCTTGATACGTTTTAAAACAAATCATTTGATACTATTATCAGTGTATAGTGTATAAAACAACTTCAAATCATAAGTATCAATCATAGGCGGCATGGGTACCATATATCATGTCGCCATACTAGTTCTACAATTAAAACCGCAAAATCAAGTATTTGGAAATTGCATTTCCCTCTACGAACCGAGGCAAAAGATAGTCCTCAACCGATTCGAGACGCTCTAGCCCGCCCCTCAGGCAAGTACTCAGTCAAACCTTTGGATCGTCAGGGCCGGTCCACCGATGTGGATTAAAATGCCTGAACATGTGTTTCCCCGCCCTTTGGGGGCGTAAATGAGCCAACGAATGGCTCCATCGGACCCGGATCGTCCGATCTAACCGAGGCGCCTCGCAACAGCAACAACCACACAGGTGAAAAGTATATAAATGTCAGGGCTAGTAGGTCACTGACACCACCCTAGCTAGAAAGAAACGCATGCCCTCCCTGAGGTCCTTCTCCTGTTTTTGGTTCACAACCGGGGTGTGAGGCTCACGAATCAACGTTACACAAAGCTATGCCACACAGGCCTTGCTTTGATCATCATCCACAAGACTTTGCTTTTCAACAGAAGCCTTGATCAATTGCCACTTAGGCATGCCACACAGGCAATTCACTCCATGCGATCAATATCCTTCAATATATAACCCCTGAGCTCGTACGTCTCAGAGAAGGGCGTTAAGCAAGAGAATAAATTCTCTGCCGCCAAACAGATATATATCTAATAGAAATCAATCACACAGACTAAAATCCAATGTCAGACACACAGTCCATTTACGAGTCCGTTCTGGGTCTGAACGAAACCGGAGGCACCTAGTACCCCGCATATCCATCGATCTCCAAGTACGTCTGGACGATCACCAACTGTTTCCATCTTCTTGGGTGTACATCCCAATCAAGATCATCAGTAATCACCCAAACGACGTGAAGACCTCCAGTCTTCGACCATCGTCTTCATCTTCGACTTATCGTCGTATCAGTTATTCAGAATGGTATAAACCCGGTCTTTCCGAATAACTCGCGTATATTTTAAATAAGTGTTACACAAACACAACATTCGCCTCATTCCAATTCATCAGTCACTAACCGTAAATTAATCAAGAGAATAATTCCCCAAATATTAACCCCGAAGGCCGAAACCAACATCAGATCAATATCCAGAAAACATTCTGCTTAGCTAACCGACAGATAGTTTCTAAATTTCACATTCATAGGGAAAGGTTCCCATTAATTTTATCAAATATAAATTCCTTGAATTTATTCTTTAATCTATTTTGAATATCAATTCAAACTAGTCGGGATTAACGAACCTTACCGAAGTAATCATTTATTTCAATTTTCCAATCCCAACCTATTCATCCCATGAAGTAAAACTGGTACTACTTCATATATAACACCACGGTGTTATCGGTAAATTCAATTACCATTTCACGTTCAAATCTAATTAAAGATTTGACTATCGCCTGGAGCAAAACTGGTGATACTTCATTCTCGATCATTTCAATCTAATTAAAGATTCATTAAAACTCCACTTAGTTTTAACCGGTGACTGGGTTAAAGAATCAGTGTCATTTTAAAACACGGTTCACGATAAACCCAAAATCACATTCATTAATTATCGGGTTAATGAACAAGTGTTATTTAAAACACTGTTCACGATAAACCCAAAAATCAATATCAATTCAATTAAATATTATTTAATTGGTACACTTCCTTAAATCTAAATAAAAAGATTTAATCTTTTCTCAACTGGGTTCAAGAACAGTGTTAATGAAGACACCATTCACGACAAACCCAAATCATATTTGATATTAAATACAAGGCTCTGAATAGAAAATATCCCGGGTTATATTCAATATCAAATTCTACGACCAACAAATATCGTATTGGAAATAACGATATATATATCTATATCTTTCAAATTTCCATAACATCTGTATAATCACGAAATCCAATCATCGAAATATTCCGAAGACAATTTCGATTCAAATCCATTCTAATTTAATTATTGGAAATTTTGGTTATTTTCAAAACCATTTTCAAATCCAATTTATTTATTTAAAAACAAATAGAATTTTAATTCTAGTTCAAAACTAGTTCATTTCGATAAAAATCTATTTTTATCTTTTCAAATATGGGATTTTTTCATCCCAATTCTTTCTAAATCATTTCTTATGATTTTACATAAATTATTACTATTTTTAATAATTTTATCAAGGCCCGTAGAGTCGACTTCCATCAACGGCCATCGAACTGCACTCATAGCGGCCTTTTTCAAATTTGATTTGGACATAATTCCAAATCCAACCGTTAGATTTCAAATTTCTAATATTCGTTAGAAAGCTCTTTTCGATACGAACCCAACGGTTCCGGTTTTAGGAGAATCTGACGGTCGGATCTCCCGTAATATTCGTTCGAAGTTAATGGTCGAAATTCGCGAACTACCGCGGCGCGGCGCGTTCTATTCAGGCCATTATATTATATATATAATATATATTTCATCGATTTCTATTTAAAACAAAATTTATAAATCGTTTTAAATTCGTTTTCAAAACGGTTTCAACTTCATATTCAATTTCAAATCAAAATTGAATATTCCAATATAAATTCGTTGTAAATTCATTTCAAATTGATTTCAATTCAAATTGATTTCTAATTCAATTTCAGTTCGTTTTAAATTCAATTCAATTTCAGTTCGAATTCATTTCTGTTCAGTTTAATTCGAATTCATTTCTTTTTAGTTTAATTCGAATTCATTTCTTTTCAGTTTCAATTCGAATTTCAATTCTTTTCAAAATATCAGATTTTGAAATCACTTTTTATATTCATTATAAAATGAATAAGATTGATATAAATATCGTTCACGTCAAAATGGTGTCAATCTAATCAACACGGCTTCATATATTTCTATTTTCAAATATTCTATTTCAAATATTTCCTTTTCAAATATTTCTATTCAAATATTTCTTTTTTTTCAAATATTTCTATTCAAATATTTCTTTTTCAAATATTTCTATTCAAAACTGGAATGAAGCCCAATCAATTACCATATAATGTTAATTATATGGATTTTCTACAACACATGTATACAATAACAACGATGAACAATCAACCATCATCCAAAGTGCATTCTACACTGTATAAGCATCAAATATAAATATTCAACGCTTATAACAGTCTGTCAATCAATCGATCGACATACAACTAATTATTGGGATTAGTGTATGTCATATATCATCCCAATACCCGTGTGGGGTTTCAAATAATCAAACACAGATTTTATTTGTGCAGTTGGGCTATGTGTAAAATTTATCGTCCCAATCAATATCAGGCAAATGTGTGTATATAAACAAATCGTTCGATTTGTTTATATTAATTTATTTCATTTCATATACACGTTAAAAATTCTATTTTTAACTATAAAATATTTTCCACTATAAAATATTTTATTTCATTTCACAACACATCACACAATCAACTACACATCAAAATCAAACAAACAAGCATACAAGCCGTCCATGGTCTGTGGACGACGGGTGTCAGGTGCTACTAAACACCGTCTGCATCCTAGTATATATTTCAACTAGAAAATTAAATTAAAGAGTGAGAAACTCTCACAGAATTGCTAATCCAATGCCATGACTCTTCTTAGGTAGAAATCTTTGCCGTTCTCGCCTTTTGTCACTTTCTTTGCCCGTATTCTCTACATATGTAAAAAATCGCATTTTTACTTCGCTATTCAATATATAAAAATCGAATTTTTACTATGCTATTCAATATATAAAAATCGAATTTTTACTATGCTATTCAATATATAAAAATCGAATTTTTACTATGCTATTCTATATATAAAAATCGAATTTTTACTATGCTATTCTATACATAAAAATCGAATTTTTACTATGCTATTCAATATATAAAAATTGAATTTTTACTATGCTATTCAATATATAAATATCGAATTTTTACTATGCTATTCAATATATAAAAATCGAATTTTTACTTTGCTATTCAATATATAAAAATCGAATTTTTACTTTAAACTAAAATCACTTTCCATCATTCATGTATAGAAAAATCCTGTTTCTAGATTAATACCTATCAAACCTTTTCCACTAAAGACTAAGCTTTTCTATTTTGAAAAATCATAACCTTTTCCAAATAAATAAATAAAAGAAAAGAAAAAAATCAAATCTTTATTTAAATGAAAAATCAAATCTTCATTTAAATGAAAAATCCAATCTTTATTTAAATGAAAATACATCTTTCTACTTTAATTTCATATGAAAGACGAAACCACATTTTTCATATGTTATGCATTTATTAAAAACTGAACATAAATTAAAATAAATAAATAAAAAACAAACTTACAGTAAAATTGAGGGGGGAGAAGCCACGGTAGTGCTCAGGAGGAGAAGGGGGCGCGGTCTCAGGCGATGGGCGTCGGAATGGGCTTCGAGGGGGGGGGGGTTCATCGCGGTTCTCGATTTCAGGAGGAAGGGGGATATCGCGGCGTCGCAGCAGATGGGGGGGGGGGGGGGGTGTGAGGCATCGGCGGTGGCTCGAGGGCCCCCAGGCGGCGGCGCGATTTATTTCTCCCTTTTTTTTTCTGATCGATTTCTGATTTAATCGGGGGGGCCAGAAGGGTTTAAAGGGAGAGTGGTAGTTTTATATTTTTTTATTTACTTATTTATTTAATGCCAAATAGTTGAGTTTTTATTCGACCTCTAAACGAGGCCCACCGCCTGTCATCCATAGCGTTTCACCCCTATTCCGAACACAATGGGATATGTGTCGTAGGCTGATTCGATCATTTCGATCAGTTTCCGTTAAAATCAACATATAACTCTATAAATTGAATTTGAACGCGTATTTTAATTTATTGGGGTCACATACTAACTTGAAAAATTCCAAAAAAATATTTTCTAGCTTTGTATTGACGATACGGTCCTAACAAAACTAGTTTCGTCGAATTCTGAGACCGTTGGAAAAATGGCCATTTCCAGTCGATTAAAATCAACTGAAACTGGTCAAACATGTTTTCCTTTGCCTCACTCACATATTGATTCGAAAAATTATGAAAATTGGAATCTAGCAATAACTTTACATCCCGGATCCAACAAAAGTGGTTCGTCGAAATTCGAGGTCGTTTGCAAAATTTCCATTTTTAAGGGCCTGAATTCCATAGCGACTATTCAGAATTTTCAACTGGACATATCTTTTGATTCTCGCTATGAAATTTCAATTTTTCGGATTCGTTGGAAAGATATTCTCAAATAGATCCTAATGTTTTTGGTTTCGCTAAAATCCGGATTGTTTTGCACCCGGTACATTCATTTGAAGTTTGAAATCGAATTATCGAACTACCACGCCATTTTCAATTCTATTTATAATTATATATAATTATTTATATTCTAACGACGACGTATATAATATATACGTTCGAATTCTATTCAAAATAAATTTCTCGTCGATATTATTTAAAATAATTCATTTTAAATAATCAAAATTCGCTAAAATTGCCAAAATAAAATTTTTAAACTGGCCCAGATTTCCGGGTTGTTACAGTATCAGTAATGAAGTAGAAGAACAAGGGCAGAACTTAGAGGAGAACCAAACTGTAAAAGAAAAACAAGTAGATGGATTTTCAAAATTTTGTGAAGGCAAGTACGAACCGGTTCTAAACGAAGAGCTGGGAAAGGAGATTACGAAGAAACAGAAGTAGTTCGGCCTGTGTATAGGTACAAGTTGAAGTAAAACATTTTATACTAAGGGTAATTACCGTTTGAAGACCGAAATTTAAAGAGTTAAAGTAATTATTTTAAACGTGGGTAGGTACTGTGACAAACGACTATCAGGGAACGATATTTTAATGTTGAGCCGTTTTTAGTTTTTACTGTAAATAGTTCATTTAAAATGTAATTAAGGTTATAACAGGTGACTTAGTTTATTTAAATACGGATTAAGGAACTAATAACTTGTTAACTTGATTGGATAACTAAATTAGGTCGGACCTGTTTATGTATGATACGAAATTAGCGTCTTAAGTTTAAATAAATTTAGATTAAGGAATGGATAATTATACTAATCAAATCAAGTTACTAAAATGATTATTGTTTTTGTGTTATCAGAATCCGACCAAGCGAGTGCAATGAGATCATGGTAGCGAGCACTACATGTTGGATCAATCTAAGCCGATTTGGAACCAACCAGATTTTTCAGTTAAATTAAACTACTGTTTAATTTAACTGAAATCAAATTGTCTCAACGACAAATCAACTCAAGGTGAGTTAAACTCACTCAGTTTTACCCATTTATATTTTATATAAAATGGGTTTTGATTTTGTGTGCTCTGCTTGCCGGTGGTTGACTGTTTGCTAATTATATCTTTATTTGCCGATTTAACTGATGAAATTAAACCGTCATTTAATTTCAGTGAAATACCAAATCATTATTCAAACGATTGGTTCCAATAAAGGTAACTTACCTTGTTGGTCACGTTTATAAAATAAACATGTTTAATTGGTTGAATTATTTGAATTGCTTGTAAATTGGTTGATGTTAAATGTGCGTTATTTATTATTATCAGTTAAATGAAGTTGACCGATCTGTTTGGAGATAATCATTTGTATATAGGGAAGAACAGGTTGGAGGGATCCAACCGGATTCCTCAAATATATTATTTATTTTCATATTAGCATATGAACAATCATGTTTGGGTAATTGATTTGAGTATTGATCATTGATTGGAAATTCAACCTGTGTTTGGTTTTAACCAGTGGGCAGTATTGGTTGAGTAATCGGTCGTAAATGGCCTAAAAGTAAATTGTTTTATTTATATCGATTTACCGTCTGGTGAACTGATAGAATTGAAGTTAAAAATTTTTATTTTATAACTGGAAATAGATTATGAAATATATATTATTTTGAATAAAAGTTTTTAAAAAGGGAAACAAATAAATATTTTATTTATTTAAGACTTTGATTATTATTAATTGATTTTATAAAGTAATTTCTGATGCTAATCAGATTTATAAATTCGTGAATAGAAATTAATCTAACAGGTAAGTTGAGTTATTATTTTGTTAAGAAAAATTTAATAGGATTATTTAAATTAATTATGTTATTAATTAATTTAAAGTGAAAACGAGTAGGAATCGGTTAACGAGATAACCGCGTTGAGTGACTAAGTCAAATGTTTTATTTGAAATTGATTATTAAATTGATTCGAATTAATCGAGTAAAAGAATTTAGTGAATATTATTTTAATAAGATCTTTAAAATGGGAATTAACATTTATTTTTGTAAATAAAGGATTTAACTACGGTAGTAGTTAATTGTCAAGGTAAATTATTATTTTAATTGGTAATAATTTAGGGAAATACTTTTTAATTGAAATTCATTTAAAACGTACTCGAAATGGGAAATGAAATCTGATGGAAAGGTGAAAGGAGTTTGTGGACAGGTTTTGCTTAAACCTGATTTTTTTATAACAAAGTTATAAAAGGAAATTTTAAGCGACTATTATAGCTTAAATTAAATATTACTTAATTAATTGAATTAAGTAAAAAGGAAAATTTAAATAAAAGGGTTTTATAATAAACCATTGTTATATAAACGGGTTTTTTGGATTGCAACTTGTATCCATCTTGAGATATGAACGTTGTTGATCAAGGTCTGAGAGGTAATTAAAATACCCCAACTTGAACGACTTCAAGATTATCTGAAGATGTTATGAGTTGTAATGGTAAAAATGATAGTAAAAGTTTATTATTTCATTTGATAAATAATAATACGAATGTTTAGTGGGAAAGTTGGAAAATATCTATATAACGATGAATCCAAAGAAAAAGGTAAGCAAAAGGGGTTGCGTGAAAACATAATGATATGTTCGAGTTAGAAAGGGAAATGTAAACGATGAGTTTTATGCTCTAAGAATAAACATTGGATTTTGTTTTCAAGTAATGAATAAAAGATATCTCGTAATGTTGTTTTACAAGTAATAAATTGAATCGAATTCCCAATATGAGATAACAATGTGGCAAATGGTTTGAAAGTGGAAACAGGAAACTGGATATATAAAAGGGATTTTGTTTAAAGTAAAATCTTATGTTAAATAAGTAGCGAAACTATGTTCATAATAGCGAAGTGTTTGAAAGTTTTAATTTTACATTTATTTAAATTAAAATGGCCAAGTGGTGCTGAATACTGAACCAGTGAACTTATTGGATTGTCATGATTGAAACACTGTTATTTTGATAGTTAAATCACTGACTATCAAACCCGACCCATACGATTGTTGGTAAGGAAAAAACCGGGATCGAACTTAGGTTCGAAAACCATTCCTACCAAAAATTCGTGAAGATATGGAAAGACGGTCGAGATGGAGCGTTGAAGACCGTGGATCTTCATAAGCTGAAGGATTACTTATAATCTCTGGCTTAGCGGCCCAAGATAAACTGTGATTCTGTCGTGGTTGTAATTTACGGATTGCGAGGACTTCTCGCTACTGATCCATGAGGTGATTCCTATATTGGATGCAGTAGGAGAGTACCTTCGGTTCATCCTGTTCCTGGATGATTTGTATGGACGAATGTCTGACAGAGTATTTCCTCAAAACCACGTACGTTGATTTTTACAAACATACCGAGTTGGTGGCGAAGAAGGCGCGCTTCTTTTAAACCCCGTATATGTTTGTGGAAGTCAATTAGTGATTTGATGGATCTGATGATGTGGCATTCAAAGTAAATGATGGCTAGATGTTCTGAAGGAAAATTCTAAACCTCAAGCCTCATCAACCGGGAAATAACAAAAATCGGGCAGGCAGATGGCTATGTGGGTCGCTCCCATTAGGGTGTATAATCACCTATCTAGAGAAATTCCTATTGCTTCTTTAATCTATTTCGATGTTGTCCCTTTTCAGGAAACGGTGGTTTGAGCCCAACTGTAATAACCCGGAAAATCTGAGCCAGTTTAAAATTTTTGTTTTGGCAACTTCGACGAATTTTGAAGATTTAAAATGGATTATTTTAAATAATATCGACAAGAAATTTATTTTGAATAGAAATAGAACGTATATATTATATACGTCGTCGTTAGAATATAAATAATTATATATAATTATAAATAGAATTGAAAATGGCGGGGTAGTTCGATAATTTGATTTCAAACTTCAATTGAATGTACCGGGTGAAAAATAAACCGGATTTTAGTGAAACCAAAAATATTAGAATCTAATTGTGAATATATTTCCAACGAATCCGAAAAATCGAAATTTCATAGCGGGAATCAAAAGATATGTCCAGTTGAAAATTCTGAATAGTCGCTATGGAATTCAGGCCCTTAAAAATGGGAATTTTGCAAACGACCTCGGATTTCGACGAAACCACTTTTGTTGGATCCGTGATTTCAAATTATTGCTAGGTTTCAAATTTCATAATTTTTCGAATCAATATGTGAGCGTGGCAAAGGAAAACGCGTTTGACCAGTTTCAGTGGATTTTAATCGACTGGAAATTGGCCATTTTTCCAACGGTCTCGGAATTCGACGAAACTAGTTTTGTTAGGACCGTATCGTCAATACGAAGCTAGAAAATATTTTTAGAGAATTTTTAGAGTTCGTATGTGACCCCGGTAAATTGAAATGCGCGTTCAAAATCAATATACAGAGTTATATGTTGATTTTAACGGAAACTGATCGAAGCGATCGAATCAGCCTGCGGTACGTATCCCATTGTGTTCGGAATGGGGGTAATTAGCTGTGGACGACAGGCGGTGGGCCTCGTTTAGAGGTCGTATGTAAAAGTCAACTTTTTGAAATTAAAATAAAAAAAAAAACTTCCCTCCCCCTCTTACCTCCTTATCCACGTCAGACCCCCACCCCTTTACCTTTCCCGTTCAAAATCGATTTAGGTCAAAAAAAAAAGAAGAAGAAAAGGGAGGCGCGACGATCGCCAGTCGCCACCGCTACCCAGCGCACGCCGCACCACCGCCAAGGGTGCTCCCCTCGACGTCGATCTGCCCCCCCCCCCCCCCACCTCGCGACCTCCCACTAGCCTCGCCCCCTCGATTTCCATCCAGACCCCCCTTTCAATCGAAGAGACCGCAACCACCGCCCCCAATCCCCTAGGCCGCGACCTCCCCTTCCCCTCCACCTTCCCTCCCGTCGCTCCCCCTCCTAGCACGAAGACCAAGGCCGAGCGCCCCTTCCCCTACAGCGCCCGACGCCCCCACTTCAGCACCACCCTCCAGCGCCCCTCTGAACCCCCTCCCGACCACCAGCAAGGCGCAGCAGCACCCCACGCTCCTTCTCCGACTTCAGCAGTGAGTTCTTCGTTTTTTTTAATTTATTTTATCTTTTTATAATATATAATCTCTATAGAATGGTCATACAAGAAAGAAAGGATCTTTTATTGTAGAGAGTTCAAAATATAATTTTTATAATATGTAGAAGTTAAAAATATAATTTTTATCGCATGTAAAGGTTGAAAATATAATTTTCATATTATGTAGATAATAAAAATGTGATCTTAATATGGTAGGATATAAAAAGGCGATATTTTTATGTAGTGAAAGACAATATTTAGTTTTGAAAAGGCGAAATTTTTATTTATATAATAACGATGTAAAAATAGAATTTTTATCTATATAGTAGCGGTGTAAAAATGGGATTTTTATATATTGAATAGCAAAGTGAAAATTCGATTTTTATATATTGAATAGCAAAGTAAAAATTCGATTTTTATATATTGAATAGTGAAGTAAAAATTTGATTTTTACATATGTAGAGAATACGGGCAACGAAAGTGACAAAAGGCGAGAACGGCGATGATTTCTATAAATGAAGTGTCGTGGAGCTGGGATAGCTATTGGTGAGAACTTCTCACTCTTCAATTTCTTTTTCTAGTTATATATATAAACTAGGATGCAGACGGTGTTTAGTAGCACCTGACACCATTGTCCACAGACCATGGACTTGTTTGTTTGGTTGTGTAGTTGGTTAGATTATTTGATCTAAATTTGGTTGTTTGGTGAATTGAAATTGGTTTGATTGATATGTGTATGGCGTGGGCCATCACTAGACCGGGGATAAGGCTAGGCCTTGTCCCATTTCTAGTATCGTGCCGTTATGCCGCCGGAATTTTCTAAAATAAGATTGAAAAATAAAAATATCATTTTATTGTGTAAATTAACTGAATAGATTTTTCATTGGTTGAATAAAATATTTTATCGTTAAAAATATATTTTTTAACGTGAACATGAATAGATAAATATTCATTTACAAACCGGACGGTTTGTTTATGTACACCTATTTGAAGGACATTGATTGGGACGATAAATTTTACACATCGTCCAACTGCACAAATAAAAATTTATGTTTGTTGATTTGAAACCCCACACGGGTATTGGGATAAAATAAGACATACACTAATCCCAATAATTAGTTGTATGTCGATCGATTGATTGACAGGCTGTTATAAGCGTTAGATATCTATATTTGATGCTTATACAGTGTAGTGCACTTTGGATGATGGTTGATTATTTATCATTGCTATTATATACATGTGTTGTATGGAATCCATATAATTAACTTTATATGGTAATTGATTGGGCCTCATTCCAATTTAGAAAATAAAGAATATTATAAAATAAAGGTTCATGTGTTGACAATACTCATCCGTTGAGGTTAGTCATGTGTTGAACGAAATATTTTAACAATAAAATTTACATCTTTATCATTATAAAATAAAGGTTCATGTGTTGACAGTACTCATCCGTTGAGATTAGTCATGTGTTGAACGAAATATTTTAACAATAAAATTTACATATTTATCATATATAAAATTAGAAACTAATTGGAAAATAGATAAGATGAGTGGTCTCCTGGATGTTGATCTGATGTTGGTTTCGGCCTTCGGGGTTAATATTCAGGGAATCGTTCTCTTACTAATTTACGGTTGGAGTTTGATTTAAAATCAAACGATAGATACCATAATTTTTATAAAATATATTAAATAACAAAAATAGTCACACGTGGACCGTACTCATTCGTTGAGATTAGTCATGTGTTGACAAAAATATAGATTCACGTACTGAATAGGATGAATATTCATTTGTTGAATAGAATAACGGAATTATTGAAATATATAAAGCCGTGTTGATTAGAGATGCGCTATTTTGACGCGAACGATATTTATATCGATTATATACGAATTTGAATTGAATTGAATAGAAAACAAATTCGAATTTAATTGAATAGAAAACGAAATCGAATTGAATTGAATAGAAAACGAATTCGAATTAAATTGAATAGAAAACGAATTCAAATTGAATTGAATAGAAAACGAATTTGAATTGAATGGAATAGAAAACGAATTTGAATTGAATTGAATATAGAATGAATCGAGATTTGAATTGAATTGGAAATGGAAGTTGAAATGTTTTTGAAACGAATTTAAAATTATTTATAAACTTCGTTTTAAATAGTAATCGACGAAATATATATTATATATAATATAATGGCCTGAAAAGAACGCGCCGCGCCGCGGTAGTTCGCGAATTTCGACCATTGACTTCGAACGGACATTACGGGAGATCCGACCGTCGGATTCTCCTAAAACCGGAACCGTTGGGTTCGTATCGAAAAGAGATTTCTAACGAATATTAGAAATTTGAAATCTAACGGTTGGATTTGGAGATATGTCCAAATCAAATTTGGAAAAGGTCGCTGTAAGTGCAGTTCGATGGCCGTTGATGGAAATCGACTGTACGGGCCTTGATAAAATTATTAAAAATAGTAATAATTTGTGTGAAATCATAAGAAATGATTTGGGAAAAATAGTAATAATTTGTGTGAAATCACAGAGAATTTTAGGGATGGAGATTCAAAGGGATAGAAAGCAAAGAGTTTTGAGGCTCACTCAAACTCAATACATCGAGAAAGTCCTATCTTGATTCGGTATGGAGAATGCTAAATCGGTGGCTACTCCATTAGGCTCTCAATTCAAGCTATCCAAAGATATGTGTCCTACATCGGATGAAGACAAAAGGGATATGCGTAATATACCTTATTCTAGTGTTGTTGGTAGTGTCATATATGCAATGGTGTGCACGAGACCAGATTTGGCCCATGCAGTTGGTGTTGTTATCGATATATGTCTAACCCAGGTAAAGAGCATTGGCAAGCAGTGAAGTGGATACTCAGATATCTTCGTGGCACTTCTTCAATTGGCTTGTTACATGGTGGAGTAGATGGAGACATCTCTCTTAGAGGATACTGTGATTCAGATTACGCTGGGGGTAGAGATGGACGGAAGTCAGTGTCGGGCTATGTTTTTGCACTTGGCATAGGCCCGATTTCATGGAGATCAAAGTTGCAGTCTATCATAGCTTTGTCGACTACCGAAGCAGAGTTGATATCGATTGTGGAAGCAACAAAGGAAGGATTGTACTTACTTCAGTTGTTGGATGATCTTTCAATGGTGCAGCAGATAGTGGAGCTATTTTCAAACAGTCAGTCAGAGTGCGATTCACCTTATTGAGAATCAGGCTTACAGTTCACGGACAATGCACATTGATGTTAGAGGCTTCTTTCTTATGCTTGAGGAAGAATGAAGCAAGATCAAATTATTGAAGTTGGGTACTTCGGATAATCCTTCAGATATGATGACCAAGTTAGTTCCAAAGGACAAGTTTGAGCATTGCTCAAACTTGATTAGTTTTCTTCCTGTTATTTGAGCGCCATTGGGCGCTGGGCCCAACAATTTCTATGTTGATTGTTGAAGATGAGATAATGAAGAAAGATGCCATGTTTGAATCAAGGTGGAGTGTTGAAATTAATGATTCAAATATTTTTAGAGAAGGAAAGAAATTGATTGATTGTCAATCAACTAATTGCCTCGTATATGGAAAGATATAAGTGGAAGTTTTTGGAAGAAAAATAAAAGGCCAATCAATCAACTAGTGAAGAATCAATTTACTTAGGAAAAGAGATTGAGACCATAATTGTTCCATCCATTTATGTTCCAATCAAATCAAGGAAGATATTATATTTATTTCTCCTTCATGTCCAAGTAATCTAGAAACTTCTCTTCTTTATCCCCAAGAAATCCCTCTATATAAATAGGGATCATGTTATTATATGAAAAAAGCAATCCACCATTAGTATTCTCTTTATTGTAATCTTTTTGTAGTCATTTCTTCAATAAAAAATAAAAGTTGTTGGGTCTCCGTGGATGTAAGCAAAGTCGAACCACGTTAAAATTGGTGTGTTGTTTCCTCTATTTTCTGTTGTTGTTCTCTCTATAATTTGTGCCATTTGATTTTATTTTTGTGGCATTGTTGAAATAGTTGACAGACTAGATCATTGGGTTTATTCATATTCCGCTGCCCAAATCTCTGATTTTGCACTACATCAACAAGTTTGAAACTAAGATTTGTGGGTTTAAAAGCTATGACTGCCATGTATTTATGCAAAGACTTCTTTCTGCTACATTTCGATCATTCTTACCAAATAAATATTTGGGAAAGATTAACTGAACTTAGTAGTTTCTTTTGTGATTTTTGTGCAAAAAAACATAAACATTGACTATAAGAGTTTGTTGGAAAAAAAAATATAGTCGAAATAATATGTAAGCTTGAGAAAATGTTTTCTCCTTCCTTTTTTGATTCAGTGGAGCATTTACCCATTCATATTCCGTATGAAGCCAAAGTAGGTGGTCCCGTACAATATCGATGGATGTAACACCCCGCAATTCTGTAACATTAAGTTTCACAAATTAGAGTATAATTAAATTTTAAAAGAATTAAGGGAAACGAGTTACGCCATTGCGTTTGTCTCAAAATTCTGCTTGAGATAGAGTCCGAGTTTGCGTAAATTGGACTCCGTATGAAAAAGATATCCTTAAATTAAATATTGCAGCAAAACATGAAAAAAGAGGAATGAGAAAAGAATAATGTTTAGCATTGTTCTAACTTTTGTAAGCAAAAGACTTAGTAGCTTATTTGGTTGGAACACATGACTTGTATACAAGAGGTATAGAGTTCGATCCCCGCCAGCGCCCTATTTTTGTTTTAGGGGAATGGCTTAAAATAGCCTAGTGTGAACGCAGTTCAAAAAGTGGTTTAGTGTGAAAATGGGTAATTGGGAAGATAGATAAAAAGAAAAAAAATGAATATATATATAATATATATATATATACGCATATATATATATGACGTGTACGCATTATGTAGCGTACATTGCGCATTTTTGGTTGTCAAGGATTGTTTTTTTAAATGGCCTTCCCCAATTGGATTTATGACAAATTAAAAGTAAGAAAAGATTTATTCATATATATATATATATATATATTTATATATGGGTAATTGATGTAAACGGTAAAGGGAAAATGTATATATTAAATATGTATTTACGTTTGAATTGATTGATAATAAATAATAAAAAGAAAAAATGAACATTTAATAGCTGAGTCAATGCTGAGTCATTTCTGACTCATTGTTGAGTCAATAGGATAATTCTATCTTGACTGAACGGTTGTGGTCATTTCTAGGGTTAATCAAACGACCTAAATTAATCCTAAAATTCTATATATACAACCTAGCTCTTAACCTAATTCACACAATTAAACTTGGAGCCGTCACGCTGTTGTAAGATAGCTTGGAATGGCCGCCGCCTAAAGATTAAAGACAAACAAAGCTAGAACAAATCTAATTCAAAACTAAGAATCAAAACAATGTTTATCTACCCTAAGGAAAGCATCCCAATTTCAGAACTCAGAATTCAGAACTCAAGTTCATCGATCGTTGTAAGTATAGTGACTCTTTAGATGAGAATATGATTAAGACATGATTTGATGTAAATTGTAATATGGAATTATATCAGTATTGTAAAATATAGACGATGTTGTTTTGGTTTTGTTTAACGTGATAATTTGAATGTTTGTGGTGATTGGATCCATTATCTATTATGCGAATTGTATGTATACTGTTAGATCGATACATGTGCTTATGCAAGTTATAGGTTGCAAGTTAAATTTACACATATATGTATATGATTCATGTAGGTTCTATGTATATATGTTTATGTTAAACCAACTGTACCTACATGATTAGAATAGATCAATATTCACAAATTCTTATGCAAGTGAAAACTTATAATTGGATCCATATTAAAAGATCCGTTTATGATTCATATGATTTATAAAAGTTTATTGTTAGATCTATGTTATACATATGTATTGCAAGTTCATACATGTTCCTATATGTTAACTTAATTATGTTGTAGATTTATGAACCTATGCAAGTTGTTAGGTTGAAATTCATGAACTTATGCAAGTCGTTAATTAAGTTGTTAATTCATGAACCTATGCAAGTTGTTAATTATGTTGTTAATTCATGAACCTATGCAAGTTGCTAATTATGTACATGTTTATGTTGATTATGATAAAGTTGCAAGTTCACACCTATGTACATGTTAAAGTTGCAAGTTCACACCTATATGTTAATGTTCATGTTGATTTTATCAAAAATTGCAAGTTCATAGTTAATGTTGATTTCATGCCAATTTTGTGAACATTAAATTAGGCTAAGTTATTAGCCTAATACTTTATGTGAAATCATGCGAACGGTAAATTAGGCTAAGTTGTTAGCCTAATATTTAGACGGGGGTAACGTTGGGTAAAAACTTAATTATAGGGAACTTGACATAAATTGGCCAATAATCACATAGGTGATTTATGGTATGAAACGGTATAAATTATCAATTTATAACATGTTAATACATAGGTGGCCCAAAACCATGAAATTGGTTAAGGCCATGAATGGTGTAAATTTATACACCGTTAGTTTTGAAATAAAATATGTGACATGAATAATTTACATAATTAAAATGTAAATTTAGACAATACGAATATGCTTAACCCGAGGTTGGATTGAGTTGTGATGTAAACCTGCCCAGACCCGCCCGGCTGTCCAGTAATCACAACAATACCTATCCAATGTGAGAGGTTAAGGCATTGAGCCCAATAAAGAGCGGAGGTTAGACTGAGTTGTGGCGTAAGACTGCCCGGAACCGACCGGCATACAGGCAGCCACAACAATACCTGTCTAATGTGAGTGGTTGGTGCTTTAATAAGACAATTAAAGCTAAGTTAGGATTGGCAGGGTTAAGTTAACTAAAACACTTAACCAACTCAACATGTTGACTAGACTAGAAGGTGAGGTTAAGTAAAGTTAATACACTTAACCAATTTAACATATTAACTAGACTAGAGGGTGAGGTTAAGTAAATTCAGGAACTTAACCGTTATAACCTGATTATTAGATAAGTGGGTGAGGTTAAGTAAATTTAGAATACTTAACCATCATAACACGTTAGCTAGATAAGTGGGTAAGGTTAAGTAAATACACTTAGCCAATTTAATATATTAGCTGGACTAGAGGGTAGGGTTAAGTAAACTTAGAACACTTAACCATCATAGTGTGATAAATTTAACAGGGTTAAGTTGAAACATGAAGGGACAATACTTAACCATTAGAACATGTTAATTAAACAGATGTTAGGGTTAAGTTAACTAAGGGAACACTTAACCATTATAACATGTTAGTTAAAACAGATGGGCAAGGTTAGGTTAAACGGGACACTAAACCAATACAAGATGAATGGGTAGGGTTAAGTAATAAGAAATACTTAACCAATATAACTTGGTTTGTGATAAGGTTAAGTCAAGTGATTTACTGATAACACTTAACCAGTTTAACATGACAAATGAATGGGTCAAGTTAACTTGTATCGACTAATGACACTTAACCAATCCAACTTGACGAGAAAGAGAACTAAGTAGTAAACCTTAGTTGAAAGGGGCTAAGTAGTAAACCTTAGTTAGGAAAACAACGATTTAGGAAACTAAGTGGTAAACCTTAGTTAGGAAAACTAAGTAGTAATTCTTAGTATAACACGAGGAGGAGCGAACGTCCATCTGATCTTAAAGAAGGCTCCAACGAATTGGGTTACGAAGCTTGAGGCTTCGAGGGGACGTGAGGGTACTCTTGGTATCCCTTTGTGAGGCTGCAGATGATCCTCCTGGGCTCACAGAGGTTAAGGTCTGCGTTAGGAGAACCAAGGGTATGCCTTGGTTGCAATATAAGGCAACCTAAAGACTAGGATGGACCAACGTGATTCGACGAGACCAATAGCCCTGTGATAGCAATTCATCGTCTACCTACCATCTTGAGTCAGTCGAGATACGCATGCGGAAAGGCAGAGAACTCCCAACAGACCATATACTTGCTATCTAGTTATGGGTGAGGCAGGCCAATAGGAAAGTGGGGCATATGTGTCAGGAGTATAGTTCTCATGCTTGATTTTCTTGGATTGCCTTTCATTAGTTGAGGGAGGGGTCATATGGGACCATATCCACTGGTAGAAAAACAGACCTTAGCATCTGCATCGGCATATAACTTAAAGCTCCCGACCGAGTTCCGTATTTTCTTGATTAAGCCCTGTCACGGGACTCGGGCCGCACATATAGTGGACATGTGCATCTAGACTGCGATAAACGATTCGCGACACATACGTGGGGAAAGTCTAGTAACATATACCACTCTAGGTAGTGCGTCCTAGACTAGAGGTATCGTTCGACAGGTAGCATAATCCCTAGTTGGACCTAGGTGGCATAAACCCTAAATCCGAGAAGCGTTCAATAGGTAACATAAACTCTAGTTGGATCTAGGTCGTGTAAACCCTGGTTAAGTCTAGAAAGCGCTCGATAAGAAAACCCTAGATTAGATCTAGGTAATAAATAATAGATGTACACCTAAAGGCAACCGCAATTACAGGGATTGGGATCACGTTATCATCTTTATACAGATTACTAGTTGGGATACTAGTTAGGTGGTGCAGAGATATAGAATGGGGTGTGATAGTATATTCATTTTAAACTGTCTTGCTCTGGTTTATATTAGTCTGTTATTCTGGTACTGTCCCATTTTCCAGTTTACTCCTGTCATGAACTTTATCCTGTTCGCATGCGAAAAGCCACTAGACTTACTCAGGCTTTATGTCTGACTCTGTTTTTCTTTCGTCTTCTTTTCTTCCGTCCCCCCCCCCCCAAGGTAGTCAGGGATTGAATAGCTCTGCTTAGTATGGACTGTTACTCTTTCCAAGCTTGAAGACTCTTGGATATATCGCTTCAGACTCTCTTTTCCGCTGCTATGGCTGGCTTATGCTACATTGGGGAATATAAATGTTATTTTATGCTTCTTTATTTTATGTAAGACAGATACTCTGGTATTGGCAAACAATTGTTGTACAAACTATTTTATCAATAAAGTAAAGTTTTATTTTCCGCTGTTTTAAATTTGTCTGTCTTGTAATTTATCTGCATCTTTTACCTATAATGCTCCACAGATTTTAGTGCATTCCCTTTGTGAGTGACTCTAACGGATGTGGGGTGTTACACGTGGTATCAGAGATGAAGGTTACCGGATCAGATAAAAGATTTGAAAAATTATTTTCAAAACGGTTTTAAAAAAAGAACCATTTTCAAAAGAAAAGATTTGGTTTAAAGGCATATTCCCCAAAGCCATACACACTATCTTCGGATTCTCTGTTTGAATTCTTGTCCCCTTCTTCCTTGAGTCTTCGGGGCTCCTGGCTTTCTGGGAGGTAACCTCATCGCAGCATGGTTCCGTAAGCTCGATAAGACTATGATACCTATCGAAGGGCGAAGCAGTGCCCGACTTCCATCTATAGTCGTGGTAGTTTCACATGCGGCTAATTTTCTTCCAAGCTTTGTAGGGATCTTTGTGCGATAGAGGTAGCTTTAGAGAGAACTGTAAACATGTTACACAAGGATGGTAAAGGTGGGAGATGAATAATTGTGGCAGGTGCCCTAGGTAGGAAGAAAGACTGACCTTAAGAGAGGTAAAAAGTACATAGCAACCTTTAGCTTTAGACCCTCGGATTTGTAACATGATGGATAAGCTAAGTAGAGGTGAGATCTCTAATCATCTTAGTATATACACTAGTATCAAGGTTAACATCTGTTTATCTTGGAAATGGAGGTGAAGAAGCTTCGCAATCATGAAGTTAAATTAGATAAGGTACCGTATATTGAAGCTCAAGAAGGTGCGACATATAAGACTGGAGACTAGACACGAGCATCATACCCTTTTTCTTAAGGGTATATCCCTGATCTCTTTTTCTATGAATTTTATTCATACTTTCTAGCTTTTAAGGTATATCCTCTAGGACGTATCATCGATCCTTATGTAGAAACCAATGGATGTAAACATGTATTTGAAACATATTATGATTGATGGTTGCAAGTGGTTGCTCGTGAATGCATATACACACCATAGGCGCTAGAACAACTCAGTCACTTTCATATTGCATTCGCATATATGTATTTGTTTACAGATTGAACTCAATGTGTTATCATATGGACGTTGCATTTGAGTGAATGGTTTTGCACTCATATAGAAATGATATGTATCATTAGGATTGCATACATGATTGGACGCATGGCACTGACATAATTCGCATTAAGAAGGTCGACTGAATCAGTAGACCGCCTGATTTTGCATTAGATAAAGACATATACACACACTATGCATATAAATATGAAAGCATTTAGAAATATTTTTAAGCACAATGAATGCCTATGATTGAATGGTTGAGTAGATGGGCGATTGGATGGTAGGACACATTCTTCCTAACTTGAAGATTTCGGGGACGAAATCCTTTTAAGAAGGGAAGAATGTAACACCCCGTAATTCTGTAACATTAAGTTTCACAAATTAGAGTATAATTAAATTTTAGAAGAATTAAGGGAAACGAGTTACGCCATTGCGTTCGTCTCAAAATTCTGCTTAAGATAGAGTCCAAGTTTGCGTAAATTGGACTCCGTATGAAAAATATATCCTTAAATTAAATATTGCAGCAAAACATGAAAAAAGAGGAATGACAAAAGAATAATGTTTAGCATTGTTCTAACTTTTGTAAGCAAAAGACTTAGTAGCTTATTTGGTTGGAACACATGACTTGTATACAAGAGGTATAGAGTTCGATCCTCGCCAGCGCCCTATTTTTGTTTTAGGGGAATGGCTTAAAATAGCCTAGTGTGAACGCAGTTCAAAAAGTGGTTTAGTGTGAAAATGGGTAATTGGGAAGATAGATAAAAAGAAAAAAAATGAATATATATATAATATATATATATACGCATATATATATATATGACGTGTACGCATCATGTAGCGTATGTTGCGCATTTTTGGTTGTCAAGGATTGTTTTTTTAAATGGCCTTCCCCAATTGGATTTATGACAAATTAAAAGTAAGAAAAGATTTATTCATATATATATATATATATATTTATATTTATATTTATATATGGGTAATTAATGTAAACAGTAAAGGGAAAATGTATCTATTAAATACGTATTTACGTTTGAATTGATTGACAATAAATAATAAAAAGAAAAAATGAACATTTAATATGCTGAGTCAATGCTGAGTCATTTCTGACTCATTGCTGAGTCATTTCTGACTCATTGCTGAGTCAATAGGATAATTCTATCTTGACTGAACGGTTGTGGTCATTTCTAGGGTTAATCAAACGGCCTAAATTAATCCTAAAATTCTATATATACAACCTAGCTCTTAACCTAATTCACACAATTAAATTGGAGCCATCACGCTGCTGTAAGATAGCTTGGAATGGCCGCCGCCTAAAGCTTAAAGACAAACAAAGCTAGAACAAATCTAATTCAAAACTAAGAATCAAAACAATGTTTATCTACCCAAAGGAAAGCATCCCAATTTCAGAACACAGAATTCGGAACTCAAGTTCATCGATCGTTGTAAGTATAGTGACTCTTTAGATGAGAATATGATTAAGACATGATTTGATGTAAATTGTAATATGGAATTATATCAGTATTGTAAAATATAGACGATGTTGTTTTGGTTTTGTTTAACGTGATAATTTGAATGTTTGTGGTGATTGGATCCATTATCTATTATGCGAATTGTATGTATACTGTTAGATCGATACATGTGCTTATGCAAGTTATAGGTTGCAAGTTAGATTTACACATATATGTATATGATTCATGTAGGTTCTATGTATATATGTTTATGTTAAACCAATTGTACCTACATGATTAGAATAGATCAATATTCACAAATTCTTATGCAAGTGAAAACTTATAATTGGATCCATGTTAAAAGATCTGTTTATGATTAATATGATTTATAAAAGCTTATTGTTAGATCTATGTTATACATATGTATTGCAAGTTCATACATGTTCCTATATGTTAACTTAATTATGTTGTAGATTTATGAACCTATGCAAGTTGTTAGGTTGAGATTCATGAACCTATGCAAGTCGTTAATTAAGTTGTTAATTCATAAACCTATGTAAGTTGTTAATTATGTTGTTAATTCATGAACCTATGCAAGTTGCTAATTATGTACATGTTTATGTTGATTATGTTAAAGTTGCAAGTTCACACCTATGTACATGTTAAAGTTGCAAGTTCACACCTATATGTTTATGTTCATGTTGATTTTGTCAAAAATTGCAAGTTCATAGTTAATGTTGATTTCATGCCAATTTTGTGAACATTAAATTAGGCTAAGTTATTAGCCTAATACTTTATGTGAAATCATGCGAACGGTAAATTAGGCTAAGTTGTTAGCCTAATATTTAGACGGGGGTAACGTTGGGTAAAAACTTAATTATAGGGAACTTGACATAAATTTGCCAATAATCACATAGGTGATTTATGGTATGAAACGGTATAAATTATTAATTTAAAACATGTTAATACATAGGTGGGCCCAAAACCATGAAATTGGTTAAGGCCATGAATGGTGTAAATTTATACACCGTTAGTTTTGAAATAAAATATGTGACACGAATAATTTACATAATTAAAATGTAAATTTAGACAATACAAATATGCTTAACCCGAGGTTGGATTGAGTTGTGATGTAAACCTGCCCGGACCCGCCCGGCTGTCTAGTAATCACAACAATACCTATCCAATGTGAGAGGTTAAGGCATTGAGCCCAATAAAGACCCGAGGTTTGACTGAGTTGTGGCGTAAGACTGCCCGGAACCGACCGGCATACTGGCAGCCACAACAATACCTGTCTAATGTGAGTGGTTGGTGCTTTAATAAGACAATTAAAGCTAAGTTAGGATTGGCAGGGTTAGGTTAACTAAAACACTTAACCAACTCAACATGTTAACTAGACTGGAAGGTGAGGTTAAGTAAAGTTAATACACTTAACCAATTTAACATATTAACTAGACTAGAGGGTGAGGTTTAGTAAATTCAGGACACTTAACCGTTATAACCTGATAATTAGATTAGCGGGTGAGGTTAAGTAAATTTAGAATACTTAACCATCATAACACGTTAGCTAGATAAGTGGGTATGGTTAAGTAAATACACTTAGCCAATTTAATATGTTAGCTGGACTACAGGGTAGGGTTAAGTAAACTTAGAACACTTAACCATCATAGTGTGATAAATTGAACAGGGTTAAGTTGAAACATGAAGGGACAATACTTAACCATTAGAACATGTTAATTAAACAGATGTTAGGGTTAAGTTAACTAAGGGAACACTTAACCGTTATAATATGTTAGTTAAAACAGATGGGCAAGGTTAGGTTAAAAGGGACACTTAACCAATACAAGATGATTGGGTAGGGTTATGTAATAAGAAATACTTAACCAATATAACTTGGTTTGTGATAAGGTTAAGTCGACGTGATTTACTGATAACACTTAACCAGTTTAACACGACAAATGAATGGGTTAAGTTAACTTGTATCGACTAATGACACTTAACCAATCCAACTTGACGAGAAAGAGAACTAAGTAGTAAACCTTAGTTGAAAGGGGCTAAGTAGTAAACCTTAGTTAAGAAAACAACGATTTAGGAAACTAAGTGGTAAACCTTAGTTAGGAAAACTAAGTAGTAATTCTTAGTATAACACGAGGAGGAGCGAACGTCCATCTGATCTTAAAGAAGGCTCCAACGAATTGGGTTACGAAGCCCGAGGCTTCGAGGGCACGTGAGGGTACTCTTGGTATCCCTCTGTGAGGCTACAGATGATCCTCCTGGGCTCACAGAGGTTAAGGTCTGTGTTAGGAGAACCAAGGGTATGCCTTGGTTGCAATATAAGGCAACCTAAAGACTAGGATGTACCAGCATGATTCGGCGAGACTAGTAGCCCTGTGATAGCAACTTGTCTTCTACCTACCATCTTGAGTCAGTCGAGATACGCATGCGGAAAGGCAGAGAACTCCCAACAGACCATATACTTGCTATCTAGTTATAGGTGAGGCTGGCCAATAGGAAAGTGAGGCATAGGTGGCAGGAGTATAGTTCTTGTGCTTGATTTTCTTAGATTGCCTTTCATTAGTTGAGGGAGGGGTCACGTGGGACCATATCCAATGGTAGAAAAACATACCTTAGCATCTGCATCGGCAGATAAACTAAAGCTCCCAACCGAGTTCCCTATTTTCTTGATTAAGCCCTGTCACGGGACTTGGGCCGCACATATAGTGGACATGTGCATCTAGACAGCGATAAATGATCCGCGACACATACGTGGGGAAAGTCTAGGAACATATACCACTCTAGGTAGTGCGTCCTTGACTAGGGGCATCGTTCGACAGGTAGCATAATCCCTAGTTGGACCTAGGTGGCATAAACCCTGAATCAGAGAAGCGTTCAATAGGTAACATAAACCCTAGTTGGATCTAGGTCGTGTAAACCCTGGTTAAGTCTAGAAAGCGCTCGATAAGAAAACCCTAGATTAGATCTAGGTAATAAATAATAGATGTACACCTAAAGGCAACCGCAATTACAGGGATTGGGATCACGTTATCATCTTTATACATATTACTAGTTGGGATACTAGTTAGGTGGTGCAGAGATATAGAATGGAGTGTGATAGTATATTCGTTTTAAACTGTCTTGCTCTGGTTTATATTAGTCTGTTATTCTGGTACTGTCCCATTTTCCAGTTTACTCCTGTCATGAACTTTATCATGTTCACATGCTAAAAGCCACTAGACTTACTCAGGCTTTATATCTGACTCTGTTTTTCTTTCGTCTTCTTTTCTTCCGTCCCCCCCCCAAGGTAGTCAGGGAGGGAATAGCTCTGCTTAGTATGGACTGTTACTCTTTCCAAGCTTGAAGACTCTTGGATATATCACTTCAGACTCTCTTTTCCGCTGCTATGGCTGGCTTATGCTACATTGGGGAATATAAATGTTATTTTATGCTTCTTTATTTTATGTAAGACAGATACTCTGGTATTGGAAAACTATTGTTGTACAACTTTTTTATCAATAAAGTAAAGTTTTATTTTCCGCTGTTTTAAATTTGTCTGTCTTGTAATTTATCTGCATCTTTTACCTATAATGCTCCACAGAACTTAGTGCATTCCCTTTGTGAGTGACTCTAACGGATGTGGGGTGTTACAATGGATGTATCCTTTTGGAAGGTATATTCATTGTTTTCTTGTTGTTTTTGTGAGTAATGTTCAAATTTTATGCATGATTTAGGTATTTACATTATCTAAAGAAAAAAAGTGGGCAATAAGGAGCATGTTGAAGGGTTTATAGTTGAAGCATATCTTATCGATGAGATATCAAACTTTATATCATGTTATTTTGGTCTAGATGTAGAAACTATATGGAATCATGCTCCGAGAAATGATGATGGAGGGGTTAAGGTTGATGAATGACTATCCATCTTTTGTCACTCGGCAGGGTGCTATCAGATGCACTCATAAAAAAGACTGACACCAACAAATATCGTGCTATCCATAAATACGTACTTCTCAATTGTTCAGAATTGAAAGATTTGATGATGTAAGAAATATTGAATGTCATTATAATTGGATGTACATAATATAACTTACTAATAAGAATATAATTTGTGATTAGAAAATGCAAAGACGAACTATGAGGTCACTATTCACGGAACGATGAAAATTTCATTAATATGACATTAGAATCAATATTTCCTGACTGGTTAAAATAAATGTAAGTTTTTGTAACCGGGTGTAAAAACACAATATTATAAATAGTTTATGATGTATAAATTATTCACTTACAACGTTTATTTTTTAATAGGTTTCATTCCATCTTGATGGTATCATGCATTAAATATATTTACTTGCGCAAGGACCAAGTTATTTAGTTGAGTGTTACAATGGTTACATTGTAAATGGTTATAAGCTCCACATAATACAATATGGAGAGAACAAAAAAAACAATGAATAGTGGCACATGTATGAAAGAAAGTTGTTATAACAATCTAGAAAGTGATTATTATGGGATGATTAAAGAAGTTATCAAGTTGACATATCTCGGGAAGGAGAACAAATTTTTTATGTTCAATTGTGATTGGTTCGACACATTGTCAAGAAATGGGATAAGGGTGCACCATACGAATGGACTGATTGAAGTAAAAGTAATTCTTTGCTTCAAATGGAACATGTGTTTGTGTTTACACACCAGTGTCAGCTAGTTCATTTCAATGCCAACCTAGAAATACATCAAATGAATGGTTAACTGTAATTAGGACCACTGGAAGAAATCAGTTTTCACTTAAAGAATTCGACTCAAAAGAGAATACATATGTGGATCAAGCGATTGAGGTATCTTGACCACCTACTGTTATCTCGGATGATAGTCTTGATCAACCATTACCAATTGAACGTTATGAGATCATTGATTATGAATAATTGATTCTTGAAATGGAAACAAATGATGATAATAGTGATGATTCAGAAGAGGATATAGAAGTTGACATCGATGAAGATGACGTTGATGAAAGCGATGATGAAGTAGCTTTTGAGTTAGAATACTCTCCCGGGTAGAATTAAATTACTATTATATTTTACGGTTACTATTTTATAATTCTGTAATATCCACAAATAATTTTGGTATATTCTTTTGTTGTTTTGAAACATAGTACACTACAAATTGAAAATTGTTTCTAGTGTTTCTTGATTAATTAATATTGGTTCTTCCAATTTTGATTGCATGCATATGTGAATAATACATGTTACATTGGCGATGACTTTTTAATGAGATATGACATTACAGTTTATGCAACCCAGTTTGGTTTACTTGGAATTTCCCATCGGTGACTCACTTATCAATATAAGAAGAATAACTAACTTATCAGATTATTTGGATGTTGTGAGACATAATACTGTAAGAAGGCTGTTAATGTTACTAGATTTAGCATTATTGCATTCAAATTGTTGATAAGTGACCTTATTTCTCTTGTAATTGTCTCAACCCTTTATCCAAGACTTATCTTATTTTGTTATTATGACAACAATTAGTTCCACCATCATTAAAATAATTTATTTAGCTAACAAGATATTATATCCTTCGTGTCTTGTTATTTAGGCTTACTGGCTGCATACTTTTCTATGCATCATAAGAATTTATTCTTACATGTAGCAGTCTATTATACATATAGCACCAATCTTTACATACTGTAATTCGCGCCTAATCATGGAAGAAGGAAATCTTTATTGTGGATGAATTACATATAGTATTCTTGTACGATTTATTCTAACTTATGAACCAAACAGCAGTGACATACAAAATGGATATGGATAATAATATTTAATTACACAATTCTTATTGTAAAATGATATTATGTTACTGAATATGTGTTGCATTATCAGAAATGGAGTACTTAAAGCTAAGTCTCAAAAAGTGGTTTTTTGAGAGATATTGTGTTAATGGCATAGTAGAATTTGCTAAAATCAAAGAGTAAAGTAATACTAAACTATAGGGATAAATTTTGGAATAAGAACTATGTTCATAAGTAAATATATTGTATATATAGTTAAATCAATGTTACTGAGCTCAATAAACAAGTTTTATTTTGATTATCTGTTTATACTCGCCTTGTATAAATGCGTCTATTTCTAATTTCTCTCTTCGGTAGTGCTGCAACATTTTTCGTTAGTATATAAATATTTGTATAATGCTAAGCAGACCAACATTTTAGTAAGATGGCAAGTTCTATGAAAATGACTATCGTACATGCATAGGAAGTGGATATGCTACTAATTTCATGTGTTTGTTGATTAGATAGGTTTAAACACAAGTATTTGTAAATTTAATATTCCTGAATATTATATTTAAGTTAATTACTGTTTATGATGATGTAAGCACAAGTTTGGAAGTAGGTCTGAATGTGAATTAAACTTTTAAGTCTAGAATGGAAGTGTGCCCATTAATAGATTATTTTTTTAGTTAAATGCAATGGACTGATCTTTTTTAGTGAACACATAAAATTATATTACAAGTGTTGAACTAATATTGACTTAATATATTAGCTTTGCTTCAAGACAACTGAATATTGCACCTACTGCTTACATACACATATACTGACTTGATATTTATTTACGTTTACCATGATACTTTTTTAAGTACAACACTAACAATAATGATGAGGTTTCGTACTAATGGTATTTTATAAAGCCTTAATGGCAGGTTCAAGATTTTGTGGTCTCATGAGAAAGCTAACTAGTACAAGGTGTAGGCAAGTCTCTGAAAGATCAGGACCACTTGATAATTTATCTAACATAGATGAAAGGCAGTCAAACATATATGGGGATGAGGTTGAATCTATGTTGGCATTTGGGGGGAGCTGCGAAAGAGAAGAGAAACAGGAGCAACTCCTTTACTTGTGCTGACATTGTAACGTCCCATATTTTTACGGTATTATAATTAATTATTTAATTATTAAAATAGAGATTCAGAGATTTAAATGGTCGTTTAAATTAAATAACTTTGAATATTTAATTAATATAATAACTAAATAATATATTTAATTTTGGAATAATCAGAATTAGCTGAAATGGCAATATGGTGTGAATTGGACAATTCAAAATATCTAATTCAGTTTATAATTTAATTATATTAACGAATATATTTAAATAACGATAGTTTGAATGTATAATTATAGTATAATTATAATCGAGCCCGAAATGGCGCTGGAGTTCGTATTTTGGCGATTCGAACTTCAATTGAATATACAGAATCCATTTTAAATCGGATTTCTGTGAAACAAGAAATGTTCGGAGCTGGTGAAGTATATTTTTCTAATGGAAGAGAAAGATCGAGATTTCATTGTGTAGATTTTGAGTTATGTCCAAATCAAATTTTAAAATAGTCCCTATGGAATTCCTTTATAATTTATAGCGATTTAATTTATATTATAAATGGATTTTTCAATATAAATTGAATATCGATTCAACCGGGATTTGAAATATCGAGTTATAAATCCAATTGGAGCTGTATGATATATTCTATTGTGAATATATACGATAATATATATTTTTAAATATCTAATTTAATTATTTTTAAAGATATTTAATATTTAAAAGTGTTTATTTAGAGCTTTAAAAATAGCCAGTTTTGCAAACGAACTCCGTTTTCGATGAAACTAATTTTGTTGGATCCGTAATATCAAATTATTGTTAGATTTCAAGTTTCATGATTTTTGGAGTCAGTATGTGGCCGTGCTGAATTTTAATGTGAAAAACAGTCGATATTTCGACGGTTAAAAATACGCTTTGTAAGCAAACGGAATCGGAATTCGACGAAACCAGTTTCGTTGGGTCCGTAATGTCAAACTCTAGTTATCTGTCCATTTTCATGATTTTTGGATATCATGTGAATTTTTGATAATAAATACAAGCGGAGATACAAATTAAATTAATATAAAAATAGTGCGAAGCTTTTTAAACAAGCCAAACTCATCTTATATAATACCCCTTATTTTTATCTAAACCTATTATCTATGTCCACTAAGTCAAATAAAGTAAGGCCATCGTTTTTACATTTTCAGCAAACGAAATCGATCCTTCAAAAAATCCCATTAATTAAATTAAAATGCTAGAAATCAAAATGTTTGTATATTCGAACTACTATCAACATGTACTTCGATCTGGTATGCTTCTCAGTGGGTTTGATCCATTTTCTATTCGTTGGAAATTCACTAAGAGGAACCAAGGGTTTGATATTGTGGTGTTTTGAAGGGGAGTTGGCCAAAGTGGTGGTCGGAGATGAACTTGCGATGGGATTTCACACCTTGGTGGTTGTTTTTGGGGGATTCCGTTCGGAACTTTGTCGCTGGAATTGCTGTGCGAACCAAATGAGCACCTCGAAGTCGCGTATGAGTATAGCCTGCGAGCTTGTTGAAGTTGTTGTGGGGTTAATGAGTTTTTGGTGAGAAGAAGTTGGGTATATTTGGTTTGATCTATTTTGGATCACAGGAAGAGAACATGAGCTTTGAGATTGGGAATTGGAGGAGCAGGTTCGGATTTTATCAAGAGGAAGAAGAAGTCAATGTGCGGGTTGGATTTTTGAAGGGGAGTGGGCCGGATTCTAGTCGGTGAGGCTGTAATAACCCGTAAATCCAAGCCAATTAATTTTTTTTATTTTGAATAATTTCAGTGAATTTTGAATATTTAAAATGAATTATTTTATATAATAACGACGAGAAATTTATTTTGAATAGAATTAGAACATATATATTTATTCGAATCGTCATTAGAATATAAATATTTTATTTTAATTATAAAAGGAATTGAAAATGGCGTAGTAGTTTGAAATTTCGATTTCAAAGTTCAAATGAATGTACAGGATACAAAATAAACCGTATTTTAGTGAAACCAAAAATATTTGAATCTAACTGGGAATATCTATCCAACGAATCCGAAAAATTTAAATTTCTTAGCGGGAATCAAAAGATATGCCCAGTTGAAAATTCAGAATAGTCGCTATGGAATTCTGGCCCTTAAAAATGGACATTTTGCAAACGACCTCGGTTTTCGATGAAACCACTTTTGTTGGATCCGTGATGTCAAGTTATTGCTAGATTCCAAAACTCGTAATTTTTCGAATCAATATGTGAGCGTGGAAAAGGAAAACGCGTTTGACCAGTTTTAGTTGAATTTAATCGACTGGAAAATGGCCATTTTCATACGGTCTCAGAATTTGACGAAATTAGGTTTTTTAGGACCGTATCTTCAATACGAAGCTAGAAAATATTTTTTGGGAATTTTTAGAGTCTTTATGTGACCTCGGTAAATTGAAATGTACGTTTAAAATTGAATATATAAATTTATATTTTAAATTTAGCGGAAACTGGTCAAAACGATTGAATCAGCCTGCGATACATATCCCATTGTGTTCAGAATGGGGGCAAATAGCTAAGATCGACTGTCGTTGGGTTTGAATTGGGTTCCGAACGAAAAGTCAACTTTGTGGAGAATTAAATTAATTAAATAATAAATTATATTATAAAGCTCCCCCCTTGGTTCCTTCTCTCTCCCAAACAGATCCAAAATAAAAATTTTTATAGAAAAACCTGATCATCCTCCTACTCCCGCCGTTGACCCCCTCACGCCCCCCTTTAGGCGCCGCCGCCGCTAGTGGTTACCCCCCTCCTCCTCGCGTTGGCAAACCTCCCTTCCCTTTCTCCGATTTCAAAACCCCCCCAACCACTGTGAAACGCGCAGCCACCGCCCTCGTTCAGACCTCCGACCGTCGAGCTAGCGTCGTACCCCCCTCCCCGGCCACCGCGTCGACTGACCTCGAGCCCCACCCTCCCCGTTGCCACACTCCGAAATCAAGACCCCCAATTTTTCCGCCCCCTTTCCCTCCACCCTAACCCTAAGGCGCCCCCTCCGGCGAACGCAGCAGCACCCTCCTCTCCCCAAACTCGAATTGTAAGTCCTCCTTTTTAGTTTTTTTTATATTGTTTTTAATTTCAGTTTTTAATATAAATAATATTGTGTAAATTTCAAATTTTTAATTTATATAAAGCTAAGGATTTTAATTTATACAAAGTTATAATATTTTTATATAAAGAAGGATCTTTATTTATGTATGAAATATAAAAAAATGGTTTTTATTTATATATAGAAGACGAGGATTCTATTTTTATTTGGCGAAGTTATGATTTTTGTTCATAGGAAGAATATAATCTTTATATAGTAGAGAATAAAAATATAATTTTTATATGAAGTAAAGAATAAAAATATAATTTTAATATGAAGTAAAGAATAAAAATATGATTTTTATATTATAGAAAGAATAAAAATATGATTTTTATTATATGTAGAGATTAAAGATATGATTTTTATGAGATAGAGAGTATAAAAATACGATTTTTATATTATATAGATAGTTAAGATTTGATCTTTATTATATGAGCGCCGTTATAAAAATAGAATATTTATCTATATAGTAGCGATATAAAAATAGAATATTTATCTATATAGTAGCGATATAAAAACAGAATTTTTATCTATATAATAGCGGTATAAAAATGTGATTTTTATCCATATAGAGTGATTATAAAAATGTGATTTTTATATACATAACAACAATTTAAAAATGTGATTTTTATATGTGTAGTGGCTACGGACAATGAACTTGACAAAAAGCGAGCACGACGAAGATTACCTACATATGAAGAGTCGCAGCGTTTGGTTTAGCTAGTCGGTGAGAACTCCTCACCTTTAATTTATTTCTAGTTATTGAAATATATACTAGGATGCAGACGGTGTTTAGTAGCACCCAACACCCGTCGTCCACAGACTATGGATGACTTGTTTGTTTGATTGCTGTGCAGTGAAATTTGATTGTGTGATGGTGAATGAAATAAAATATTTTATAGTTAAAAATATAATTTTTAACGTGTATATAAAATAAATATTTATGAACGAATCGGACGATTGGTTTATATACACTGATTTGACTGATATTGATTGGGACGATAAATTTTACACATCGCCCAACTGGATAAATAAAAATATGTGTTTGTTGATTTGAAACCCCACATGGGTATTGGGATGATATTTGACGTACATTAATCCCGATTGTTTACTGGTATGTCAATCGATGGGTTGACAGACTGTGTAAGCGTTAATTATTTATATTTAATGCTTATGCAGTTGTGTGGTGCACTCTGGATGATGGTTGATTATTTATCGTTGCTATTATATACATGTGTTCAAGAAAATCCATATAATTAACATTATATGGTAATTGATTGGGCCTCATTCCAATATAGAAAATAAATTCATGTGTTGAATAGAAAACAAATTCATGTGTTGAGTTGAAAACTATTCATGTGTTGAATAGAATGAACATTCGTGCGTTGAATAAAAGTTGTGTTGATTAGATTGACGCCATTTTGACGTGAACGATATCTATATCGATTTTATTCATTTTTCAATGAATACTGAAAGTGATTTCAAAATTCGAATTAAATTGAAATGAATTGAAATTCGAATTAAATCAAAATGAATTGAAATTCGAATTAAATCGAAATGAATTGAAATTCGAATTAAATTGAATTGAATTGAAATTCAAATTAAATTAAATAGATTTGAAATTCGAATTAAATTGAACAGATTTAAAATTCGAATTAAATTGAAATGAATTGAAATTCGAATTAAATTGAAATGAATTGAAATTCGAATTAAATTGAATAGATTTGAAATTCGAATTAAATTGAAATGAATTGAAATTCGAATTAAATTGAAATTGAATTGAAATCGATTTGAAATGAAATTAAAATGAATTTATATTGAAAAATTCGATTTTGATTTGAATTTGAAAAGGAAGTTGAAATCGTTTTGAAAATGAATTTAAACGATTTACAAAATACGTTTTGAAAGGAAATCGACGAAATATATAATATACATATATATATTATATATAATGGCCTGAATAGAACGCACCGCGGTAGTTCGAGAATTTCGACCATTGACTTCGAATGGATATTGCGGAAGATCCGACCGTCGGATTCTCCTAAAACTGGAACCGTTGGGTTCATATCGAAAAGAGCTTTCTAAAGAATATGAGAAATTACAAATCTAACGGTTGGATTTGGAATTATGTCCAAATCAAATTTGGAAAAGGTCGTTGTAAGTGCAGTTCGATGGCCGTTTATGGAAATCGACTGTACGGGCCTTGATAAAATTATTAAAAATAGTAATAATTTGTGTAAAATCATAAGAAATGATTGGTGAAGAATTAGGATGAAAAACTCCAAATTTGAAAAGATAAAAATTGATTTTTATCGAAATGAACTAGTTTTGAACTAGAATTATAAATCAATTTATTCTTGAAATAAATAAATTGGATTTAAAATGGTTTTGAAAATAACCAGAATTTCCAATAATTGAATGGGAGTGGATTTGAATCGAAATCATCTTCGGAATAGTTCGATGTTGGATTTCGTGATTATACAGATGTTGTTATGGAAATTTGAAAGATATATTTATATCGTTATTTCCAATATAATATTTGTTGGTCGTAGAATTTGATATTGAATATAAGCCGATATATTTTCTATTCAGAGCCTTGTATTTAATATCAAATGTGATTTGGGTTTGTCTTGAATGGTGACTTCATTAACACTGTTCTTAAACCCAGTTGAGAAAAAGATTAAATCTTTTTATTTAGATTTATTGAAGTGTACCAATTAAATGGTATTTAATTGGAATTGAATTTGAATTGATTTTTGGGTTATCGCGAACGGTGTTTTAAATAACACTTGTTCTTTAACCCGATAATTAATGGAATGTGATTTTGGGTTGTCGTGAACGGTATCTTCAATAATACTGTTCTTAGACCCAACTGAGTTAAGAAAATCAGAAACTAACTGGAGATTAGTTAAGTTGAATGGTTTCTTGGGTATTGATCTGATGTTGGTTTCGGCCTTCGGGGTTAATACTTAGGGAATTGCTCACTTGCTATTTTACGGTTAAAGGCTGATAGATTGGAATGTGATTTTGGGTTTATCGCGAATCGTGTTTTAAATGACATTGATTCTTTAACCCATTTAAAGATTAAAACTAAGTGGAGTTTTAATGAATCTTTAATTAGATTGAAATGATCGAGAATGGAGTATCACCAGTTTTGCTCCGTGCGATAGTTAAATCTTTAATTAGATTTGAACGTGAAATGGTAATTGAATTTACCGATAACACCGCGGTGTTAGATATGAAGTATGACCAGTTTTACTTCATGGGATGAACAGGTTGGGATTGGGAAATGAAATAAATGACTACTTCGGTGTGGTTCGCTAATCCCGACTTGTTTGAAGTGATATTCAAAGGAAGATTAAAGAATAAATTTAAAAGAATTTATCTTTGATAAAATTAATGGGAACCTTTCCCTAAGAATGTGAAATTTAGAAACTAACTGTAGGTTAGCTAAGAAAAATGGTTTCCTGGGTATTGATCTGATGTTGGTTTCGGCCTTCAGGGTTAATATTTGGGGAATTATTCTCTTGCTAATTTGCGGTTAGTGACTGATGAATTGGAATGAGGCGTATGTTGTGTTTGTGTAACACTTGTTTATTATATACGCGAGTTATTCAGAAAGACCGGGCTTATCCCATTCTGAATAACTGATTCGACGATGAGTCAAAGATGAAGACGGTGGTCGAAGATCGGAGGTCTTCACGTCGTTTGGGTGGTTACTGATGATCTTGATTAGGCCGTACACCCAAGAGGAGGCAATCAGTTAGTGGTCATCCAGACGAATTTGGAGATCGATGGATAAGCGAGGTACAAGGTGCCTCCGGTTTCGTTCAGACCCAGAACGGACTTGTAAATGGACTGTGTGTCTGATATTGGATATCATTCTGTGTGATTGATGGATATCGGTTGCATGGAGCGGTTTGCCTGTGTGGAATGCTAATATGCAAATGATCAAGGCTTCTGTTGAAAAGCAGAGTCATGTGGTTGATGATCAAAGCACAGCCTGTATGGCACAGCTTTGTGTTGCGTTAACTCACGAGCCTCACACCCCGGTTGTGAACCAGAAACGGGAGAGGACTGCAGGGAGGACAAGCGTTTCCTTCTAGCTAGAAGTGGCGTCAGTGGTTTTGCACGCCCTGACGAGTTTGACTTATGTGGTTGTTGCGAGGTGCCTCGGATATATCGGTCGTTCTCGAACCGATGGAGTCATTCGTTGGCTCATTTACGCCCCATAGGGTGGGGAGACGTAGTGTTCAGGGTTTCGTCTAATCCACATCGGTGGACCGACCCTGAAGATCCAAGTGTCGATGCGTTCTGATCCTGAGACATGGGCTAGATTGTCTCGAATCGGTAGAGGACGATCCCTTGCCTCGGTTCACAGATGGAAATCCAACTTCCAATACGTGACTTTGCGGTTTTGATTGTAGAGCCTAGTATGGCGACATAGTGGTATGGGGCACTTGTGCCGTCTATGATTGATACTTATGATTTGAAATTGTTTTGACACTATACACTTATAGTAATATCAAAATAATCTGTTTTTAAATGTATCAAGCATTCTTTGGCTATTATAAGGTAAAAACCCTATCCTCCGGCTTGCGTTGCATTGTGTGATGGGACTTGGGTCTTATAATAGCTTCATTTTTCTTTATTTAGCATGGCGCTGTTTGTTTTATGCACTGGTATTCTTGGGAGGAAACCCGTTCCGTGTTATACGGCGTGGTCCCTTGATTTACCTAACTTTGAAATAAAGATTAATAACTGTTTTAGTTCTCACACCAGTCACATGACTGAGCTAGAGTTTATTGTTTTAACCTAAAATCCGGGTGCCCTTATTTGGACATGGGCAGCTAGTAGTTTCGGTTTTGCAGATTTATATTCACAGGATCCTGATTTACAGCTGGAACGATACTCGGAAAGCTCTGTATCCGTGTATTACTTCTATTTGTGTTTTGTATTATTTTCCGCTGCTATGTAATGTATTGTAATCTCTGATATTTTATAATGTGTAATATTGAATCATACTCTGTATATTCTTGTATATTCTTGTAATCATACGTTCTTTTGTGTGTTGTTTTCAAAGTATCCGGTGTTTCCTTACCAGGGAAGTTACAGGGTACTACAGTTGGTATCAGAGCTTTGGTTTACAAAGCTCATAGAACAAGACACGTTAGAACCAAACGAAAGAATTCATCAGAGATTGGATAAGTAATATCCAACGAGAATGACTCGTTAGAGATGGGATCAGTAGTATCCTAGAACGAGTGTGAAGAGTGTTAACTTTTCAAAATAAAATTTAAAACCAGTTTTGTTTTGAAAATTTAAATCAATTATTCGTATTTGATTATTTATTTATATTGATTTGGACAATCCAGTATATAAAGATTTTGCATATACGTCTGATCCACGTGTAATCAAAGTTTTAATATAGTGGATAGATATAAAATCGCACTGTAGTCGCTCGGGGATAATTCTGGTGATGTCGCGACATCATCAGTATTTGTGTACGAGTTTTGAAGGTGTGATATTTATATATTTCCTATTGACTGGTGTGAGAACCAAAGCTAGATAGGGCTTATTGTTGTGATTTGGCATCAAAAATGTGATTTTTGACTATATATCAAAATTATGAATTTGAAAAGCTAATCAACTAACTGATTGATGATTGTGTTGTTTGATTATTGTTTGATTAATTAAATGTTGAACCTTTAGCCAAATTGAACCAAATATTGAATTGTATTTAAAATTGTTAGAATTTCCATACATGTACATGTATATCTATTGAACAGGTTATAGCAAGGTGGCTAGAGAAGAGGAATAAAATTGTTTGCCCGACAAATAGGTACATGTTTATTGTATTTCTCTGGGTTTTGGATGATTTTGTGAGCCAATTGGCTAGCCGCTTGGCTTTTTCTTTTGGATTGAAGAAGGCCATGGGAGGCTATATGAAATATCCTGAAGTCCCCGGTGCAGGGGAGGTTATGGCGAAATTTTTTGAAAATTTAGGGTGTTAGCCAAATTTTTGAAAAATTTGAAAAGTTCTTAGAAACTGAAAAGTTGAAGAACTTAAGCCGTAATGAAAATACTGGAAGTTGAGTTGATTAGTTAAACAACTTTCGGCTTCGTTCCTTTTCGGGGACGAAAAGTTTTAAGTGGGGGAGATTGTAATAACCCGGAAATCCGAGCTAATTTAAAAATTTTATTTTGGCGATTTTAGTGAATTTTGAATATTTAAAATGAATTATTTTAAATAATAACAACGAGGAATTTATTTGAATAGAATTAGAACGTATATATTTATTCGAATCGTCGTTAGAATATAAATATTTTATTTTAATTATAAAAGGAATTGAAAATGGCGCGGTAGTTTGAAATTTCGATTTCAAAGTTCAAATGAATGTACAGGATTCAAAATAAACCGGATTTAAGTGAAACCAAAAATATTTGAATCTAATTGAGAATATCTTTCCAACGAATCCGAAAAATTGAAATTTCATAGCCGGAATCAAAAGATATGCCCAGTTGAAAATTCAGAATAGTCGCAATGGGATTCTAGCCCTTAAAAAATGGCCATTTTGCAAACGACCTCGGTTTTCAATGAAAGCACTTTTGTTGGATCCGTGATGTCAAGTTATTGTTAGGTTCCAAAATTCTTAATTTTTCGAATCAATATATGTGAGCGTGGCAAAGGAAAACGCGTTTGACCAGTTTCAGTTGATTTTAATCGACTGAAAAATGTCCATTTTTCAAACGGTCTCAGAATTTGACGAAATTAGTTTTGTTAGGACCGTATCGTCAATACGAAGCTAGAAAATATTTTTCGGGAATTTTTAGAGTCTGTATGTGACCCCGGTAAATTGAAATGTACGTTTAAAATTGAATATATAAATTTATATTTTAAATTTAGCGGAAACTGATCGAAACGATCGAATCATCCTGCGATACATATCCCATTGTGTTCAGAATGGGGGCAAATAGCTAGAATCGATAGTCGTTGGGTTCGAATTGGGTTTCGAATGAAAAGCCAACTTTATGGAGAATTAAATTAATTAAATAATTAATTATATTATAAAGCTCACCCCTGGTTCCTTCTCTCTCCCAGACAGATCTAAAATAAAAACAAAATAGAAAAACCCGATCATCCTCCTACTCCCGCCGTTGACCCCCTCGTGCCCCCTTCAAGCGCCGACGCCGCCAGTGGTTACCCCCCTCCTCCTCGCGTTGGCAAACCTCCACTCCTTTTCTTCGATTTCAAAACCCCCCCACCACCGTGAAACGCGCAGCCACAGCCCTCGTTCAGACCTCTGACTGTCGAGCTAGCGTCGCACCCCCTCGCTCCGGCCACCGCATCGACTGACCTCGAGCCCCACCCTCCCCGTTGCCACACTCCAAAATCAAGACCCCCAATTCTTCCGCCCCCTTTCCCTCCACCATGACCCCAAAGCGCCCCCTCCAGCGAACGCAACAACACCCTCCTCTCCCGAAACTCGAATTGTAAGTCCTCCTTTTTAGTTTTTATATATTGTTTTTAATTTCAGTTTTTAATATAAATAATATTGTGTAAATTTCAGATTTTTAATTTATATAAAGCTAAGGATTTTAATTTATATAAAGTTATAATATTTTCATATAAAGAAGTATCTTTATTTATGTATAAAACATAAAGAAATGGTTTTTATTTATATATAGAAGAGGAGGATTCGATTTTTATTTGGCGAAGTTATGATTTTTGTTCATAGGAAGAATATAATCTTTATATAGTAGAGAATAAAAATATAATTTTTATATGAAGTAAAGAATAAAAATATAATTTTTATATGAAGTAAAGAATAAAAATATGATTTTTATATTATAGAAAGAATAAAAATATGAACTTTATTATATGTAGAGATTAAGATATGATTTTTATAAGATAGAGAGTATAAAAATACGATTTTTATATTATATAGATAGTAAAGATTTGATCTTTATTATATGAGCGCCGTTATAAAAATAGAATATTTATCTATATAGTAGCGATATAAAAATAGAATAGTTATCTAAATAGTTGCGATATAAAAACAGAATTTTTATCTATATAATAGCGGTATAAAAATGTGATTTTTATCCATATATAGTGATTATAAAAATGTGATTTTTATATACATAACAACAATATAAAAATGTGACTTTTATATATGTAGTGGCTACGGACAATGAACTTGACAGAAGGCGAGCACGACGAAGATTACCTACATATAAAGAGTCGCGGCGTTTGGTTTAGCTAGTCGGTGAGAACTCCTCACCTTTAATTTATTTCTAGTTATTGAAATATATACTAGGATGCAGACGGTGTTTAGTAGCACCCGACACCCGTCGTCCACAGACCATGGATGACTTGTTTGTTTGATTGCTGTGTTGTGAAATTTGATTGTGTGATGGTGAATGAAATAAAATATTTTATAGTGGAAAATATTTTATAGTTAAAAATATAATTTTTAACATGTATATAAAATAAATATTTATAAACGAATCGGACGATTGGTTTATATACACTGATTTGACTGATATTGATTGGGACGATGAATTTTACACATCGCCCAACTGCACAAATAAAAATATGTGTTTGTTGATTTGAAACCCCACACGGGTATTGGGATGATATTTGACGTACACTAATCCCGATTGTTTAATGGTATGTCAATCGATGGGTTGACGGACTGTGTAAGCGTTAATTATTTATATTTAATGCTTATGCAGTTGTGTGGTGCTCTCTGGATGATGGTTGATTATTTATCGTTGCTATTATATACATGTGTTATAAAAAATCCATATAATTAACCTTATATGGTAATTGATTGGGCCTCATTCCAATATAGAAAATAAATTCATATGTTGAATATAAAATAAATTCATGTGTTAAATTGAAAAATATTTATGTGTTGAATAGAATAAACATTCATGTGTTGAATAAAAGCCGTGTTAATTAGATTGACGCCAATTCGACATGAACGATATCTGTATCGATTTTATTCATTTTTCAATGAATATTGAAAGTGATTTCAAAATTCGAATTAAATTGAAATGAATTGAAATTCGAATTAAATTGAAATGAATTGAAATTCCAATTAAATTGAAATGAATTGAAATTCGAATTAAATTGAAATGAATTGAAATTTGAATTAAATTGAATAGATTTGAAATTCGAATTAAATTGAATAGATTTGAAAATCGAATTAAATTGAAATGAATTGAAATTTGAATTAAATTGAAATGAATTGAAATTCGAATTAAATTGAATAGATTTGAAATTCGAATTAAATTGAAATGAATTGAAATTCGAATTAAATTGAAATTGAAATTGATTTGAAATGAAATTAAAATGAATTTATATTGAAAAATTCGATTTTGATTTGAATTTGAAAAGGAAGTTGAAATCGTTTTGAAAACGAATTTAAACGATTTATAAAATACGTTTTGAAAGGAAATTGACGAAATATGTAATATATATATATATATATATATATATATATATATATATTATATATAATGGCCCGAATAGAACGCGTCGCGCCGCAGCAGTTCACGAATTTCGACCATTGACTTCGAATTGATATTGCGGGAGATCCGACTGTCGGATTCTCCTAAAACCGGAACCGTCGGTTTCGTATCGAAAAGAGCTTTCTGATGAATGTGAGAAATTAGAAACCTAACGGTTGGATTTGGAATTATGTCCAAATCAAATTTGGAAAAGGTCGTTGTAAGTGCAGTTCGATGGCCGTTGATGGAAATCGACTGTACGTGCCTTGATAAAATTATTAAAAATTGTAATAATTTGTGTAAAATCATAAGAAATGATTTGTGAAGAATTGGGATGGAAAAATCCAAATTTGAAAACATAAAAATTGATTTTTATCGAAATGAACTAGTTTTGAACTAGAATTATAAATCAATTTATTTTTGAAATAAATAAATTGGATTTGAAATGGTTTTGAAAATAACCAGAAATTCCAATAACTGAATGGAAATGGATTTGAATCGAAATTATCTTCGGAATAGTTCGATGTTGGATTTCGTGATTATACAGATGTTGTTATGGAAATTTGAAAGATATATTTATATCGTTATTCCCAATACGATATTTGTTGGTCGCAGAATTTGATATTGAATATAAGCCGATATATTTTCTATTCAGAGCCTTGTATTTGATATCAAATGTGATTTGGGTTTGTCGTGAATGGTGTCTTCATTAACACTGTTCTTAAACCTAGTTGAGAAAAAGAATTATTCTTTTTATTTAGATTTAATGAAGTGTACCAATTAAATGGTATTTAATTGGAATTGAATTTGAATTGATTTTTGGGTTTATCATGAATGTTGTTTTAAATAACACTTGTTCTTTAACCCGATAATCAATGGAATGTGATTTTGGGTTGTCGTGAACGGTATCTTCAGTAATACTGTTCTTAGACCCAACTGAGTTAAGAAAATCAGAAACTAACTGGAGATTAGTTAAGTTGAATGGTTTCTTAGGTATTGATCTGATGTTGGTTTCGGCCTTCGGGGTTAATACATAGGGAATTGCTCACTTGCTATTTTACGGTTAAAGACTGATAGAATGGAATGTGATTTTGGGTTTACTGCGAATCGTGTTTTAAATGACATTGATTCTTTAACCCAGTTAAAGATTAAAACTAAGTGGAGTTTTAATGAATCTTAAATTAGATTGAAATGATCGAGAAAGGAGTATCACCAGTTTTTCTCCAGGCGATAGTTAAATCTTTAATTAGATTTGAACGTGAAATGGTAATTGAATTTACCGATAACATCGTGGTGTTAGAAATGAAGTATGACCAGTTTTACTTCATGGGATGAATAGGTTGGGATTGGGAAATAAAATAAATGATTACTTCGGTGTGGTTCGCTAATCCCGACTAGTTTGAAGTGATATTCAAAGGAAGATTAAAGAATAAATTTAAAAGAATTTATCTTTGATAAAATTAATGGGAACCTTTCCCTAAGAATGTGAAATTTAGAAACAACTGTTGGTTAGCTAAGCAGAATGCTTTCGTGCGTATAGATCTGATGTTGGTTTCGGCCTTCGGGGTTAATATTTAGGGAATTATTCTCTTGCTAATTTGCGGTTAGTGACTGATGAATTGGAATGAGGCGTATGTTGTGTTTGTGTAACACTTGTTTATTATATACGCGAGTTATTCAGAAAGACCGGGCTTATCCCATTCTGAATAATTGATTCGACGATGAGTCGAAGATGAAGACGGTGGTCGAAGACCGGAGGTCTTCACGTCGTTTGGGTGGTTACTGATGATCTTGATTGGGTCGTACACCCAATAGGAGGGAATTAGTTAGTGGTCGGCCAGACGTACTTGGAGATCGATGGATAAGCGAGGTACAAGGTGCCTCCGGTTTCGTTCAGACCCAGAACGGACTTGTAAATGGACTGTGTGTCTGACATTGGATATCATTCTGTGTGATTGATGGATATCGGTTGCATGGAGTGGTTTGCCTGTGTGGCATGCTAAGATGCAAATGATCAAGTCTTCTGTTGAAAAGCAGAGTCTTGTGGTTGATGATCAAAGCACAGCCTGTGTGGCACAGCTTTGTGTAGCGTTAACTCGCGAGCCTCACACCCCGGTTGTGAACCAGAAACGGGAGAGGACTGCAGGGAGGACAAGCGTTTCCTTCTAGCTAGAAGTGGCGTCAGTTGTTTTACACGCCCTGACGAGTTTGATTTATGTGGTTGTTGCTGTTGCGAGGCGCCTCATATATATCGGTCGTTCTCGAACCGATGGATTCATTCGTTGGCTCATTTACGCCACATAGGGCGAGGAGACGTAGTGTTTAGGGTTTCGTCTAATCCACATCGGTGGACCGGCCTTGAAGATCCAATGGTCAATGCGTTCTGATCCTGAGACATGGGCTAGATTTTCTCGAATCGGTAGTGGACGATCCCTTGCCTCGGTTCACAGATGGAAATCCAACTTCCAATACGTGACTTTGCGGTTTTGATTGTAGAGCCTAGTATGGCGACATAGTGGGATGGGGCACTTATGTCGTTTATGATTGATACTTATGATTTGAATTTTTTTTTGACACTATACACTTATAGTAGTATCAAAATAATTTGTTTTTAAACATATCAAGCATTCTTTGGCTATTATAAGATAAAACCCTATCCTCCGGCTTGCGTTGCATTGTGTGATGGGACCTGGGTCTTATAATAGCTTCATTTTTCTTTATTTAGCATGGCGATGTTTGTTTTATGCACTGGTATTCTTGGGAGGAAACCCATTCTGTGTTATACGGCGTGGTCCCTTGATTTACCTAACTTTAAAATAAAGATTAATAACTGTTTTAGTTCTCACACCAGTCACATGACTGACCTGGAGTTTATTGTTTTAACCTAAACTCTGGGTGCCCTTATGTGACGACCCGATTTCCCGTTCTCACGGAAACAAGGTTATCTTTGGAATATAACACAGAAACATATAATAGCAGAACAGAATTAAATAAATACACCAGAATGAACAACAAAATATACTGGATAAAAGTAATCATCAGAGTTACACAGTATACAGGATCTTACTTAGTACAAATACAGTTCAGCTATACATAAATGTCTACAGCGGAAATAAACAAAATATGTTTAATAGGAGCTGAACAGCATAAAAAGAATAAATGATAGAATCCATCTTCAGCTCCAGCTATCCAGAAAGAACTAGCTAAACCTGAATACAAGGCTGCCCGTGTAGAAAAAGGGGCACCCGAGTTTGAGAGTGAAACAAACTACGAGTCAGTCATGGGACTGGTATGAGAAATCTACTCAACACACATATATAATTTGGCTAATCACAGGACCACGCCACTTTCGTGGAACGGGTTTACTCCATTGGATTGCCAGTGCTTTAAAACAAATCTTTCTTTTAAACATCGCTATGCTTTTTATAAAAATGAAGCCATTATAAGACTCAGTTCCCATCACACAATGCAACGCAAACCGGAGGATAGAGTTTTACCTTATAATGGCCAAAATATGATTGATACGAATAAACAAAGGCATTTGATATTATTGCTAGTGTTTATATGTTTTGAAAACAATTTCAAATCATAACTATCAATCATAGACGGCATTAATGCCCCATACCACTATGTCGCCATATATAGGTATACAATCAAAACCGCACGGTGTCGTATTTGGAAATTGGATTCCCGTCTTGAACCAAGGCAAAAGATAGTCCTTACCGAATTCGAGACGCTCTAGCCCGTGTCTCAGGATCAGAGCTCGAGTGACCCTAGGAGCGACAGGGCCGGTCCACCGATGTGGATTAAAATTCCTGAACAATACGTTTCCCCGCCCTTTGGGGCGTCAACGAGCCAACGAATGACTCCATCGGACCCGGATCGTCCGATCAAACCGAGGCGCCTCGCAACAGCAACAACCACATAGGTGAAAAGTATATAAATGTCAGGGCTGGTAGGTCACTGACACCACCCTAGCTAGAAAGAAACGCATGTCCTCCCTGAGGTCCTTCCTCCCGTTTTAGGTTCATACCGGGGTGTGAGGCTCGCGAATTTACGTTATACACAAAGCTACGCCACACAGGCGGTGCTTTGATCATCACCACAAGACTTTGCTTTTCAACAGAAGCCCTGATCATTGCATCTTAGCATGCCACACAGGCAATTCACACCGTGCAACTGATGGCTATCAATCACACAGAACAAATTCCCATGTCGGACACACAGTCCATTTACAAGTCCGTTCTGGGTCTGAACGAAACCGGAGGCACTAAATACCTCGCAAACCCTTCGATCAACACGTACGTCTGAACGATCACCACTCATTATCCATATTTCGGGATGCCTCCCAATCAGGACCTCGGTTACCATCCAAACGAGGTGAAGATCTCCGGTCTTCGACCACCGTCCTCATCTTCGACTTTCAATCGTCGATCAATTATTTGAAATGAGAATTAACTCGGCTTTTTCAAATAATTCACGTATACTTAGAATTTCAATGGTTAAATTATTCGACAACACCAATTTCGTTCTTTAATGTAATTTTCACACCAAACACATTCAACCATCAAAAGCCACATAAATCAAGCAAATTCAGTTTATTTCCATTCCATATCGCTTACGATATTTTATAACTATTTATCGCTATTTTTATTTATTTTAAAATAGCTATTTTATTCAAAACGACGCTTCGGGCCATAAGGCGGCCGTGGCGCTGTTTTTCTTCAAATTTGATTTACACATATCTGAAAATCTAACCGTTGGATCTTTACAAAATTTACATCATTAGAAAGGTCTTTTCAAAACGAATCCAACGGTTCCAGTTTCGGGAAAATCCGACGGTCGGATCTCCCGGTACAATCGTTTGAATTTTCGATTTCAAAATACGAACTGCAGCGTCGTTATTCGATTAAATATAATTATATTTATATATATAAATAAATATAATCGTTTCTGGCGCTGTTTTTCTTCAGATTTGAATTAAACATTCCAGACAATCCAACCGTTGGACTTCTACAAAGTTGGTGCCGTTGGAAAGATTATTCCAAGGCGAACCCGACGGTTGAGGTTTCGGGAAAATCCAATGGTCGGATTTCCCGTACTAGTCGTTTGGAATCACGGTTTCAAAATACGAACTGCACGGCCTCGTTTCGTTTTAATTTTATTTATATTTATATAGTTATATAAATATAGTTTATTCAATGATTTCCATATCGTTTTCACTTCAAATATTTTTCTAACGCCTTAAATTTTGGAAAAATTTCGCCATAACCTCCCCTGCACCGGGAGCGTCGGGAAATCGCAAATAGCGTCCCGGTCCTTCTAATCTCAAAAAGAAAAAGAAAAAGCCAAGCGGCTAGCCAACAGGCTCAAAATCATCACCCAAACAAATCAGTAAATGTGTACCTATTTGTCGGGCACAAAATTTTATTCCTCTTCTCTAGCCCCTTTGCTGTAACCTGTTCAATGAATATTGCATGTACATATATATACAGTTCTTATCATTTATCAATTTCTATTCGACTTCATATTCGATTTCTATTTGGTTTAAAAACTCCATTCATTCTAATGTTACATAAATAGGTGCAACTCATTTCATTAGCTAATTAATGAATATTTCAACTCCTATATGTTTATTTTGAACAAGTGGCTATTTTTAACACTTCACATTTCAACGATTTCTACATACAATAAAAATGTGATTTTTATTGTAAAACGATTCATTTCATAACACTATTTTATATATAGTTCATATAGTCGATAAAAGGTGTTTCAAAATATGAATACCATTCAACACATGAATTTCTAAACAACGAATGAATATCAATTCAACACATGAATGTTTTCTATAGTTTCTATATATAGATAAAAATGTGATTTTTATTATCAAACGATTTATTTCAAAATATGAATACCATTCAACACATGAATTTCTAAACAACGAATGAATATCAATTCAACACATGAATGTTTTCAATAGTTTTTATGTATAGATAAAAATGTGATTTTTATTATCGAACAATTTATTTCAAAATATGAATACCATTCAACACATGAATTTCTAAACAACGAATGAATATCAATTCAACACATGAATGTTTTCAATAGTTTTTATGTATAGATAAAAATGTGATTTTTATTATCGAACAATTTATTTCAAAATATGAATACCATTCAACACATGAATTTCTAAACAACGAATGAATATCAATTCAACACATGAATGTTTTCAATAGTTTTTATGTATAGATAAAAATGTGATTTTTATTATCGAACAATTTATTTCAAAATATGAATACCATTCAACACATGAATTTCTAAACAACGAATGAATATCAATTCAACACATGAATGTTTTCTATAGTTTCTATATATAGATAAAAATGTGATTTTTATTATCGAACAATTTATTTCAAAATATGAATACCATTCAACACATGAATTTCTAAACAACGAATGAATATCAATTCAACACATGAATGTTTTCAATAGTTTTTATATATAGATAAAAATGTGATTTTTATTATCAAACAATTTATTTCAAAATATGAATACCATTCAACACATGAATTTCTAAACAACGAATGAATATCAATTCAACACATGAATGTTTTCAATAGTTTTTATATATAGATAAAAATGTGATTTTTATTATCAAACAATTTATTTCAAAATATGAATACCATTCAACACATGAATTTCTAAACAACGAATGAATATCAATTCAACACATGAATGTTTTCTATACAATGAATAAATATAGTTTAAGCATATGAAAATAATTCAAACACACAAATATTATTCAAAATTTCGGCAGCATAACGGCAGGGTAGTTACACCGGCACCGTCCCTAGTACGGCTCCTCGCTCTACCTTAAAACCTCGCGGTTTTTGACAATGGGGATCATGCATCTAGTTCGCACGCAGGCGGCATGTATATATTTGTTTCATTTCCACAAACTAATCCTATATGGTTTCAACCAAATATTTCACAACCACCAATGGGTATTTTTCAACCACAATCAACCAATATCAATCACAAACAATCCCAAACAACCATTTGCTATCAATCAATTTCACAACAATTTCAACCAATAAATATCGTCCATGGTTTGTGGACGAGGGGCGTATATATATATATATATATTTATTTATATATAGCAATTCACTTTCATTTCACGCATATATAATATTTTTAAATCAGAAATCTCACCAATAGCTATCCAACTGCACGACACTTCCTTTATAGAAATCTTCGCCTTTTGTCGCTTTCGCCCGTATTCTCTACATATGTAAAAATCGAATTTTTACTATGTTATTCAATATATAAAAATCTGATTTCTACTTCGACTTTCGATATATAAAAATATGATTTTTCTTTCGACTTTCGATATATAAAAATATGATTTTTCTTTCGACTTTCGATATATAAAAATATGATTTTTCTTTCGACTTTCGATATATAAAAATATGATTTTTCTTTCGACTTTCGATATATAAAAATATGATTTTTCTTTCGACTTTCGATATATAAAAATATGATTTTTCTTTCGACTTTCGATATATAAAAATATGATTTTTCTTTCGACTTTCGATATATAAAAATATGATTTTTCTTTCGACTTTCAATATATAAAAATATGATTTTTACTTTGAATTTCAAAATAAAAATATGATTTTTACTTTTTAAAGAAATCAGTTTTCAATACCTTTAAAAAATCAACATCAGTTTTTACTCTTTTTATAAAATCAGCTTTACTCTTTTTAAAAAATCAGTTTTACTCTTTTAAAAAAAATCAGTTTTACTCTTTTTAAAAAATCAGTTTTTTTTTCTCTTTTTAAAAAATCAGTTTTACTCTTTTTAAAAAATCAGTTTTTTTTTTAACTTTTAAAAACCAAATCAGTTTTTTTTCTTTTAAAAATCAGTTTTATTCTTTTTAAAATCCAGTTTTATTCTTTTTAAAATAAACAGTTTTAATTTTATAAAAAATTCAGTTTTTATATTTCCTTTAAAAATCAGTTTATATTCTTTTTTAAAATAAACAGTTTTTTTTTTATAAAAAATTCAGTTTTTATATTTCCTTTAAAAATCAGTTTATATTTCTAAAACAAAATCAGTTTTTAATACTTTAGAAACAAAATCAGTTTTATTTCTTTAAAAAAAAATCATTATTAAATTCGGTTTTTATAAAATAAAAATAAAATAATAAAATAAACAGAAATACTTACAGAGAGGGGGGGGGGAGGTCTTCGCAGATGTCGGAGGGCTTCGAGGTGGTGTTGTTCGTCGATGGCGGCGTCTTCGAGGCTCCAGGGGGGGCGTCGCGATGCTTCGATCGATGGAGGGGGGGGCAGGTCTTCGTCGGCGTCGAGACGGGGGGGGGGGGGGGGGGGCGGGTCTTCGTCGGCGTCGAGACGAGGGGGGCGGCTCCGAGGGTTCAGGCGGCGGCTTTGATTCGCTTTAGGTTTTTTTTTTATTATTTATTTATTTCGTTTCTGTATAATGAAACGGGGGGGGGGGGGGCAAGCAGAAGGAAAAGGGGGGGGAAAGAATATATTTTATATATATTATTTTTTTAATTATTTAATTATTCAAAAAGGTTGACTTTTACATACGACTTCGAAACGAGGCCCACCGCCTGTCGTCCATAGCGTTTTACCCCCATTCTGAACACAATGGGATATGTATCGCAAGCTGATTTGATCGTTACGATCAGTTCCCGTTGAATTTACATTTAAATCATTATATTGAATTTTAAACGTACATTTCAAATTACCGGGGTCACATACTAACTAGAAAAATTCCAGAAAAATATTTTCTAGCTTCGTATTGACGATACGGTCCTAACAAAACTAGTTTCGTCGTATTCTGAGACCGTTTGAAAAATGGCCAATTTCCATTCGATTAAAATCAACAAAAACTGGTCAAACGCGTTTTCCTTTGCCACGCTCACATATTGATTCGAAAAATTATGAAATTTGAAACCTAACAATAACTTGACACTACGGACCTAACAAAAGTGGTTTCGTCGAAATCCGAGGTCGTTTGCAAAATGTCCATTTTTAAGGGCCTGAATTCCATAGCGACTATTCAGAATTTTCAACTGGACATATCTTTTGATTCCCGCTATCAAATTTCGATTGGTCAGATTCGTTAGAAAGATATTATCAATTTGATTTCATTATTTTTGGTTTCACTAAAATCCGGAATGTTTTGCATCCGGTACAGTTCGACAAAGTTTGAATTCAATTTTCGAAACTACAGCGCCCTTTCAGGCCTTATTTATAATTATAATTAATTATATTCGTTTTCAATCGTCGATTCAAACTTAGTTTTCATCGCCATTATTTAAAATATTTATTTTAAATATTTAAAATCCATTATTTTAGCCAATTTAAAAATTTTAAATTGGTTCAGATTTTCTGGGTCGTTACAATCTCCCCCACTTAAAACTTTTCGTCCCCGAAAAGGAATAAAGTCGAAAGTGGTTTGATAAATCTACAATCACACAACACAACAACCAATCCAATTGTTTTTAACCTTTTTAACTTTTCAAATATATATCTTTTATATATTCAAAAATTATATTTCTAAAACCAGACTATATATATATATAATCACAAATACGTTATTTAAAAACATATTACTCTCGACTCGTTCTGAGGCACTTCTGACCCCATCTCTAACGAGTTGTTCTGATTCTGCTATACTCATTCTAGGATATTACTAATCCTATCTGTATAGAGTTACCCGTCCTAGAACACTACTGGTTCTATTTCTGACGAGTTCGTTCAAATGTAATATTCCAGAACTAAGCTTAACCAAAGCTCTGATACCACGTTGAGACGACCCGATTTCCCGTTCTCACGGAAACAAGGTTATCTTTGGAATATAACACAGAAACATATAATAGCAGAACAGAATTAAATAAATACACCAGAATGAACAACAAAATATACTGGATAAAAGTAATCATCAGAGTTACACAGTATACAGGATCTTACTTAGTACAAATACAGTTCAGCTATACATAAATGTCTATAGCGGAAATAAACAAAATATGTTTAATAGGAGCTGAACAGCATAAAAAGAATAAATGATAGAATCCATCTTCAGCTCCAGCTATCCAGAAAGAACTAGCTAAACCTGAATACAAGGCTGCCCGTGTAGAAAAAGGGGCACCCGAGTTTGAGAGTGAAACAAACTACGAGTCAGTCATGGGACTGGTATGAGAAATCTACTCAACACACATATATAATTTGGCTAATCACAGGACCACGCCACTTTCGTGGAACGGGTTTACTCCATTGGATTGCCAGTGCTTTAAAACAAATCTTTCTTTTAAACATCGCTATGCTTTTTATAAAAATGAAGCCATTATAAGACTCAGTTCCCATTACACAATGCAACGCAAACCGGAGGATAGAGTTTTACCTTATAATGGCCAAAATATGATTGATACGAATAAACAAAGGCATTTGATATTATTGCTAGTGTTTATATGTTTTGAAAACAATTTCAAATCATAACTATCAATCATAGACGGCATTAATGCCCCATACCACTATGTCGCCATATATAGGTATACAATCAAAACCGCACGGTCTCGTATTTGGAAATTGGATTCCCGTCTTGAACCAAGGCAAAAGATAGTCCTTACCGAATTCGAGACGCTCTAGCCCGTGTCTCAGGATCAGAGCTCGAGTGACCCTAGGAGCGACAGGGCCGGTCCACCGATGTGGATTAAAATTCCTGAACAATACGTTTCCCCGCCCTTTGGGGCGTCAACGAGCCAACGAATGACTCCATCGGACCCGGATCGTCCGATCAAACCGAGGCGCCTCGCAACAGCAACAACCACATAGGTGAAAAGTATATAAATGTCAGGGCTGGTAGGTCACTGACACCACCCTAGCTAGAAAGAAACGCATGTCCTCCCTGAGGTCCTTCCTCCCGTTTTAGGTTCATACCGGGGTGTGAGGCTCGCGAATTTACGTTATACACAAAGCTACGCCACACAGGCGGTGCTTTGATCATCACCACAAGACTTTGCTTTTCAACAGAAGCCCTGATCACTGCATCTTAGCATGCCACACAGGCAATTCACACCGTGCAACTGATGGCTATCAATCACACAGAACAAATTCCCATGTCGGACACACAGTCCATTTACAAGTCCGTTCTGGGTCTGAACGAAACCGGAGGCACTAAATACCTCGCAAACCCTTCGATCAACACGTACGTCTGAACGATCACCACTCATTATCCATATTTCGGGATGCCTCCCAATCAGGACCTCGGTTACCATCCAAACGAGGTGAAGATCTCCGGTCTTCGACCACCGTCCTCATCTTCGACTTTCAATCGTCGATCAATTATTTGAAATGAGAATTAACTCGGCTTTTTCAAATAATTCACGTATACTTAGAATTTCAATGGTTAAATTATTCGACAACACCAATTTCGTTCTTTAATGTAATTTTCACACCAAACACATTCAACCATCAAAAGCCACATAAATCAAGCAAATTCAGTTTATTTCCATTCCATATCGCTTACGATATTTTATAACTATTTATCGCTATTTTTATTTATTTTAAAATAGCTATTTTATTCAAAACGACGCTTCGGGCCATAAGGCGGCCGTGGCGCTGTTTTTCTTCAAATTTGATTTACACATATCTGAAAATCTAACCGTTGGATCTTTACAAAATTTACATCATTAGAAAGGTCTTTTCAAAACGAATCCAACGGTTCCAGTTTCGGGAAAATCCGACGGTCGGATCTCCCGGTACAATCGTTTGAATTTTCGATTTCAAAATACGAACTGCAGCGTCGTTATTCGATTAAATATAATTATATTTATATATATAAATAAATATAATCGTTTCTGGCGCTGTTTTTCTTCAGATTTGAATTAAACATTCCAGACAATCCAACCGTTGGACTTCTACAAAGTTGGTGCCGTTGGAAAGATTATTCCAAGGCGAACCCGACGGTTGAGGTTTCGGGAAAATCCAATGGTCGGATTTCCCGTACTAGTCGTTTGAAATCACGGTTTCAAAATACGAACTGCACGGCCTCGTTTCGTTTTAATTTTATTTATATTTATATAGTTATATAAATATAGTTTATTCAATGATTTCCATATCGTTTTCACTTCAAATATTTTTCTAACGCCTTAAATTTTGGAAAAATTTCGCCATAACCTCCCCTGCACCGGGAGCGTCGGGAAATCGCAAATAGCGTCCCGGTCCTTCTAATCTCAAAAAGAAAAAGAAAAAGCCAAGCGGCTAGCCAACAGGCTCAAAATCATCACCCAAACAAATCAGTAAATGTGTACCTATTTGTCGGGCACAAAATTTTATTCCTCTTCTCTAGCCCCTTTGCTGTAACCTGTTCAATGAATATTGCATGTACATATATATACAGTTCTTATCATTTATCAATTTCTATTCGACTTCATATTCGATTTCTATTTGGTTTAAAAACTCCATTCATTCTAATGTTACATAAATAGGTGCAACTCATTTCATTAGCTAATTAATGAATATTTCAACTCCTATATGTTTATTTTGAACAAGTGGCTATTTTTAACACTTCACATTTCAACGATTTCTACATACAATAAAAATGTGATTTTTATTGTAAAACGATTCATTTCATAACACTATTTTATATATAGTTCATATAGTCGATAAAAGGTGTTTCAAAATATGAATACCATTCAACACATGAATTTCTAAACAACGAATGAATATCAATTCAACACATGAATGTTTTCTATAGTTTCTATATATAGATAAAAATGTGATTTTTATTATCAAACGATTTATTTCAAAATATGAATACCATTCAACACATGAATTTCTAAACAACGAATGAATATCAATTCAACACATGAATGTTTTCAATAGTTTTTATGTATAGATAAAAATGTGATTTTTATTATCGAACAATTTATTTCAAAATATGAATACCATTCAACACATGAATTTCTAAACAACGAATGAATATCAATTCAACACATGAATGTTTTCAATAGTTTTTATGTATAGATAAAAATGTGATTTTTATTATCGAACAATTTATTTCAAAATATGAATACCATTCAACACATGAATTTCTAAACAACGAATGAATATCAATTCAACACATGAATGTTTTCAATAGTTTTTATGTATAGATAAAAATGTGATTTTTATTATCGAACAATTTATTTCAAAATATGAATACCATTCAACACATGAATTTCTAAACAACGAATGAATATCAATTCAACACATGAATGTTTTCTATAGTTTCTATATATAGATAAAAATGTGATTTTTATTATCGAACAATTTATTTCAAAATATGAATACCATTCAACACATGAATTTCTAAACAACGAATGAATATCAATTCAACACATGAATGTTTTCAATAGTTTTTATATATAGATAAAAATGTGATTTTTATTATCAAACAATTTATTTCAAAATATGAATACCATTCAACACATGAATTTCTAAACAACGAATGAATATCAATTCAACACATGAATGTTTTCAATAGTTTTTATATATAGATAAAAATGTGATTTTTATTATCAAACAATTTATTTCAAAATATGAATACCATTCAACACATGAATTTCTAAACAACGAATGAATATCAATTCAACACATGAATGTTTTCTATACAATGAATAAATATAGTTTAAGCATATGAAAATAATTCAAACACACAAATATTATTCAAAATTTCGGCAGCATAACGGCAGGGTAGTTACACCGGCACCGTCCCTAGTACGGCTCCTCGCTCTACCTTAAAACCTCGCGGTTTTTGACAATGGGGATCATGCATCTAGTTCGCACGCAGGCGGCATGTATATATTTGTTTCATTTCCACAAACTAATCCTATGTGGTTTCAACCAAATATTTCACAACCACCAATGGGTATTTTTCAACCATAATCAACCAATATCAATCACAAACAATCCCAAACAACCATTTGCTATCAATCAATTTCACAACAATTTCAACCAATAAATATCGTCCATGGTTTGTGGACGAGGGGCGTATATATATATATATATATTTATATATAGCAATTCACTTTCATTTCACGCATATATAATATTTTTAAATCAGAAATCTCACCAATAGCTATCCAACTGCACGACACTTCCTTTATAGAAATCTTCGCCTTTTGTCGCTTTCGCCCGTATTCTCTACATATGTAAAAATCGAATTTTTACTATGTTATTCAATATATAAAAATCTGATTTCTACTTCGACTTTCGATATATAAAAATATGATTTTTCTTTCGACTTTCGATATATAAAAATATGATTTTTCTTTCGACTTTCGATATATAAAAATATGATTTTTCTTTCGACTTTCGATATATAAAAATATGATTTTTCTTTCGACTTTCGATATATAAAAATATGATTTTTCTTTCGACTTTCGATATATAAAAATATGATTTTTCTTTCGACTTTCGATATATAAAAATATGATTTTTCTTTCGACTTTCGATATATAAAAATATGATTTTTCTTTCGACTTTCGATATATAAAAATATGATTTTTCTTTCGACTTTCAATATATAAAAATATGATTTTTACTTTGACTTTCAAAATAAAAATATGATTTTTACTTTTTAAAGAAATCAGTTTTCAATACCTTTAAAAAATCAACATCAGTTTTTACTCTTTTTATAAAATCAGCTTTACTCTTTTTAAAAAATCAGTTTTACTCTTTTAAAAAAAATCAGTTTTACGCTTTTTAAAAAATCAGTTTTTTTTTTTTACTTTTAAAAACCAAATCAGTTTTTTTCTTTTAAAAATCAGTTTTATTCTTTTTAAAATCCAGTTTTATTCTTTTTAAAATAAACAGTTTTAATTTTATAAAAAATTCAGTTTTTATATTTCCTTTAAAAATCAGTTTATATTCTTTTTTAAAATAAACAGTTTTTTTTTTTATAAAAAATTCAGTTTTTATATTTCCTTTAAAAATCAGTTTATATTTCTAAAACAAAATCAGTTTTTAATACTTTAGAAACAAAATCAGTTTTATTTCTTTAAAACAAAAATCATTATTAAATTCGGTTTTTATAAAATAAAAATAAAATAATAAAATAAACAGAAATACTTACAGAGAGGGGGGGGAGGTCTTCGCAGACGTCGGAGGGCTTCGAGGTGGTGTTGTTCGTCGATGGCGGCGTCTTCGAGGCTCCAGGGGGGGGCGTCGCGATGCTTCGATCGATGGAGGGGGGGGCAGGTCTTCGTCGGCGTCGAGACGAGGGGGGGCGGGTCTTCGTCGGCGTCGAGACGAGGGGGGCGGCTCCGAGGGTTCAGGCGGCGGCTTTGATTCGCTTTAGGTTTTTTTTTTTTTAATTTCTTTTCTGTATAATGAAATGGGGGGGGCAAGCAGAAGGAAAAGGGGGGGAAAGAATATATTTTATATATATATATATTTTTTTAATTATTTAATTATTCAAAAAGGTTGACTTTTACATACGACTTCGAAACGAGGCCCACCGCCTGTCGTCCATAGCGTTTTACCCCCATTCTGAACACAATGGGATATGTATCGCAAGCTGATTTGATCGTTACGATCAGTTCCCGTTGAATTTACATTTAAATCATTATATTGAATTTTAAACGTACATTTCAAATTACCGGGGTCACATACTAACTAGAAAAATTCCAGAAAAATATTTTCTAGCTTCGTATTGACGATACGGTCCTAACAAAACTAGTTTCGTCGTATTCTGAGACCGTTTGAAAAATGGCCAATTTCCATTCGATTAAAATCAACAGAAACTGGTCAAACGCGTTTTCCTTTGCCACGCTCACATATTGATTCGAAAAATTATGAAATTTGAAACCTAACAATAACTTGACACTACGGACCTAGCAAAAGTGGTTTCGTCGAAATCCGAGGTCGTTTGCAAAATGTCCATTTTTAAGGGCCTGAATTCCATAGCGACTGTTCAGAATTTTCAACTGGACATATCTTTTGATTCCCGCTATCAAATTTCGATTGGTCAGATTCGTTAGAAAGATATTATCAATTTGATTCCATTATTTTTGGTTTCACTAAAATCCGGATTGTTTTGCATCCGGTACAGTTCGACAAAGTTTGAATTCAATTTTCGAAACTACAGCGCCCTTTCAGGCCTTATTTATAATTATAATTAATTATATTCGTTTTCAATCGTCGATTCAAACTTAGTTTTCATCGCCATTATTTAAAATATTTATTTTAAATATTTAAAATCCATTATTTTAGCCAATTTAAAATTTTTTAATTGGTTCAGATTTTCTGGGTCGTTACACCTTATTTGGACACTGGCCGCTAGTAGTTTCGGTTTTGCAGATTTATATTCACAAGATCATGATTTACAGCTGGAACGATACTCGGAAAGCTCTGTATCCGTGTATTACTTCTAGTTGTGTTTTGTACTATTTTCCGCTGCTATGTAATGTATTGTAATCTCTGATATTTTATAATGTGTAATATTGATTCATACTCTATATATTCTTGTATTCTGATGAAATTGTTGTAATTAACAATGAAATGTTCTTCTGTCCGCGTTCTTTTGTGTGTTGTTCTCAAAGTATTCGGGCTTTCCTTACCGGGGAAGTTACGGGGTACTACAGAGGCCCAACTATTAATTAACTAAGTTTGTTTTTAGTTTCAAATAGTATTTAAAGTTGTAAAATTTATATCTCTTACATGCGTGATCAGAATTTCGAACGGTCAGATCCGTTGGGATTGTATGGATGGACACTACAACATGAAACTAACTGGGAGTGGATTGGAGCTCGTTACATTTTGTAGCAAAATAAATTGTCTGAATCAACTGACAATCATCGTTATTTAACGATGATCGTCCGGCGTGAGTAAAACTCACCAACTCTAGCAGTTCATATTTTTATAAACGCATTTTGAGAACTGATAAATGATGATTGATTGCTGTGTGTTGACTGTTTGGTTGAACTGCTAATTAATTGGCAGAAAATATCGATATAGTTAAATATATATATAGTTAATCAAATGTTGATTTTGTTTATTAGAACATTTCATTTTGAAACAAAATTGATGGGAATTATATTGTGTAACATCTATGGATGCAGGGAAATAGGTCGGAGGAATCCATCTGGATTCCTCAGCATTTATTTTACTGTTTTTCATATATGGTGACATATGATGTGATATAGAATCTGTTGTTGATTATGTGTGTTTGAATGATATCGATCATTGTTGTGTGGTATTTTAAATACCGTAAGAAATACTGGGATGTTGAAAAGGGGATTTTCAAAGTGTATTTTGAAAATGAATTATTTATATAAAATCAATGGATTTTATATATAACAGGAAAAGAATTTTATAAAAGAAAGAATAATAGAAAAGGAAACATTTGTTAAACAAATAGAATTGAAAAGGAAAGATTTGTAAAACCTTTATAAATAGAATAGGATAAAAGGAATATGTATTGGGAAAATAAATAGAAAGATAAAAGGAATATTTATTTGTTAAATAAATAGGATTGAAAAGGAATATTTATTTGTTACATAAATAGATTTGAAAAGGGAATATTTGTAAAACCAATAGAAAAGGGAATATTTGTAGAACCAATAGAAAAGGAAATATTTGTATAAACAAATAGGAAAGGAAGTATGTGTAATCAAATAGTGTTATTTGAATTAAAGTTAGTCGAATATTGGTTATTCGAAAAAGAGTTAGTCGAATACTGGTTATTCGAAAAGAGTTATTGAATATTAGTTATTCGAAAAGGAGTTAATCGAATATAGTTTATTCAAATAGAGAAAAGGATTTATCGAATATAGTTTATTCGAAAAGAGTTAATCAAATAGAGTTAATTCGTTAGAGTTAATCGATAGAGTTGATCCAACAGAGTAAATCGATTAGAGTTAATCAAATAGAGTTAATTCATTAGAGTTAATCGATAGAGTTGTTCCAATAGAGTAAATCAATTAGAGTTAATTGATAGAGTCAATTCAGAAGAGTTAATTGATTAAAGTTAATTCATTAGAGTTAATCGATAGAGTTGATCCAATATAGTAAATCGATTAGAGTTAATCTATAGAGTTGATCCAATAGAGTAAATCGATAAGAGTTAATTCATTAGAGTTAATCGATAGAGTTGATCCAATAGAGTAAATCGATTAGAGTTAATTAAATAGAGTTAATTCATTAGAGTTAATCGATAGAGTTGATCCAGTAGAGTAAATCGATTAGAGTTAATCAATAGAGTTAATTCACAAGAGTTAATCGATTAGAGTTAATTCAATAGAGTTAATCGATAGAGTCGATTTAATAGAGTAATTCGATAGAGTTGATCCAATAGAGTAAATCGACTAGAGTTAATCAAATAGAGTTAATTCATTAGAGTTAATCGATAGAGTTGATCCAATCGAGTAAATCGATTAGAGTTTATCAAATAGAGTTAATTCATTAGAGTTAATCGATAGAGTTGATCCAATAGAGTAAATCGATTAGAGTTAATCGATAGAGTTAATTCATTAGAGTTAATTGATTAGAGTTAATCAAATGGAGTTAATTCATTAGAGTTAATCGAATAGAGTTAGTCCAGTATTGGTTAATCGAAGAAAGGAGTTATCGATTATAGTTTATTCGAAAGGAGTTATTGAATATCGCTTATTCGAAGTAGAGTTAATCGAATAGAGTTATTCGAAGTAGAGTTAATCAAATGTAAACCATTCGAAGAGAGTTGATCGAATGTAAACCATTCGACGAGAGTTAGTCGGATGTAAATGATTCGAAGGAGAATTATCGAATAGAAGTGATTCGAGAGAGAATTATGCATTAGATTTTGACTATATCGAATGTAGGAAAGTAGTATTTACTTCCCGGTTTTTAAATCAAGATTTATTTATTAAATAAATGGTTTATTTAAATTAAGGTATAAAAGTTTTATTTAAAGTTAGATATTTAGGGAGTTGGGATTATAAATCTATTTTTATAACTAATGATTTTTGTAAAAGAAGTGGGTTCGTAAATTGAATCCGAGAGTTACGTAAGGAAATTGTTAGAGATTTAAGACGTAAACTTTGTCTATTTCGAGGTTAAGGATGTTGTTCAGTTAAGGTCTGAGAGGTAATTATACCCCAACTTGATTGGCTTTGTTTTTAACTAAGGAATGGTTAAGGTTCGATATTGAAGGTTGGTTAAGTGAAATTAGTTAACTAGTGGAATGTTTTGAGTTGGCATAACGATGTTTTTTTAAACATTTGTTTAAATCCAAATGTAGGAATTTTGGAAATGTTTTCCAAATAAGAATTTCTGTATATATATGGAAACTGGAGATGAAAAATGAACTAAAGAGATAAATGTTAATTGATGATTGATTGATAGAATTTCCATCTGGAAATAATATCGTTATTTGCACATGTGTTTTCTTTGATAGTTAATTCACCGACTATCGTAGTTGTTGACCATTTCCGTTGTCAATACGGAGAGACCGGGATCAGATTCATTATTTGTAAACCACTCTGTATGGGCGTTAGCGTTGCGATCAAATATGATGAAGATAATTGAAGACGGAGTTATGCAAGGGCTGTCCTGTTTACCTAATAGTGCCTTCGGTTTGTCCAGTCCTAGGACAACTTGTGTGGAAGAATATCTGACAGAGTATATTTAATGGATCACGTAAGTTGATCTCTTCAAACGTATGTACGTTTGGTAGCGAAGGAATTCATTTTTCTTAGCTGTATACCCGTTGTATTTTTAAGGAAATCACTTTGTGATTTGGCGTGTATGGTGATATGACATCCAAAGTGAATAATTGTGTGATCTGTCAGAGATAAGCGTGGCCTCTAGCCTCACAACCGGGAAATGACAAAAATCGGGCAGGCAACATGGCTAAGTGGTTGGCTGCCAATTAGATTGTATTATCACCTGTCTAGAGATATTCATTTCATTCTTTAATCTATTCGATGCTATCCCATTCGGGAAATGGTTGCTGATCCCAACCGTTGGTGATATACATTCGATACACTCAAGCGAAATGAGTGCTCGGTCATGTGTGGCCGGGTTGCAAGATGTTCTTGCCGAACCCAATGTATTCCTCTCTAGAGGTACACTATCGGAAGATGATTCCATACCTTGTCATAGTTGGTAATCCATTATCCAATAAGTGCTCGCGGTTTTGATTGTATACTATGTATGTAGAACATGAGATGAAAGCGTTTCTGCTAGATGATTATTATATTGTGGTTGATAGACACTATTATAATATCAAAAAAAATTGATATAAAGATTATTTTGGATTCTCATAAGGGAAAAAACCATTCCGTTATATGGTGTGGTCTTATGAGATATCTTTTTGTTGCTCAAACTGTTTTACATTGTTTTACTCACACCAGTCCTATGACTGACCCAGAGTTTATTTTGTTTTGTTTTCACTAAACTCTTGGGTGACCAATTTTGTACGAGCGTCAAGTAGTCAGGATTTTACAGATATACTTGGAGAGCTTGGAGTAGGAGGCTTCAGGATTATATAGCTATAGTTATTTCTGCTGTGTTGTAAGTATTGTACTCTGATAATGTTACTGTATACATATACTAGTTTTATTTCAAAGTTATGTATCTATTATATATTGGTCGTTCTGTTGTGAGATTCGTGTTACTCTGATATTGTATGTTCTTCTTCTTCTTCTATTCTAAGTTTCTATCTTGTTTATCCTCACCCTCTGTTTTCTTTCTATTAGTTTTTTGGTTTCCAGTGTAATTTGGGTTGGACTTGTGTTATTTGGTCAGCTCAAATTGTACCGGAATTTCGGGACACTACAGTTGGTATCAGAGTTGAAGGTTAAGTTATTACCTTGGCTCTGTGGCATGACTCAGTAGAGATGGGGTTAGTAATACCCTAGATTGAGTTTGAGTGCATATATATGAGCGCGTATTTGTTATTTGATATAAAAACTATTTTATACTGTGGAGATTTAATGGTTGAGTTGTTTATGAGTTCAGGTCGATCAGTTTGATCCATTGTCTTGGTAGGGGTTTATTAACACTCAAATACGATGAACCGACATTGTATGTTTTGAAAAAAGGTAAACGAAATAATTTTACCCAAAAATATATATTTTGATATAAATAAAATATATATTGGAAATAGTATAGTATTGGATATGTTGGTTGTTGTTATAATCGAATGAGACTATAAATTGAAACGGTTATATAAATAACCAATTAGAATTCATATAAGTGAAATATATGAAATCGAAATGAATTAAATCTGAATTTAAATCAAAATTGAAATTAAAACCCTGGAAATTCGGAAAGGTGTTTGTAAATGGATTTGGAGTTAATATATGAGACTTTTAAAATCTTGGGAGATTTTAAATAATTTACAAGCATTGTGAATGGTATTTTGAATTATATTTCAAGGTGGATATGTTTAGAAAATGGTTTTGAAAGTGATATATTATTGAACTCACTTCGGTCGCTGGAAATAAATTCCGATGTTGATCCGGACATCATCGGTGTTCATTTTCGAGTGGTAAATGACGAGTTACTAACGAAGATTTTGTTTTTGAATTGTTTTGAGAAAACAAGTTGTTTTGATATTCCAAAATGAATATTTTGATTTTTGGAAAAGGCTAAGCTGTTTAAAAACTTCTAGAAACAGATTATTTAAATTAAAGCAAATTAAAGAAGAATTTGTAAAAGCCAATAGAAATTGAAAATTTAATTAAACCCAGTTAAAAGGAAAATTGAATTGAAATAGGAAAATAACGAAAAAGGATTGAAAAGTTGAGATAACTGATTAGTGAATGGAATAATGGATGGAACTTAACAAGGTTAAGTGAATTGAATTGATATGTTAAGGGTTTTGAATCAAGAATGGAATTCGAGTTTGAAATGAAATTTGGTTTGGATATAACTGAATAGCTATGTTGAATAGATATTGATTGGAAATTGGTTGAGATGACATTGGTATAAGTTGAATTGATTACAAGTGAAAGGATATAATGATATGCTCGACAAAAAGGTGAGTTTACATTTCTATTGGATATGAGATTTATGAGCCGAATTGGCAAGCCGCTTGGCTGTTTGATTTTCTTTTGGATTGGACAAGGCCCAGTATAACAACCCGGAAATTCAGCCAGTTTAAAAATTTTATTTTGGCAATTTTAGTGAATTTTGAACATTTGAAATGATTATTTTAAATAATAATGACGATAAATTTATTTTGAATAGAATAGAACGTATATATTTATATAGATCGTCGTTAGAATATAAAATATTATTTATAATTATAAAAGGAATTGAAAATGGCGCGGTAGTTCGATAATTCGATTTCAAATTTCAATTGAACATACCGGGTGAATAATAAACCGGATTTTAGTGAAACTAGAAATAATGGAATCTAATTGAGAATATCTTTCCAACGAATCAGAAAAATTGAAATTTCATAGCGGGAATCAAAAGATATGTCCAATTGAAAATTATGAATAGTCGCTATGGAATTCAGGCCCTTAAAAATGGGAATTTTGCAAACGACCTCGGATTTCGACGAAACCACTATTGTTGGATCCGTGATGTCAAATTATTGCTAGATTCCAATTTTCATAATTTTTCGATTCAATATGTGAGCGTGGCAATGGAAAACGCGTTTGACCAGTTTTAGTTGATTTTAATCGACTGGAAAATGGCCATTTTTCAAACGGTCTCGGAATTTGACGAAATTAGTTTTGTTAGGGCTGTATCGTTAATATGAAGCTAAAAAATATTTTTCTGGAATTTTTCGAGTTTGTATGCGGTCCCGGTAATTTGAAATGTACGTTTGAATTCAATAATATGGATTTACATTTTAACTCGAACAAAAACTGATCGAAACAGTCGAATCAGCCTGCGATACATATCCCATTGTGTTGGAATGGGGGTAATTAGCTATGGATGACAGGCGGTGGGTTCGATTTCGAGTTCGAAAATAAAAGTTGCTTTTTGAAATTAAATAATTAAATAAGTAAAAATAAAACCTCTCCCCTCTTCCTTTACCACTTAGCTCCCACCCCCGATTTCATTTCAACGAAAAGAAAAAAAACCTAACACCATCGCGTCGCCCCCCTGCAGCCGTCGCCGCCCTTCTTCTTCCTCCTCCTCTCGCCGCTCCTCCTTTCACTCCTCCAAATCCCCCACGCCCTAACTCGCAACCCAGATCGACGCTCCCCCCTCGAACCCATAAGGCCGCCGCCAGCTTCAGGGACCCGCCACCGCGAAGACCCCCGCCACCTCGAACAGTAGCGCCGCCTCCCCCTTGGTCTGCGAACGCCAGCATCCTCCATATTCCTCCGTTCAACGCGAAACAGTACCCCCTTCAAACGATTTCGATGTAAGCTTCGCTGTTTATTTTTATTTTCTTTACTTATTTAGATGATGTAATGGGATTTTTATGATAAGATATCGATTAAAAATGCGGATTTTATATGGTGTTGATATGAGTAAAGATTTGATTTTGTTCATTGAAGAGAAGTAAAAATAGAATTTTTAGAGAAGTAAAAATAGAATTTTTAGCAATATAAAAATATAATCTTTACATACGAAGTAACGGTATAAAAATATAATTTTCATTGTATGTGAAGATAAAACTATCATTTTTATAAAAATAAAAGGGCGATATCTTTATATTTGAAAAGGCGATATCTTTATATTTGAAAAGGCGATATCTTTATATTTGAAAAGGCGAAATTTTTATATTTGAAAAGGCGAAATCTTTATTTTTGAATAGGCGAAGTCTTTATTTTTGAAATGGCGAAATATAATTTTCATATGATATAGAAGATAAAAATATGATTTTTATATTTTAGGAGGATTAAAAATTCGATTTTTAATTTATAGAAAATATAAAAACATGATTTTTATATAGTGGCGATAATAAAAATAGGATTTTTATATTATAAAGATAATAAAAATTCGATCTTTATTATGTTGGACGTATAAAAATATAATTTTTATTATGTAGAAGAAGTAAAAATATAATCTTTATTATATGAACAGCGATGTAAAAATAGAATATTTATCTATATAACAGCGATGTAAAAATAGAATTTTTATCTATATAATAGCGATGTAAAAATAGAATTTTTATCTATATAGTAGCGATGTAAAAATATAATTTTTAACTATATAAGGACGAAAAGGTGAAGATTTCTACATTAGAAGAGTCGTGGCGTTTGGATTAGCTAGTCGGTGAGAACTTCTCATCTTTAATTTTCTTTTCTAGTTAAAAATATATACTAGGATGCAGACGGTGCTTAGCAGCACCCGACACCCGTCATCCACAGACCATGGATGGCTTGTATGTTTGTGTAACAACCCGAAAATCTGGGCCAGTTTAAAAAATTAATTTTGGCAATTTTAGCGAATTTTGATTATTTAAAATGAATTATTTTAAATAATATCGACGAGAAATTTACTTTGAATATAATTCAAATGTATATAGTTATATAGTTCGTCGTTAGAATATAAATAATTATATATAATTATAAATAGAATTGAAAATGGCGAGGTAGTTCGATATTTCGATTTCAAACTTCAATTGAACGTACCGGGTGCAAAACAATCCGGATTTTAGTGAAACCAAAAACATTAGGATCTAATTGATAATATCTTTCCAACGAATCTGAAAAATCAAAGTTTCATAGCGGGAATCAAAAGATATGTCCAGTTGAAAATTCTGAATAGTCGTTATGGAATTCAGGCCCTTAAAAATGGACATTTTGCAAATGACCTCGGATTTCGACGAAACCACTTTTGTTGGATCCGTGATGTAAAATTATTGCTAGGTTTCAAATTTCATAATTTTTCGAATCAATATGTGAGCGTGGCAAAGGAAAACGCGTTTGACCAGTTTCAGTTGATTTTAATCGACTGGAAAATGGCCATTTTTCCAACGGTCTCAGAATTCGATGAAATTAGTTTTGTTAGGACCGTATCGTCAATACGAAGCTAGAAAATATTTTTATGGAATTTATAGAGTTGTTATGTGACCCCGGTAATTTGAAATGCGCGTTTAAAATTCAATATATAGATTTAAATGTAAATTTAACAGAAACTGATTCAAACGATCAAATCAACCTACGATACATATCCCATGGTGTTCGGAATGGGGGTAAAACGCTATGGACGACAGGCGGTGGGCGTCGTTTCGAGGTCGTATGTGAAAGTCAACTTTTAGCCAAATAAAATAATTAAATAAAATAAAAAACTCTCCCTTTATTTTTCTGCCCCCCCCCCCTTTTTCGATTTTCCGAATCAGAATGAAAGAAGAAGAAAAAAAACGAAATGCGTCGATCGGGGGGGAGCCGCCGCCTACTCCACCCTCCTCCATCGCCGACGAGCCGCCACCGTCCATCAGTGCCCCACCGCCCTTCTTCCTCCTCGCTTCTCTTCTTCCCCGCGTTCGAAGCTCGAACCCCCGAAACCCTAGAAACCCTTCACCGTGGGGCCTGGTGCGCCGAAGCACCCACCACAGCCCCAGCACCGACGCCCTGACCATCTCTCCGCCACCTCGAGTGCTGCGCCACCCACACGACCCCGCCGACCCCTCCAACCTCCATCAACAGTGAAAACCGCCCCCCTTCCGCTGTCAAACACTGTGAGCCCTCTTTTTTTTTCCTTTTTATTTTTATTTTGTCTTGTTTAATTAATTTTAGCAATTAAAGATCTGAAATTTTATTTATGTAGCGATTATAAAAATATGATTTTTATATTTTTAAAGTATTAAAAATATAGTCTTTACTATATAGCGATTATAAAAATATGATTTTTATATATTTAAAGTAGTAAAAATATAATCTTTTATATTGTAGAAAGATAAAAATATAATCTTTGCATAGTAGGAACTATAAAAACATAATCTTTATGAGATATAGAATGTAAAAATACCATCTTTTTATATGTAGCAAAATAAAAATCTGATTTTTATGATATATATGTTGAAATAAAGAGGTAATTTTTATAGTGATGAAATGAAAATAAAATCTATATTTTCATAAAGGCGAAATCTTTAAAAGTGAAAAGGCGAAATCTTTAAAAGTGAAAAGGCGAAATCTTTAAAAGTGAAAAGGCGGAACCTTTATATAGAGAATAGCGAGGTAAAAATATAATTTTTATCTATATAGTAGCAATGTAAAAATAGAATTTTTATCCATACGACGAAATAAAAATTCGATTTTTATATATTGAACAACGAAATAAAAATTCAATTTTTATATATTGAATAGCAAAGTAAAAATGTGATTTTTACATATGTAGTGAATGCGGGCAACGAAGATGACAAGAATGCGATAGCGATGAAGATTTCTATCAATGAAGTGCCGTGGAGCTAGGATAGCTATCTGTGAGAACTTCTCACCTTTCAATTTAATTTTTCTAGTTATATATATACTAGGATGCAGACGGTGCTTAGCAGCACCCGACACCCGTCATCCACAGACCATGGATGGCTTGTTTGTTAAATTGTTTGGTTGTGTAGTTGGTTAGGTTATTTGATTGGAATTTGAATTGGTTGGTGAAATGAGATTGATTTGATTGATGTGTGAATGGCGTGGGCCTTCACTAGACCGGGGATAAGGCTAGGCCTTGTCCCGTTTCTAGTATCGTGCCGTTATACCGCCGAAATTTTCTAAAATAAGTTAGAAAAATAAAAATATCATTTTTATTTGGTAAATGAACTGAATAAAAATTCATGTGTTAAAATAAAATATTTGATCGTTAAAAATATAATTTTTAACATGAATATAAATAAATAAATATTCATTTACAAGCCGGATGGTTTGTTTATGTACACCTATTTGAAGGACATTGATTGGGTCGATAAATTTTACAGATAGCCCAACTGCACAAATAAAATATGCGTTTGATTGTTTGAAACCCCACACGGGTGTTGGGATGAAATTTGAAGTTCACTCATCCTGATTGATTAAATATGTCGATCGATTGATTGACAGACTGTTATAAGCGTTAGATATCTATATTTGATGCTTATACAGTGTAGTGCACTTTGGTTGATGGTTGATTATTTTTCAATGCTATTATATACATGTGTTGTATGAAAATCCATATAATTAATTTTATATGGTGATTGATTGGGCCTCATTCCAATTTAGAAAATAAAGAATATTATAAAATAAAGGTTCATGTGTTGACTGTACTCATCCGTTGAGATTAGTCATGTGTTGAACGAAATATTTTAATAATAAATTTTATATCTTTATCACTATAAAATAAAGGTTCATGTGTTGACTGTACTCATCCGTTGAGGTTAGTCATGTGTTGAACGAAATAATTTAACAAAAATAATCACACATGGACAGTACACATTCGTTGAGATTAGTCGTGTGTTGACAAAAATAAATATTCATTTGTTGAATAGAATAAAGGAATATATGAAGCCGTGTTGATTAGATTGACGCCATTTTGACGTGAACGATATTTATATCGATTTTAAACGATTTCGAAATGAATTGAATTGAAAACGATTTCGAAATGAATTGAATTGAAAACGATTTCGAAATGAATTGAATCGAAAACGATTTCGAAATGAATTGAATTGAAAACGATTTCGAAATGAATTAAATTGAAAACGATTTCGAAATGAATTGAAAACGAATTCAAATTGAATTGAAAACGAATTGAAATGAATTCAAATTGAATTGAAATTTGAATTGAATAGAAATGAATTTTAAAACGAATTTATAAAGAAGAATTCAATTTTGATTTGAATTGAAATGGAAGTTGAAATTGCTTTTGAAACGAATTTTAAAACTATTAATATAATTCGTTTTAAATAGAAATCGACGAAATATATATTATATATATTATATATATATATAATATAATGGCCTGAATAGAACGCGCCGCGCCGCGGCAGTTCGTGAATTTCGACCATTTATTTCAAGCGGACATTACGGGAGATCCGACCGTCGGATTCTCCTAAAACCGGAACCGTTGGGTTCGTATCGAAAAGAGCTTTCTAACGAATATTAGAAATTTGAAATCTAACGGTTGGATTTGGAATTATGTCCAAATCAAATTTGAAAAAGGTCGCTGTAAGTGCAGTTCGATAGCCGTTGATGGAAATCGACTGTACGGGCCTTGATAAAATTATTAAAAATAGTAATAATTTGTGTAAAATCATAAGAAATGATTTAGAAAGAATCGGGATGAAAAACTCCATATTTGAAAAGATAAAAATAGATTTTTATCGAAATGAACTAGTTTTGAACTAGAATTATAATTCTATTTATTTTTAAATAAATAAATTGAATTTGAAAAGGGTTTTAAAAATAACCAGAATTTCCAATGATTGCATTGGAGTGGAATTGAATCGAAATTGTCTTCGGAATATTTCGATGTTGGAATTCGTGATTATACGGATGTTGTTATGGAAATTTGAAAGATATATATTTTTATCGTTATTTCCAATACGACATTTGTTAATCGTAGAATTTGATATTGAATATAAGCCGATATATTTTCTATTCAGAGCCTTATATTGAATATCGAATGTGATTTGGGTTTATCGTGAACTGTGTTTTTAAATGACACTGATTCTTTAACCCAGTTAAAGATTAAAACTAAGTGGAGTTTTAATGAATCTTTAATTAGATTGAAAAGATCGAAAATGGAGTACCACCAGTTTTGCTCCAGGCGATAGTTAAATCTTTAATTAGATTTGGACGTGAAATGGTAATTGAATTTACCGATAACACCGTGGTGTTAGATATGAAGTATTACCAGTTTTACTTCATGGGATGAATAGGTTGGGATTGGGAAATTAAAACCAATGATTACTACAGTGTGGTTCGCTAATTCCGACTAGTTGAATCGAAATTCAAAGGAAGATTAGATAATAAATTCAAGAAATTATCTTGGATAAAATTTATGGGAACCTTTCCCTATGAATGTGAAATCAGAAACTAACTGTCGGTTAGCTAAGCAGAATGGTTTTCTGGATATTGATCTGATGTTGGTTTCGGCCTTCGGGGTTAATATTTGGGGAATTATTCTCTTGATTAATTTACGGTTAGTGACTGATGAATTGGGATGAGGCGTATGTTGTGTTTGTGTAACACTTATTTAAAATATACGCGAGTTATTCGGAAAGACCGGGTTTATCCCATTCTGAATAACTGATACGACGATAAGTCGAAGATGAAGACGATGGTCGAAGTCCGGAAGTCTTCACGTCGTTTGGGTGATTACTGATGATCTTGATTGGGCTGTACACCCAAGAAGATGGAAACAGTTGGTGATCGTCCAGACGTACTTGGAGATCGATGGATATGCAGGGTACTAGGTGCCTCCGGTTTCGTTCAGACTCAGAACGGACTTGTAAATGGACTGTGTGTCTGACATTGGATTTTAGTCTGTGTGATTGATTTCTATTAAGTATATATCTGTTTGGCGGCGGAGAATTTATTCTCTTGCTTAACGCCCTTCTCTGAGACGTACGAGCTCAGAGGTTATATACTGATGGATATCAAACGCATAGAGTGAATTGCCGGTGTGGCATGCCTAAGTGGCGAATGATCAAGGCTTCTGTTGAAAAGCAAAGTCTTGTGGTTGATGATCGAAGCACGGCCTTTGTGGCGTAGCTTTGTGTAACGTTTACTTCGCGAGTTTCACACCTGGTATGAACCAAAAACGGGAGACGGACCTCAGGGAGGGCATGCGTTTCTTTCTAGTTAGAAGTGGCGTCAGTGGTTTTACACGCCCTGACGAGTTTGACTTATGTGGTTGTTGCTGTTGCGAGGCGCCTCGGTTTGATCGGACGATCCGGGTCCGATGGAGTCATTCGTTGGCTCATTTACGCCCCATAGGGCGGGGGAACGCATGTTCAGAGTTTAAGTTTAATCCACATCGGTGGACCGGCCCTATCTCTCCAAGGCTTGACTGAGTACTTGCATGTGGCTCGGGCTAGAGAGTCACGAATCGGTAGAGGACTATCTTTTGCCTCGGTTCATAGACGGAAATCCAATTTCCAAATACGTGACATTTGCGGTTTTATTTGTAGAGCCTAGTATGGCGACATAGTGGGATGGGGCGCTCATGCCGCCTATGATTGATACTTATGATTTGAAGTTGTTTTATACACTATGCACTTATAATAGTATCAAACGATTTGTTTTAACCGTATCAAGCATTCTTTGGCTGTTATAAGGGAAAACCCTATCCTCGGCTACGTTGCATTGTGTGATGGGACCTGGGTCTTATAACAGCTTCATTTTTCTTTATTTAGCATTGCGCTGTTTGTTTTATGAACTGGTATTCTTGGGAGGAAACCCGTTCCGTGTTATACGGCGTGGTCCCTTGATTTACCTAATGATTTAAAATAAAGATTAATAACTGTTTTAGTTCTCACACCTGTCCCATGACTGACCTGGAGTTTATTGTTTTAACCTAAACTCTGGGTGCCCCTATTTTGACACGGGCAGCTAGTAGTTTTGGTTTTGCAGATTTATATTCACAGGATCCTGGTTTACAGCTGGAACGATATCCGGAAAGCTTTGTATCCGTATATCTCTTCTAGTTGTGTATTGTATTATTTTCCGCTGCTATGTATTTAAATGTAATTTAAATCTTTGATATTTCTGTGTAATATTTATTCATTTATACTCTGTATATTCTTGTAATCTGATGCATTGTTGTAATATACAATGAAATGTTCTTTTGTGTGTGTTCCGATTTGTCGTGTTCTCAAACGATAGGGCGTTTCGAACGGTCGGGGTCGGTTTAGCGACTGGTTCGGACCGAGCGAAATTTCTTGTCGCCACAGTTGGTATCAGAGCTTTGGTTTACAGAGCTCGAGAACAAGGCACGTTAGAACCATACGAAAGAATTCATCAGATATCGGATTAGCAATATCCAATGGAATGACTCGTTAGAGATGGGATCAGTAGTATCCTAGAACGAGTGTGAAGAGTATATTTTTAAAAATGAAAACAATTTTTGTTTTGAAAATTTAAATCAATTATTCGTATTTGGTTGTTTATTTATATTGATGTGGACAATCCAGTATATATAGATTTTGCGTATACGTCTGATCCACGTGTATTTGAAATTTTAATATACTGGATAGATATAGAATTACACTCTAATCGCCCGGAGATGATTTTGATGGTGGAGCTCCATCATTAGAATTAATGTTCGAGTGACGAAAGTGGGCTTTCTATATATTTCCTATTGACTGGTGTGAGAACCAAAATTAGATAGGGCCTATTGTTGTGATTTGGCATCAAAAATGTGATTTTGACTATATATCAAAGTTATGAATTTCAAATGCTAATCAACTAATTGATTGATGTTTGAGTTGTTTGTTTATTCGTTTGATAAATTTTAACCATTATGCCTAATTGAATTAAATATTGAATAATATTGAAAATTGGTCGCATTTTCTTGCATATACATGTACTTACATTGAACAGGTCATAGCAAGGAGGCTAGAGCGAAGAATAAAATTTGTTTGCCCGACAAATAGGTACATGTTTACTACATAATTTACTGTTTTGTTTGGGTGATGATGATTTTATGAGCCTATTGGCTAGCCGCTTGGCTTTTTCTTTTTCTTTTTGAGATCTGAAGGACCGGGGAAGCTATTTGAAATTCCCCGATGCTCCCGGTGCAGGGGAGATTATGGCGAAATTTTTCGAAAATTTAGGGTGTTAGCCAAATTTTTGAAATTTTGAAAATTCTCAGAAACTAAAGAGTTGGAGAATGGAAGCCAGATCGAACGTGGAGCTAATTGATCAAACCACTTTCGACTTTGTTCCTTTTCGGGGACGAAAAGTTTTAAGTGGGGGAGATTGTAACAACCCGAAAATCCGGGCCAGTTTAAAATTTTTATTTTGGCAATTTTAGCGAATTTTGATTATTTAAAATGAATTATTTCAAATAATATCGACGAGAAATTTACTTTGAATATAATTCAAACGTATATAGTTATATAGTTCGTCGTTAGAATATAAATAATTATATATAATTATAAATAGAATTGAAAATGGCGCGGTAGTTCGATAATTCGATTTCAAACTTCAATTGAACGTACCGGGTGCAAAACAATCCGGATTTTAGTGAAACCAAAAACATTAGGATCTAATTGATAATATCTTTCCAACGAATCTGAAAAATCAAAGTTTCATAGCGGGAATCAAAAGATATGTCCAGTTGAAAATTCTGAATAGTCGCTATGGAATTCAGGCCCTTAAAAATGTACATTTTGCAAACGACCTCGGATTTCGACGAAACCACTTTTGTTGGATCCGTGATGTAAAATTATTGCTAGGTTTCAAATTTCATAATTTTTCGAATCAATATGTGAGCGTGGCAAAGGAAAACGCGTTTGACCAGTTTCAGTTGATTTTAATCGACTGGAAAATGGCCATTTTTCCAACGGTCTCAGAATTCGATGAAATTAGTTTTGTTAGGACCGTATCGTCAATACGAAGCTAGAAAATATTTTTATGGAATTTATAGAGTTGTTATGTGACCCCGGTAATTTGAAATGCGCGTTTAAAATTCAATATATAGATTTAAATGTAAATTTAACGGAAACTGATTCAAACGATCAAATCAACCTACGATACATATCCCATGGTGTTCGGAATGGGGGTAAAACGCTATGGACGATAGGCGGTGGGCCTCGTTTCGAGGTCGTATGTGAAAGTCAACTTTTAGCCAAATAAAATAATTAAATAATTAAAATAAATAAAAAACTCTCCCTTTATCTTTCTGCCCCCCCCCCTTTTTTTCGATTTTCCGAATCAGAATGAAAGAAGAAGAAAAAAAAACGAAATGCGTCGATCGGGGGGAGCCGCCGCCTACTCCACCCTCCTCCATCGCCGACGAGCCGCCACCCTCCATCAGTGCCCCACCGCCCTTCTTCCTCCTCGCTTCTCTTCTTCCCCGCGTTCGAAGCTCGAACCCCCGAAACCCTAGAAACCCTTCACCGTGGGGCGAGCTGCGCCGAAGCACCCACCACAGCCCCAGCACCGACGCCCTGACCATCTCTCCGCCACCTCGAGTGCTGCACCACCCACACGACCCCGCCGACCCCTCCAACCTCCATCAACAGTGAAAACCGCCCCCCTTCCGCTGTCAAACACTGTGAGCCCTCTTTTTTTTTCCTTTTTATTTTTATTTTGTCTTGTTTAATTAATTTTAGCAATTAAAGATCTGAAATTTTATTTATGTAGCGATTATAAAAATATGATTTTTATATTTTTAAAGTATTAAAAATATAGTCTTTACTATATAGCGATTATAAAAATATGATTTTTATATTTTTAAAGTAGTAAAAATATAATCTTTTATATTGTAGAAAGATAAAAATATAATCTTTGCATAGTAGGAACTATAAAAATATAATCTTTATGAGATATAGAATGTAAAAATACCATCTTTTTATATGTAGCAAAATAAAAATCTGATTTTTATGATATATATGTTGAAATAAAGAGGTAATTTTTATAGTGATGAAATGAAAATAAAATCTATATTTTCATAAAGGCGAAATCTTTAAAAGTGAAAAGGCGAAATCTTTAAAAGTGAAAAGGCGGAACCTTTATATAGAGAATAGCGAGGTAAAAATATAATTTTTATCTATATAGTAGCAATGTAAAAATAGAATTTTTATCCATACGACGAAATAAAAATTCGATTTTTATATATTGAACAACGAAATAAAAATTCAATTTTTATATATTGAATAGCAAAGTAAAAATGTGATTTTTACATATGTAGTGAATGCGGGCAACGAAGATGACAAGAATGCGATAGCGATGAAGATTTTTATCAATGAAGTGCCGTGGAGCTAGGATAGCTATCTGTGAGAACTTCTCACCTTTCAATTTAATTTTTCTAGTTATATATATACTAGGATGCAGACGGTGCTTAGCAGCACCCGACACCCGTCATCCACAGACCATGGATGGCTTGTTTGTTAAATTGTTTGGTTGTGTAGTTGGTTAGGTTATTTGATTGGAATTTGAATTGGTTGGTGAAATGAGATTGATTTGATTGATGTGTGAATGGCGTGGGCCTTCACTAGACCGGGGATAAGGCTAGGCCTTGTCCCGTTTCTAGTATCGTGCCGTTATACCGCCGAAATTTTCTAAAATAAGTTAGAAAAATAAAAATATCATTTTTATTTGGTAAATGAACTGAATAAAAATTCATGTGTTAAAATAAAATATTTGATCGTTAAAAATATAATTTTTAACATGAATGTAAATAAATAAATATTCATTTACAAGCCGGATGGTTTGTTTATGTACACCTATTTGAAGGACATTGATTGGGTCGATAAATTTTACAGATAGCCCAACTGCACAAATAAAATATGCGTTTGATTGTTTGAAACCCCACACGGGTGTTGGGATGAAATTTGAAGTTCACTCATCCTGATTGATTAAATATGTCGATCGATTGATTGACAGACTGTTATAAGCGTTAGATATCTATATTTGATGCTTATACAGTGTAGTGCACTTTGGTTGATGGTTGATTATTTTTCAATGCTATTATATACAAGTGTTGTATGAAAATCCATATAATTAATTTTATATGGTGATTGATTGGGCCTCATTCCAATTTAGAAAATAAAGAATATTATAAAATAAAGGTTCATGTGTTGACTGTACTCATCCGTTGAGATTAGTCATGTGTTGAACAAAATATTTTAATAATAAATTTTATATCTTTATCACTATAAAATAAAGGTTCATGTGTTGACTGTACTCATCCGTTGAGGTTAGTCATGTGTTGAACGAAATAATTTAACAAAAATAATCACACATGGACAGTACTCATTCGTTGAGATTAGTCGTGTGTTGACAAAAATAAATATTCATTTGTTGAATAGAATAAAGGAATATATGAAGCCGTGTTGATTAGATTGACGCCATTTTGACGTGAACGATATTTATATCGATTTTAAACGATTTCGAAATGAATTGAATTGAAAACGATTTCGAAATGAATTGAATTGAAAACGATTTCGAAATGAATTGAATCGAAAACGATTTCGAAATGAATTGAATTGAAAACGATTTCGAAATGAATTAAATTGAAAACGATTTCGAAATGAATTGAAAACGAATTCAAATTGAATTGAAAACGAATTGAAATGAATTCAAATTGAATTGAAATTTGAATTGAATAGAAATGAATTTTAAAACGAATTTATAAAGAAGAATTCAATTTTGATTTGAATTGAAATGGAAGTTGAAATTGCTTTTGAAACGAATTTTAAAACTATTAATATAATTCGTTTTAAATAGAAATCGACGAAATATATATTATATATATTATATATATATAATATAATGGCCTGAATAGAACGCGCCGCGCCGCGGCAGTTCGTGAATTTCGACCATTTATTTCAAGCGGACATTACGGGAGATCCGACCGTCGGATTCTCCTAAAACCGGAACCGTTGGGTTCGTATCGAAAAGAGCTTTCTAACGAATATTAGAAATTTGAAATCTAACGGTTGGATTTGGAATTATGTCCAAATCAAATTTGAAAAAGGTCGCTGTAAGTGCAGTTCGATAGCCGTTGATGGAAATCGACTGTACGGGCCTTGATAAAATTATTAAAAATAGTAATAATTTGTGTAAAATCATAAGAAATGATTTAGAAAGAATCGGGATGAAAAACTCCATATTTGAAAAGATAAAAATAGATTTTTATCGAAATGAACTAGTTTTGAACTAGAATTATAATTCTATTTATTTTTAAATAAATAAATTGAATTTGAAAAGGGTTTTAAAAATAACCAGAATTTCCAATGATTGCATTGGAGTGGAATTGAATCGAAATTGTCTTCGGAATATTTCGATGTTGGAATTCGTGATTATACGGATGTTGTTATGGAAATTTGAAAGATGTATATTTTTATCGTTATTTCCAATACGACATTTGTTAATCGTAGAATTTGATATTGAATATAAGCCGATATATTTTCTATTCAGAGCCTTATATTGAATATCGAATGTGATTTGGGTTTATCGTGAACTGTGTTTTTAAATGACACTGATTCTTTAACCCAGTTAAAGATTAAAACTAAGTGGAGTTTTAATGAATCTTTAATTAGATTGAAAAGATCGAAAATGGAGTACCACCAGTTTTGCTCCAGGCGATAGTTAAATCTTTAATTAGATTTGGACGTGAAATGGTAATTGAATTTACCGATAACACCGTGGTGTTAGATATGAAGTATTACCAGTTTTACTTCATGGGATGAATAGGTTGGGATTGGGAAATTAAAACCAATGATTACTACAGTGAGGTTCGCTAATTCCGACTAGTTGAATCGAAATTCAAAGGAAGATTAGAGAATAAATTCAAGAAATTATCTTGGATAAAATTTATGGGAACCTTTCCCTATGAATGTGAAATCAGAAACTAACTGTCGGTTAGCTAAGCAGAATGGTTTTCTGGATATTGATCTGATGTTGGTTTCGGCCTTCGGGGTTAATATTTGGGGAATTATTCTCTTGATTAATTTACGGTTAGTGACTGATGAATTGGGATGAGGCGTATGTTGTGTTTGTGTAACACTTATTTAAAATATACGCGAGTTATTCGGAAAGACCGGGTTTATCCCATTCTGAATAACTGATACGACGATAAGTCGAAGATGAAGACGATGGTCGAAGTCCGGAAGTCTTCACGTCGTTTGGGTGATTACTGATGATCTTGATTGGGCTGTACACCCAAGAAGATGGAAACAGTTGGTGATCGTCCAGACGTACTTGGAGATCGATGGATATGCAGGGTACTAGGTGCCTCCGGTTTCGTTCAGACCCAGAACGGACTTGTAAATGGACTGTGTGTCTGACATTGGATTTTAGTCTGTGTGATTGATTTCTATTAAGTATATATCTGTTTGGCGGCGGAGAATTTATTCTCTTGCTTAACGCCCTTCTCTGAGACGTACGAGCTCAGAGGTTATATACTGATGGATATCAAACGCATAGAGTGAATTGCCGGTGTGGCATGCCTAAGTGGCGAATGATCAAGGCTTCTGTTGAAAAGCAAAGTCTTGTGGTTGATGATCGAAGCACGGCCTTTGTGGCGTAGCTTTGTGTAACGTTTACTTCGCGAGTTTCACACCTGGTATGAACCAAAAACGGGAGACGGACCTCAGGGAGGGCATGCGTTTCTTTCTAGTTAGAAGTGGCGTCAGTGGTTTTACACGCCCTGACGAGTTTGACTTATGTGGTTGTTGCTGTTGCGAGGCGCCTCGGTTTGATCGGACGATCCGGGTCCGATGGAGTCATTCGTTGGCTCATTTACGCCCCATAGGGCGGGGGAACGCATGTTCAGAGTTTAAGTTTAATCCACATCGGTGGACCGGCCCTATCTCTCCAAGGCTTGACTGAGTACTTGCCTGTGGCTCGGGCTAGAGAGTCACGAATCGGTAGAGGACTATCTTTTGCCTCGGTTCATAGACGGAAATCCAATTTCCAAATACGTGACATTTGCGGTTTTATTTGTAGAGCCTAGTATGGCGACATAGTGGGATGGGGCGCTCATGCCGCCTATGATTGATACTTATGATTTGAAGTTGTTTTATACACTATGCACTTATAATAGTATCAAACGATTTGTTTTAACCGTATCAAGCATTCTTTGGCTGTTATAAGGGAAAACCCTATCCTCGGCTACGTTGCATTGTGTGATGGGACCTGGGTCTTATAACAGCTTCATTTTTCTTTATTTAGCATTGCGCTGTTTGTTTTATGAACTGGTATTCTTGGGAGGAAACCCGTTCCGTGTTATACGGCGTGGTCCCTTGATTTACCTAATGATTTAAAATAAAGATTAATAACTGTTTTAGTTCTCACACCTGTCCCATGACTGACCTGGAGTTTATTGTTTTAACCTAAACTCTGGGTGCCCCTATTTTGACACGGGCAGCTAGTAGTTTTGGTTTTGCAGATTTATATTCACAGGATCCTGGTTTACAGCTGGAACGATATCCGGAAAGCTTTGTATCCGTATATCTCTTCTAGTTGTGTATTGTATTATTTTCCGCTGCTATGTATTTAAATGTAATTTAAATCTTTGATATTTCTGTGTAATATTTATTCATTTATACTCTGTATATTCTTGTAATCTGATGCATTGTTGTAATATACAATGAAATGTTCTTTTGTGTGTGTTCCGATTTGTCGTGTTCTCAAACGATAGGGCGTTTCGAACGGTCGGGGTCGGTTTAGCGACTGGTTCGGACCGAGCGAAATTTCTTGTCGCCACAGTTGGTATCAAAGCTTTGGTTTACAGAGCTCGAGAACAAGGCACGTTAGAACCATACGAAAGAATTCATCAGATATCGGATTAGCAATATCCAATGGAATGACTCGTTAGAGATGGGATCAGTAGTATCCTAGAACGAGTGTGAAGAGTATATTTTTAAAAATGAAAACAATTTTTGTTTTGAAAATTTAAATCAATTATTCGTATTTGGTTATTTATTTATATTGATGTGGACAATCCAGTATATATAGATTTTGCGTATACGTCTGTTCCACGTGTATTTGAAATTTTAATATACTGGATAGATATAGAATTACACTCTAATCGCCCGGAGATGATTTTGATGGTGGAGCTCCATCATTAGAATTAATGTTCGAGTGACGAAAGTGGGCTTTCTATATATTTCCTATTGACTGGTGTGAGAACCAAAATTAGATAGGGCCTATTGTTGTGATTTGGCATCAAAAATGTGATTTTGACTATATATCAAAGTTATGAATTTCAAATGCTAATCAACTAATTGATTGATGTTTGAGTTGTTTGTTTATTCGTTTGATAAATTTTAACCATTATGCCTAATTGAATTAAATATTGAATAATATTGAAAATTGGTCGCATTTTCTTGCATATACATGTACTTACATTGAACAGGTCATAGCAAGGAGGCTAGAGCGAAGAATAAAATTTGTTTGCCCGACAAATAGGTACATGTTTACTACATAATTTACTGTTTTGTTTGGGTGATGATGATTTTATGAGCCTATTGGCTAGCCGCTTGGCTTTTTCTTTTTCTTTTTGAGATCTGAAGGACCGGGGAAGCTATTTGAAATTCCCCGATGCTCCCGGTGCAGGGGAGATTATGGCGAAATTTTTCGAAAATTTAGGGTGTTAGCCAAATTTTTGAAATTTTGAAAATTCTCAGAAACTAAAGAGTTGGAGAATGGAAGCCAGATCGAACGTGGAGCTAATTGATCAAACCACTTTCGACTTTGTTCCTTTTCGGGGACGAAAAGTTTTAAGTGGGGGAGATTGTAACAACCCGAAAATCTGGGCCAGTTTAAAATTTTTATTTTGGCAATTTTAGCGAATTTTGATTATTTAAAATGAATTATTTTAAATAATATCGACGAGAAATTTACTTTGAATATAATTCAAACGTATATAGTTATATAGTTCGTCGTTAGAATATAAATAATTATATATAATTATAAATAGAATTGAAAATGGCGCGGTAGTTCGATAATTCGATTTCAAACTTCAATTGAACGTACCGGGTGCAAAACAATCCGGATTTTAGTGAAACCAAAAACATTAGGATCTAATTGATAATATCTTTCCAACGAATCTGAAAAATCAAAGTTTCATAGCGGGAATCAAAAGATATGTCCAGTTGAAAATTCTGAATAGTCGCTATGGAATTCAGGCCCTTAAAAATGTACATTTTGCAAACGACCTCGGATTTCGACGAAACCACTTTTGTTGGATCCGTGATGTAAAATTATTGCTAGGTTTCAAATTTCATAATTTTTCGAATCAATATGTGAGCGTGGCAAAGGAAAACGCGTTTGACCAGTTTCAGTTGATTTTAATCGACTGGAAAATGGCCATTTTTCCAACGGTCTCAGAATTCGATGAAATTAGTTTTGTTAGGACCGTATCGTCAATACGAAGCTAGAAAATATTTTTATGGAATTTATAGAGTTGTTATGTGACCCCGGTAATTTGAAATGCGCGTTTAAAATTCAATATATAGATTTAAATGTAAATTTAACGGAAACTGATTCAAACGATCAAATCAACCTACGATACATATCCCATGGTGTTCGGAATGGGGGTAAAACGCTATGGACGATAGGCGGTGGGCCTCGTTTCGAGGTCGTATGTGAAAGTCAACTTTTAGCCAAATAAAATAATTAAATAATTAAAATAAATAAAAAACTCTCCCTTTATCTTTCTGGCCCCCCCCCTTTTTTTCGATTTTCCGAATCAGAATGAAAGAAGAAGAAAAAAAAACGAAATGCGTCGATCGGGGGGAGCCGCCGCCTACTCCACCCTCCTCCATCGCCGACGAGCCGCCACCCTCCATCAGTGCCCCACCGCCATTCTTCCTCCTCGCTTCTCTTCTTCCCCGCGTTCGAAGCTCGAACCCCCGAAACCCTAGAAACCCTTCACCGTGGGGCGAGCTGCGCCGAAGCACCCACCACAGCCCCAGCACCGACGCCCTGACCATCTCTCCGCCACCTCGAGTGCTGCACCACCCACACGACCCCGCCGACCCCTCCAACCTCCATCAACAGTGAAAACCGCCCCCCTTCCGCTGTCAAACACTGTGAGCCCTCTTTTTTTTTCCTTTTTATTTTTATTTTGTCTTGTTTAATTAATTTTAGCAATTAAAGATCTGAAATTTTATTTATGTAGCGATTATAAAAATATGATTTTTATATTTTTAAAGTATTAAAAATATAGTCTTTACTATATAGCGATTATAAAAATATGATTTTTATATTTTTAAAGTAGTAAAAATATAATCTTTTATATTGTAGAAAGATAAAAATATAATCTTTGCATAGTAGGAACTATAAAAATATAATCTTTATGAGATATAGAATGTAAAAATACCATCTTTTTATATGTAGCAAAATAAAAATCTGATTTTTATGATATATATGTTGAAATAAAGAGGTAATTTTTATAGTGATGAAATGAAAATAAAATCTATATTTTCATAAAGGCGAAATCTTTAAAAGTGAAAAGGCGAAATCTTTAAAAGTGAAAAGGCGGAACCTTTATATAGAGAATAGCGAGGTAAAAATATAATTTTTATCTATATAGTAGCAATGTAAAAATAGAATTTTTATCCATACGACGAAATAAAAATTCGATTTTTATATATTGAACAACGAAATAAAAATTCAATTTTTATATATTGAATAGCAAAGTAAAAATGTGATTTTTACATATGTAGTGAATGCGGGCAACGAAGATGACAAGAATGCGATAGCGATGAAGATTTTTATCAATGAAGTGCCGTGGAGCTAGGATAGCTATCTGTGAGAACTTCTCACCTTTCAATTTAATTTTTCTAGTTATATATATACTAGGATGCAGACGGTGCTTAGCAGCACCCGACACCCGTCATCCACAGACCATGGATGGCTTGTTTGTTAAATTGTTTGGTTGTGTAGTTGGTTAGGTTATTTGATTGGAATTTGAATTGGTTGGTGAAATGAGATTGATTTGATTGATGTGTGAATGGCGTGGGCCTTCACTAGACCGGGGATAAGGCTAGGCCTTGTCCCGTTTCTAGTATCGTGCCGTTATACCGCCGAAATTTTCTAAAATAAGTTAGAAAAATAAAAATATCATTTTTATTTGGTAAATGAACTGAATAAAAATTCATGTGTTAAAATAAAATATTTGATCGTTAAAAAAATAATTTTTAACGTGAATGTAAATAAATAAATATTCATTTACAAGCCGGACGGTTTGTTTATGTACGTACACCTATTTGAAGGACATTAAATGGGTCGATAAATTTTACACATAGCCCAACTGCACAAATAAAATATGCGTTTGATTGTTTGAAACCCCACACGGGTGTTGGGATGAAATTTGAAGTTCACTCATCCTGATTGATTAAATATGTCGATCGATTGATTGACAGACTGTTATAAGCGTTAGATATCTATATTTGATGCTTATACAGTGTAGTGCACTTTGGTTGATGGTTGATTATTTTTCAATGCTATTATATACAAGTGTTGTATGAAAATCCATATAATTAATTTTATATGGTGATTGATTGGGCCTCATTCCAATTTAGAAAATAAAGAATATTATAAAATAAAGGTTCATGTGTTGACTGTACTCATCCGTTGAGATTAGTCATGTGTTGAACGAAATATTTTAATAATAAATTTTATATCTTTATCACTATAAAATAAAGGTTCATGTGTTGACTGTACTCATCCGTTGAGGTTAGTCATGTGTTGAACGAAATAATTTAACAAAAATAATCACACATGGACAGTACTCATTCGTTGAGATTAGTCGTGTGTTGACAAAAATAAATATTCATTTGTTGAATAGAATAAAGCAATATATGAAGCCGTGTTGATTAGATTGATGCCATTTTGACGTGAACGATATTTATATCGATTTTAAACGATTTCGAAATGAATTGAATTGAAAACGATTTCGAAATGAATTGAATTGAAAACGATTTCGAAATGAGTTGAATCGAAAACGATTTCGAAATGAATTGAATTGAAAACGATTTCGAAATGAATTAAATTGAAAACGATTTCGAAATGAATTGAAAACGAATTCAAATTGAATTGAAAACGAATTGAAATGAATTCAAATTGAATTGAAATTTGAATTGAATAGAAATGAATTTTAAAACGAATTTATAAAGAAGAATTCAATTTTGATTTGAATTGAAATGGAAGTTGAAATTGCTTTTGAAACGAATTTTAAAACTATTTATATAATTCGTTTTAAATAGAAATCGACGAAATATATATTATATATATTATATATATAATATAATGGCCTGAATAGAACGCGCCGCGCCGCGGCAGTTCGTGAATTTCGACCATTTATTTCAAGCGGACATTACGGGAGATCCGACCGTCGGATTCTCCTAAAACAGGAACCGTTGGGTTCGTATCGAAAAGAGATTTCTAACGAATATTAGAAATTTGAAATCTAATGGTTGGATTTGGAATTATGTCCAAATCAAATTTGAAAAAGGTCGCTGTAAGTGCAGTTCGATAGCCGTTGATGGAAATCGACTGTACGGGCCCTGATAAAATTATTAAAAATAGTAATAATTTGTGTAAAATCATAAGAAATGATTTAGAAAGAATCGGGATGAAAAACTCCATATTTGAAAAGATAAAAATAGATTTTTATCGAAATGAACTAGTTTTGAACTAGAATTATAATTCTATTTATTTTTAAATAAATAAATTGAATTTGAAAAGGGTTTTAAAAATAACCAGAATTTCCAATGATTGCATTGGAGTGGAATTGAATCGAAATTGTCTTCGGAATATTTCGATGTTGGAATTCGTGATTATACGGATGTTGTTATGGAAATTTGAAAGATATATATTTTTATCGTTATTTCCAATACGACATTTGTTAATCGTAGAATTTGATATTGAATATAAGCCGATATATTTTCTATTCAGAGCCTTATATTGAATATCGAATGTGATTTGGGTTTATCGTGAACTGTGTTTTTAAATGACACTGATTCTTTAACCCAGTTAAAGATTAAAACTAAGTGGAGTTTTAATGAATCTTTAATTAGATTGAAAAGATCGAAAATGGAGTACCACCAGTTTTGCTCCAGGCGATAGTTAAATCTTTAATTAGATTTGGACGTGAAATGGTAATTGAATTTACCGATAACACCGTGGTGTTAGATATGAAGTATTACCAGTTTTACTTCATGGGATGAATAGGTTGGGATTGGGAAATTAAAACCAATGATTACTACGGTGAGGTTCGCTAATTCCGACTAGTTGAATCGAAATTCAAAGGAAGATTAGAGAATAAATTCAAGAAATTATCTTGGATAAAATTTATGGGAACCTTTCCCTATGAATGTGAAATCAGAAACTAACTGTCGGTTAGCTAAGCAGAATGGTTTTCTGGATATTGATCTGATGTTGGTTTCGGCCTTCGGGGTTAATATTTGGGGAATTATTCTCTTGATTAATTTACGGTTAGTGACTGATGAATTGGGATGAGGCGTATGTTGTGTTTGTGTAACACTTATTTAAAATATACGCGAGTTATTCGGAAAGACCGGGTTTATCCCATTCTGAATAACTGATACGACGATAAGTCGAAGATGAAGACGATGGTCGAAGTCCGGAAGTCTTCACGTCGTTTGGGTGATTACTGATGATCTTGATTGGGCTGTACACCCAAGAAGATGGAAACAGTTGGTGATCGTCCAGACGTACTTGGAGATCGATGGATATGCAGGGTACTAGGTGCCTCCGGTTTCGTTCAGACCCAGAACGGACTTGTAAATGGACTGTGTGTCTGACATTGGATTTTAGTCTGTGTGATTGATTTCTATTAAGTATATATCTGTTTGGCGGCGGAGAATTTATTCTCTTGCTTAACGCCCTTCTCTGAGACGTACGAGCTCAGAGGTTATATACTGATGGATATCAAACGCATAGAGTGAATTGCCGGTGTGGCATGCCTAAGTGGCGAATGATCAAGGCTTCTGTTGAAAAGCAAAGTCTTGTGGTTGATGATCGAAGCACGGCCTTTGTGGCGTAGCTTTGTGTAACGTTTACTTCGCGAGTTTCACACCTGGTATGAACCAAAAACGGGAGACGGACCTCAGGGAGGGCATGCGTTTCTTTCTAGTTAGAAGTGGCGTCAGTGGTTTTACACGCCCTGACGAGTTTGACTTATGTGGTTGTTGCTGTTGCGAGGCGCCTCGGTTTGATCGGATGATCCGGGTCCGATGGAGTCATTCGTTGGCTCATTTACGCCCCATAGGGCGGGGGAACGCATGTTCAGAGTTTAAGTTTAATCCACATCGGTGGACCGGCCCTGTCGCTCCAAGGCTTGACTGAGTACTTGCCTGTGGCTCGGGCTAGAGAGTCACGAATCGGTAGAGGACTATCTTTTGCCTCGGTTCATAGACGGAAATCCAATTTCCAAATACGTGACATTTGCGGTTTTATTTGTAGAGCCTAGTATGGCGACATAGTGGGATGGGGCGCTCATGCCGCCTATGATTGATACTTATGATTTGAAGTTGTTTTATACACTATGCACTTATAATAGTATCAAACGATTTGTTTTAACCGTATCAAGCATTCTTTGGTTGTTATAAGGGAAAACCCTATCCTCGGCTGCGTTGCATTGTGTGATGGGACCTGGGTCTTATAACAGCTTCATTTTTCTTTATTTAGCATTGCGTTGTTTGTTTTATGCACTGGTATTCTTGGGAGGAAACCCGTTCCGTGTTATACGGCGTGGTCCCTTGATTTACCTAATGATTTAAAATAAAGATTAATAACTGTTTTAGTTCTCACACCAGTCCCATGACTGACCTGGAGTTTATTGTTTTAACCTAAACTCTGGGTGCCCCTATTTTGACACGGGCAGCTAGTAGTTTTGGTTTTGCAGATTTATATTCACAGGATCCTGGTTTACAGCTGGAACGATATCCGGAAAGCTTTGTATCCGTATATCTCTTCTAGTTGTGTATTGTATTATTTTCCGCTGCTATGTATTTAAATGTAATTTAAATCTCTGATATTTCTGTGTAATATTTATTCATTTATACTCTGTATATTCTTGTAATCTGATGCATTGTTGTAATATACAATGAAATGTTATTTTGTGTGTGTTCCGATTTGTCGTGTTCTCAAACGATAGGGCGTTTCGAACGGTCGGGGTCGGTTTAGCGACTGGTTCGGACCGAGCGAAATTTCTTGTCGCCACAGTTTGATTGTTTGTTGTGATGAAAATTGATTGTGTGACGTGAAATAAAATATTTATATTGTTAAAAATATTTTACCGTTAAAAATATAATTTTTAATGGGTATGTGAATGAATAAAAATCTGTGTTTGTTGATTTGAAACCCCACACGGGTATTGGGATGATACCTGGCATACACTAATCCCAATTATTTAATTGTATGTCGACCGATTGGTCGACAGGCTGCGTAAGTGTTAATTATTTATATTTGATGCTTATGCAGTTGTGTGGTGCACTTTGGATGATGGTTGATTATTTGTCGTTGCTATTATATACATGTGTTGTATGAAATCCATATAATTAACATTATATGGTGATTGATTGGGCCTCATTCCAATTGGGAAATAATGAATATTATAAAATAAAATTATGTGTTGAATAGAATAAATAGTCATGTGTTGACGATGTTCAGGTGTTGAGAATTCATGTGTTGAAAGTGTATTCATGTGTTGAATAAAATATTTATACAATAAAATTTATCTTTTAATTGTAAGTAAGAAGAAATATAGATTCATGTGTTGAATGGAATAAATATTCATTTGTTGAATAGAATAACGAATTTATTGAAATATATAAAGCCGTGTTGATTAGAGATGCGCCATTTTGACGTGAACGATATTTATATCGATTTTATTCATTTTCTTAATGAATATCGAAAAGTGATTTCAAAATGAATATATAGAAATGAATTCGAATTGAAATTGAATTGGAATGAATTTGAATTGAAATCAAATAGAAATGAATTCGAATTGAAATCAAACAGTAATGAATTCGAATTGAAATATATAGAAATGAATTCGAATTGAATTCGAATTAATTTGAAATTCAATTTTGATTTGAAATTGAAAGGGAAGTTGAAATCGTTTCGAAAATGAAATTAAAACGATTTATAAAATACGTTTTAAATAGAAATTGACGAAATATATATTATATATTATATATATATATATAATATAATGGCCTGAATAGAACGCGCCGCGCCGCGGTAGTTCGTGAATTTCGACCATTGACTTCGAATTGACGTTGCGGGAGATCCGGCCGTCGGATTCTCCTAAAACCAGAACAGTTGGGTTTGTATCGAAAAGAGCTTTCCAATGAATATTAGAAATTTGAAATCTAACGGTTGGATTTGGAATTATGTCCAAATCAAATTTGGAAAAGGTCGTTGTAAGTGGAGTTCGATGGCCGTTGATGGAAATCAACTGTACGGGCCTTGATAAAATTATTAAAAATATCAATAATTTGTGTAAAATCATAAGAAATGATTTGTGAAGAATTGGGATGAAAAATTCCATATTTGAAAAGATAAAAATAGATTTTTATCGAAATGAACTAGTTTTGAACTAGAATTAAAATCAGTTTATTTTAGAAATAAATAAATTGAATTTAGAAGTGGTTTTAAAAATAATCAGAATTTCCAATACGTGAATTGGGATGGATTTGAATCGAAATTATCTTCGGAATATTTCGATGTTGGATTTTGTGATTATACAGGTATGGATGAGGGAATTTGAAAGAAATATTTATATCGTTATTCCCAATACGATATTTGTTGGTTTCAGAATTTGATATTGAATATAAGCCGATATATTTTCTATTCAGAGCCTTGTATTTAATATCAAATGTGATTTGGGTTTGTCGTGAATGGTGTCTTCATTAACACTGTTCTTAAGCCCAGTTGAGAAAAAGATTAAATCCTTCTATTTAGATTTAATGAGGTGTGGCAATTAAATAAAATTAATTGGAATTGAATTTAAATTGGTTCTTGGGTTTATCGTGAGCGGTGTTTTGAATAACACCTGTTCTTTAACCCGATTAACAATAGAAAGTGATTTTGGGTTTATCGTGAACCGTGTTTTAGATGACATTGGTTCTTTAACCCAGTTAAAGACAGGATATTGATTTTTGAAAAGATTAAAACTAAGTGGAGTTTTAATGAATCTTTAATTAGATCGAAATGTGAATTGATAATTTAAATTATCAAATCTGAAAGGTGATCGAGAATGGAGTACCGCCAGTTTTGCTCCAAAGCGATAGTTAAATCTTTAATTAGATTTGGACGTGAAATGGTAATTAATTTTACCGATTGCACCATGGTGTAAGATATGGAGTATTACCAGTTTTGCTCCAGGGGATGAATAGGTTGGGATTGGGAAATAAAATTAATAATTACTTCGGTGTGGTTCGCTAATCCCGACTAGTTTGGAAATCCATAACATGGTTTAAAATGATATCCAAAGGAAGAATGAAGAATAAATTTAGAAGAATTTATCTTTGATAAAATTAATGGGAACCTTTCCCTAAGAATGTGATTTTGTTAATAAAAGAATATTCTGAATTGGAATGAGGTGTATGTTGTGTTTGTGTAACACGTGTTTATTATATACGCGGGTTATTTGGAAAGGCCGGGTTTATACCCATTCTGAATAACCGATTCGACGATATGTCGAAGATGAAGACGGTGGTTGAAGACCGGAAGTCTTCACATCGTTTGGGTGATTACTGATGATCTTGATTGGGCTGTACACCCAAAATGAGGGAATCAGTTAGTGATCGTCCAGACGTACCTGGAGATGGATGGATATGCGAGGAAAGTGCCTCCGGTTTCGTTCAGACCCAGAACGAACTTGTAAATGGACTGTGTGTCTGACATTAGATTTTATTTTGTGTTGATTGATCTCTATTAAATATACATCTGTTTGGCGGCGGAGAATTTATTCTCTTGCTTAACGCCCTTCTCTGAGACGTACGAGCTCAGCGGTTGTATATCGATGGACATCAGTTGCATGGAGTGAATTGCCTTTGTGGCACGCCTAAGTGGCAGATGATCAGGGCTTCTGTTGAAAAACAAAGTCTTGTGGATGATGATCAAAGCACGGCCTGTGTGGCGCAGCATTGTGTATAACGTGAATTCGTGAGCCTCACACCTAAGTTTGAGTCAAAAACGGGATACAGACCGTTGGGAGAACACGACGTTTCTTTCTAGCTATGGGTGATGTCAGTGACCTACCAACCCTGACATTTATATACTTTTTACCTGTGTGGATGTTGGAATGCGAGGCGCCTCGGATATAGGTCTGTTAGGACCGGGAAACGTGTGTTCAAGAATTGCCAATCCTCCAAAGTTAGGTGAGGACCGGCCCAACCGATTCCAAGGATCATAGTAGGGTCCTGAGACATTTGCTAGAGTGTCTCGAACGAAGAGGAGCTTGTCCCTTGCCTCGACTCATGACGGAAATCCAATTTCCAATACGTGATATTGCGGTTTTAATTGTAGAACTAGTATGGCGACATGATATATGGTACCCATGCCGTCTACGTTTGATATTTATGATTGAAATTGGTTTGACACTATACACTTATAATAGTATCAAATGATTTGTTTTAAACGTACCAAGCATGTTTGGCTATTATAAGGGAAAACCCTATCATCCGGCTTGCGTTGCATTGTGTGATGGGACCTGGGTCTTATAATAGCTTCATTTTTCGAAAAAGCATTGCGTTGTTTATTCTATGCACTGGTATTCTTGGGAGGAAACCCGTTCCGTGTTATACGGCGTGGGCCCTTGAATTACTCTCTTTTAAAGTAAAGTTTTAAATAACTGTTTTAGTTCTCACACAAGTCACATCACTGACCTGGAGTTTATTGTTTTAACCTAAACTCTGGGTGCCCCTATTTTCTACATGGGCAGCTAGTAGTTTTGGTTTTGCAGATTTATATTCACAGGCACCTGGTTTACAGCTGGAACGATACTCGGAAAGCTCTGTATCCGTGTATTACTTCTAGTTGTGTTTTGTATTATTTTCCGCTGCGATGTATTTAAATGTAAGTTAAATCTCTGATATTTTCTTTGTAATATTTATTCATACTCTGTATATTCTTGTATCTGATGGAATTGTTGTAATATACAATGAAGTGTTCTTCCGTCTGCGTTCTATTTTGTCGTGTTCTCAAGGTAATCCGGGCTTTCCTTACCGGGGAAGTTACGGGCTATCACAGTTGGTATCAGAGCTTTGGTTTACAGAGCTCGAGAAAAAGACACATTAGAACCGAACGAAAGAATTCATCAGATATTGGATTAGTAATGTCCAATTAGAATGACTCGTTAGAGATGGGATCAGTAGTATCCTAGAACGAGTGTGAAGAGTATATTTTTCAAATGAAAACAATTTTGTTTTGAAATTTAAATTGTTTTATACATATTTGAATATTTATTTATTTTGAATTTGGACAATCCAATATATAAAGATTTTGCATATACGCGTCATGAACGTATATTCGAAGTTTTAATATACTGGATAGATATAGAATCACACTCTAGTCGCCCGGAGATGATATTGATAATGACCATGGCATCATCAATATTTATGTTCGTGTTTCGAAGGTGTGATATCTATATATTTCCATTAGACTGGTGTGAGAACCAAAACTAGGTAGTTTTATTGTTGTGGTTTGGTATCAAAAACATGATTTTCTGTATATGTATCAAAACTATGAATTTGAAACGATAATCCACTAATTGATTGATGGTTGTGTTGTTTGTTTGATAATTTTGAACCATTATGCCTAATTGCATCAAATGTTGAATTGTATCGAAAATTATTTGCAATTGCATGCATGTACATGTAGCGACCCGGGAAAAAACGACCTTGGCTATCCGATATATAACACCTATCGAACAATCAAAAGTCGAAATTACCGGATAGTCCAAGAAAGAAATTAGAGGGTGAGGATAGATAAGATAGAAAATTAGAACAGAAGAAGAAGAAGAAGAACACAACAACATCAGAGTAACACGAATCTCACAGCGGAACGAATAAAATATAATAGACAACATATCTTGAAATCAAAGTAGTATATGTATACCATACCATTATCAGAGTACAACACTTTCATCACAGCGAAATAATCAATAGCTAGAAAAATCTTGAAGCCTCCTGCTCCAAGCTCTTCAAGCATACCTGTAAATCCTGACTACTTGACTGCCCGTACAAATTTTGGGCACCCAAGAGTTTAGGGAAAACAAAACAAAATAAAACTCTGGGTCAGTCATGGGACTGGTGTGAGTAAACTCAAATCATTTGGTTTAACTTTTCAAAATCCTTTTCAAAAGAAAAGATAATCGTAAGACCAATCCATACATAAACACGGACGGTTTTTACCTTACGATAACCCAAAACACTTTGGAAATCATATATTATCTGATATTATAATAATGTCTAATCACAAGTAATTAAAATCTAGTAGAACGCTTGCATCTCACGTTCTACATATATAATATACAATCAAACTCGCAGGCACTTATTGGAGATTGGATTCCAACTTGACAAGGTATGGGACCACCTTCCGAACATGTATCTCTAGAGGCAAATACACTGGGTTCAACAAGAACATCTTGCAACCCGGCCCACACATGACCGACCACTCATTTCGCTTGAGTGTATCGAATGTATATCACCAACGGTTGGGATCAGCAACCGCCTCCCGAAATGGGACAGCATCGATAGATTTAAGAACAAAAGGAATTTCTCTAGATAGGTGATCATACACCCTACTTCGGAGCGACCGACTTAGCCATGCTGCCTGCCCGATTTTTGTCATTTCCCGGTTGATGAGGCTTGAGGTCATAACGTATCTTTTGACAGATCCCACCTCCATTACTTTGAATGCCACATCGTCATACCCGCCAAATCACAAATTGATTTCACCAAAAATACCATGGGTATACAGCTAAGAGAAACGAATTCCTCCGCCACTAAACGTAAGTACGTTTGAAGAGATCAACTTACGCGATCCTTTGAATATACTCTGTCAGACATTCGTCCATTCACGTTTGTCCTGGGACTGGACAAACCGAAGGCACTATTCTGTAAATAGGATAGCCCTTGCATAACTCCGTCTTCAATATATTCAGCATACTTGATTCGCAACGCTTATGCCAATACGGAGTGGTTCTCTGGATAATAATCCGACCGGTCTCTCCATATTAACAACGTTAAAATGGTCAAAACTTTGATAGTCGGTGATTTAACTATCAATTAAAAACATGTCGGTGTGCAAACAACGATATTATTTCCAGATGGAAATTCTATTGATCAATCATCAATCATCATCAATTCGTTCATTCCCCTATTCCTGTTGTTTAATGTTTCGTATTCACTATATTTAGAAAATATATATCCTTCTTATTGGAAAACATTTCCATCTCTTGTTTCTATATTCAGAAAAACAATTCTGCTTCTCATTTGGAAAACATTTCCAAATCTCTTCCATTTGATTAAACAGATGTTTGAATAAACATCACTATGCCAAATCTCCTTCATTTGGTTTCCACTTAACCACTTTTCACCATCGAATCTTAACCAGTTCTTAGTTAAAAACGAAGTCAATCAAGTTGGGGTATAGTTACCTCTCAGACCTTAACTGAACAACATTTCTAACTTCGAAATAGGCAAAGTTCATCTTTCTAGATCTTTAACACTTCTTTACGACATTCTCGGATTTTATTTACAAATCCGCTTCTCGTACGGAAAAACATTTGATTATACAATAGTGTTATAATCCCCTGCATCCGAATTATAATGACTTTATAAATACTTTGATTTTCTAACTCGAATAAGTAACGAACTAAATTATTAACTCATACTCGGTTAACTCTAAGCTGTAACTCTTATTCAATTTACTCTTATTCTATTTAACTCTTACTGGACTAACCCTTGTTCAGATAACTCGGTCTGATTTACTCATTTTGACCCACTTACTTGATCAGCTCAACTGGACTAACTTAGCTTAATTAACTCGACTAAATTACTTTTATCAATTAACTAATATTTGACTTGACACCATTCGCTCGACTCTAGATCGCAGCGATCACAATGGTTACGCCTGATTCCCTCAGGAAACATCCGACCACCTTAGGCTATCTGCAGCCCTGCGAATTACGCTAGCAGTCGTGCTCACTGGTAGCTTATCTTAAATGACTACTTCTGTTTAACTCTATCTCGAATAACTAAATTCGAGCAAGTCTAATTGAATAACTAATATTCAATCATCCCTTATTCGATTACTATATTTGGATAACTCTAGTTCGATTAGACTCTAATCGATTAACCCTAACTGATTAACTCTAATTGGTTAACTCTAACTAACTAACTCTAAATGTTTACTCCAATGGTTTAACTCTACGGTTTAACCCTAACGGTTTAACTCTAACAGTTCAACTCTAACAGTTTAACTCTAACGGTTGATCTCAATAAATTTATTCTATTGGATTAACTCTATTGGATCAACCCATTTCGAATAACTAATATTCAATAAACTTCCTTTCGAATAAACTGATATTCGATAACTTTACTTCGAATAACTCTTATTCGATAAATTCTCTTTCATACATATTCAGTTTCAAATATCGATGTGGAATCGATTTTTTACTTCTCTATATAAGTCTTAACTTATATACTCTATTTACCCAAAGATAAATAACTAAATTAATTTATAAAACTTTATTTATAAATTAACCTTCTCACTTTATCTGTTAAAACAGATCTCTCTTAAATTCTCACTTCGAATTCATATTCTGTTTACCCGTGTGCGAAGCACGGGCCTAAATTCTTCCTAGTGTAAAATTCTCCTTTTATACCCTTCTTATCTATTTTCAAGTATCCCAATATTCTATTTATTTTCTAAATAAATAATTCCCTTTTATAACTCCGTTTATTTCTCTAGATAAATATTTCCTTTTAATCTATTTGTAAATGTTTTTACAAATATTTTCTTTTTCTAATTCCATTTGTAAATGTTCTACGAATGTTTTCTTTTTATCTCTATTTGCAATGGTTTTACAAATATTTTCTTTGCAATTCTCTTTATTTCATATAAATAATTTCATTTATAAAATTCTATTTATTTTATATAAATATTCCATTTATATAATTCTATTTATTTCTCAAATAATCCCTTTTCTAACTTTATTTATTTTTTTCCAAACTATTACCTTTTATAATTATATTTATTTCATATATAAATATTTCCTCTTATATAAAATCCACTGATTTCATATAAACATTTTATTTTCAAAATACACTTTGAAATTTCCTTATTACTTTCCAGTATTTCATATGGTATTCAAAATACCAAATCAAAGGATTAAACATCATCCAACACACACTATCAATAACAGATTTTATACTACATCATCTATCAGAATATATAAAAAAAAACAATAAATTAAATGTTGAGGAACCCAGTTGGGTCCCTCCAACCTGTTTCCCTGCATCCACAGATGTCAGTCAACACAAATATAAAATATTCTGATAAACATAGTCAATACTTCGATACGATTTATATATATCGTTATCGATAATTTCAGCCAACTGACTAGCAGTTCAACCAAACAACCAACACACAACAAAACAACCAATAATTTAAATTCTAATAATACTTTATAGAAATATAAATTTGATCAGAGTAAGTGAGAGTTACTCACATTGGGCGGTGATCGTTAAATAACGATATATCGGTCATTGATTTGATTCAGGTGTTTAATTCCACCGTAAATCTAAATGAGCTCAAATTCATTCCCGATCAATTCCATGATGTAGCCACCTTCCATACGATTCTGACGGATCTGACCGTTCGAAAAACCGTTCACATATGACAAAGATATTCACCTTATAAGTTACACGATAATTTAATTTAAATTAAACTTAAAATTTTAACCTTAATTGGTCTTACCATTAACCTAAGGCCCATATCCCCTTTATAACTACTCAGGCCGCCTGCTCCATCTTCTTCCTCCTACCAGAACACAAAACGCGACTCCTCCCCATTAACGAAACTCCCGGCCTCATCCTCCTCCCTCGTTTACAACTAAAAATGAATTCACCAAACTACTCTCTGTCAAAATTCGCACCCACTGGTTATCATTACTTCGCGTCAACCCTTTTCGCCAAAACCCGTCAACTGCTCCTTCCCAGTGATCCGCGCGACATCAACAATGGCCGAAGACCACCAAACTTCCTATACGGGTGCGGTTTTCACCCCTAAACCCAAATACACCCTTCGATTTCCCCATCGGTGCACCACAACCCCAAATACTGGAACCCTAGTTTGAAAAGGGCCATGCTGACAACCAAAGGCCGACGTCGAGCGATACAAGAAGGGTACTAGATTAAGGAGACCCCTTCCAGGATTTGAATGATGTTTAAAACGAGATTTTTAGAGATTTGTATGATTTTATTTGAATTTTCAAAGGGGAATTTTTGCTGTCGATTTTATTTGGTGGTGGCGGCGCAATGTTTTGCCTGAGAATGAAAATGGGTTAGGGTTAGGAAAGGTAAAGGTATTTTATAGGAGGGAAAAATATTTTTTTATTCGAGTTTTTATATTTATTTTAAGCTACCGTTGTTTGTACACGCTGTTTAAAAATCACTGTGAGCACATACAATACCTAAAAATCACAAAAATAGACATGCAGCTACAGTTCGACATTATGGTCCCAACGAAACTGGTTTCGTCGAATTCCGACTCCGTATGCCCACACAGCGTATTTTTAACCGTTGAAATACTGTCTATTTTTCACTCTAAAAATCCATACGGCCACACACTGCTTCTAAAAATCACCAAACTTGGAATCTAACAATAATTTGACGCTGCGGATCCAACAAAATTAGTTTCGTCGAAAACAGAGTTCGTTTGCAAAACTGACTATTTTTAAAGTCCTAAATAGCCCTTAAATATATAAATATATTTAAAAACAATTAAATTTAATATTTAAAAATAAATATTATCGTATATATTCACATACGATATACCACAGCTTTAAAATAATTATATTAGAGTTTATAACTCGATATTCAGATTCCAGTATTAATTCGATATTCAAATTATATGGAAAATCCATTTATAACGTAAATAAAGCGTTGCAAAATATAAAGGAATTCCATAGCGACTATTTTAAAATTTGATTTGGACATAAAACAAAATCTACACGATGAGATCCCGATTTTTCTCTTCCACTAGGAAGATATACTCCCCCAGCTCCACACGTTTCCTGTTTCACAGAAATCCGAGTTAAAACGAACCCTGTATATCCAGTTGAAGTTCGAATCACCAAATAGCGAACTGCAGCGCCATTTCGAGCTCTATTATAATTATAATATAAATTATACGTTCAAATGGCGTTTATAAATATATTCGTCGATAAAATTCAATATAAACTGAATTATATATATTTTATATTGCCCATTCACACAATATTGTGAATTCCACTATTTCTGACTATTTCAGAAATAAATATATTATTCTATTATTTAATTTAATTAAATATTCATTATAATTCAATTCAACGACCCTTTAATTCTCTAAATCACTATTCAAATAATTAAATTAATTAATTATTCTGTTGCTGAAAAATGCGGGTCGTTACATTCTTCCCCCCTTAAAATAATTTCGTCCTCGAAATTGCTAAGGTAGAAAACACCCCTATTAACTAGTTTCGAATTATTCGTTTACTTCTTTAATTTCAATTTCAACTGAATTTATTTATTTCAATTAAATTATTACTTCATTTCTATAAACAAAAATTTCCAAAACTCCTGAAAATTTTCTAACATCCGAAATTTCCAAAAAATTTTCGCCAGCACCTCCTTTGTACCGGGAGCATCGGGAAAATCCCCAAACTGCCACACAGGCCTCTCCAATCCAAAAGAAAATCAAACAGCCAAGCGGCTTGCCAATTCGGCTCATAAATCTCCAAACTCATATGAATATAAACGTGTACCTTTTTGTCGGGCATTCCTTATATTACATCCATCTGCTGCCAATCCAACATATGCAACTGTCATCCCAGTCAAACTCAAATCACTTTTATCTTCAGCACAATCATTCGCTTATCCAAGCCAAATTCCAACCAAACTGCAATTCCAATCTCAATTCAAATATCTTACTCAATAATTCATTTCTATTCCAGATTATCTCTAATCCAGCCCAATTCTACTTGATAGCATTCTATTTCAATTCAACTCAATTTCCACTGAACTACCTTCAATTCAATTTCAAATTTGCTTCACAAATTTCTATTTAATTTGTGTTTATTTCAATAATCTGTACCTGGGAGTATCAAATAGCTTTGCCTTTTCCAAAAATCAAATATCCCTTTGGAATATCAAAACAACTCGGTTTCTCAAAACAATTCAAAAACAAAATCTTTGGTCGTAATCCGTCACTTACAAACTCGAAAATGAACACCGATGATGTCCGGATCAACATCGGAATTTATTTTCCAGCTATCGAAGTGAGTTCAATACTATGTCACTTTCAAAACCATTTCTAAACACTTTCATTTTGAAATTCATTTCAAAATATCCCTTTTTAATGCTTGTAACAAATTTAAAATCTCCCAGGATTTTAAAATTCACATATATTCAATTTAATTCCATTTACAACGCTTATTCAAATTTTAGCAATTTTAATTCCAATTCTGAACTTAAATTCAGATTTAATTCATCTAATTTCATATATTTCACTTATATGAATTTTGATTTTTTTTTTTACATAACCATTCCACATTTTATAATCTTATTCGTTTATAATCACAACCAACACATTCAATATACTATAATAATTTCAAATATCTATACTTTGCTTATATCAAAATATAATTTGGGTAAAATTATTTCATTCACCCTTTTTCAAAACATACTGTGTCGGTTCATCGTATTCAAGCGTTTATAAACCCCTATCGATACAGTGGATCAAACTGATCGACCAGAATTCATAAACAACTCAACCAATAAATCTCCACAATATAAAATCATTTTATATCAAATAACAAATACGTTCACTCGTATATATACACTCAAACTCAGTCTAGGGTATTACTAACCCCATCTCTACTGAATCACGCCACAGAGCCAAGGTAATACTTAACCTTCAGCTCTGATACCAACTGTAGCGACCCGGGAAAAAACGACCTTGGCTATCCGATATATAACACCTATCGAACAATCAAAAGTCGAAATTACCGGATAGTCCAAGAAAGAAATTAGAGGGTGAGGATAGATAAGATAGAAAATTAGAACAGAAGAAGAAGAAGAAGAACACAACAACATCAGAGTAACACGAATCTCACAGCGGAACGAATAAAATATAATAGACAACATATCTTGAAATCAAAGTAGTATATGTATACCATACCATTATCAGAGTACAACACTTTCATCACAGCGAAATAATCAATAGCTAGAAAAATCTTGAAGCCTCCTGCTCCAAGCTCTTCAAGCATACCTGTAAATCCTGACTACTTGACTGCCCGTACAAATTTTGGGCACCCAAGAGTTTAGGGAAAACAAAACAAAATAAAACTCTGGGTCAGTCATGGGACTGGTGTGAGTAAACTCAAATCATTTGGTTTAACTTTTCAAAATCCTTTTCAAAAGAAAAGATAATCGTAAGACCAATCCATACATAAACACGGACGGTTTTTACCTTACGATAACCCAAAACACTTTGGAAATCATATATTATCTGATATTATAATAATGTCTAATCACAAGTAATTAAAATCTAGTAGAACGCTTGCATCTCACGTTCTACATATATAATATACAATCAAACTCGCAGGCACTTATTGGAGATTGGATTCCAACTTGACAAGGTATGGGACCACCTTCCGAACATGTATCTCTAGAGGCAAATACACTGGGTTCAACAAGAACATCTTGCAACCCGGCCCACACATGACCGACCACTCATTTCGCTTGAGTGTATCGAATGTATATCACCAACGGTTGGGATCAGCAACCGCCTCCCGAAATGGGACAGCATCGATAGATTTAAGAACAAAAGGAATTTCTCTAGATAGGTGATCATACACCCTACTTCGGAGCGACCGACTTAGCCATGCTGCCTGCCCGATTTTTGTCATTTCCCGGTTGATGAGGCTTGAGGTCATAACGTATCTTTTGACAGATCCCACCTCCATTACTTTGAATGCCACATCGTCATACCCGCCAAATCACAAATTGATTTCACCAAAAATACCATGGGTATACAGCTAAGAGAAACGAATTCCTCCGCCACCAAACGTAAGTACGTTTGAAGAGATCAACTTACGCGATCCTTTGAATATACTCTGTCAGACATTCGTCCATTCACGTTTGTCCTGGGACTGGACAAACCGAAGGCACTATTCTGTAAATAGGATAGCCCTTGCATAACTCCGTCTTCAATATATTCAGCATACTTGATTCGCAACGCTTATGCCAATACGGAGTGGTTCTCTGGATAATAATCCGACCGGTCTCTCCATATTAACAACGTTAAAATGGTCAAAACTTTGATAGTCGGTGATTTAACTATCAATTAAAAACATGTCGGTGTGCAAACAACGATATTATTTCCAGATGGAAATTCTATTGATCAATCATCAATCATCATCAATTCGTTCATTCCCCTATTCCTGTTGTTTAATGTTTCGTATTCACTATATTTAGAAAATATATATCCTTCTTATTGGAAAACATTTCCATCTCTTGTTTCTATATTCAGAAAAACAATTCTGCTTCTCATTTGGAAAACATTTCCAAATCTCTTCCATTTGATTAAACAGATGTTTGAATAAACATCACTATGCCAAATCTCCTTCATTTGGTTTCCACTTAACCACTTTTCACCATCGAATCTTAACCAGTTCTTAGTTAAAAACGAAGTCAATCAAGTTGGGGTATAGTTACCTCTCAGACCTTAACTGAACAACATTTCTAACTTCGAAATAGGCAAAGTTCATCTTTCTAGATCTTTAACACTTCTTTACGACATTCTCGGATTTTATTTACAAATCCGCTTCTCGTACGGAAAAACATTTGATTATACAATAGTGTTATAATCCCCTGCATCCGAATTATAATGACTTTATAAATACTTTGATTTTCTAACTCGAATAAGTAACGAACTAAATTATTAACTCATACTCGGTTAACTCTAAGCTGTAACTCTTATTCAATTTACTCTTATTCTATTTAACTCTTACTGGACTAACCCTTGTTCAGATAACTCGGTCTGATTTACTCATTTTGACCCACTTACTTGATCAGCTCAACTGGACTAACTTAGCTTAATTAACTCGACTAAATTACTTTTATCAATTAACTAATATTTGACTTGACACCATTCGCTCGACTCTAGATCGCAGCGATCACAATGGTTACGCCTGATTCCCTCAGGAAACATCCGACCACCTTAGGCTATCTGCAGCCCTGCGAATTACGCTAGCAGTCGTGCTCACTGGTAGCTTATCTTAAATGACTACTTCTGTTTAACTCTATCTCGAATAACTAAATTCGAGCAAGTCTAATTGAATAACTAATATTCAATCATCCCTTATTCGATTACTATATTTGGATAACTCTAGTTCGATTAGACTCTAATCGATTAACCCTAACTGATTAACTCTAATTGGTTAACTCTAACTAACTAACTCTAAATGTTTACTCCAATGGTTTAACTCTACGGTTTAACCCTAACGGTTTAACTCTAACAGTTCAACTCTAACAGTTTAACTCTAACGGTTGATCTCAATAAATTTATTCTATTGGATTAACTCTATTGGATCAACCCATTTCGAATAACTAATATTCAATAAACTTCCTTTCGAATAAACTGATATTCGATAACTTTACTTCGAATAACTCTTATTCGATAAATTCTCTTTCATACATATTCAGTTTCAAATATCGATGTGGAATCGATTTTTTACTTCTCTATATAAGTCTTAACTTATATACTCTATTTACCCAAAGATAAATAACTAAATTAATTTATAAAACTTTATTTATAAATTAACCTTCTCACTTTATCTGTTAAAACAGATCTCTCTTAAATTCTCACTTCGAATTCATATTCTGTTTACCCGTGTGCGAAGCACGGGCCTAAATTCTTCCTAGTGTAAAATTCTCCTTTTATACCCTTCTTATCTATTTTCAAGTATCCCAATATTCTATTTATTTTCTAAATAAATAATTCCCTTTTATAACTCCGTTTATTTCTCTAGATAAATATTTCCTTTTAATCTATTTGTAAATGTTTTTACAAATATTTTCTTTTTCTAATTCCATTTGTAAATGTTCTACGAATGTTTTCTTTTTATCTCTATTTGCAATGGTTTTACAAATATTTTCTTTGCAATTCTCTTTATTTCATATAAATAATTTCATTTATAAAATTCTATTTATTTTATATAAATATTCCATTTATATAATTCTATTTATTTCTCAAATAATCCCTTTTCTAACTTTATTTATTTTTTTCCAAACTATTACCTTTTATAATTATATTTATTTCATATATAAATATTTCCTCTTATATAAAATCCACTGATTTCATATAAACATTTTATTTTCAAAATACACTTTGAAATTTCCTTATTACTTTCCAGTATTTCATATGGTATTCAAAATACCAAATCAAAGGATTAAACATCATCCAACACACACTATCAATAACAGATTTTATACTACATCATCTATCAGAATATATAAAAAAAAACAATAAATTAAATGTTGAGGAACCCAGTTGGGTCCCTCCAACCTGTTTCCCTGCATCCACAGATGTCAGTCAACACAAATATAAAATATTCTGATAAACATAGTCAATACTTCGATACGATTTATATATATCGTTATCGATAATTTCAGCCAACTGACTAGCAGTTCAACCAAACAACCAACACACAACAAAACAACCAATAATTTAAATTCTAATAATACTTTATAGAAATATAAATTTGATCAGAGTAAGTGAGAGTTACTCACATTGGGCGGTGATCGTTAAATAACGATATATCGGTCATTGATTTGATTCAGGTGTTTAATTCCACCGTAAATCTAAATGAGCTCAAATTCATTCCCGATCAATTCCATGATGTAGCCACCTTCCATACGATTCTGACGGATCTGACCGTTCGAAAAACCGTTCACATATGACAAAGATATTCACCTTATAAGTTACACGATAATTTAATTTAAATTAAACTTAAAATTTTAACCTTAATTGGTCTTACCATTAACCTAAGGCCCATATCCCCTTTATAACTACTCAGGCCGCCTGCTCCATCTTCTTCCTCCTACCAGAACACAAAACGCGACTCCTCCCCATTAACGAAACTCCCGGCCTCATCCTCCTCCCTCGTTTACAACTAAAAATGAATTCACCAAACTACTCTCTGTCAAAATTCGCACCCACTGGTTATCATTACTTCGCGTCAACCCTTTTCGCCAAAACCCGTCAACTGCTCCTTCCCAGTGATCCGCGCGACATCAACAATGGCCGAAGACCACCAAACTTCCTATACGGGTGCGGTTTTCACCCCTAAACCCAAATACACCCTTCGATTTCCCCATCGGTGCACCACAACCCCAAATACTGGAACCCTAGTTTGAAAAGGGCCATGCTGACAACCAAAGGCCGACGTCGAGCGATACAAGAAGGGTACTAGATTAAGGAGACCCCTTCCAGGATTTGAATGATGTTTAAAACGAGATTTTTAGAGATTTGTATGATTTTATTTGAATTTTCAAAGGGGAATTTTTGCTGTCGATTTTATTTGGTGGTGGCGGCGCAATGTTTTGCCTGAGAATGAAAATGGGTTAGGGTTAGGAAAGGTAAAGGTATTTTATAGGAGGGAAAAATATTTTTTTATTCGAGTTTTTATATTTATTTTAAGCTACCGTTGTTTGTACACGCTGTTTAAAAATCACTGTGAGCACATACAATACCTAAAAATCACAAAAATAGACATGCAGCTACAGTTCGACATTATGGTCCCAACGAAACTGGTTTCGTCGAATTCCGACTCCGTATGCCCACACAGCGTATTTTTAACCGTTGAAATACTGTCTATTTTTCACTCTAAAAATCCATACGGCCACACACTGCTTCTAAAAATCACCAAATTTGGAATCTAACAATAATTTGACGCTGCGGATCCAACAAAATTAGTTTCGTCGAAAACAGAGTTCGTTTGCAAAACTGACTATTTTTAAAGTCCTAAATAGCCCTTAAATATATAAATATATTTAAAAACAATTAAATTTAATATTTAAAAATAAATATTATCGTATATATTCACATACGATATACCACAGCTTTAAAATAATTATATTAGAGTTTATAACTCGATATTCAGATTCCAGTATTAATTCGATATTCAAATTATATGGAAAATCCATTTATAACGTAAATAAAGCGTTGCAAAATATAAAGGAATTCCATAGCGACTATTTTAAAATTTGATTTGGACATAAAACAAAATCTACACGATGAGATCCCGATTTTTCTCTTCCACTAGGAAGATATACTCCCCCAGCTCCACACGTTTCCTGTTTCACAGAAATCCGAGTTAAAACGAACCCTGTATATCCAGTTGAAGTTCGAATCACCAAATAGCGAACTGCAGCGCCATTTCGAGCTCTATTATAATTATAATATAAATTATACGTTCAAATGGCGTTTATAAATATATTCGTCGATAAAATTCAATATAAACTGAATTATATATATTTTATATTGCCCATTCACACAATATTGTGAATTCCACTATTTCTGACTATTTCAGAAATAAATATATTATTCTATTATTTAATTTAATTAAATATTCATTATAATTCAATTCAACGACCCTTTAATTCTCTAAATCACTATTCAAATAATTAAATTAATTAATTATTCTGTTGCTGAAAAATGCGGGTCGTTACAGTACATATATGTGTGAACAGGTCATAGGAGGCTAGAGCAGAGAAATAAAATTGTTTGCTCGACAAATAGGTACATGTTTACCATAATTTACTGTTTTGTTTGGGTGATGATTTTATGAGCCGATTGGCTAGCTGCTTGGCTTTCTCTTTTTCTTTTTGATTGAAGAAGGCCATGGGAGGCTATATGAAATATCCCGAAGTCCCCGATGCAGGGGAGGTTATGGCGAAATTTTTCAAAAATTTAGGGTGTTAGCCAAATTTTTGAAAAATTTGAAAAGTTCTTAGAAACTGAAAAGTTGAAGAACTTAAGTCGTAAAGAAAAGAATGGAAGTTGAGTTGATTAGTTAAACAACTTTCGGCTTCGTACCTTTTCGGGGACGAAAAGTTTTAAGTGGGGGAGAATGTAACAACCCAGAAATGCGAGCCAGTTTAAAAAATTTATTTTGGCAATTTTAGCGAATTTTGAACATTTGAAATGATTATTTTAAATAATAACGACGAGAAATTTATTGTGAAGAGAATAGAACGTATATATTTATATAGATCGTCATTAGAATATAAAATATTATTTATAATTGTAAAAGGAATTGAAAATGGCGCGGTAGTTCGATAATTCGATTTCAAATTTCAATTGAACAAACCGGGTGCAAAATAAACCGGATTTTAGTGAAACTAGAAATAATGGAATTTAATTGAGATTATCTTTCCAACGAATCCGAAAAATTGAAATTTCATAGTGGGAATCAAAAGATATGTCCAGTTGAAAATTCTGAATAGTCGCTATGGAATTCAGGCCCTTAAAAATGGGAATTTTCCAAACGACCTCGGATTTCGACGAAACCAATTTTGTTGGATCTGTGATGTCAAATTATTGCTATATTCCAATTTTCATAATTTTTCGATTCAATATGTGAGTGTGGCAATGGAAAACGTGTTTGACCAGTTTCAGTTGATTTTAATCGACTGGAAAATGGTCATTTTTCAAACGGTCTCAAAATTTGACGAAATTAGTTTTGTTAGGGCCGTATCGTTAATATGAAGCTAGAAAATATTTTTCTGGAATTTTTCGAGTTTGTATGCGGCCCCGGTAATTTGAAATGTACGTTTGAATTCAATATATATGGATTTACATTTTAACTCAAACGAAAACTGAACGAAACAGTCGAATCAGCCTGCGATACATAACCCATTGTGTTCGGAATGGGAGTAATTAGCTATGGACGACAGGCGGTGGGTTCGATTTCGAGTTCGAAAATAAAAGTTGCTTTTTGAAATTAAATAATTGAAAATAAAACCTCTCCCCTCTTCCTTAATCACTCAGCCCCCACCCCCGATTTCATTTCAACGAAAAGAAAAAAAACCCTAACACCATCGCGTCGCCGCCCTGCCGCCGTCGCCGCCCTTCTTCTTCCTCCTCTCACCGCTCCTCCTTTCCCTCCTCCAAATCCTCCACGCCCTAACTCGCAACCTAGATCGACACTCCCCTCCGAACCCATAAGGCCGCCGCCAGCTTCAGGGACCCGCCACCACGAAGACCCCCACCACCTCGAACAGTAGCGCCGCCTCCCCCTTGGTCTGCGAACGCCAGCATCCTCCATATTCCTCCGTTCAACGCGAAACAGTACCCCCTTCAAACGATTTCGATGTAAGCTTCGCTGTTTATTTTTATTTTCTTTACTTATTTAGATGATGTAATGGGATTTTTATGATAAGATATCGATTAAAAATGCGGATTTTATATGGTGTTGATATGAGTAAAGATTTGATTTTGTTCATTGAAGAGAAGTGAAAATAGAATTTTTAGAGAAGTAAAAATAGAATTTTTAGAGAAGTAAAAATAGATTTTTTAGCAATATAAAAATATAATCTTTACATACGAAGTAACGGTATAAAAATATGATAAAACTATCATTTTTATATAAATATAAAGGCGATATCTTTATATTTGAAAAGGCGATATCTTTATATTTGAAAAGGCGAAATTTTTATATTTGAAAAGGCGAAATCTTTATTTTTGAAAAGGCGAAGTCTTTATTTTTGAAATGGCGAAATATAATTTTCATATGATGTAGAAGATAAAAATATGATTTTTATATTTTAGGAGAATAAAAATTCGATTTTTAATTTATAAAAAATATAAAAACATGATTTTTATATAGTGGCGATAATAAAAATAGGATTTTTATATTATATAGATAATAAAAATTCAATCTTTATTATGTAGGAGGTATAAAAATATAATTTTTATTATGTAGAAGAAGTAAAAATATAATCTTTATTATATGAACCGCGATGTAAAAATAGAATTTTTATCTAAATAACAGCGATGTAAAAATAGAATTTTTATCTATATGACAGCGATATAAAAATAGAATTTTTATCTATATAGTAGCGATGTAAAAATAGAATTTTTATCTATATAGTAGCGATGTAAAAATAGAATTTTTATCCATATGGAGTGATTATAAAAATATGATTTTTATATACATGGCAACAATATAAAAATGTGACTTTTATATATGTAGTGAATACGGGCAACGAAAGTGACAAAGGACGAAAATGTGAAGATTTCTACATAAGAAGAGTCGTGGCGTTTGGATTAGCTAGTCAGTGAGAACTTCTCACCTTTAATTTTCTTTTCTAGTTAAAAATATATACTAGGATGCAGACGGTGCTTAGCAGCACCCGACACCCGTCATCCACAGACTATGGATGGCTTGTATGTTTGATTGTTTGTTGTGATGAAAATTGATTGTGTGACGTGAAATAAAATATTTATATAGTTAAAAATATTTTATCGTTAAAAATATAATTTTAACGGGTATGTGAATGAATAAAAATCTATGTTTGTTGATTTGAAACCCCACACGGGTATTGGGATGATACTTGGCATACACTAATCCCAAATATTTAATTGTATGTCGACCGATTGGTCGACAGGCTGTGTAAGCGTTAATTATTTATATTTGATGCTTATGCAGTTGTGTGGTGCACTTTGGATGATGGTTGATTATTTGTCGTTGCCATTATATACATGTGTTGTATGAAATCCATATAATTAACATTATATGGTGATTGATTGGGCCTCATTCCAATTGGGAAATAATGAATATTATAAAAGAAAATTATGTGTTGAATAGAATAAATAGCCATGTGTTGACGATGTTCAGGTGTTGAGAATTCACGTGTTGAAAGTGTATTCATGTGTTGAATAAAATATTTATACAATAAAATTTACCTTTTTATTGTAAGTAAGAAGAAATATAGATTCATGTGTTGAATGGAATAAATATTCATTTGTTGAATAGAATAACGAATTTATTGAAATATATAAAGCCGTGTTGATTAGAGATGCGCCATTTTGACGTGAACGATATTTATATCGATTTTATTCATTTTTTTAATGAATGTCGAAAAGTGATTTCAAAATCGAATATATAGAAATGAATTCGAATTGAAATTGAATTGGAATGAATTCGAATTGAAATCAAATAGAAATGAATTCGAATTGAAATCAAATAGAAATGAATTCGAACTGAAATATATAGAAATGAATTCGAATTGAAATTGAATTAATTTGAAATTCAATTTTGATTTGAAATTGAAAGGGAAGTTGAAATCGTTTCGAAAACAAAATTAAAATGATTTATAAAATACGTTTTAAATAGAAATCGACGAAATATATATTATATATATAATATAATGGCCTGAATAGAACGCGCCGTGCCACGGCAGTTCGTGAATTTCGACCATTGACTTCGAATTGACGTTGCGGGAGATCCGACCGTCGGATTCTCCTAAAACCGGAACCGTTGGGTTTGTATCGAAAAGAGCATTCCAATGAACATTAGAAATTTGAAATCTAACGGTTGGATTTGGAATTATATCCAAATAAAATTTGGAAAAGGTCGCTGTAAGTGGAGTTCGATGGCCGTTGATGGAAATCGACTGTACGGGCCTTGATAAAATTATTAAAAATATCAATAATTTGTGTAAAATCATAAGAAATGATTTGTGAAGAATTGGGATGAAAAACTCCATATTTGAAAAGTTGAAAATAGATTTTTATCGAAATGAACTAGTTTTGAACTAGAATTAAAATCAATTTATTTTAGAAATAAATAAATTGAATTTAGAAGTGGTTTTAAAAATAATCAGAATTTCCAATACGTGAATTGGGATGGATTTGTATCGAAATTATCTTCGGAATATTTCGATGTTGGATTTCGTGATTATACAGGTATGGTTGAGGGAATATGAAAGATATATTTATATCATTATTCCCAATACGATATTTGTTGGTTTCAGAATTTGATATTGAATATAAGCCAATATATTTTCTATTCAGAGCCTTGTATTTAATATCAAATGTGATTTGGGTTTGTCGTGAATGGTGTCTTCATTAACACTGTTCTTAAGCCCAGTTGAGAAAAAGATTAAATCCTTCTATTTAGATTTAATGAGGTGTACCAATTAAATAAAATTAATTGGAATTGAATTTAAATTGGTTCTTGGGTTTATCGTGAGCGGTGTTTTGAATAACCCCTGTTCTTTAACCCGATTAACAATAGAAAGTGATTTTGGGTTTATCGTGAACCGTGTTTTAGACGACATTGGTTCTTTAATCTAGTTAAAGACAGGATATTGATTTTTGAAAAGATTAAAACAAAGTGGAGTTTTAATGAATATTTAATTAGATCGAAATGTGAATTGATAATTTAAATTATCAAATCTGAAAGGTGATCGAGAATGGAGTACAGACAGTTTTGCTCCAAAGCGATAGTTAAATCTTTAATTAGATTTGAACGTGAAATGGTAATTAATTTTACCGATAGCGCCGTGGTATTAGATATGGAGTATTACAAGTTTTGCTCCAGGGGATGAATAGGTTGGGATTGGGAAATAAAATAAATAATTACTTCGGTGTGGTTCGCTAATCCCGACTAGTTTGGAAAACCATAACATGGTTTGAAATGATATCCAAAGGAAGAATAAAGAATAAATTTAGAAGAATTTATCTTTGATAAAATCAATGGGAACCTTTCCCTAAGAACGTGATTTTGTGAATAAAAGAATATTCTGAATTGGAATGAGGCGTATGTTGTGTTTGTGTAACACGTGTTTATTATATATGCGGGTTATTCGGAAAGGACGGGTTTATACCCATTCTGAATAACTGATTCGACGATATGTCGAAGATAAAGACGGTGGTTGAAGACCGGAAGTCTTCATATCGTTTGGGTGATTGCTGATGATCTTGATTGGGCTGTACACCCAAGATGAGGGAATCAGTTGGTGATCATCCAGACGTACTTGGAGATGGATGGATATGCGAGGAAAGTGCCTCCGGTTTCGTTCAGACCCAGAACGAACTTGTAAATGGACTGTGTGTCTGACATTGGAATTTATTCTGTGTTGTTTGATCTCTATTAAATATACATTTGTTTGGCAACGTAGAATTTATTCTCTTGCTCAACGCCCTTCTCTGAGACGTACGAGCTCAGAGGTTGTATATCGATGGACATCAGTCGCATAGAGTGAATTGCCTGTGTGGCACGCCTAAGTGGCAAATGATCAGGGCTTCTGTTGAAAAGCAAATTCTTGTGGTTGATGATCAAAGCACGGCCTATGTGGCGCAACTTTGTGTATAACGTGAATTCGCGAGCCTCACACCTCGGTATGAGTCAAAAACGGGATACGGACCGTTGGGAGAACACGACGTTTCTTTCTAGCTATGGGTGATGTCAGTGACCTACCAGCCCTGACATTTATATACTTTTTACCTGTGTGGATGTTGGAATGCGAGGCGCCTCGGATATAGGTCTGTTAGGACCGGGAAACATGTGTTCAAGAATTGCCAATCCTCCAAAGTTAGGTGAGGACCGGCCCAACCGATTCCAAGGATCATAGTGGGGTCCTGAGACATTTGCTAGAGTGTCTCGAACGAAGAGGAGCTTGCCCCTTGCCTCGACTCATGACGGAAATCCAATTTCCAATACATGATATTGCGGTTTTAATTGTAGAACTAGTATGGCGACATGATATATGGTACCCATGCCGTCTATGATTGATATTTATGATTGAAATTGTTTTGACACTATACACTTATAATAGTATCAAATGATTTGTTTTAAACGTACCAAGCATGTTTGGCTATTATAAGGGAAAACCCTATCCTCCGTCTTGCATTGCATTGTGTGATGGGACCTGGGTCTTATAATAGCTTCATTTTTCGAAAAAGCATTGCGTTGTTTATTCTGTGCACTGGTGTTCTTGGGAGGAAACCCGTTCCGTGTTATACGGCGTGGTCCCTTGAATTACTCTCTTTTAAAGTAAAGTTTTAAATAACTGTTTTAGTTCTCACACCAGTCACATGACTGACCTGGAGTTTATTATTTTAACCTAAACTCTGAATGCCCCTATTTTCTACACGGGCAGCTAGTAGTTTTGGTTTTGCAGATTTATATTCACAGGCACCTGGTTTACAGCTAAAACGATACTCGGAAAGCTCTGTATCCGTGTATTACTTCTAGTTGTGTTTTGTATTATTTTCCACTGCGATGTATTCAAATGTAAGTTAAATCTCTGATATTTTCTGTGTAATATTTATTCATACTCTGTATATTCTTGTATCTGATGGAATTGTTGTAATATACAATGAAATGTTCTTCCGTCTGCGTTCTATTTTGTCGTGTTCTCAAGGTAATCTGGGCTTTCCTTACCGGGGAAGTTACGCGCTAACACACCCAGAGAGGCGAGTTGGAGTTTGAGCTATTGATTAGTACAAAGGAGGTGCTAGCGAAATTTTTCAAAAAGTTAAGGTGTTAGAAAATTTTTAGGATTTTTGAAAATTTTCGTTAGTAGGAATGAATTGAAATTAAATTGGTTCAGTTAAACTCAAGTTAATAAGTAAACAAATAATTTTTACCTGTTAATAGGGTTTGTTTTCTACCTTAGCAATTTCGAGGACGAAATTATTTTAAGGGGGGAAGAATGTAATGTCCCGTATTTCTACGGTATTATAATTAATTTATTTAATTATTTAAATAGAGATTCAGAGATTTAAATTTAAATGGTCGTTTAAATTAAATAACTTTGAACATTTAATTAATATAACAATTAGATAATATATTTAATTCTGGAATAATCAGAATTAGCTGAAGTGACAATAGGTGTGAATTGGACAATTCAAAATATCTAATTCAGTTTAGAATTTAATTATATTAACAAATACATTTAAATAACGACAGTTTGAACGTACAATTATAATCGAGCCCGAAATGGCGCCGCAATTCGTAATTTGGCGATTCGAACTTCATTTGAATATACAGAATCCGTTTTAAATTGGATTTCTGTGAAACAAGAAACGTTCGGAGCTGGTGAAGTATATTTTTCTAAAAAAAGAGAAAGATCAAGATTTCGTTGTGTAGATTTTGAGTTATGTCCAAATCAAATTTTGAAATAGTCGCTATGGAATTCCTTTATAATTCATAGCAATTTAATTTATATTATAAATGGATTTTTCAATATAAATTGAACATCGATTCGACCGGGATTTGAAATATCAAGTTATAAATCCAATTGGAGCTGTATGATATTCTATTGTGAATATACATGATAATATTTATTTTTAAATATTTAATTTAATTATTTTTAAATATATTTAATATTTAAAAGGGTTTATTTAGAGCTTTAAAAATAGCCAGTTTTGCAAATGACCTACGTTTTCGACGAAACTAATTTTGTTGCATCTGTAATGTCAAATTATTGTTAGATTTCAAGTTTCGTGATTTTTGGAGTCAGTATGTGGCCGTGCTGAATTTTAATGTGAAAAACAGTCGATATTTTGACGGTTAAAAATACGCTGTGTGAGCAAACGAAGTCGGAATTCGACGAAACCAGTTTCGTTGGGTCCGTAATGTCAAACTCTAGTTATCTGTCCATTTTCATGATTTTGGGATATCATGTGGATTTTTAGATAATAAATACAAGCGGAGAAACGAATTAAATTAATATAAAAATAGTGCGAAGCATCTTAAACAAGCCAAATTCATCCTATATAATACCCCTTATTTTTTTCTAAACCTAATATCTATCTCCACGAAGTCAAATGAAGTCAGGCCGTCATTTTTACATTTTCAGCAAACGAAATCGATCCTTCAAAAAATCCCATCAATTAAACTAAAATGCTAGAAATCAGAATGTTTGTATATTCGAACTTCTATCAACATGTACTTCGATCTGGTATGCTTCTCAGTGGGTTCGATCCATTTTATGTTCGCTGGAAATTTACAAGCGTGAGTTGGAGGAACCTACGATTTGATATCGTGGTGTTTTGAAGGGGAGTTGGCCGAAGTCGTGGTCGGAGATGAACTTGCGATGGGATTTCGCACCTTGGTGGATGTTTTTGGGGGATTCCGTTCGGAACTTTGTCACTGGAATTGCTGTGCGAACCAGATGAGCACCTCGAAGTCGCGTATGACTATAGTGTGCAAGCTTGTTGAAGTTGTTGTGGGGTTAATGAGTTTTTGGTGAGAAGAAGTTGGGTATATTTGATTCGATCTACTTTGGATCACAGGATGAGAACGTGAGCTTTGAGATTGAGAAATGGAGGAGCAGGTTCGGATATTATCAGGAGGAAGAAGAAGTCAATGTGCGGATTGGATTTTTGAAGGGGTAGTGGGCCGGATTCTAGTGGGTGAGGCCCAACTATTAATTAACTAAGTTTGTTTTTAATTTTAAATAGTATTTAAACTTGTAAAATTTATATCTCTCGCATACGTGATCAGAATTTCGAACGGTCAGATCCATTGGGATTGTATGAACGGACACTACAACATGGAACTGACTGGGAGGGGATTGGAGCTCGTTACAATTTATAGCAAAATAAATTGTTTGAATCAACCGACAATCATCGTTATTAACGATGATCGTCCAATGTGAGTAAAACTCAACAACTCTACCAGTTCATATTTTTATGACGTATTTTGAGAACTGATAAATGATGATTAATTGATGTGTGTTGACTATTTGGTTGAACTGCTAATTGATTGGTTGAAAATATCGATATAGTTATATACATATATTGTTAATCAAATGTTGATTTTGTTTATCAGAACATTTCATTTTGAAATGAAATTTATGGGAATTATATTATGTAACATCTGTGGATGTAGGGAAACAGGTCGGAGGAATCCAATTGGATTCCTCAACATTTATTTTACTGTTTTTCATATATGGTGATATATGATGTGATATAGAATCTGTTGTTGATTACGTGTGCTTGAATGATATCGATCATTGTTGTGTGGTATTTTAAATACCGTAAGAAATACTGGGATGTAGAAAAGGGGATTTTCAAAGTGTATTTTGAAAATGGATTATTTATACAAAATCAATGGATTTTATATATAAAAGGTAAAGAATTTTATAAAAGAAAGAATGATAGAAAAAGAAATATTTGTTAAACAAATAGAATTGAAAAGGAAAGATTTGTAAAACCTTTATAAATAGAATATGATAAAAGGAATATATATTGGGAAAATAAATAGAAAGATAAAAGGAATATTTATTTGTTAAATAAATAGGATTGAAAAGGAATATTTATTTGTTAAATAAATAGAATTGAAAAGGGAATATTTGTAAAACCAATAGAAAAGGTAATATTTGTAAAACCAATAGAAAAGGAAATATTTGTATAAACAAATAGAAAAGGAAGTATATGTAATCAAATAGTGTTAGTCGGATTAAAGTTAGTCAAATATTGGTTATTCGAAAAAGAGTTAGTCAAATATTGGTTATTCGAAAAGAGTTTTCGGATATTGGTTATTCGAAAAGGAGTTAATTGAATATAGTTTATTCGAATAGAGAAAAGGAGTTATCGAATATAGTTTATTCGAAAAGAGTTAATCAAATAGAGTTAATTCATTAGAGTTAATCGATAGAGTTGATCCAATAGAGTAAATCGATTAGAGTTAATCAAATAGAGTTAACTCATTAGAGTTAATCGACAGAGTTGATCCAATAGAGTAAATCGATTAGAGTTAGTCGGTAGAGTTAATTCACAAGAGTTAATCGATTAGAGTTAATTCATTAGAGGTAATCGATAGAGTTGATCTAACAGAGCAAATCGATTAGAGTTAATCGATAGAGTTGATCCAATAGAGTAAATCGATTAGAGTTAATCAAATTGAGTTAATTCATTAGAGTTAATCGATAGAGTTGATCCAATAGAGTAAATCAATTAGAGTTAATCAAATAGAGTAAATTCATTAGAGTTAATCGATATAGTTGATCCAATAGAGTAAATCGATTAGAGTTAATCAATAGAGTTAATTCACATGAGTTAATCGATTAGAGTTAATTCATTAGAGTTAATCGATAGAGTTGATCCAATAGAGTAAATCGATTAGAGTTAATTGATAGAGTTGATCCAATAGAGTAAATCAATTAGCGTTAATCAAATAGAGTTAATTCATTAGAGTTAATCGATAGAGTTGATCCAATCGAGTAAATCGATTAGAGTTAATCAAATAGAGTTAATTCATTAGAGTTAATCGATAGAGTTGATCCAATAGAGTAAATCGATTAGAGTTAATCGATAGAGTTAATTCATTAGAGTTAATCGATAGAGTTAATTGATTAGAGTTAATCAAATAGAGTTAATTCATTAGAGTTAATCGAATAGAGTTAGTCGAGTATTGGTTAATCGAAGAAAGGAGTTATCGATTATAGTTTATTTGAAAGGAGTTATCGAATATCGCTTATTCAAAATAGAGTTATTCGAGTAGAGTTAATCGAATAGAGTTATTCGAAGTAGAGTTAATCGAATGTAAACCATTCGAAGAGAGTTAATCGAATGTAAACCATTCGAAGAGAGTTAATCGAATGTAAATCATTCGAAGGAGAATTATCAAATAGAAGTGATTCGAGAGAGAATTATACATTAGATTTCGACTGTATCGAATGTAGGAAAGTACTATTTACTTTCCGGTCTTTAAATCAAGATTTATTTATTAAATAAATCGTTTATTTAAATTAAGGTATAAAAGTTTTATTTAAAGTTAGATATTTAGGGAGTTGGGATTATAAATCTATTTTTATAACTAATGATTTTTGTAAAAGAAGTGGGTTCGTAAATTGAATCCGAGAGTTACGTAAGGAGATTGTTAACGATTTAAGAGGTGAACTTTGTCTATTTCGAGGTTAAGGATGTTGTTCAGTTAAGGTCTAAGAGGTAATTATACCCCAACTTGATTGGCATTGTTTTTAACTAAGGAATGGTTAAGGTTCGATAGTGAAGGTTGGTTAAGTGAAATTAGTTAATCAGTGGAATGTTTTGAGTTGGCATAATGATGTTTTATTTAAACTTTTGTTTAAATCCAAATGTAGGAGTTTTGGAAATGTTTTCCAAATAAGAATTTCTGTACATATATGGAAACCGGAGATGAAAAATGAACTAAAGAGATAAATGTTAACTGATGATTGATCGATAGAATTTCCATTTGGAAATTATATCGTTGTTTGCACACGTGTTTTTCTTTGATAGTTAACTCACCGACTATCGAAGTTTTTGACCATTTCCATTGTCAATACGGAGAGACCGGGATCAGATTCATTATCTATAAACCACTATGTATGGGCGTTAGCGTTGTGATCAAATATGATGAAGATAATTGAAGGGTTGTCCTGTTTACAGGATAGTGCCTTCGGTTTGTCCAGTCCCAGGACAACCTGCATGGAAGAATGTCTGATAGAGTATATTTAATGGATCACGTAAGTTGTTCTCTTCAAACATATGTACGTTTGGTGGCGGAGGAATTCGTTTCTCTTAGCTATATACCCGTTGTATTTTTAGGGAAATCAATTTGTGATTTGGCGGGTATGGCAATGTGACATTTAAAGTGAATAATTGTGTGATTTGTCAGAGATATTCATTTCATTCTTTAATCTATTCGATGCTGTCCCATTCGGGAAACGGTTGCTGATCCCAACCGTTGGTGATATACATTCGACACACTCAAGCGAAATGAGTGCTCGGTCATGTGTGCCCGGGTTGCAAGATGTTCTTGTTGTATCCAGTGTATTCCTCTCTAGACGTACACCATCGGAAGGTGGTTCCATACCTTGTCATAGTTGGTAATCCATTATCTAATAGGTGCTCGCGGTTTTGATTGCTCAAACTGTTTTAAATTGTTTTACTCACACCAGTCCCATGACTGACCCAGAGTTTATTTTGTTTTGTTTTCCCTAAACTCTTAGGTGTCCTATTTTGTATGGGCAGTCAAGTAATCATGATTTTACAGATATACTTGGAGAGCTTGGAGCAGGAGGCTTCAGGATTATATAGCTATAGTTATTTCCGTTGTGTTGTAAGTATTGTACTCTGATAATGTTACTGTATACATATACTAGTTTTATTTCAAAATTATGTATCTATTATATATTGTTCGTTCCGTTGTGAGATTCGTGTTACTCTGATATTGTTTGTTCTTCTTCTTCTTCTATTCTAAGTTTCTATCTTGTCTATCCTCACCCTCTGTTTTCTTTCTATTAGTTTTCTAATTTCTAGTGTAATATGGATTGGACTTGTGTTATTTGGTCAGCTCAAATTGTACCGGAATTTCGGGACACTACAGACATAGTAGCAAACATGGGAGAATTTGGAGCAAGCTTTTGAAGTAGAAAAAGACATCATAGACAGAAATGATGGCTCAAAAATTGGTGAATATAAGGCGGATGGAGCAGTCACAGAAAATATGGTTAATGCAAGGGATTATATTTCGGTTGGAGGATATGATACTCCAATTGATCCTTTTACGCAGAAAAGACCTCTTGAATGGAAAGGAACTCGGTAATTTTTGCATAATTCACATTTATATTACAAAATAATGTATATTAAAGCTTTTATTATCATAGATTTAAGAATAAATTTGTTGCATGCCTTATTGGATTTGTTTGGGATATGCGACTTATCGAACCATAGTATACATTTTCAAAAATTCCCCCGGAGAAAAGGCCACTGTTTTTCAATGAGTTTAAGGTATCTCAATGTTTCCAAATATTTATTAAATGAATTTTCAATTTGTTTCATTTTCATATTTCCATTTCCTAAATTATAATCCTCATTTATGTAATCCACGTTGTGCGCATCTTTCTACATTATCATTTTGTTTTTCAAGTGAACTTGTTATTTCACTTTGTACTTTATCATTACTTATACATAATATATTCCGCTTGTGTGATTAAACAGTGACTGGACTGAAAGCTTTATTTTTTCAGTAACAAATTGTTCATCAAAGAATTAAGATTAGATTCCATGTTATGTAGCCACTAAAAGCTATTTGTCAGAACCTTCTTTTCTACAGCAACAATTTCTTGACCTTAATAACAATAAGTTTTATTAAAGTGGAAATTGGTATCGCATCCTCATTTTTGAAAATATTTCACTGTGCATACCTGTGACGACCCAAATTTTCAGTACCTTTTAAGCTGACCAAACCACCCAGTCCAATCCAAATTGCACTAGAAACACAGATGCCAATAGAAAGAAATTAGAGCGTGAGATAAGAAAGGAAGAAATATTAGAATAGAAGAAGAAGAACAAACACAGAAACAGAGTCTTACATTGCAGCGGAATAAAATATAATATAGAAATAAAACTATATTGAGAGCTTTTGAAATAAACACTTACAGTTATCAGAGTACATCAATACACCTGGACAGTTATAATAATCTGTCCTCATGTACCTCACACAGCGGAAAATATAGTAATACGTCTGAACTCTCCCAACACGTCCTCTGAAAAACCCATGCGTCTTAACCTGAACCTCCATACCTGGCTAACCCGAGCATTACAAACGACGGGTCAGTCTGGTGAACCAGAGTGAGAAAAACCCACTAAGTTTAAATAACATCCATGTTGATTTTAAAGTCAAAAATCCTTTTGAATGAAGAGGATAATAGTAAGACCAACCCACACATAAATATGGACGGTTTTTACCTTACTGTAACCCAAAACATTTTTGAAATCAATATTCATATGATATTATGATAATGTCTAAATATAAATAATTAGAATCTAGCAGAACGCTTGCATCTCACACTCCACATATATAGTATAGAAACAAAACCGCGGGCGCTTATTGGAGATTAGGTTCCGACTATGACAAGGTATGGAACCACCTGACGATAGTGTATCTCTAGAGAGGAATACACGGGGTTCAACAAGAACGTCTTGCTACCCGGCTCACACATGACTGGCCATTCATTTCTCTTGAAGGTTCTGAATATATTGCCACCTACGGTTGCTAGCAACATAACCGTTCCCGGGAGATACAAAAACGAAAAGAAGAACAAATAAAGATATTCTCTAGATGATGACAATACACCCAAATGGGAGCGACCCACATAGTCATGCTGCTTGCCCGATTTTTGTCAATTCCCGGTTGATGAGGCTTGAGGTTATAAATCTTTTGGAACACCTGGCCACCATTCACTTTGAATGCAACATCGTCAGATCCGTTAAATCACTAATTGACGTCCACAAATATACTCTGCGTATTAAAGAAGTGCCCCTCTTCACCGCCAACTCGGTATATTTGTAAAAATCAACGTACGTGGTTTTTAGGAAATACTCTGTCAGACATCCGTCCATATAAGTCATCCAGGAACAGGACGAACCGAAGGTACTCTCCTTCTGCATCCAATATAGGAATCAACCCATGGATCAGTAGCGATAGTCCTTGCAATCCATAGATTTCAACCACGACAGAGCCCCCGTATATCTCAGGGTCGAATCAGAAATTGTTAGTGGTTCCTCCGTTTTATGAAGATCTATGGTCTTCAAATGCTCCATCTCGATCGTCATCTGATATCTTCTATATTTTCGTATTTGCTAGTCGGAATGATTTTCGAATATACATTCGATCCCGGTCTTTCCATACCAACAATTGTTACGGCCAGATTTGATAGTCGGTTATTTAACTATCAAATAAACAACCATTCAATCTTAAAAATAGATTTACTGGTTTAGTACTTAGCATCACTTGGCTTCTTTAATTAAAATTAATTATACGTGAATATTCCAATATGGGAAAAACCATATTTAGATTCTTATTCTAGTAAACTAATATTCGCAACTACTTTGTTTAAATATTTAGAAAAATATTATATAACAATATTCCATATTCCATTTGACTATTATTTTCAAAACATTTAATATAACATTAGCTATAACTGAGAAATCAGTACAACTTATTGTTCGACGTTACACAAACTCCTTTGTTTCATTACTTGGAAAAGTATCCAATCCTTATTCTTATAGAATAAACCATTCTATACCTCGTTCCTTTACTCTTCGAAATTATCGCCCAATATTACCAAAACCTCATCCCATATTATTTCCATTACTTTGGAAATTTTATCCTATATTCTCAAATCTATTTATTTCCGTTACTTTGGAAATCTTATTATACATTCTTGCCATTACTAACTAGTATCACCCTTTGATAGTCCCGAAGTCGTTCAAGTTGGGGTATTTTAATTACCTCTCAGACCTTGATCAACAACGTTCTTATCTTCAGATAAATACGAGTTGTAATTCAAAAACTGATATTCAATCTAATATCAAAACACATTCCACTTAACAAGTTTATTTAAAATATGGGTTTACAGTTATTCTTATCTTTTTTGGAAGTCTCTCTTCTTAAATATAATTAATATTATTTAATTTGTCAATTAAATAATCTAAACATCACTTTTATTAACTCTCGACTTATTTAATAACTTTGTTTCCTAAACTGGATTATTTTACAAATCCTATTTCCAACCTCTTTTATCAAGCTCAATTTCAATCCTTTTCTCAAATCCCCTTTTTCTCTCAGAAAATCTCATTTCAGTTCCATTTTCTTACTTAATTCCTTATTAAGTATTTCCAATTCAAAAACAACGCTTTAACTCACATTCCATTTATAAACCTTCTTTATAAATTTCAGATTTAATATAAACTCCCTTTATATCTCCATCTTAATTCAAACGTTAAATAAACCTTTCATTTAAGCTATGTATTTGCTTATACCTCTTTGTTGCTTCATTATAAGACTCGAGCTCTAATAAAAAACTCATCCATGGCCTCTTTTCAACACCGGACTATATTCCATTCCAAAATAGTTACCTACTTAAATGTATTTAAGAAGTAATTACTTAAATTAAAACAAATAATTTACTTTTACATTCACTATTGTAAGATCAGTTAAATGATTTATTTACAAAGATAAATAAATAAATCTCTTTTAGAATCTTCTTGAAATTTGAATAAATATTCGTTAAGTGATTTTATTTAGTTCATTAACAACAAACTAATTGAAAGGTCAATCTCAGTTAAAACGGTCAACTCGGTCAATTCAAAACACGATTACTCCTCTAACCCATTCCAGTTAATTCCTCCTTTAAATTTATTGAAATATAATTAATTTAAATTACTTCATTTAATTGTTCCCTAGACCCGACTAATCAAATATATAACCGCCAGGTTATTTCCTGCCCATTTGCTTTTAATTCTTATTAACATAAGAATGTGTTTTGTAAAACAGTTTCATAATTACTTATAAACTTTAATTAATAAATAATTAATATTTATTTCCTTTTAAATAACTTTCATTCAAAGTAATAACTTTCAAAAACTATTTTAGTTATAAAATATATTTATAACTTCAACACTGTCGATTCACCGTCGATAAAATCCATATTTTATAAATCGATTGATTTATAGGCCATGTGATGCCAACGACCCAATCCATATTATCCATTTGTTAATATCAGAATAAATGTTGAAATATGGTTCAACCATAAAAAATAATCAATCATTCAACCATACTGGGTAAACTGTCCATATTATGGTAGTATGAAAATAAACAACAATTTTTGAGGAATCCAGTTGGATTCCTCCAACCTGTTTTTACCTGCATCCAAAATGGTTATCTCAAATCAAATCACTCATTTTGATTTAACTGATAATTTCTATAACAACCATCGACCAATTAATGGACCATTCAGACAATTCAAATACTTCAAACACGTTATAAACATAACCAATCAAGGGAAACTACTTTTATTGGGTCAAATCATAACGATTGCTATCTTACTGAAATTAAACGACCCTTAATTTCATTTGTTGAATCAACGATAATTATATAACTAGCAAATGATCAACCATTAACAACCAGAGCATGCAAAATAAAAACCCAATTTATATAAAATATAAATGGGAAGAGCTGAGTGAGTTTAACTCACTTTGATTCGAATTTGTCGATAAACAATCTGTTTTAGTCAAATTAAACTGACATTTAATTCGACTAAAATTTCCAGTTGTTCCCGATTCGGACTAGACCTGCTCCATCTCGATGCTCCCATTTTTACGGTCCCAACAAAACTAACCGTGCTTAAATATAATACTATATGCACAAGAAATCATATAAAGAAATTTATAAAATAATTAAATTATTTAAAACATGGGTTTTTATATTTTTAAACGGGCCTTACCATCTGTTTTTGGCCCGCAATCCCCAACCCGCTTCCCTTTATCAAAACCCTATTTTGTAACCCCAATCCCATTTCAACCTTCGCCTCCACCAAAAATTACTCATGACCGAAATCTTAAATCCCTAATTCCCCTTTCTTCCTCCAGTAAATCGAAGCTCAGCGTGTCACAATCCCCTTATGCCACCACTTCTTCTTTCTCCCTTCGCTCTCCTCCAAACGATCTGTCTAACCCCCAAATCCAGCCATTCAACTCCTAACGTCACCGCGGTTTTCGTCGAGAAAAACCCACGCATCCCAGAATTAAGCGAGCCTCCTACTTCAAAAACAAACCGAGGCTTCAATATGCAGATTGGCCGCACCCTAGTTCTTTGGTTCCGAACCAACACACAACACAATCAGATAAGTATTTTTATTGTTATCGAATTCTTGTATTATTTTCGCCTTGATTTTTTTAGTGTTTTTAAATGGGTTTTCTATTTTCTGTATGGTTCTGGAATGGAGGAAACACCACCATGTGATACATATTTATATTGTGGTTTGGATTTAGATAAGAATCATGTCCATCTGTAGCTCAACGTAGGTAATTCAGCTACAATCCCTAGGCCATATGCTTCTATCCCTTTCCAGGTTGCATGAACAGATGATGGGAGTGTTGATGCGTGACGTTTAGACGAGGATTCTGATGAATTTCGTGTTGGATTACAATACTTGTTGATTTGTTGACATAGGATATTGATCGAACTGACAATGAATGGTTCATTAAATTCGGAGATTTTAAACTGTATAAAGATTCAGTGTTCAGGCAACAGTCTTGTATGGGTTTGTACATGAATTCGACTGTGTGAATAAACATATATATTTGCTGTGTAGATTAGGTTAGGCTGTGGCCATGAATTGTCAATTCTATTAAGATATTTTGAACTGTATTGTAGATTTTATTTCCATTTTTAAATATATGGAAACAGTGATTGAAATGTGAAATTTCCTGTATATATAAAAGCTGTTCGATTGATGTATAGAAATATATATATACACGTATATGTTTGTTTTAATTAGTTGTTCTCTACTATATTAGCTTAGCTGTTTAGATTTTGATGTATGAGAAATTTCTTTAGCTGTTGCGATTGATGTATCATGCCTACTATTTAGTTGTGTATATATAACTGTTTTGATTTGTTTGCAAAGATTTGTAAATATATCCATATATTTTGTTTTCTCTTAGTTGTCCTTATACTGAAAGGATTTGATGTGAAAAGATATGCATGTATCTGTTTTTCCTTTTGCTATTCATGTCCATTTCTTTTAGTCGTGTATCAGTGAATATACATATAGTTGTTTTCAGTTATTCCTTACTCTGTTCACTTGCTGTTTGGGCTATGTATGGTCTATTCCATATAGTTTTTCGTCCTACATAGCCTATAGTCATTTTTCTTTTCACTGTTACATGAAAGAAAAAATCTTGCTGGAATTTGATTTTAAAATGAATTGTTATGTCCCTTAGTTTTGCATTCGTATAGACCATAGTATGTATGGTTTTTCTTGTATTGATCATTGTCTAGTTTCCATAATGTATATGTTTGTTTTCTTCAGGTTTTCATATTGTATATGTTTAGTTCCAATTTTCAGTTTCATATTATACATATAAGTATATATGTTCATTTTTTTGCGGCTTTGGCTTGTTGTAGCAGTATGATAAATGTATGTATTAGGGTTTTACTCGTTATGCCGAACCAAGTGAAACACGGATAAATGTATGCATATATATATATTTAATTCAAGCAGCCAAATTAACGAAAATAAATTAATATTCTCGTATATTTAAAACAAATAAATTTCAATTTCAATCAGTATAAAATTCAAAAATCGACATCAAAAATCCTGGTTTTCAATGATATTCCATTTACATTCAAATCGTTTAATATTTATAATTAAATCGATATAATTTAAAAACGATTCCATAGCGATTATTTGAAATTTTGAATTGAACGTAACTTGCAATGTATAAGCCGAAATCTCGATTTTTCTCTTCCCTTAGAAAAATATAATCAAATCGGTTCAAATGTTTCTTGTTTCACTAAAATCCAACTTATATCGGATTCTGTATATTCAGTTAAAGTTCAAATCGAAAATTACGAACTACCGCGGCGTTTCAAGCCCGTTTTAATTAATTTATAAATATATATATATATATATATCCGAACTCCATTTTATATAAATAAATTTAATTAAATATCCATTATATTTTCAATATAATATATAAACAAAATTTAAATATTCTAATTTAAATGGCAGAAAAATCTGGGACGTTACATTCTTCCCCCTTAAAAGAATTTCGTCCCCGAAATTACAAAGTAAGAGTATTCCAAACCAAATTATTTTAAAATTATTACCTTTGAATTATTATCAAAAATAAATCCAAACTCTAAAAATTTCCAAAAATTTTGCCAGCACCTCCTCTGCACGGCTCGATCGGTACGACTACAACTACCACTCTAGGCCTCAACTCCTTCAAAAAGAAAAGTCAAAATCCAAATTGCTACCCACTTAGGGTATAAAATCAATCGCTTAACCTATAACATACGGTTTACCTATTTGTCGGGCAGTCCAATTCAAATTCCAATTTTCGAAGCGTATCAAGTAGCTGCTCATCATCTTCATTTCCAGTCTTTATAACCAAATCATCTCTACTGCCTTCAGGATTCTGCACTTATTCCACTTATAATTGCAAATAATAATCTGGGTTAGATAATTCCGTTCCCACTTCACAACCAATCTTATTTCCAATTCACTCTACCGGGATTTATCTCCTTGCTTTCCATTCATACAATCTCTTATTAACTCCAACTGGTTTGATTAAATTCAATTAATATTCAATATCTGGTTTGCATCTGCTTTGGTTTAACATACATTAAGATCAATCGATTAATATCTGATTAATTCCCATTAAATTTTCAAATCCCAATTTATTTAAGTTCATTCTATTTGAAATCATTCTTAAATTGATTCTACTTAACCAGGTTCAGTTTCACTTTCATATCCGATTCGATTGACGAATTGATTCTCAAATCAGTTCAACTTTATTTCATAATTCAATTTGATTTCAAATCAAATCAACCAGAATGACAAAACAACCCACATTATTACAATATAGAAAATTGTTTCCCTTTCATATAAAAATATATTTTTTGGGCAAAATTATTTCATTTACCCGCTTTATAAAACAATATTGTATCCATCCACCAGTTCAATGCTTCTCAACACTTGAACCCGTCAAACAACACAATACGAAACATTTGTATATAAAATCTTACAAATACGCTCTCATATATATACACCCAAGCTCAATCTAGGGTGTTACTAACCCTATCTCTATTGAGTTGCGCCACAGAGCCAAGGTTACTACTCAACCGATAGCTCTGATACCAAGTGTGACGACCCAAATTTCCGGTACCTTTTGCATTGGAAACTCATATGCCAATATAAAGAATTTAGAGGGTGAGATAGGAAAGGAAGAAACATTAGAATAGAAGAAGAAGAACCAACACAGAAATAGAGTCTCACATCGCAGCAGAACAAAATATAATATAGAAATAAAACTTTATTATGAGCTTTTGAAATAAACACTTACAGTTATCAGAGTACATCAATACACCTGGACAGTTATAATAATCTGTCCTCATATACCTCACACAACAGAAAATATAGTAATACTTCTGATCTCTCCCAGCACATCCTCTGAAAAACCCAAAGCGTCTTATCCTGAGCCTGCATACCCGACTAACCCGAGTATTACAAAGGACGGGTCAGTCAGGTGAACCAGAGTGAGAAAAACCCACTAAGTTTAAATAACATCCATATTGATTTTAAAGTCAAAAATCCTTTTGAAAGAAGAGGATAATAGTAAGACCAGCCCACACATAAATATGGACGGTTTTTACCTTACTATAACCCAAAACATTTTTGAAATCAATATTCAGCTGATATTATGATAATGTCTAAATACAAATAATTAGAATCTAGCAGAATGCTTGCATCTCATGCTTCACATATATAGTATACAAACAAAACCGCGGCGCTTATTGGAGATTGGATTCCGACTATGATAAGGTATGGAACCACCTGCCGATAGTGTATCTCTAGAGAGGAATACACGGGGTTCAAAAAGAACTCTTGCTACCCGGCCCACACATGACAGGCCATTCATTTCTCTTGAATGTTCCGAATATATTGCCACCTACGGTTGCTAGCAATATAACCATTCCTGGGAGATACAGAAGCGAAAAGAAGAACAAATAAAGATATTCTCTAGATGGTGACAATACACCCTAATGGGAGCGACCCATATAGTCATGTTGCCTGCCCGATTTTTGTCAATTCCCGGTTGATGAGGCTTGAGGTTATAAATCTTTTGGAACACCTGGCCACCTTTCACTTTGAATGCAACATCGTCAGATCCGTTAAATCACTAATTGACGTCCACAAATATACTCTGGGTATTAAAGAAGTGCCCTTCTTCGCCACCAACTCGGTATATTTGTAAAAATCATTGTACGTGGTTTTGGAAATAGTCTGTCAGACATCCGTCCATATAAGTCATCCAGGAACATAATGAACCGAAGGTACTCTCCTACTGCATCCAATATAGGAATCACCCCATGGATCAGTAGCGATAGTCCTTGCAATCTATAGATTTAAACCACGACAGAGCCCCAGTATATATCCGGGTCGAATCAGAGATTGTAAGTGGTTCTTCCGTTTTATGAAGATCTATGGTCTTCAAATGTTCCATCTCGATCGTCGTCTGATATATTCTATATTTTCGTATTTGTTGGTCGGAATGGTTTTCGAATATACATTCGATCCCGGTCTTTCCATACCAACAATCGTTATGGCCAGATTTGATAGTCGGTTATTTAACTATCAAATAAACAACCATTCAATCTTAAAAATATATTTACTGGTTTAGTACTTAGCATCACTTGGCTTCTTTAATTAAAATTAATTAAACTTGAATATTCCAATATGGGAAAAACCATATTTCAATTCTTATTCTAGTATACTAATATTCACAACTACTTTGTTTAAATATTTAGAAAAATATTATATAACAATATTCCATATTCCATTTGACTATTATTTTCAAAACATTTAATATAACATTAGCTATAACTGAGAAATCAGTTCAACTTACTATTCAACGTTACACAAACTCCTTTGTTTCATTACTTGGAATAGTATCCAATCCTTAATCTTATATAATAAACCATTCTATACCTCGTTCCTTTACTCTTCAAAATTATCGCCCAATCTCCTTTTAATTCCGTTACCAAAACCTCATCCCATATTATTTCCGTTACTTTGGAAATTTTATCCTACATTCTCAAATCTATTTATTTCCGTTACTTTGGAAATCTTATTATACATTCTTGCCATTACCAACTAGTATCATCCTAGGATAGTCCCGAAGTCCTTCAAGTTGTGGTATTTTAATTACCTCTCAGATCTTGATCAACAACGTTCTTATCTTCAGATAAATACGAGTTGTAATTCAAAAAACGATATTCAATCTAATATCAAAACACATTCCACTTAACAGGTTTATTTAAAATCTGGCTTTACAGTTCTTCTTATCTTTTTTGAAAGTCTCTCTTCTTAAATATAATTAATATTGTTTAATTCATCAATTAAATAATCTAAACAACAATTTTATTAACTCTCGACTTGTTTAAATAACTTTGTTTCCTAAACTGGATTATTTTGCAAATCCTATGTCCAACCTCTTTTACCAAGCTCAATTTCAATCCTTTTTTCAAATCCCCTTTTTCTTTTAGAAAATCTCATTTCAATTCCATTTTCTTACTTAATTCCTTATTAAGTATTTCCAATTCAAAAACAACGCTTTAACTCACATTCCATTTATAAACCTTGTTTATAAATTTCAGATTTAATATAAACTCCCTTTATATCTCCATCTTAATTCAAATGTTAAGTAAACCTTTCATTTAAGCTATGTATTCGCTTAAACCTCTTTATTGTTTCATTATAAGACTCGAGCTCAAATATAAAACTCATTCATAGCCTCTTTTCAACACCCGACTATATTCCATTCCAAAACAGTTTCCTACTTAAATGTATTTAAGAAGTAATTACTTAAATTAAAACAAATAATTTACTTCTACATTCACTATTGTAAGATCAATTAAATGCTTTATTTACAAAGATAAATAAATAAATCTCTTTTAGAATCTTCTTGAAATTTAAACAACTATTCGTTAAGTGATTTTATTTAGTTCACTAACAACAAACTAATTAAAAGGTCAATCTCTGTTAAAACGATCAACTCGGTCAATTCAAAACATGATTACTCCTCTAACCCATTCCGGTTAATTCCTCCTTTAATTTTCTTAAAATATAATTAATTTAAATTACTTCATTTAATTGTTCCCAAGACGCGACTAATCAAATACTTAACCGCTAGGTTATTTCCTGCCCATTTGCTTATAATTCTTATTAACATAAGAATTTGTTTTATAAAACATTTTCATAATTACTTATAAACTTTATTTAATAAATAATTAATATTTATTCCTTTTAAATAACTTTCATTCAAAGTAATAGCTTTCAAAAACTATTTTAGTTATAAAATATATTTATAACTTCAATACTGTCGATTCACCGTCGATAAAATCCATATTTTACAAATCGATTGAGTTATAGGCCATGTGATGCCAATTACCCAACCCATACTATCCATTTGTTAATATCAGAATAAATGTTGAAATATGGTTCAACCATCAACAATAATCAATCATTCAACCATACTGGGTAAACCGTCCATATTATGGTTATATTAAAACAAATAATAATTTTTGAGCAATCCAGCCGGATTCCTCCAAACTGTTTTTACCTGCATTCAAAATGGTTATCTCAAATCAAATCACTCATTTTGATTTAACTGGTAATTTCTATAACGACCATCAACCAATTAACGGACCATTCAGACAATTCAAACACTTCAAATACGTTTATAAACGTAACCAGTCAAGGGAAACTACCTTTATTGGGTCAAATCATAACGATTGGTATCTTACTGAAATTAAACGACCGTTTAATTTCATTTGTTGAATCAACGATAATTATATAACTAGCAAACGATCAACCATTAACCACCAGAGCATGCAAAATAAAAACCCAATTTATATAAAATATAAATGGGAAGAGCTGAGTGAGTTTAACTCACTTTGATTCGAATCTGTCGATAAACAATCTGTTTTAGTCAAATTAAACTGACATTTAATTCAACTAAAATTTCCAGTTGCTCCCGATCCGGACTAGAACTGCTCCATATCGATGCTCCCGTTTTTACGGTCCCAACGAAACTGACCGTGCTTAAATCTGATACCGTATGCGCAAGAAATCATATAAAAAAATTTATAAAATAATTAAATTATTTAAAACATGGGTTTTTATATTTTTAAGTGGGCCTTACCATCAGTTTTTGGCCCGCAATCCCCAACCCGCTTCCCTTTATCAAAACCCAATTTTGTAACCCTATTCCCATTTCAACCTCCGCCTTCACCAAAAATTACTCATGACGGAAATCTTAAATCCCTAATTCCCTTTCTTCCTCCAGTAAATCGAAGCTCAACAATGTCGCAATTCTCTTATGCCACCACTTCTTCTTTCTCCCTTCGCTCTGCTCCAAACGATCTGTCAGACCCCCAAATCCACACATTCAACTCCTAACGTCACCGCGGTTTTCGTCGAGCGAACCCCACGCCTCCCAGAAACAAGCGAGCCTCCTGCTTCAAAAACAAACCAAGGCTTCAATATGCAGATAGGTCGCACCCTAGCTCTTTAGTTCCGAGCCAACACGCGACGAAATCAGATAAGTATTTTTATTGTTATCGAATTCTTGTATTATTTTCGCCTTGATTTTTTTTAGTGGTTTTGAATGGGTTTTCTATTTTCTGTATGGTTCTGGAATGGAGGAAACACAACTGTGTGATACATGTTTATAGTGCGTTTTGGATTTAGATAAGAATCATGTCCATCCGTAGCTCAACGTAGGTAATTCAACTATAATCCCTAGACCATATGCTTCTATCCCTTTCCAGGTTGTATGAACCGATGATGCGAGTGTTGATGCGTGATGTTTAGAAGAGGATCTGAGGAATTTCATGTTGGATTTACAGTACTTGTTGATTTGTTGACACAGGATATTGATCGGACTGACAATGAATGGTTCATTCAATTCGGAGATTTTAAACTGTATAAAGATTCAGTATTCAGGCAGCAGTCTTGTATGGGTTTGTACATGAATTCGATTGTGTGAATAAACATATATATTTGCTGTGTAGGTTAGGTTAGGTCGTGGCCATGAATTGTCAATTCTAGTAAGAGATTTTGAACTGTATTGTAGATTTTATTTCCATTTTTAAATATATGGAAACAGTGATTGAAATGTGAAATTTCCTGTATATATAAAAGCTGTTCGATTAATGTATAGAAATATATATACACACATGTCTGTTTGTTTTACTTAGTTGTTCTCTACTATATTAGCTTAGCTGTTTAGATTTTGATGTATGAGAAATTTCTTTAGCTGTTGCGATTGATGTATCATGCCTACTGTTTAGCTGTGTATATATAACTGTTTTGATTTGTTTGCAGAGATTTGTAAATATATCCATATATTTTGTTTTCTCTTAGTTGTCCTTATACTGAAAGGATTTGATGAAAAAAGATATGCATGTATCTGTTTTTCCTTTTGCTGTTCATGTCCATTTCTTTTAGCCGTGTATCAGTGAATATATATATATATATATATATATATATATGTTTTCAGTTATTCCTTACTCTGTTCACTAGCTGTTTGGGCTATGCATGGTTTATTGAATATAGTTGTTCATCCTACATAGCCTATAGTCAGTTTTCTTTTCACTGTTACATGAAAGAAAAAATCATGCTGGAATTTGATTTTAAAATGAATTGTTATGTCCCTTAGTTTTGCATTCGTATAGACCATAGTATGTATGGTTTTTCTTGTATTGATCACTGTCTAATTTCCATACTGTATATGTTTTTTTCTTCAGATTTTCATATTGTATATGTTTAGTTCCAGTTTTCAGTTTCATACTATACATATAAGTATACATGTTCATTTTTTACGGCTTTGGCTTGTTGTACTAGTATGATGAATGTATGTATTAGGGGATTTAATCGTTCTATCGAACCAAGTAAAACACGGATAAATGTACGCATATATATATATATATATTTAATTCAAGCAGCCAAATTAACGAAAATAAATAAATATTCTCGTATATTTAAAACAAATAAATTTCAATTTCAATCAGTATAAAATTCAAAAATCGACATCAAAAATCCTGGTTTTCGATGATATTCCATTTACATACAAATCGTTTAATATTTATAAATAAATCGATATAATTTAAAAACGATTCGATAGCGATTATTTGAAATTTTGAATTGAACGTAACTTGCAATGTATAAGATGAAATCTCGATTTTCTCTTCCCTTAGAAAAATATAATCAACCCAGTTCAAATATGTCTTGTTTCATAGAAATCCAACTTATATCGGATTCTGTATATTCAGTTAAAGTTCAAATCGAAAATTACGAACTACCGCGGCGTTTCGAGCTCGTTTTAATTAATTTATATATATATATATATATATATATATATATATACAAACTCCATTTTATATAAATAAATTCAATTAAATATCCATTATATTCTCAATATAATATATAAACAAAATTTAAATATTCTAATTTAAATGGCAGAAAAATCTAGGACGTTACAATACCTCTGTAATTTCTAATATAAAGTGGGTCCTTGTTTTATTGTAATAACGTGTTTTCATGTTTTCTTGCGTTGTTGTATTAAAAAATTGTAAATATTCACGAAAATATTCCGAAAATATATATGAAATATCAGTAATTTTAGTGAATAATTGCTGATATTTCAGCAATTCTTCACTCGGATTTTAGTTGAAAGGCAGATGAATAATTGCTGATATATCAGCAAGTATACATATATAGTTGTTTATATATCAACAACCTTTTAATAGTAGATGCAAATAAATTAAAAAAATGCTGAAATATCAGCAATTTTAGTGAATTGTTGCTGATATTTATGTATATATAGTTGAAAGGCGCACGATTAATTGCTGAAATATCAGCAAATATTGCAAAAAGTTGCAATATTTGCAAAAATAGTCTGGAGTTGAATTATTTTCATTAAGCAAAAGTTGCATGAAATTCAACAACTATTTGAATTAATTGCCGCAATGTCAGTAGTTATACATAAATCTGCACTAAAAATCTATGGCGTGCAAATTTTTTTTGGTTTTGAATCATTTTTTTGTAGTTTTAATGCGTGAATACGATGTTGATTATGTGTTGAATTTAATTTTGAAGTTTGGTAAATTTTTACATTATTTTTTGTTGATTTTCGAGAAACAGGGAACCTAATTTATAAAGTTTTTAGACGATGAGTTTTTTTTTTTTGAAACTTAATAGGTGTTATCCAGATCATAGTTGCATATTTTTCGATATGGGACTATCATTTTCATCACTCCCCCTTCACGTGTGGCGTATTTTTTTTTGAGCCATCTACGTGAACATAGTATTTTGGATGGAGTGGGGAACGTATGGCGGTCAAGCACATACATATTTTTTGCATTGGCTCTAATCCTGGTCTCTGATACCATGTTATCCGAACTTGATGCAAATTTGGTATCAGAGCCTTGTCAACTTCATTAATCAGTCACTCAAAAACAATGGCAGCAGTCCCTACAGTGTTCAAGTACTCTCCAAGTGAAGTGCCAATATTCGAAGGCGAGCATTATGACTATTGGAGCAGTGAGATGATGGACTTCATCATCTCTCATGATTTATGGGATGTCATCGAAAAAGATTATCCGAATCCACCTGAAGATGGAGATTCTACAAGATGGACAGCTGCACAAGATAAGTTGTACAAAGAAAATCAAAAGAAAGATGCCACTGCACTTCGATATGTCAAACAAGGAGTGAGTAAATCTATCTATCCAAGAATTTTCAATAAAAGAAAAGCAAAGGATGCATGGGAAGCTTTGCAAAAAGAATTTCGAGGCAATGACAAAGTTATCTCCATTAAACTTCAATCTTTATGGAGAGATTTTGACAACCTACAAATGAAGGAATCTGAAAATATCAGAGATTTCTTCTCCAGAGTCTCTGAAATTGTAAATCAAATTCAATGCCTTGGAGATAGCATTCAAGAAAAGAAGGTGGTAGAGAAGATATTGAGATGCCTTCCTCCGAAGTTCGATCATTGCGTCGCTGCAATAGAGGAGTCAAAGGACCTTGGCAAGATGTCAACACATGAGCTAATGAGTTGTAATGACCTAGATTTCCGTAACATCGGAGTTGACTATATACATCATACGTCCAACCCAAATATCACAAAAATACGAGACATTTTTTTTAGAAGAAAGAGGTAGAAGAAGAACAGAAATAACAACACATAATCTCACATCGCAGCGGAACAAAATATAATATATCACATCTTTGAAATACAAAATCTTAACTGTATAACATACACTTATCAGAGTACAACACTTACAACATAGCGGAACAAACTATAACTAGATAACGCTGAAGCCTCCTGCTCCAAGCTCCTTTAGATATATCTGAAAAATCCTGAACTACTTGACTGCCCGTACAAATTTAGGCACCCAAGAGTTTAGGTAGAACAAAACAAATAAACTCCGGGTCAGTCATGGGACTGGTATGAGTAAACAGTTTAAAACAGTTTCAGAAAACTAAATGATATCTCATAAGACCACGCCGCATAACACGGAACGGGTTTTTCCCTTATGAAAATCCAAACACTTGATTCAACTTTATATCAAACTCTTTTGATATTATAATAATGTCTAAATCAATTAAATAACAATCTAGTGGAACGTTTGCATCTCACGTTCCACATATATATACAATCAAAACCGCAAGCACGTATTGGGTATTTGGTTTTCCAACTATGACAAGGTATGGAATCACCTTCCGCTGGTATATCTCTAGAGGAGAATACACCGAGTTCAACAAGAACATCTTGCAACTCAGCCACACATGACCGACCACTCATTTCGCTTGAGTGTATCGAATGTATATCACCAACGATTGGGATCAGCAACCGTTTCCCGAATGGGTCAGCATCGACAATAGATTTTTAGAAGTAAATGAAACTCTAGATCAGGTGATTATACACCCTAATAGGTGCGACCTACATAGCCATGCTGCTTGCCCGATTTTTGTCATTTACCGGTTGATGAGGCTAGAAGCTACGCTTTATCATCACACCAGATTCACTTCGAATGTCACATCGTCAGATCCATCGAAAATCACTAATTGACGTCTACAACAGTACATTACGTGTCAGCTAAAAGAAATTTCCTCCTCCGCTTCCACTCTTGGTACAGTTGAAGAAATCAATGTACGTGACCTTTCTGGAAATACTCTGTCAGACATTCATCCATACAAGTCACCCAGGAACAGGATGAACTGAAGGCACTATTTCTATTTATAGAAAAAGTCCTTGCACTCTACTCCGTCTTCGATTATCTTTATATAATCTGATTCGCACGCTACTGCCGATACGGAGTGGTTCTTCGGATAATAATCCAACCGGTCTCTCCATATTGACAACGATGGTCAAAACTTCGATAGTCTGTGATTTAACTATCGAATAAAAACAAGTGTTTCGATAGTCGATGATTTAACTATCGAATAAAACAAGTGTTCATCCAAACATCCAACAATCACTGAACCTTTAATTAATATTCCATTAATTAAATCTATTCTCTATTTCTTTATCAATATTCGTTAACCAAATATTTTCAATAACCATATTGGCATTTTACGTTATTTGGAAAACATTTCCATATATCGCCTTCCTTAAATTTCTAGCTTTAGAAATATTCATTATTCTATTTCCAAGCTTTGCACATATTTGGGTTAAAACAGATGTTGTGTAAAACATCGTTACGACAACCCAAATACAGTATTTAACTAATTCTCATTCCACATTGATCTTCGAGTCTGAATCTTGCTACTTATCGGTATATCATGAAATCAACCAAGTTGGGGTATAATTACCTCTCAGACCTTGACTGAGTAACATTTAACGTCAAAACAGACAAGACTACTTACTCGAAAAATCAATACCATACAACTGATTATTCACCTTTAAACACAGATATATTTTCTCTTTCTATTCCTATGATTTTATTCTTATACTTCCTTTTTGATTATACTATTCTATTTCTAAGTTCGTTTTCTTATTGACTTCTATATATTTTGATACGTTGATTTCTAACTATCAAATTATCTTAAAAATATTCTATCTCCTTAAATTCCCGGAAAAATTCGCCATAACCTCCTTTGTACCGGGAGCATCGGGAAATTTCAAATAGCTTTCCCGGTCCTTCTTATCTCAAAAAAGAAAAAGAAAAAGCCAAGCGGCTTGCCGATACGGCGCATAAAATCTCATATATGAATTAAATACGTACCTTTTTGTCGGGCATTCTATTTATTTCACTTCTATACTTTATTCCATACCTGTCTCCTGTATATTTATGCCTGTCCAATCTATTTTAACTATACCAATCGTTTTAACTCAATTTGTTAATTAAATCTGTTAATTAACTCTTCAGTCTATTTCACCTTCATATTTGAACATGACATGTTCAAATATATTTTAACTGCATATTAACAAATTCTAATTATACTCATACTCTCGTTTCCTTATCGACTTCTTATTCAAATTCCAAATCAATTCTATTTGAATTCTTTTTATTTAAACTTCATTTGAATTCTATTTTCAAATTCTATAGTTTAAAGTCCATTTTAATTTCTATATTCAAATCTATAGTTTAAAGTCCATTTGAATTTCTATATTCAAATCTATAGTTTAAAGTCTATTTGAATTTCTATATTCAAATCTATAGTTTAAAGTCTATTTGAATTTCTATATTCAAATCTATAGTTCAAATTCTATATTCAAAGTCTATTTGAATTTCTATTTTCAAATTTTATATTCAAAGTCTATTGTTTAAAGTCCATTTGAATTTCTATATTCAAATCTATAGTTTAAAGTCTATTTGAATTTCTATATTCAAATCTATATTCAAAGTCTATATTCAAAGTCTATTGTTTAAAGTCCATTTGAATTTCTATATTCAAATCTATAGTTTAAAGTCTATTTGAATTTCTATATTCAAATCTATATTCAAAGTCTATTTGAATTCTCTGCATTATTTATAAACAACGTTTATAACTTCAATTCAAATCCCACCTTTCCATTTATAAACAACGTTTATAAATTCGATTCAAATCCCATCTTCCATTTATAAACAAAGTTTATAAATTCGATTCAAATCCCATCTTCCCATTTATAAACAAAGTTTATAAATTCAATTACTTGTTTTATATACCTTCAAAACAAGTTAATATTTTCTATAGTTTTATTAAAAATTCAAATTCTATTTATAAAAATAGAATTTCCTTTTTTAAATATCAAATACCCTTTTCGATATTTTAGAAATCCATATTCAAGCCCCAGGGATATTTTAAACAATCAAATCAACCAATTTTCAATCATTTGATTTTAACACATCATATATGAATATATATGAAATCAAACAAACAACAGATAATATATATTTTTGAGGAATCCAGTTGGATTCCTCCAACCTGTTTTCCTGCATCCACAGATGTTAGTCAACATAGTAATACCCATCCTGCTTCGAGGCAGGATATCGCGGTATAGAAGGTCATCCACTAATCATAGCGTGGGGCGTATAGGGTAATCATCCGCTATGGTACCGCGGGCATCCGCTAATGAGACTGCGGGAATCCAACCAATCAATCAACCCAATATATATATAATAGTCCTAAATAACTAATATATATTTTAAAACCATCAACCAGCATTCAAACAAGCATAGCAATTAATTTTAACTATATAAAAATAATTCAATAAAAGGTGAGATTTACTCACCGTAGTTGCAGTTGTCGAATATCCTGTTTATTTCCAAACCCCTGGCTATGAATCTTCTCGAATTTATTTGTTTAGCACCTCTTCCACTGTATCTATTTCCGTTAACCCTAGCTTCATATTCACAGATCCAACTCCAACTACAGTCGAACCTTTCGCCTGAACTTGGATGCAACAGCCCTGACCTTCACCTTCCTATATCGCAGTCGCACCATCCCTCTTCGAACTGAAATCGATTCTAACCTCAGAACCCTCTCTGAAAATCGCGGCTTCACACATCTTTCTGTTTTGAACACCTCCCAACAATTAACGTACTGATGGCCCTAAATCTCGCAACCCTCCTGACAAATTCGAAGTCGTCCATCTTCTTTCAAACATCGTGCAGTCTAATCGAGATGCAAGCATGAGCATCGAACCCCAACTCGCGATTCCTGAACTCGAGCAGTATCGGTTTGATTACGTCCTGTGACTCGCGGCTTACTGCCCTAAATCCCATCGCGACATCTACCATGGCGCTCGTGAGACAACTGAGCCTACTCCCTCCATCGTGTTGCCTTAAATTGCTCTCCGGTTCGATTTGATTTCTAGGTTTGGGGAGGAGCGGTTTCAATCTGAGGAAAAAGGGGATGATCCGATTTCTATTTTGCTGGAGATATAAAATGAAAAGGGAAAGGTTCTCGTTGGTTTTATAAGGGAAGGTGCGGCTTTATTTTGAACAGCAAGGCCGTTACTTTGTGGTGAGAAAAATGGAAACATGTACTATCCTCCTCCTTTTGATTTTTAATGGATAAAAATATGTGTATATAATTAAATTATTCATCATTTTCTAGCTCCTCTTTGAACGCAGCAAGGGTCATTCCTGGGGTTAAAACACTATTCTGAACACACTGGGACAGGTATCGAAACTCAATTCGAAAATCTGAAGGAGATATTAATTTAAATTGATTTTTAAAACAACTAAATTCTTCGATAATCAATTTATATTATTATTCTAATTTTTATAGGATTTTGAATTGATTAACTGAACTGTTTCTAACTCAGTGTTTGACTTCGAATTCAGTTATTCGCTAATTCCTTATTTTGATAATTTAATATATTCGATATTAAATCGAAATTGATTATCAAATCGATAACTCCCTATAAAAATTGATTTATTTACTTAACTCAATATTTAAATCCATATCAAATATTTTAAAATTTACCCCTAAGAGTCCGGGTCATTACAATCTTCCCCACTTAAAATAATTTCGTCCTCGAAATTGCTAAGGTAGAAAAAGTGCTACAAACCCGTTAAACTTTCAGAACTTATTTATGTTGATATTCAACATTTCAACTTCCATTATGTAACTCTCTTTTTCGAATCAATCCCTATTCGATAACTCCTCCCTTCGAATAACTATATTCGATAATCTCTCTTCCGAATAACTGGATTCGAAAACCTTTCTTCGAATAAACTATATTCGATTTACTCTATTCAATTTACTCTTATCAATTAACTTTATTGGATTTAACTCCTTTCGATTAACTCCATCGAATAAGTAAATTCGATAACTCCTTCGAATAACCAATATTCTATAACTCACTTTGATTAAACTAATCGATAACCCTTTTCGATTAAACTATAATCGATAACTCATTTCGAAAAACAAATAATCGATAACTCCTTCGATTAACTAAAAATTGATAACTCCTTTCGAATAACCAAATTCGATAATTCCTTTCGAATAAACTATATTCGATAACTCCTTTAATTCTATCTGAATAACCAATATTCGATTTAACTCCATTCGCTTGACTCTAGATCGCAGCGATCACAATGGTTACGCCTGATTCCCCCAGGAAACATCCGCCCGCCCTAGGCTATCTGCAGCCCTACGAATTACGCTAGCAGTCGTACGAAATGGCAATTTATCCTGAGTAACTATGTTTGACTAATTCTATCTCAATAACTATATTCGATCAACTTTAATTGAATAACTAACATTCAATTAAATCCTAGTTCGATTAACTACATTCAATTAACTCTATCTGGTTAATTCTTACTCTAATCGATTTATTCTAACTCTAATCGACTTCTCCTATTCGAATAACTCCTACTGGATAACGTTTATTCATTTATAAAGATTTACTTTTAGTAACGGTTCTTCACTTTATAAATGTTCTCTTTAATAACATTACTTCACTTATACAAGTGTTGTGTACCCCTTCTATTTAAAACTATCGGTGTTAAAAACCAATATCTCTTCTCTATATAAGCTCAGACTTATATATTCCATTTATCGATTGACAAATATTCAATTTAATTTATAACTGTTATTTATAAATTAACCTTTCCATTTACCTGTTAAAAACAGATTTCCATTTTCTATTCATCTTCTGAATATTCCTTTGATTAAATCTATTTATTTAACAAATAAATATCTCATCTATAACATTCTATTTATTTTCTATAAATAAATATTTCCATTGAATCTATTTGTAAATGTTTTACAAATATTTCTCCTTCTATTTGTTTACAAATAACTTCCTTTGTATTTGTGTTACAAATATTATTTCCTTTTTAACTCTTTTGGTTTTTCCTTTATTCGAACCCAATTCATATTTCATTTACATTGATTTTACTCAATTTATTCGTTTCGATCAATTTAACTTACTTAAGTTAATTTTAATTTCAATCATTTAAATTCCCATTAACTAGTTGCTAATTAACCATTTTGCCGATTTCACCCTTTTTATTTGAATATAACTTGTTCAATTATATGTCAACTTACTTATAAACTAATCTAGTTATATTTTCAACTCGAGATATATATTCGATTTCGAATATAAATTCTCAATCTCTTCCACTAATCCAAAAACCCAATTTCGATTCAAATTTCCTTTAACTAATTATTTTCCCATTTAGTTAATTCTATTTAACCATTTAAAATATGATTTTTGTCTTAAAAATCATTTCACTTACTTCACTGGAGTTCATATTTATTTCATATCTCCAGTCTGGATTTTTCTAATGCCAATTCGGATTTTATTTCCTTAAAATCCTTTTACTTATATATATAAACCATTGTGGTTTTTAATGGTTTCTGGCGCTGTTTTTCTAAAAATTTGATTTTGGCATAACTCAAAATCTATACGACGAAATCCAGATTTTTCTCTTTCGTTAGAAAACTATCGTTCAACCGGTCCCGACGATTCTTGTTTCAAAGAATTCCGACTATAATTGAGTTCTGTATACTAAATTTAAGTTTGAATCGCCAATTTATGAACTGCCGCGCTACGGCGAGCTCATTTTAATTATATTTATAAATATAAACGTTTAACTTTGTTTAATATATATTCAATTCTATTCTGATATATTTTTAATATGTATCAAATCCATTTCAACATAATATTCCCGATCTATTTCACTTCTAACATTCAAATCCTATATTTTTACAATATTCAAATTCCATTTGAAATTCTTTATTCAAACTCTATATTTGAATTTCCTTCTATTCAATTTCTATTTGAATTTTCTTCTATTCAAATTCTATTTCAATTCCTTATCTTCAAATTTTATTTGAATTTCTTATCTTCAATTTCTATTTGAAGTCCTTCATTCAAAAACCCATTTCAAATCCCTTCTTTTCAAATTCCATTCGAAATCCTTTATTCAATTTCTATTTAAATTTCTTTGTTCAATTTCTATTTGAAATCCTTTGAATTTAAATTCTATTTCAAACTCTATATTTTCTTGAATTCTAATATTCAACCTCCACTTTATATTCTCTTTGAAATTCTATTTAACCAATTTCCATTTGAATTCTAATATTCAAATCTCTATTTGACTTTCCTTTATTCAAATCCATTTGAATTCCTTTGAATTCAAATTCCATTTCAATTTTCTTATACAATTTCTATTTGAATTTTCTTTATTCAAATCCTATTTAAATTTCTATGTTCAAATTCTATATTTGAATCCCCTTATATTTGCAATATTCAAATTTCATTTGAACTTCTTTATTCAAACTCATTTGAATTCCTTTGAATTCAAATTCTACTTCACTTCTATTTGAATTATATATTCCAATTCCCATTTCACTTCTGTTTGAAATCTATATTCAAATTTCACATTTCAAAATTTCTTTGAAGTTATATAAATATATACATATATTTATCTATCTCAAATTCAAAACATTTGAATTTTCAAACAACTTGTTTTCCTTTCAAACAAATTTCCATCAAAATTTCTCTAAGGCAGTAATTCGTCACTTAGAAACTCGAAAATGAACACTGGTGATGTTGCGACCATCATCAGAATTATTTTCCAGCCACTGAATGAGTCCAGTGCTATATTTCTTTCAAAATCCATTTAGAAAAATATTTTCCAAACTCCCAGGATTTTAAATTCTGAATTCTGGTTGGAATTCAATTTCAATTTATCTCATTTGTATATTTGATTTCATATACAAATTCCATTGGTTATATATATAACTATTTCATTTCTTATAATCTTATTCGATTATAATCCTAACAATCAACTTAACTATTTGAAAACAATATCGTGTCCAATCTTCTGTTCAAGTGTTTATAAACTCCTATCGACATCGTGGCGTCCCACGATTCGACCAAAATTTATAATCCACTCAACAGACTAGTCAACACAATATAAAACGGTTTTTATATCAAATAACAAATACGCTCTCTCGTATATATATACACTCAACTCATTCTAGGATACTACTGATCCTATCTCTAATGAGCACATTCCAACAAGCCTAGGTATTCGCTCAACCTAAGCTCTGATACCAACTGTAATGACCCAGATTTCCGTAACATCGGAGTTGACTATATACATCATACGTCCAACCCAAATATCACAAAAATACGAGACATTTTTTTTTAGAAGAAAGAGGTAGAAGAAGAACAGAAATAACAACACATAATCTCACATCGCAGCGGAACAAAATATAATATATCACATCTTTGAAATACAAAATCTTAACTGTATAACATACACTTATCAGAGTACAACACTTACAACATAGCGGAACAAACTATAACTAGATAACGCTGAAGCCTCCTGCTCCAAGCTCCTTTAGATATATCTGAAAAATCCTGAACTACTTGACTGCCCGTACAAATTTAGGCACCCAAGAGTTTAGGTAGAACAAAACAAATAAACTCCGGGTCAGTCATGGGACTGGTATGAGTAAACAGTTTAAAACAGTTTCAGAAAACTAAATGATATCTCATAAGACCACGCCGCATAACACGGAACGGGTTTTTCCCTTATGAAAATCCAAACACTTGATTCAACTTTATATCAAACTCTTTTGATATTATAATAATGTCTAAATCAATTAAATAACAATCTAGTGGAACGTTTGCATCTCACGTTCCACATATATATACAATCAAAACCGCAAGCACGTATTGGGTATTTGGTTTTCCAACTATGACAAGGTATGGAATCACCTTCCGCTGGTATATCTCTAGAGGAGAATACACCGAGTTCAACAAGAACATCTTGCAACTCAGCCACACATGACCGACCACTCATTTCGCTTGAGTGTATCGAATGTATATCACCAACGATTGGGATCAGCAACCGTTTCCCGAATGGGTCAGCATCGACAATAGATTTTTAGAAGTAAATGAAACTCTAGATCAGGTGATTATACACCCTAATAGGTGCGACCTACATAGCCATGCTGCTTGCCCGATTTCTGTCATTTACCGGTTGATGAGGCTAGAAGCTACGCTTTATCATCACACCAGATTCACTTCGAATGTCACATCGTCAGATCCATCGAAAATCACTAATTGACGTCTACAACAGTACATTACGTGTCAGCTAAAAGAAGTTTCCTCCTCCGCTTCCACTCTTGGTACAGTTGAAGAAATCAATGTACGTGACCTTTCTGGAAATACTCTGTCAGACATTCATCCATACAAGTCACCCAGGAACAGGATGAACTGAAGGCACTATTTCTATTTATAGAAAAAGTCCTTGCACTCTACTCCGTCTTCGATTATCTTTATATAATCTGATTCGCACGCTACTGCCGATACGGAGTGGTTCTTCGGATAATAATCCAACCCGTCTCTCCATATTGACAACGATGGTCAAAACTTCGATAGTCTGTGATTTAACTATCGAATAAAAACAAGTGTTTCGATAGTCGATGATTTAACTATCGAATAAAACAAGTGTTCATCCAAACATCCAACAATCACTGAACCTTTAATTAATATTCCATTAATTAAATCTATTCTCTATTTCTTTATCAATATTCGTTAACCAAATATTTTCAATAACCATATTGGCATTTTACGTTATTTGGAAAACATTTCCATATATCGCCTTCCTTAAATTTCTAGCTTTAGAAATATTCATTATTCTATTTCCAAGCTTTGCACATATTTGGGTTAAAACAGATGTTGTGTAAAACATCGTTACGACAACCCAAATACAGTATTTAACTAATTCTCATTCCACATTGATCTTCGAGTCTGAATCTTGCTACTTATCGGTATATCATGAAATCAACCAAGTTGGGGTATAATTACCTCTCAGACCTTGACTGAGTAACATTTAACGTTAAAACAGACAAGACTACTTACTCGAAAAATCAATACCATACAACTGATTATTCACCTTTAAACACAGATATATTTTCTCTTTCTATTCCTATGATTTTATTCTTATACTTCCTTTTTGATTATACTATTCTATTTCTAAGTTCGTTTTCTTATTGACTTCTATATATTTTGATACGTTGATTTCTAACTATCAAATTATCTTAAAAATATTCTATCTCCTTAAATTCCCGGAAAAATTCGCCATAACCTCCTTTGTACCGGGAGCATCGGGAAATTTCAAATAGCTTTCCCGGTCCTTCTTATCTCAAAAAAGAAAAAGAAAAAGCCAAGCGGCTTGCCGATACGGCGCATAAAATCTCATATATGAATTAAATACGTACCTTTTTGTCGGGCATTCTATTTATTTCACTTCTATACTTTATTCCATACCTGTCTCCTGTATATTTATGCCTGTCCAATCTATTTTAACTATACCAATCGTTTTAACTCAATTTGTTAATTAAATCTGTTAATTAACTCTTCAGTCTATTTCACCTTCATATTTGAACATGACATGTTCAAATATATTTTAACTGCATATTAACAAATTCTAATTATACTCATACTCTCGTTTCCTTATCGACTTCTTATTCAAATTCCAAATCAATTCTATTTGAATTCTTTTTATTTAAACTTCATTTGAATTCTATTTTCAAATTCTATAGTTTAAAGTCCATTTTAATTTCTATATTCAAATCTATAGTTTAAAGTCCATTTGAATTTCTATATTCAAATCTATAGTTTAAAGTCTATTTGAATTTCTATATTCAAATCTATAGTTTAAAGTCTATTTGAATTTCTATATTCAAATCTATAGTTCAAATTCTATATTCAAAGTCTATTTGAATTTCTATTTTCAAATTTTATATTCAAAGTCTATTGTTTAAAGTCCATTTGAATTTCTATATTCAAATCTATAGTTTAAAGTCTATTTGAATTTCTATATTCAAATCTATATTCAAAGTCTATTGTTTAAAGTCCATTTGAATTTCTATATTCAAATCTATAGTTTAAAGTCTATTTGAATTTCTATATTCAAATCTATATTCAAAGTCTATTTGAATTCTCTGCATTATTTATAAACAACGTTTATAACTTCAATTCAAATCCCACCTTTCCATTTATAAACAACGTTTATAAATTCGATTCAAATCCCATCTTCCATTTATTAACAAAGTTTATAAATTCGATTCAAATCCCATCTTCCCATTTATAAACAAAGTTTATAAATTCAATTACTTGTTTTATATACCTTCAAAACAAGTTAATATTTTCTATAGTTTTATTAAAAATTCAAATTCTATTTATAAAAATAGAATTTCCTTTTTTAAATATCAAATACCCTTTTCGATATTTTAGAAATCCATATTCAAGCCCCAGGGATATTTTAAACAATCAAATCAACCAATTTTCAATCATTTGATTTTAACACATCATATATGAATATATATGAAATCAAACAAACAACAGATAATATATATTTTTGAGGAATCCAGTTGGATTCCTCCAACCTGTTTTCCTGCATCCACAGATGTTAGTCAACATAGTAATACCCATCCTGCTTCGAGGCAGGATATCGCGGTATAGAAGGTCATCCACTAATTATAGCGTGGGGCGTATAGGGTAATCATCCGCTATGGTACCGCGGGCATCCGCTAATGAGACTGCGGGAATCCAACCAATCAATCAACCCAATATATATATAATAGTCCTAAATAACTAATATATATTTTAAAACCATCAACCAGCATTCAAACAAGCATAGCAATTAATTTTAACTATATAAAAATAATTCAATAAAAGGTGAGATTTACTCACCGTAGTTGCAGTTGTCGAATATCCTGTTTATTTCCAAACCCCTGGCTATGAATCTTCTCGAATTTATTTGTTTAGCACCTCTTCCACTGTATCTATTTCCGTTAACCCTAGCTTCATATTCACAGATCCAACTCCAACTACAGTCGAACCTTTCGCCTGAACTTGGATGCAACAGCCCTGACCTTCACCTTCCTATATCGCAGTCGCACCATCCCTCTTCGAACTGAAATCGATTCTAACCTCAGAACCCTCTCTGAAAATCGCGGCTTCACACATCTTTCTGTTTTGAACACCTCCCAACAATTAACGTACTGATGGCCCTAAATCTCGCAACCCTCCTGACAAATTCGAAGTCGTCCATCTTCTTTCAAACATCGTGCAGTCTAATCGAGATGCAAGCATGAGCATCGAACCCAACTCGCGATTCCTGAACTCGAGCAGTATCGGTTTGATTACGTCCTGTGACTCGTGGCTTACTGCCCTAAATCCCATCGCGACATCTACCATGGCGCTCGCGAGACAACTGAGCCTACTCCCTCCATCGTGTTGCCTTAAATTGCTCTCCGGTTCGATTTGATTTCTAGGTTTGGGGAGGAGCGGTTTCAATCTGAGGAAAAAGGGGATGATCCGATTTCTATTGTGCTGGAGATATAAAATGAAAAGGGAAAGGTTCTCGTTGGTTTTATAAGGGAAGGTGCGGCTTTATTTTGAACAGCAAGGCCGTTACTTTGTGGTGAGAAAAATGGAAACATGTACTATCCTCCTCCTTTTGATTTTTAATGGATAAAAATATGTGTATATAATTAAATTATTCATCATTTTCTAGCTCCTCTTTGAACGCAGCAAGGGTCATTCCTGGGGTTAAAACACTATTCTGAACACACTGGGACAGGTATCGAAACTCAATTCGAAAATCTGAAGGAGATGTTAATTTAAATTGATTTTTAAAACAACTAAATTCTTCGATAATCAATTTATATTATTATTCTAATTTTTATAGGATTTTGAATTGATTAACTGAACTGTTTCTAACTCAGTGTTTGACTTCGAATTCAGTTATTCGCTAATTCCTTATTTTGATAATTTAATATATTCGATATTAAATCGAAATTGATTATCAAATCGATAACTCCCTATAAAAATTGATTTATTTACTTAACTCAATATTTAAATCCATATCAAATATTTTAAAATTTACCCCTAAGAGTCCGGGTCATTACATGAGTTCACTTCAAGCTCATGAACGGAGAATTAATAAAACATCAGCAAATTCATTGGAGTAAGCATTCCAATCCAATCTCAGTTTTTCAGAAAAGAAACGAAGTTATTACAACTCAAAGAAGGGCGTATTTCAGAAGCAAAATCAAAATCAAAGAAAGGGCAACGAAAGAAATTATCAAGTCAAAGGAGAACAAAGACGAGAACAACAGAAAATGCAAGGTAACTCTGCCACTTATTGCATTATTTGCAATAAATCAAATCATAATTCTGAAAATTGTCGCTTTAAATGCACGAGATGTCGAATTACTAATCATTCCCAAAAAGATTGTTGGTATCAAAATAAAAAAGAGAAGGACAAAGCAAATTTTACAAGTGAAGAAAATGAAGAGCAAGTTTTCTACTCTTGTTTATCTGCTGAAAATGAATCACAAGATGCTTGGTATATTGACAGTGGTTGCAGCAACCACATGACCGGCAACAAAGACATTTTTGTAGAACTTGATGCAAATTTTTCATCAGAGATAAAGCTTGGAGATGGAAAGGCGCAAAGAGTTGAAGGAAAGGGGATCATTGCAATCCACACTAAAAAAAGGTAAGAAACTTATTCATGATGTGCTTTATGTGCCAAATTTAGCTCAAAATCTCTTAAGTGTTGGACAACTTGTTCAAAAAGGTTATGCGGTGAATTTTGATGATAATTCTTGCAAGATCATTGATAAGAAAAGTAATTTAACAGTGGCAAATATTGACATGGCTCCAAATAAATTTTTCCGCCTACTTATGTCACTAAATGAGAATTGTGCATTCAAATCTGAAAATTCTAATGTGTCTCATTTATGGTATTTGATATATGGCCACTTAAGCAACAAGGGGTTGCATTTGCTGAAATCAAAGAATATGGTCATTGGTCCTCCTATCATCATGAAGGAAAATAAGGTGTGTGAAGGTTGTATTTTTGGCAAAATGCATAGATTTCCTTTTCCGAAAACTTCATGGTGAGCAAAAGCTCCTTTGGAGTTGATACATGCTGATATTTTTGGTCCTACAAGAACTCTTTCACTAAATAACAAGAGATATTTCATTCTTTTTGTTGATGATTACACTCGTATGATGTGGATTTATTTTTTAATTGAAAAATCAGAAGCTTTCTCAAGTTTCCTACGGTTTAAAGCTCTTGTAGAACGCCAAAGTGGACACTTAATAAAAACTCTTCGAACTGATCATGGAGGAGAGTTTATTTACAGCGAGTTCATGAATCATTGCAAGAAAGAAGGGATTGCAAGGCAGCTTACTGTGCGATATACACCGCAACAAAACGGCGTTGCAGAAAGGAAAAATCGGACAATTGTTGAAATGGCTCGAAGTATGATGGAAGGAAAATCCATGCCAAAGATGTTATGGGCTGAAGCTGTCAACACGGCTGTCTATATATTGAATCGTTCGCCAACTAAAGTTGTTAGAAATATGACACCGTTTGAAGCCTGGCATAAAAGAAAGCCCTAAGTAGATCACATGAAAGTATTTGTAAGTGTAGCGTATGCATTGAACCAGAGCCCAAACAAAGATAAATTTGAGAAGAAAGGAGAGAAATGTGTCTTTGTTGGTTACAACGAAGATTCGAAGGGATATCGGCTATTAAATCCCAAAAATGATCAACTCATTATCTCAAGAGATTTTGTCTTTGATGAAATGGCAGCATGGCAGTGGGATCATGATGGCTACCAAAATTCAAATTCTATGGAGCCTAAAAGATCTCAAAATAATGGCTCACAACCTGACGGTTCTCAGCAAAGTATCCATGTAGATAATGCTCCTTATTACAGCTCAAATGATGAAAATGAATATGAAGACTTGGACTCTCCTATTCGAAAGGTGCGTTCTTTACAAGATATTTATGACTCATGCAATGTTGTTCTTTTTCCTTGTGAACCGCAGTTGTTTGAAGAGGCAAGCAAAGAAGACGTGTGGATTGAAGCAATGAAAGAAGAAATAACAGCCATTGAGAAAAATAAAACATGGCAGTTAGTTGACTTGCCAAAAGATAAAGAAGTCATTGGCCTGAAATGGGTTTATAAGACAAAATATGGCGAAGATGGTTCTATAACAAGACATAAAGCACGGCTGGTTGCAAAGTGATATTCGCAGCAGCCCGGAATTGATTTAATGAGACATTTGCTCCAGTAGTTCGAATGGAAACCATTAGAACAACTCTTGCAGTTACAGCGCAATTAGAGCTTAAAGTTTTCCAACTCGATGTGAAGTCTGCTTTTCTTAATGGCGAGCTTAAGGAAGAGGTATATGTTGAGCAGCCAGAAGGCTTTGTGATAAGAGGAAAAGAAAATAAAGTCTATAAGCTTCAAAAGGCGCTGTATGGGCAGAAGCAGGCACCCCGAGCATGGAATTGCAAGATTGATAACTACTTCATTCAAAATGGTTTCCAAAGAAGCAAGAACGAACCTGCCCTTTATGTGAAAAATCAAGGAGAAGAATTTCTAGTTGTATGTCTATATGTTGACGATCTAATCTAATTCGGTACCAGCAACAATCTTGTTAAGGAATTTAAGGAAAGAATGATGACGGACTTTGAGATGACAGACCTCGGTTTGATGAAGTATTTTCTAGGCACGCAAAACAAACAAGCAAGGGGCAAAATCTTCATTTCACAAGAGAAATACATTGAAGACATTCTCAAAAAATTTCACGTAGCAGATTGCAAACCAGTTAACACACCAATGATGCTAAATGAAAAATTAAAGCAAGAAGATGGCGCAAAGAAGGCGAATGGAAAGATATTTAGAAGCTTGGTTGGTTCGCTAATTTTTCTCACTCATACAAGGGCTGATATTTGTCATGCAGTAAGTATACTTTCAAGATTCATGCAAAATCCAAGTAACAATCACTTGATTGCAGCAAAAAGAATTTTACGATATCTGAAAGGAACAAAATAATGTGGGCTTCAATATGTCAAAGAGGACGAATGCAAGTTAGTCGGTTTCACTGATAGTGACTGGGCAGGAGCATTGGATGATCGGAAGAGCATATCAAGCTATGTATTTTGTCTCGGTTCCAACATAATCTCATGGAGTTCAAGGAAGCAAAAGACCGTAGCTTTATCTTCAGCTAAAGCTGAGTACATGGCAGCTACAGAGGCAGCCTGTGAAGCGGTGTGGCTGCGGAGAATTCTAAATGATATGAAGCAAACTCAAGACAAGCCAACAAAAATCTACTGTGACAATATGTCGGCTGTGGCAATGACAAAAAATCAAGTGTTTCATGCTTGCACAAAGCATATTGAGGTACGTTATCATTTTATCCGAGAATTAATTAGCAAGGAGGAGATGGTCATGGACTTCATCAGCACAAAAGAGCAGCCATCGGATTTCCTTACTAAAGCAGTCACATTAGAGAAGTTTGAAAAGTTCAAGAAGCAATTAAAAATTACAAATTAAGGAGGAGTGTTAAAAGTTAATTTGTAATTTTGTTATTAGGCAACAATCAATTGCATTTACAAATTTGTCTTGGTATTAATGTAAGGAATAATTTAAGAATAAATAATTCCTATATATGACATATTAGAGTATTCTAGATAAGGTATTGTCAGGAATACTCTAGAGAATGTATTTCATTATATAAGACAATTGTATCTCTTTTACTGATGGAATGAAATAAAGTATTAAATCAAATTCAATCTTTATCTATCTCTCCATATATTACTCTGCTGTGCCTAACAATAGGGACCTGAGACAAACTTACCCTTTATTAACTCTCATGTCAACTACAATGTGTACATATATTTATCTATAGTTAAAATAATAACACAAACTTTTGATCTGGTTGAGAAGTTTTAAAGCTAACTGTATATGCAAACAAGAGAATATGAGTTTGAAGGAAAAAAAATAACAAATACAAATTTTGGACTGTAAATTACAAGTTCTAAATTTCGTTCCAAGAAAAAAACATTAGTTTTCTTAATATTTTGAAACATATTTTTTTATCAAAGTATGTAGAAATTTTCTTTTCATAAACTTTTTATACACACATGTCATGACATCTCGTAGATATAAATCAGTTACCAAGTTATAGCTAGCTAGACCACTAGTAAAGTGTTGGGATCCCTCCTTAATTGGAGAATTTCTAGAAAATTCTAGATCTTTCTAAAGAAATCTAGAATTTTACAGAACATTCTGGAGAACTCTGGAGAAACGTAAAACCCTCTAGAAGCTTATGGAAGAGTGCAGAACCCTCTAGAATATTCTGGAGATGTTTGGAACCTTACGGAAGAGTATGGAAGTGTGAAGACCCGTAACTTCCCCGTAAAGGAAAGCGTCGGATAGTTCGAGAACAAACCACAACAGAACGCATATAGAAGAACATTTCATTGTATATAACAACAATGCATCAGATTACAAGAATATACAGAGTATAAAAGAATATTACACAGAAATATCAGAGATTTAAATTACATTTAAATACATAGCAGCGGAAAATAATACAATACACAACTAGAATGAGATATACGGATACAAAGCTTCCCGGATATCGTTCCAGTCGTAAACCAGGATCCTGTGAATATAAATCTGCAAAACCAAAACTACTAGCTGCCCGTGTCAAAATAAGGGCACCCAGAGTTTAGGTCAAAACAATAAACTCCAGGTCAGTCATGTGACTGGTGTGAGAACTAAAGCAGTTATAAATCTTTATTTTCAAAGCTAGGTAAAACAAGGGACCACGCCGTATAACACGGAACGGGTTTCCTCCCAAGAATACCAGTGCATAAGACAAACAACGCAATGCTAAATAAAGAAAAATGAAGCTGTTATAAGACCCAGGTCCCATCACACAATGCAACGCAGTCGAGGATAGGGTTTTCCCTTATAACAGCCAAAGAATGCTTGATACGTTTAAAACAAATCATTTGATACTATTATAAGTGCATAGAGTATAAAACAACTTCAAATCATAAGTATCAATCATAGGCGGCATGAATGCCCCATACCACTATGTCGCCATATATAGGTTTACAAATAAAACCGCAAATGTCACGTATTTGGAAATTGGGTTTCCATCTATGAACCGAGGCTAGGGGCAAGATCCTCAACCGATTCGAGACGCTCTAGCCCGCCCCTCAGGAACAGCCGCAACTGCCCCTTGGATCGTCAGGGCCGGTCCACACGGAGTGGATTATTATGCCTGAACAATACGTCTCCCCACCCTATGGGGTGTAAGTCTGGTCCGTCAGCCGACCAGAATGCATTCGGCCGAAACCGATATAACCGAGGCGCCTCGCAACAGCAACAACAACATAAGTCAAACTCGTCAGGGCGTGTAAAACCACTGACGCCACTTCTAACTAGAAAGAAACGCATGCCCTCCCTGAGGTCCGTCTCCCGTTTTTGATTCATACCGGGTGTGAAACTCGCGAATCAAACGTTACACAAAGCTACGCCACAAAGGCCGTGCTTTGATCATCACCACAAGACTTTGCTTTTCAACAGAAGCCTTGATCATTTGCATCTTAGCATGCCACACAGGCAAACCACTCTATGCAACCGATATCAGTCACACAGAATGAAATCCAATGTCAGACACACAGTCCATTTACAAGTCCGTTCTGGGGCTGAACGAAACCGGAGGCACCTAGTACCCCGCATATCCATCGATCTCCAAGTACGTCTGGACGATCACCAACTGTTTCCATCTTCTTGGGTGTACAGCCCAATCAAGATCATCAGTTATCACCCAAACGACGTGAAGACCTCCGGTCTTCGACCATCGTCTTCATCTTCGACTTATCGTCGTATCAGTTATTCAGAATGGGATAAACCCGGTCTTCCCGAATAACTCGCGTATATTTTATAAAAGTGTTACACAAACACAACATACGCCTCATTCCAATTCATCAGTCACTAACCGTAAATTAATCAAGAGAATAATTCCCCAAATATTAACCCCGAAGGCCGAAACCAACATCAGATCAATATCCAGAAAACCATTCTGCTTGGCTAACCGACAGTTAGTTTCTAAATTTCACGTTCAAATCTAATTAAAGATTTAACTATCGCCTGGAGCAAAACTGGTGATACTCCATTCTCGATCTTTTCAATCTAATTAAAGATTCATTAAAACTCCACTTAGTTTTAATCATTATCTGGGTTAAAGAATCAGTGTCATTTAAAACACGATTCACGATAAACCCAAAATCACATTCCATTAATTATCGGGTTAAAGAACAAGTGTTATTTAAAACACTGTTCACGATAAACCCAAAAATCAATACCAATTCAATTCCAATTAAATATCATTTAATTGGTACACTTCATTAAATCTAAATAAAAAGATTTAATCTTTTCTCAACTGGGTTCAAGAACAGTGTTAGTGAAGACACCATTCACGACAAACCCAAATCACATTCGATATTCAATACAAGGCTCTGAATAGAAAATATATCGGCTTATATTCAATATCGAATTCTACGACTAACAAATGTCGTATTGGAAATAACGATACAAATATATATCTTTCAAATTTCCATAACAACACCTGTAATGTCACGAATTCCAACATCGAAATATTCCGAAGACAATTTCGATTCAAATCCACTCCAATGCAATCATTGGAAATTTTGGTTATTTTCAAAACCATTTCAAATTCAATTTATTTATTTAAAAATAAATAGAATTATAATTCTAGTTCAAAACTAGTTCATTTCGATAAAAATCCATTTTTTTATCTTTTCAAATATGGAGATTTTCACCCCAAACTTTCACAAATCATTTCTTATGATTTTACACAAATTATTACTATTTTTAATAATTTTATCAAGGCCCGTACAGTCGATTTCCAACAATGGCCATCGAACTGCACTTACAACGACCTTTTTCGAATTTGATTTGGACGTATCTCCAAATCCAACCGTTAGATTTCAAATTTCTAACATTAATTAGAAAGCTCTTTTCGATACGAACCCAACGGTTCCGGTTTTAGGAGAATCCGACGGTCGGATCTCCTGTAATGTCCGTTTGAAATAAATGGTCGAAATTCGCGAACTGCCGCGGCGCGGCGCGTTCTATTCAGGCCATTATATTATATATAATATATATAATATATATTTCGTCGATTTCTATTTAAAACGAATTATATAAATAGTTTTGAATTCGTTTCAAAAACATTTTCAACTTCCATTTCAATTCAAATCAAAATTGAATTCTTCTCTATAAATTCGTTTTAAAATTCATTTCTATTCAATTCGAATTTCAATTCAATTTGAATTCATTTCAATTCGCTTTCTATTCCATTTGAATTCGTTTTCAATTCAATTCATTTCGAAATCGTTTTCAATTCATTTCATTTCGAAATCGTTTTCAATTCAATTCATTTCGAAATCGTTTTCAATTCATTTCATTTCGAAATCGTTTTCAATTTATTTTGAATTCGTTTTCAATTCAATTCATTTCGAAATCGTTTTCAATTCAATTCATTTCGAAATCGTTTTCAATTCATTTCATTTCGAAATCGTTTTCAATTCAATTCATTTCGAAATCGTTTTCAATTCATTTCATTTCGAAATCGTTTTCAATTCGATATAAATATCGTTCACGTCAAAATGGCGTCCATACACGGCTTCATAAATTTCTATTTTCAAATATTCTATTTCAAATATTTCTTTTTCAAAATAGTTGTTATTATCAAAATATTTCGTTCAACACATGACCAATCTCAATGAATGAGTACTGTCAACACATGAACTTTTATTTTATAATATTCTTTATTTTTCAAATTGGAATGAGGCCCAATCAATTACCATATAAAGTTAATTATATGGATTTTCATACAACACATGTATATCATAGCATTGAAAAATAATCAACCATCAACCAAAGTGCACTACACTGCATAAGCATCAAATACAGATATTCAACGCTTATAACAGCCTGTCAATCAATCGATCGACATATTTAATCAATCAGGATGAGTGAACTGCATATTTCATCCTAACACCCGTGTGGGGTTTCAAACAATCAAACACAGATTTTATTTGTGCAGTTGGGCGATGTGTGAAATTTATCGACCCAATCAATATCATTCAAATAAGTGTACATAAACAAACCATCTGGTTTGTAAATGAATATTTATTTATTCACTTCACTATTTTCATATTCACGTTAAAAATTATATTTTTAACGATAAAACATTTTATTTCAACCTATGAATTTCTATTCAATTCATTTATTCAATAAAATGATATTTTTATTTTTCTAACATGTTTTAGAAAATTTCGGCGGCATAACGGCACGATACTAGAAACGGGACAAGGCCTAGCCTTATCCCCGGTCTAGTGAAGGCCCACGCCATTCACACATCAATCAAATCAATTCGTTATGCAAACCGCAAACTTTGGAGTAAGGATCTAACCTAGCCTTACTCCTTCGCCTTATAACGGCGCACGTCTAATCCTAACCAATTTATCGATTCGATTTTTCACACCACAAACCACATTCAAACAATATCGCAATCAATCACCAAACTGTCAAACAAACAAGTCCATGGTCTGTGGACGATTGTGTCGGGTGCTACTAAGCACCGTCTGCATCCTAGTATATATATATAACTAGAAAATAAATAGAAAGGTGAGAAATTCTCACATATAGCTGTCCTAGCTCCACGGCACTTCATTGATAGAAATCTTCATCGCTATCGCATCATCGCCATCTTCGTTGCCCGTAGTCACTATATATATAAAAATCGAATTTTTATTTCAAAGTTCAATATATAAAAATCGAATTTTTAGTTCAAAGTTCAATATATAAAAATCGAATTTTTATTTCAAAGTTCAATATATAAAAATCGAATTTTTAGTTCAAAGTTCAATATATAAAAATCGAATTTTTACTTCAAAGTTCAATATATAAAAATCGAATTTTTACTTCAAAGTTCAATATATAAAAATCGAATTTTTATTTCAAAGTTCAATATATAAAAATCGAATTTTTATTTCAAAGTTCAATATATAAAAATCGAATTTTTATTTCTAAGTTCAATATATAAAAATCGAATTTTTATTTCAAAGTTCAATATATAAAAATCGAATTTTTATTTCAAAGTTCAATATATAAAAATCGAATTTTTATTTCAAAGTTCAATATATAAAAATCGAATTTTTAGTTCGAAGTTCAATATATAAAAATCGAATTTTTAGTTCAAAGTTCAATATATAAAAATCCTATTTTTTTTCGAAGTTCAAAACATAAAAACTATATTTTTCTTTCGACTTTCGATATATAGAAATCTGATTTTTCCTTTTAAATTTCTAATCTCTTCCTAGTTTAGAAATCATTTTAAATTCAGTTTAAAAATCATTTTCCCTTTCAAAATAAAATCAGTTTTACTTCCTATAAAAATCAGTTTTCAAAACAAAAATAAAATAATCAGTTTTCAAATTTTAAAATAATCAGTTTTTAAAACTTAAAATAATCAGGTTTACATTTTCTGTTTTTAAATAAAATAAAAATAAAATAAATAAAAAAAAAAAAAAAAAACTTACAGGGGTGGTGCATCGACTTCATCGGCGGCAGCTTCTAGGGGGGCATCGACTTCATCGGCGGCAGGTGGTTGGGGCCCCACCGATGGCGTCGCGACCTCGATTTGGCTGCGGAGGGGGGGTTCGATAACTGGAAGGACGAGGGGTGGGGGAGGAAGCTTCGTCGAGGGGGGGGGGGCTGAGCGGCGCGCGATTGGGGGAGGGAGCGGAAATCGCCTGGCGGCGGTGGTTAGGGTAGGGGGCGGGATCGACGAGGCGGGGTTCTTTTTTTTTTTTTTTTTTTCCTTTTTTTGTTTCTGAAATGAGAAAGTAACGGGGGGGGGGGGGTGTTTATAAAAGAAAATATATTTAATTATTTATTCAATTAATTCTCCGTAAAGTTGCTTTTTCGTTTGGGCTTTGAATTGGATCCAACGACTGTCGTCCCTAGCGTAATACCCCCATTCCGGATACAATGGGATATGTATCGCAAGCTGATTTGATCGTTACAATCAGTTTCCTTTTGAATTTTCATTTAAATCACTATATTGAATTTTAAACATACATTTCAAATTACCGGGGTCACATACTAACTAGAAAAATTCCAGAAAAATATTTTCTAGCTTCGTATTGACGATACGGTCCTAACAAAACTAGTTTCGTCAAATTCTGAGACCGTTTGAAAAATGGCCAATTTCCAGTCGATTAAAATCAACTGAAACTGGTCAAACGCGTTTTCCTTTGCCACGCTCACATATTGATTCGAAAAATTATGAAATTTGAAATCTAGCAATAACTTTACATCACGGACCCAACAAAACTGGTTTCGTCGAAATCCGAGGTCGTTTGCAAAATGTCCATTTTTAAGGGCCTGAATTCCATAGCGACTATTCAGAATTTTCAACTGGACATATCTTTTGATTCCCGCTAAGAAATTTTGATCATTCGGGTTCGTTGGAAAGATATTCACTATTAGATTCCATTATTTTTGGTTTCACTAAAATCCGGATTGTTTTGCACCCGGTACATTCAATTGAAGTTTGAAATCGAATTATCGAACTACCGCGCCATTTTCAATTCTATTTATAATTATATATAATTATTTATATTCTAACGACGACGCGTATAATATATACGTTCGAATATATTCAAAATAAATTTCTCGTCGATATTATTTAAAATAATTCATTTTAAATAATCTAAATTCGCTAAAATGGCCAAAATAAAAATTTTAAACTGGCCCAGATTTTACGGGTTGTTACAATCTCCCCCACTTAAAACTTTTCGTCCCCGAAAAGGAACAAAGTCGAAAGTGGTTTGATTATTCAGCTCCACATTTGATCTGGCTTCCATTCTCCAACTCTTTAGTTTCTGAGAATTTTTAAAATTTCAAAAATTTGGCTAACACCCTAAATTTTTGAAAAATTTCGCCATAACCTCCCCTGCACCGGGAGCATCGGGAAATTGCAAATAGCGTTCCCGGTCCTTCAGATCTCAAAAAGAAAAAGAAAAAGCCAAGCGGCTAGCCAATAGGCTCATAAAATCATCATCACCCAAACAAAACAGTAAATTATGTAATAAACATGTACCTATTTGTCGGGCAAACAAATTTTATTCTCTGCTCTAGCCTCCTTGCTATGACCTGTTCAATGATATATATGTATATGCAAACAAATGCGACCAATTTTCAATAGAGTTCAATATTTGATTCAATTAGGCATAATTGTTCAAAATTAGCAAACAATTAAACAAACAACACAAACTTCAATCAATTAGTGGATTAACGTTTCAAATTCATAATTTCGATATATATACAAAAATCAGATTTTTGATGCCAAATCACAACAATTAGCCCTATCTAATTTTGGTTCTCACACCAGTCAATAGGAAATATATAGATATCAAACCTTCGAAACACGAACATAAATGTTGATGATGCGATCGCTATCATCAATATCATCTCCGGGCGACTAGGGTGTGGTGCTATATCTATCCAATATATTAAAACTTCGAATACACGCTAGCTAGGCGCATACGCAAAAATCTTTATATTTTGGATTGTCCTAATCAATATAAAATAAATAATCAAATACGAATAATTGATTTAAATTTTCAAATCAAAAATCGTTTTCATTTTAAAAATATACTCTTCACACTCGTTCTAGGATACTACTGATCCCATCTCTAACGAGTCATTCCATTGGATATTACTAATCCAATATCTGATGAATTCCTTCGTACGGTTCTAATGTGTCTTGTTCTCTGCTTTGTAAACCAAAGCTCTGATACCAACTGTGAAGACCCGTAACTTCCCCGTAAAGGAAAGCGTCGGATAGTTCGAGAACAAACCACAACAGAACGCATATAGAAGAACATTTCATTGTATATAACAACAATGCATCAGATTACAAGAATATACAGAGTATAAAAGAATATTACACAGAAATATCAGAGATTTAAATTACATTTAAATACATAGCAGCGGAAAATAATACAATACACAACTAGAATGAGATATACGGATACAAAGCTTCCCGGATATCGTTCCAGTCGTAAACCAGGATCCTGTGAATATAAATCTGCAAAACCAAAACTACTAGCTGCCCGTGTCAAAATAAGGGCACCCAGAGTTTAGGTCAAAACAATAAACTCCAGGTCAGTCATGTGACTGGTGTGAGAACTAAAGCAGTTATAAATCTTTATTTTCAAAGCTAGGTAAAACAAGGGACCACGCCGTATAACACGGAACGGGTTTCCTCCCAAGAATACCAGTGCATAAGACAAACAACGCAATGCTAAATAAAGAAAAATGAAGCTGTTATAAGACCCAGGTCCCATCACACAATGCAACGCAGTCGAGGATAGGGTTTTCCCTTATAACAGCCAAAGAATGCTTGATACGTTTAAAACAAATCATTTGATACTATTATAAGTGCATAGAGTATAAAACAACTTCAAATCATAAGTATCAATCATAGGCGGCATGAATGCCCCATACCACTATGTCGCCATATATAGGTTTACAAATAAAACCGCAAATGTCACGTATTTGGAAATTGGGTTTCCATCTATGAACCGAGGCTAGGGGCAAGATCCTCAACCGATTCGAGACGCTCTAGCCCGCCCCTCAGGAACAGCCGCAACTGCCCCTTGGATCGTCAGGGCCGGTCCACACGGAGTGGATTATTATGCCTGAACAATACGTCTCCCCACCCTATGGGGTGTAAGTCTGGTCCGTCAGCCGACCAGAATGCATTCGGCCGAAACCGATATAACCGAGGCGCCTCGCAACAGCAACAACAACATAAGTCAAACTCGTCAGGGCGTGTAAAACCACTGACGCCACTTCTAACTAGAAAGAAACGCATGCCCTCCCTGAGGTCCGTCTCCCGTTTTTGATTCATACCGGGTGTGAAACTCGCGAATCAAACGTTACACAAAGCTACGCCACAAAGGCCGTGCTTTGATCATCACCACAAGACTTTGCTTTTCAACAGAAGCCTTGATCATTTGCATCTTAGCATGCCACACAGGCAAACCACTCTATGCAACCGATATCAGTCACACAGAATGAAATCCAAGGTCAGACACACAGTCCATTTACAAGTCCGTTCTGGGGCTGAACGAAACCGGAGGCACCTAGTACCCCGCATATCCATCGATCTCCAAGTACGTCTGGACGATCACCAACTGTTTCCATCTTCTTGGGTGTACAGCCCAATCAAGATCATCAGTTATCACCCAAACGACGTGAAGACCTCCGGTCTTCGACCATCGTCTTCATCTTCGACTTATCGTCGTATCAGTTATTCAGAATGGGATAAACCCGGTCTTCCCGAATAACTCGCGTATATTTTATAAAAGTGTTACACAAACACAACATACGCCTCATTCCAATTCATCAGTCACTAACCGTAAATTAATCAAGAGAATAATTCCCCAAATATTAACCCCGAAGGCCGAAACCAACATCAGATCAATATCCAGAAAACCATTCTGCTTGGCTAACCGACAGTTAGTTTCTAAATTTCACGTTCAAATCTAATTAAAGATTTAACTATCGCCTGGAGCAAAACTGGTGATACTCCATTCTCGATCTTTTCAATCTAATTAAAGATTCATTAAAACTCCACTTAGTTTTAATCATTATCTGGGTTAAAGAATCAGTGTCATTTAAAACACGATTCACGATAAACCCAAAATCACATTCCATTAATTATCGGGTTAAAGAACAAGTGTTATTTAAAACACTGTTCACGATAAACCCAAAAATCAATACCAATTCAATTCCAATTAAATATCATTTAATTGGTACACTTCATTAAATCTAAATAAAAAGATTTAATCTTTTCTCAACTGGGTTCAAGAACAGTGTTAGTGAAGACACCATTCACGACAAACCCAAATCACATTCGATATTCAATACAAGGCTCTGAATAGAAAATATATCGGCTTATATTCAATATCGAATTCTACGACTAACAAATGTCGTATTGGAAATAACGATACAAATATATATCTTTCAAATTTCCATAACAACACCTGTAATGTCACGAATTCCAACATCGAAATATTCCGAAGACAATTTCGATTCAAATCCACTCCAATGCAATCATTGGAAATTTTGGTTATTTTCAAAACCATTTCAAATTCAATTTATTTATTTAAAAATAAATAGAATTATAATTCTAGTTCAAAACTAGTTCATTTCGATAAAAATCCATTTTTTTATCTTTTCAAATATGGAGATTTTCACCCCAAACTTTCACAAATCATTTCTTATGATTTTACACAAATTATTACTATTTTTAATAATTTTATCAAGGCCCGTACAGTCGATTTCCAACAATGGCCATCGAACTGCACTTACAACGACCTTTTTCGAATTTGATTTGGACGTATCTCCAAATCCAACCGTTAGATTTCAAATTTCTAACATTAATTAGAAAGCTCTTTTCGATACGAACCCAACGGTTCCGGTTTTAGGAGAATCCGACGGTCGGATCTCCTGTAATGTCCGTTTGAAATAAATGGTCGAAATTCGCGAACTGCCGCGGCGCGGCGCGTTCTATTCAGGCCATTATATTATATATAATATATATAATATATATTTCGTCGATTTCTATTTAAAACGAATTATATAAATAGTTTTGAATTCGTTTCAAAAACATTTTCAACTTCCATTTCAATTCAAATCAAAATTGAATTCTTCTCTATAAATTCGTTTTAAAATTCATTTCTATTCAATTCGAATTTCAATTCAATTTGAATTCATTTCAATTCGCTTTCTATTCCATTTGAATTCGTTTTCAATTCAATTCATTTCGAAATCGTTTTCAATTCATTTCATTTCGAAATCGTTTTCAATTCAATTCATTTCGAAATCGTTTTCAATTCATTTCATTTCGAAATCGTTTTCAATTTATTTTGAATTCGTTTTCAATTCAATTCATTTCGAAATCGTTTTCAATTCAATTCATTTCGAAATCGTTTTCAATTCATTTCATTTCGAAATCGTTTTCAATTCAATTCATTTCGAAATCGTTTTCAATTCATTTCATTTCGAAATCGTTTTCAATTCGATATAAATATCGTTCACGTCAAAATGGCGTCCATACACGGCTTCATAAATTTCTATTTTCAAATATTCTATTTCAAATATTTCTTTTTCAAAATAGTTGTTATTATCAAAATATTTCGTTCAACACATGACCAATCTCAATGAATGAGTACTGTCAACACATGAACTTTTATTTTATAATATTCTTTATTTTTCAAATTGGAATGAGGCCCAATCAATTACCATATAAAGTTAATTATATGGATTTTCATACAACACATGTATATCATAGCATTGAAAAATAATCAACCATCAACCAAAGTGCACTACACTGCATAAGCATCAAATACAGATATTCAACGCTTATAACAGCCTGTCAATCAATCGATCGACATATTTAATCAATCAGGATGAGTGAACTGCATATTTCATCCTAACACCCGTGTGGGGTTTCAAACAATCAAACACAGATTTTATTTGTGCAGTTGGGCGATGTGTGAAATTTATCGACCCAATCAATATCATTCAAATAAGTGTACATAAACAAACCATCTGGTTTGTAAATGAATATTTATTTATTCACTTCACTATTTTCATATTCACGTTAAAAATTATATTTTTAACGATAAAACATTTTATTTCAACCTATGAATTTCTATTCAATTCATTTATTCAATAAAATGATATTTTTATTTTTCTAACATGTTTTAGAAAATTTCGGCGGCATAACGGCACGATACTAGAAACGGGACAAGGCCTAGCCTTATCCCCGGTCTAGTGAAGGCCCACGCCATTCACACATCAATCAAATCAATTCGTTATGCAAACCGCAAACTTTGGAGTAAGGATCTAACCTAGCCTTACTCCTTCGCCTTATAACGGCGCACGTCTAATCCTAACCAATTTATCGATTCGATTTTTCACACCACAAACCACATTCAAACAATATCGCAATCAATCACCAAACTGTCAAACAAACAAGTCCATGGTCTGTGGACGATTGTGTCGGGTGCTACTAAGCACCGTCTGCATCCTAGTATATATATATAACTAGAAAATAAATAGAAAGGTGAGAAATTCTCACATATAGCTGTCCTAGCTCCACGGCACTTCATTGATAGAAATCTTCATCGCTATCGCATCATCGCCATCTTCGTTGCCCGTAGTCACTATATATATAAAAATCGAATTTTTATTTCAAAGTTCAATATATAAAAATCGAATTTTTAGTTCAAAGTTCAATATATAAAAATCGAATTTTTATTTCAAAGTTCAATATATAAAAATCGAATTTTTAGTTCAAAGTTCAATATATAAAAATCGAATTTTTACTTCAAAGTTCAATATATAAAAATCGAATTTTTACTTCAAAGTTCAATATATAAAAATCGAATTTTTATTTCAAAGTTCAATATATAAAAATCGAATTTTTATTTCAAAGTTCAATATATAAAAATCGAATTTTTATTTCTAAGTTCAATATATAAAAATCGAATTTTTATTTCAAAGTTCAATATATAAAAATCGAATTTTTATTTCAAAGTTCAATATATAAAAATCGAATTTTTATTTCAAAGTTCAATATATAAAAATCGAATTTTTAGTTCGAAGTTCAATATATAAAAATCGAATTTTTAGTTCAAAGTTCAATATATAAAAATCCTATTTTTTTTCGAAGTTCAAAACATAAAAACTATATTTTTCTTTCGACTTTCGATATATAGAAATCTGATTTTTCCTTTTAAATTTCTAATCTCTTCCTAGTTTAGAAATCATTTTAAATTCAGTTTAAAAATCATTTTCCCTTTCAAAATAAAATCAGTTTTACTTCCTATAAAAATCAGTTTTCAAAACAAAAATAAAATAATCAGTTTTCAAATTTTAAAATAATCAGTTTTTAAAACTTAAAATAATCAGGTTTACATTTTCTGTTTTTAAATAAAATAAAAATAAAATAAATAAAAAAAAAAAAAAAAAACTTACAGGGGTGGTGCATCGACTTCATCGGCGGCAGCTTCTAGGGGGGCATCGACTTCATCGGCGGCAGGTGGTTGGGGCCCCACCGATGGCGTCGCGACCTCGATTTGGCTGCGGAGGGGGGGTTCGATAACTGGAAGGACGAGGGGTGGGGGAGGAAGCTTCGTCGAGGGGGGGGGCTGAGCGGCGCGCGATTGGGGGAGGGAGCGGAAATCGCCTGGCGGCGGTGGTTAGGGTAGGGGGCGGGATCGACGAGGCGGGGTTCTTTTTTTTTTTTTTTTTTTCCTTTTTTTGTTTCTGAAATGAGAAAGTAACGGGGGGGGGGGGGTGTTTATAAAAGAAAATATATTTAATTATTTATTCAATTAATTCTCCGTAAAGTTGCTTTTTCGTTTGGGCTTTGAATTGGATCCAACGACTGTCGTCCCTAGCGTAATACCCCCATTCCGGATACAATGGGATATGTATCGCAAGCTGATTTGATCGTTACAATCAGTTTCCTTTTGAATTTTCATTTAAATCACTATATTGAATTTTAAACATACATTTCAAATTACCGGGGTCACATACTAACTAGAAAAATTCCAGAAAAATATTTTCTAGCTTCGTATTGACGATACGGTCCTAACAAAACTAGTTTCGTCAAATTCTGAGACCGTTTGAAAAATGGCCAATTTCCAGTCGATTAAAATCAACTGAAACTGGTCAAACGCGTTTTCCTTTGCCACGCTCACATATTGATTCGAAAAATTATGAAATTTGAAATCTAGCAATAACTTTACATCACGGACCCAACAAAACTGGTTTCGTCGAAATCCGAGGTCGTTTGCAAAATGTCCATTTTTAAGGGCCTGAATTCCATAGCGACTATTCAGAATTTTCAACTGGACATATCTTTTGATTCCCGCTAAGAAATTTTGATCATTCGGGTTCGTTGGAAAGATATTCACTATTAGATTCCATTATTTTTGGTTTCACTAAAATCCGGATTGTTTTGCACCCGGTACATTCAATTGAAGTTTGAAATCGAATTATCGAACTACCGCGCCATTTTCAATTCTATTTATAATTATATATAATTATTTATATTCTAACGACGACGCGTATAATATATACGTTCGAATATATTCAAAATAAATTTCTCGTCGATATTATTTAAAATAATTCATTTTAAATAATCTAAATTCGCTAAAATGGCCAAAATAAAAATTTTAAACTGGCCCAGATTTTACGGGTTGTTACAGGAAGGATGCATAAGGGAATGGAAGAGTGTAGAGATTCCTAGAGAGTATGGAGCATTCTAGAAAATCAATCTCCACCCGAGGTTGAGTAGCATAAATAGGAGAAGGAGCCTTCATTACTATCAAAGAATCCAAGGAAGAAGCCACTTCTTAGAGTGAGAAAAAATACTTGAGAGTTAGTAAGCCTCTTTGAGTGAAAAGAGAGATAGCTTGGGAAGTATCTATCCTTAAGCTTAAGTCGAGTGAGGTACTTTTGTAATCATATTCTTGTAATCCTACTATTCTTTTGTATAGTGGAAGAATATCCATATTGGAGAATTATAAACTCTTGTGCTACCGTTGCTACTTTCAATCTTAATTGCCTATCTTAACTTCACGAAGCGGGAAAGACCGAGATTCCCCAATAGTGGTATCAGAGCAGGTTCATATGTAGCCGTAATCAATCTCGTGTAAGTTCAAGATGAAGGATAATGTCACTCATGATGGTGACATGTTCAAGCTCACATCCAGCAACTACTCCTATCGAAAGCCGACGATGGAGGACCACTTGTGTTGTAAGGATTTGCATGAGCCCATCATCTACAAAGATAAGGACGAAGGAAAGAGTGATGCTCAGTGGGAACTGTTGAACCGAAAGGCTATTGCTATGATACGTAATTACATTGTAAAAACTCTCTTCCAGCATGTTTCTACTTATACAAATGCCTATGAATTATGGACAAAGCTTGAATCCATGATTCAGAAGAAAACGCCTCACAACAAGGCCAATTTAGTTCGACGGTTGGTGAAATTGGAGTATAGGGATGGTCATAGTATGATTGAGCACTTGAACAACTTCAAGGGGCTCATAAATCAACTAACAAAAATTGATAAGAAGATTGATGATGAGTTAAAAACCCTTCTACTCCTTAGTTCCTTACCAGAATGTTGGGACACAGTTGTTGTTACACTTAGTAACTCAGCTCCGGAAGGAAAGTTAACTATGGATACAATCAATGACAACCTTCTTGGTGAAGAAGAAACGAGAATGGAATGAGATGAGTCTATCCATCCTGAAGCTAATGTTGTTGAGACTCAGGGTAGCAATGAAACTCGTGGACGTAGTAAGAGCCGAAATCCACATCAATCTCAAGGTTGATCCAAGTCATGCTCGAAGATTGCATGTTATTACTATGGAAGGATGGGTCACAAGAAAATGGAATGTCGAAGCTTCAAAAGAGACCAAAAGGTCGGTAATGTTAAGCCTGACCAAATAAGCCTAACGAAGAAGCAAGAAGAAAAGAGTACTACTGCTACAGTATTAAAGGAAGATCTGTTATATCTCGTTGGTGAAAGTAACATTCTAAACATTGCTTGTGATGAGAGTTCTTGGATTGTTGATTTTGGTGCTTCCTTCCATGGCACTCCACATGAAAACTTCTTCTCATCCTACCAAAGAGGTGACTTTGGCACGGTTCAAATGGGAAATCAAGATAGAAGCAAGATTGTTGGAATAGGAGATATCACTCTGACGATAAGCACCGGGTGCAAGCTTGTTTTGAAAGACGTGAGGCATGTCTCAACCAAGTGGCTCAGTCTTATCTCCGCTGGAAAGCTAGATGATGATGGTCTGATGAATTAATTTGGTGAAGGGAAGTGGAAGCTCACCAAAGGAAGTTTGACAACGGCTCGAGGAAAGAAGGTAGGATCAATGTATGTAATGCAAGCTAAGCTATGCAATAGAGAAGTAAACATCTCTACCGATGATTTGGACACATGGCATAAACGACTAGGGCACATTAGTGAGAAAGGTCTTCACATAGTCGCTCAGAAACAACTCCTCGCTGACGTGAAAGGTAAACCACTTCATCCTTGTGCTCATTGTTTAGCTGGAAAACAACACAGAGTTGCTTTCCAAAGATCCTCTCTGCCTACAAGGAGGAAGAACTTTCTAGACCTCGTGCACACTGACGTATGTTCGAAGTCTGAGAGATCTAGTTGGTGCTCTACATTTTGTCACCTTCATTGATGATCATTCAAGGAAAGTATGGTTGCACCTGTTAAAATCAAAGGATCAAGTGCTTGATGCCTTCAAAGAAATCCATGCTCTAGTGGAGTATGAGACTGGATGGAAGATCAAGTGTGTACGATCAGATACGGAGGTGAGTATAAAGGTCCTTTTGAAGTCTACTGCAAGAAATATGGCATTAGGCTAGAGAAGACTCCACCCAAGATGCCACAATTGAATGGGCTAGTTGAGAGAATGAACCAAACCATTGAAGAAAGAGTTCATTGTGTGCTCTCTCATGTTAAGTTACCCAAATCATTTTGGGGAGAAGCTATAATGGTCATGGCCGACATTGCTAACCTCACACCATCAGCTACTTTGGATGGGGCCATTCCTGAGGAAGTTTGGACGGGAAAGAGGGCTTCATATAATCATCTCAAGGTGTTCGGGTGCAGGGCATTTTTCGCATCTCCAAAGATGAAAGAGCTAAGCTTGATGTAAAGAAAAAAGGAGTGTATCTATCTTCGTTCACTTAAGGATGAATTTGGGTACCGGTTGTGGGATCCAATTAACAGGAAGGTTATTCGCAGTAGAGATGTTGTATCCTTTGAAGACCAAACAATTGAAGATATCAAGAATTCAGAGAGGCCAAGAATGAGAAGCTATAAGAACACTGAACCTACTCTGGTTCAACATGAAGATAATAACACACAAGAAAGTAGTGATGCTTAAGATCATGAAATTCATAATGAACCGGTTCAGGAAGAACCTCAACCTAGCACTCCAATCGTACCAAAGCCAGGACGATCCTCAAGGGACAGAACACCATCCATCTGATACAACACAGAGGAGTACGTTACACTCACTGATGAGGGGGAGCCTTAAAGCTGTAAAAAATAAATGAGTGATTGTCATAAAGAAGAGTAGATAATGGCCATGAAAGAAGAAATGCAATCCTTGCATGAGAATAACACATATGAACTAGTGGAGCTACTAAAAGGGAGAAGAGCTTTAATGAAAAAGTGGGTGCATAGAATCAAGACCGAAGAAAACTGTTCAAAACCTCGCTACAAAGCTTGGTTAGTCGTCAAAGGATTCAGATAAGAAAAGGTACTGACTTTGAAGAAATATTCTCTCCTGTGGTTAAAATGTCATCAATCTGAGTTGTCCTTGGCCTAGCAGCCGTGCAAGATTTGGTGATTGAAAAATTCGACGTCAAGACGGTGTTTCTTCGTGGTGACCTAGAGGAAAAGCAAATACATCTTGATAAGGTTCACATGATGAGAACTGGTCTAACATGATGACCAAGGAAATACCAACAAAGAAGTTTGAAGATTGTTGTCAAGATGCCGGTTTACTACTATCCCCCAATTAAGTCGGGAAGGTGAGATTTGTTGGGATCCCTCCTTAATTGGAGAGTTTTTAGAAAATTCTAGATCTTTTTATAGAAATCTAGAATTTTCGAGAACATTCCGGAGAACTTTAGAGAAGTGTAGAACCCTCTAGAAGCTTGTGGAAGAGTGTGGAACCCTCTAGAATATTCTGGAGATGTGTGGAACCTTAGGGAAGAGTATGGAAGGATGCATAAGGGAATGGAAGAGTGTATAGATTCTTAGAGAGTATGGAGAATTCTAGAGAATCGGTCTCCACCCTTGGATGCAAGTAATCTCCACCATTCATTATGGAGGCTGAGCAGTATAAATAGGAGAAGGAGCCTTCAGTACTATCCAAGAATCCAAGGAAGAATCCACTTCTTAGAGTGAGAAAAAAATACTTGAGAGTTAGCAAGCCTCTTTGAGTGAAAAGAGAGATAGCTTGGGATGTATCTATCCTTAAGCTTAACTCGAGTGTGAGGTGCTTTTGTAGTCATATTCTTGTAATCCTACTATTCTTCTGTATAGTGGAAGAATCTCCATATTGGAGAATTATAAACTCTTGTGCTCCCGTTGCTACTTTCAATCTTAATTGTCTATCTTAACTTCACGAAGCGGGAAAGACTGAGATTCCCCAACATAAAGCAATATGCAATAACTTAAATTTAATTTTAGTAATCTTGTTCTTTGTGCGTAGAGGGCATACAGTTATGACATTATTTATGAGCATAAGGTTTATGAGATGTGGCAAAAGATTGCAACTTCTATATTGAAAAAGAAACTAAATCGTGCAAGACGAAGAGACAAAAGACTAAAGCAAACTACAAAAATGACCGACTGTCAAGACACCCCTCCTGCATGGATAATGACAGATGTATGGAATAGAATGGTTGATATTGAATGGCACAAAAGCGTATATGTTGACAAATGTAAGAAGATGAGAGCCATTCATTTGGCATAAAAAGGGACACAAACACATCACACAGCTGGTTCTGTGTCCATTGTTTCACATGCCACACAAGTGATATGTATTTAATTGAAAATAACAAAATAACTTAACATGTTTACAAGTTTCATTGAAAGACAAAATAGCAAATGCCAAGACATTAATGAAATTATTATATTTGTACATGTATATAGTTTCTGATCATGACACAATGCTTGCTCCATTATTCAATATTTGTGTGACAGATATATTCTTTATTTAAAGGAACTTGGGATAGGTAAACCAATGAGTTTTGAGGAAAGTTTTGTAGCTTGGTATACTAAAAGAGAAAAAGCTAAGGAAAAGGGAAGGCAACGCGAGGTTTGGTATCAACTTGCGAATTTGTTGACAACAAGTCGTGGAAAGTCTATCTGAGTGATTTTAAACTTTATTTATCTTGTTATATTTTTGTTTAGGTCGAAATCTAAATTATTTACAACATTCAACTCTACAAATGCACATACATAAACGTAATGTTTTATCACTATTTTTATCCCTTTTTAGTGTAACTTTTTTTTCTTCTGATTGTTTATTGGTTAAAATAATAATATTGAATCATGCTGAAGGGAGAATCAAATCTAATGAGGTGCATGATTTTTTCTCCATTCTTTTGTACAATTGAACCTTATTACTCTGAGGAAAGAACTAACTCAATTAATTGTTTTCCCTTTTGAAATTATTGCACATGCACTAATTTGACACTTCCAAATTCAGCTTCTGCTCCAGTTATTATTTGTAATAACCCGAAAATCTGGGCCAGTTTGAAATTTTTATTTTGGCAATTTTAGCGAATTTTGATTATTTAAAATGAATTATTTTAAATAATATCGACGAGATATTTATTTTGAATGGAATTCGAACGTATATATTATACGCGTCGTCGTTAGAATATAAATATTTATATATAATTATAAATAGAATTGAAAATGGCGCGGTAGTTCGATAATTCGATTTCAAACATCAATTGAATGTACCGGGTGCAAAACAATCCGGATTTTAGTGAAGCCAAAAACATTAGGATCTAATTGGTAATATCTTTCCAACGAATCCAAATAATCAAATTTTCATAGCGGGGATCAAAAGATATGTCCAGTTGAAAATTCTGAATAGTCGCTATGGAATTCAGGCCCTTAAAAATAGGACATTTTGCAAACGACCTCGGATTTCGACGAAACCACTTTTGTTGGGTCCGTGATGTAAAGTTATTGCTAGATTCCAAATTTTATAATTTTTCGAATCCATATGTGAGCGTGGCAGAGGAAAATGCGTTTGACCATTTTCAGTTGATTTTAATCGACTGGAAATTGGCCATTTTTCAAACGGTCTCAGAATTCGACGAAACTAGTTTTGTTAGGACCGCATCGTCAATACGAAGCTAGAAAATATTTTTCTGGAATTTTTAAAGTTCGTATGCGACCCCGGTAATTTGAAATGTACGTTTAAAATTCAATATAGTGATTTAAATGTAAATTCAACTGAAACTAATCGAAACGATCAAATCAGCTTGCGATACATATCCCATTGTGCTCGGAATGGGGGTAAAACGCTATGGACGACAGGCGGTGGGCCTCGTTTAGAGGTCGTATGTGAAAGTCAACTTTTTGAAAAATAAAATAATTAAATTAATATAAAAATTAAACTTCCCCTTTAACCCGCTGGCCCCCCCTTTTCTCAAATTCAATTCGAAAAAAAAAAGGGGGATCGACGGACGATTCCAAGCCACCGCCGCCCTCTGGTCGGCGCCTCCCCTCGTGCGCACGGCCTCCCCCTCCCAGACGTCTTTCCACCTTCCCCCGTCGACCTCGAGAGACCACCGCGACGTGAGCTCCCTCCTCCAGTCCACCGAGCTCGAGATCCTCCACCAGGCCGTCGCTCCACTCCCTCCCTTCTTCCCCCCCTTCCACTGCCAGGACCGCTGGCGCCACCCCGAAGCCAAGGCACCCTCGTCGAACCCCCTCATCCCCCGTACTCCTCTGAAAACCCCCAAGTCCATACCCTAGCGCCTTAAACAAAAACAAAAAACAAAAAAAAACCGAGATCCAACGAGCACCACGAACTCCTCCGACCAAATATAGTGAGTGTTTCTATTTATTTTATATTTTCAGTTTTAATATTTATAATACCGTATTCAAAAAAAAGTTATCTTTATATGAGAGGCGAATATGATAAGCATTAAAGAAGTGATTTTTATATAGTAGAAGTATTAAAAATATGATCTTTGTATTTTTAAAGTAATAAAAATATGATTTTTATATTTTTAAAGTATTAAAAATATAGTCTTTACTATATAGCGACTATAAAAATATGATTTTTGTTTAGGTAGAAAATTAAAAATATAATTTTTACATAAAAGGAATATTAAAAATATCATCTTTAGATGTGTAGAAAAATAAAAATGAGATTTTTATAAAGATGAAATCTTTAAATTTGAAAAGGCGAAATCTTTATATGGAAAATAGCGTGATAAAAATATAATTTTTATCTATATAACATAGTAATAAAATTCGATTTTTATATATTGAATAACGGAATAAAAATTCGATTTTTAAAAGTCAGAAGCAATTATAAAAATATGATTTTTAAATTGAAGGTAAGAAAATAAAAATGTGATTTTTATTTTAAAGACATCGCAATAAAAATTCGATTTTTATATATGTAGTGGCTACGGGCAACGAAGATGACGAAGAGGCGATAACGATGAAGATTTCTATCAATGAAGTGCCGTGGAGATTTGGATAGCTATATGTGAGAATTTCTCACCTTTCACTTTCTTTTCTCTAGTTATATATATATACTAGGATGCAGACGGTGCTTAGTAGCACCCGACACAATCGTCCACAGACCATGGACTTGTTTGTTTGGTTGCATAAATTAGTTAGATGATTTGATTTGAATTTGGTTGATTGGTGAATTTGATTGATGTGTGAATGGCGTGGGCCTTCACTAGACCGGGGATAAGGCTAGGCCTCGTCCCGTTTCTAGTATCGTGCCGTTATGCCGCCGAAATTTTCTAAAATAAGTTAGAAAATAAAAATATCATTCTATTTAAAGAATGAACTGAATAGAAATTCATATGTTAAAATAAAATGTTTTATCGTCAAAAATATAATTTTTAACGTGAATATGAATAAATAAAATATTCATTTACAAACCGGACGGTTTGTTTGTGTACACCTATTTGAAAGACATTGATTGGGACGATAAATTTCACACATCGCCCAACTGCACAAATAAAATCTGTGTTTGATTGTTTGAAACCCCACACGGGTGTTGGGATGAAATTTGAAGTTCACTCATCCTGATTGATTAAATATGTCGATCGATTGATTGACAGGCTGTTATAAGCGTTAGATATCTATATTTGATGCTTATACAGTGTAGTGCACTTTGGTTGATGGTTGATTATTTTTCAATGCTATTATACATGTGTTGTATAAAAATCCATATAATTAACTTTATATGGTAATTGATTGGGCCTCATTCCAGTTTTAAAATAGAAATATTTGAAATAGAAATATTCGAAATAGAATATTTGAAAATAGAAATTTATGAAGCCGTGTTGATTAGATTGACGCCATTTTGACGTGAACGATATTTAAAACGATTTCGAAATGAATTGAATTGAAAACGATTTCGAAATGAATTGAATTGAAAACGATTTCGAAATGAATTGAATTGAAAACGATTTCGAAATGAATTGAATTGAAAACGATTTCGAAATGAATTGAATTGAAAACGATTTCGAAATGAATTGAATTGAAAACGATTTCGAAATGAATTGAATTGAAAACGATTTCGAAATGAATTGAATTGAATATGAATTCAAATTGAATTGAATAGAAATGAATTTATAAAGAAGAATTCAATTTTGAGTTGAATTGAAATGGAAGTTGAAATTGCTTTTGAAACGAATTTAAAACTGTTTATATAATTTGTTTTAAATAGAAATCGACGAAATATATTATATATATTATATATATAATATAATGGCCTGAATAGAACGCGCCGCGCCGCGGCATTTCGTGAATTTCGACCATTTATTTCAAACGGACATTACGGGAGATCCGACCGTCAGATTCTCCTAAAACCGGAACCGTTGGGTTCGTATCGAAGAGAGCTTTCTAACGAATGTGAGAAATTAGAAATCTAACGGTTGGATTTGGAATTATGTCCAAATCAAATTTGAAAAAGGTCGCTGTAAGTGCAGTTCGATGGCCATTGGTGGAAATCGACTGTACGGGCCTTGATAAAATTATTAAAAATAGTAATAATTTGTGTAAAATCATAAGAAATGATTTGTGAAGAATTGGGATGAAAAACTCCATATTTGAAAAGATAAAAATAGATTTTTATCAAAATGAACTAGTTTTGAACTAGAATTATAATTCTATTTATTTTTAAATAAATAAATTGAATTTGAAATGGTTTTGAAAATCACCAGAATTTCCAATGATTGCATTGGAATGGATTTGAATCGAAATTGTCTTCGGAATATTTCGATGTTGGAATTCGTGATTATACAGATGTTGTTATGGAAATTTGAAAGATATATATTTATATCGTTATTTCCAATACGGCATTTGTTAGTCGTAGAATTCGATATTGAATATAAGCCGATATATTTTCTATTCAGAGCCTTGTATTGAATATCGAATGTGATTTGGGTTTGTGGTGAATGGTGTCTTCACTAACACTGTTCTTGAACCCAGTTGAGAAATGATTAAATCTTTTTATTTAGATTTAATGAAGTGTACCAATTAAATAATATTTAATTGGAATTGAATTGATATTGATTTTTGGGTTTATCGTGAACAGTGTTTTAAATAACACTCGTTCTTTAACCCGATAATTAATGAATGTGACTTTGGGTTTATCGTGAACCGTGTTTTAAATGACACGGATTCTTTAACCCAGTTAAAGATTAAAACTAAGTGGAGTTTTAATGAATCTTTAAATAGATTGAAAAGATCGAGAATGGAGTATCACCAGTTTTACTCCAAGCGATAGTTAAATCTTTAATTAGATTTGAACGTGAAATGGTAATTGAATTACCGATAACACTGTGGTGTTAGATATGAAGTACTACCAGTTTTAATTCATGGGATGAATAGGTTGGGATTGGGAAAATAAAATAAATGATTACTTCGGTGTGGTTCGATAATCCCGACTAGTTTGAATTGATATTCAAAGGAGATTAAAGAATAAATTTAAAGAATTTATCTTGGATAAAATTAATGGGAACTTTTCCCAAAGTATAGGAATATTTGAATAAAAGAATATTCTGAATTGGAATGAGGCGTATGTTGTGTTTGTGTAACACTTATTTAAAATATACGCGAGTTATTCGGAAAGACCGGGTTTATCCCATTCTGAATAACTGATACGACGATAAGTCGAAGATGAAGACGGTGGTCGAAGACCGGAAGTCTTCACGTCATTTGGGTGATTACTGATGATCTTGATTGGGCTGTACACCCAAGAAGATGGAAACAGTTTGTGATCGTCCAGACGTACTTGGAGATCGATGGATATGCGAGGTACTAGGTGCCTCCGGTTTCGTTCAGACCCAGAACGGACTTGTAAATGGACTGTGTGTCTGACATTGGATTTTAGTCTGTGTGATTGATCTCTATTAAATATATATCTGTTTGGCGGCAGAGAATTTATTCTCTTGCTTAACGCCCTTCTCTGAGACGTACGAGCTCAGGGGTTATATATTGATGGATATCAAACGCATGGAGTGAATTGCCTGTGTGGCATGCCTAAGTGGCAAATGATCAAGGCTTCTGTTAAAAAGCAAAGCCTTGTGGTTGATGATCAAAGCACGGCCTTTGTGGCATAGCTTTGTGTAACGTTGATTCGCGAGCTTCACACCCGGTATGAAACAAAAACGGGAGAGGACGTCAGGGAGGGCATGCGTTTCTTTCTAGCTAGAAGTGGCGTCAGTGGTTTTACACGCCCTGACGAGTTTGACTTATGTGGTTGTTGCTGTTGCGAGGCGCCTCGGTTATATCGGTTTCGGCCGATGCATTCTGGTCGGCTGACGGACCAGACTTACACCCCATAGGGTGGGGGGACGTAGTGTTCAGGCATAATAATCCACATCGGTGGACCGGCCCTGAGGATCCAAGGGGCAGTTGCGGCTGTTCCTGAGACACGGGCTAGAGCGTCTCGAATCGGTTGAGGACTATCTTTTGCCTCGGTTCATAGATGGAAATCCAATTTCCAAATACGTGACTTTGCGGTTTTAGTTGTAATCCTATATATGGCGACATAGTGGGATGGGGCGCTCATGCCGCCTATGATTGATACTTATGATTTGAAGTTGTTTTATACACTATGCACTTATAATAGTATCAAACGATTTGTTTTAACCGTATCAAGCATTTTTTGGCTGTTATAAGGTAAAAACCCTATCCTCCGGCTTGCGTTGCATTGTGTGATGGGAACTGGGTCTTATAATAGCTTCATTTTTCTTTATTTAGCATTGCGCTGTTTGTTTTATGCACCGGTATTCTTGGGAGGAAACCCGTTCCGTGTTATACGGCGTGGTCCCTTGATTTACCTAACTTTAAAAATAAAGATTAATAACTGCTTTAGTTCTCACACCAGTCACATGACTGACCTGGAGTTTATTGGTTTAACCTAAACTCTGGGTGCCCTTATTTTGAGACGGGCAGCTAGTAGTTTCGGTTTTGCAGATTTATATTCACAGGATCCTGGTTTACAGTTGGAACGATATCCGGAAAGCTTTGTATCCGTATATCTCCTTCTAGTTGTGCATTGTATTATTTTCCGCTGCGATGTATTTTAATGTAATTTAAATCTCTGATATTTCTGTGTAATATTTATTCATTTATACTCTGTATATTCTTGTAATCTGATGCATTGTTGTAATATACAATGAAATGTTCTTCAGTATGCGTTCTGTTGTGGCTTGTTCTCGAACTATCCGACACTTTCCTTTACGGGGAAGTTACGGGTCGTCTCAGTTGGTATCAGAGCCTTGGTTTACAAAGCTCACAGGGCAAGACACATTAGAACCATACGAAAGAATTCATCAGATATTGGATTAGTAATATCCAACGAGAATGACTCGTTAGAGATAGGATCAGTAGTATCCTAGAACGAGTGTGAAGAGTATATTTTTCAAATGAAAACAATTTTTGTTTTGAAAATTTAAATCAATTATTCGTATTTGGTTATTTATTTATATTGACGTGGACAATCCAGTATATATAGATTTTGCGTATACGTCTGATCCACGTGTATTTGGAATTTTAATATACTGGATAGATATAGAATTACACTCTAGACACCCGGAGATGGTTCTGATGATTGATCGATCATCATCAGAACTTATGTTCGTGTTTCGAAGGTGGGATTTCTATATATTTCCATTAGACTGGTGTGAGAACCAAAATTAGATAGGGCCTATTGTTGTGATTTGGCATCAAAAATCTGATTTTTTAGACTATGTATCAAAGTTATGAATTGGAAAAGCTAATCAACTAATTGATTGATGTTTGTGTTGTTTGTTTATTTGTTTGATAATTTTGAACCATTAGCCTAATAGAACCGAATATTGAATTATATTGAAAATTAGTCGCATTTGCTTGCATATACTTGTACTTACATTGAACAGGTCATAGCAAGGAGGCTAGAGCAGAGAATAAAATTTGTTTGCCCGACAAATAGGTACATGTTTACTACATAATTTCCTGTTTTGTTTGGGTGATGATGATTTTGTGAGCCTATTGGCTAGCCGCTTGGCTTTTTCTTTTTCTTTTTGAGATCTGAAGGACCGGGGAAGCTATTTGAAATTCCTCGATGCTCCCATTGCAGGGGAGGTTATGGCGAAATTTTTCGAAAATTTAGGGTGTTAGCCAAATTTTTGAAATTTTTGGAAATTCTCAGAAACTAAAAAGTTGGAGAATGGAAGCCTGATCGAACGTAGAGTTGATTAATCAAACCACTTTCGACTTTGTTCCTTTTCGGGGACGAAAAGTTTTAAGTGGGGGAGATTGTAATAACCCGAAAATCTGGGCCAGTTTGAAATTTTTATTTTGGCAATTTTAGCGAATTTTGATTATTTAAAATGAATTATTTTAAATAATATCGACGAGATATTTATTTTGAATGGAATTCGAACGTATATATTATACGCGTCGTCGTTAGAATATAAATATTTATATATAATTATAAATAGAATTGAAAATGGCGCGGTAGTTCGATAATTCGATTTCAAACTTCAATTGAATGTACCAGGTGCAAAACAATCCAGATTTTAGTGAAACCAAAAACATTAGGATCTAATTGGTAATATCTTTCCAACGAATCCGAATAATCAAATTTTCATAGCGGGGATCAAAAGATATGTCCAGTTGAAAATTCTGAATAGTCGCTATGGAATTTAGGCCCTTAAAAATAGGACATTTTGCAAACGACCTCGGATTTCGACGAAACCACTTTTGTTGGGTCCGTGATGTAAAGTTATTGCTAGATTCTAAATTTCATAATTTTTCGAATCCATATGTGAGCGTGGCAGAGGAAAATGCGTTTGACCATTTTCAGTTGATTTTAATCGACTGGAAATTGGCCATTTTTCAAACGGTCTCAGAATTCGACGAAACTAGTTTTGTTAGGACCGCATCGTCAATACGAAGCTAGAAAATATTTTTCTGGAATTTTTAAAGTTCGTATGCGACCCCGGTAATTTGAAATGTACGTTTAAAATTCAATATAGTGATTTAAATGTAAATTCAACTGAAACTAATCGAAACGATCAAATCAGCTTGCGATACATATCCCATTGTGCTCGGAATGGGGGTAAAACGCTATGGACGACAGGCGGTGGGCCTCGTTTAGAGGTCGTATGTGAAAGTCAACTTTTTGAAAAATAAAATAATTAAATTAATATAAAAATTAAACTTCCCCTTTAACCCGCTGGCCCCCCCTTTTCTCAAATTCAATTCGAAAAAAAAAGGGGGATCGACGGACGATTCCAAGCCACCGCCGCCCTCTGGTCGGCGCCTCCCCTCGTGCGCACGGCCTCCCCCTCCCAGACGTCTTTCCACCTTCCCCCGTCGACCTCGAGAGACCACCGCGACGTGAGCTCCCTCCTCCAGTCCACCGAGCTCGAGATCCTCCACCAGGCCGTCGCTCCACTCCCTCCCTTCTTCCCCCCCTTCCACTGCCAGGACCGCTGGCGCCACCCCGAAGCCAAGGCACCCTCGTCGAACCCCCTCATCCCCCGTACTCCTCTGAAAACCCCCAAGTCCATACCCTAGCGCCTTAAACAAAAACAAAAAACAAAAAAAAACCGAGATCCAACGAGCACCACGAACTCCTCCGACCAAATATAGTGAATGTTTCTATTTATTTTATATTTTCAGTTTTAATATTTATAATACCGTATTCAAAAAAAAGTTATCTTTATATGAGAGGCGAATATGATAAGCATTAAAGAAGTGATTTTTATATAGTAGAAGTATTAAAAATATGATCTTTGTATTTTTAAAGTAATAAAAATATGATTTTTATATTTTTAAAGTATTAAAAATATAGTCTTTACTATATAGCGACTATAAAAATATGATTTTTGTTTAGGTAGAAAATTAAAAATATAATTTTTACATAAAAGGAATATTAAAAATATCATCTTTAGATGTGTAGAAAAATAAAAATGAGATTTTTATAAAGATGAAATCTTTAAATTTGAAAAGGCGAAATCTTTATATGGAAAATAGCGTGATAAAAATATAATTTTTATCTATATAACATAGTAATAAAATTCGATTTTTATATATTGAATAACGGAATAAAAATTCGATTTTTAAAAGTCAGAAGCAATTATAAAAATATGATTTTTAAATTGAAGGTAAGAAAATAAAAATGTGATTTTTATTTTAAAGACATCGCAATAAAAATTCGATTTTTATATATGTAGTGGCTACGGGCAACGAAGATGACGAAGAGGCGATAGCGATGAAGATTTCTATCAATGAAGTGCCGTGGAGATTTGGATAGCTATATGTGAGAATTTCTCACCTTTCACTTTCTTTTCTCTAGTTATATATATATACTAGGATGCAGACGGTGCTTAGTAGCACCCGACACAATCGTCCACAGACCATGGACTTGTTTGTTTGGTTGCATAAATTAGTTAGATGATTTGATTTGAATTTGGTTGATTGGTGAATTTGATTGATGTGTGAATGGCGTGGGCCTTCACTAGACCGGGGATAAGGCTAGGCCTCGTCCCGTTTCTAGTATCGTGCCGTTATGCCGCCGAAATTTTCTAAAATAAGTTAGAAAATAAAAATATCATTCTATTTAAAGAATGAACTGAATAGAAATTCATATGTTAAAATAAAATGTTTTATCGTCAAAAATATAATTTTTAACGTGAATATGAATAAATAAAATATTCATTTACAAACCGGACGGTTTGTTTGTGTACACCTATTTGAAAGACATTGATTGGAACGATAAATTTCACACATCGCCCAACTGCAACAATAAAATCTGTGTTTGATTGTTTGAAACCCCACACGGGTGTTGGGATGAAATTTGAAGTTCACTCATCCTGATTGATTAAATATGTCGATCGATTGATTGACAGGCTGTTATAAGCGTTAGATATCTATATTTGATGCTTATACAGTGTAGTGCACTTTGGTTGATGGTTGATTATTTTTCAATGCTATTATACATGTGTTGTATAAAAATCCATATAATTAACTTTATATGGTAATTGATTGGGCCTCATTCCAGTTTTAAAATAGAAATATTTGAAATAGAAATATTCGAAATAGAATATTTGAAAATAGAAATTTATGAAGCCGTGTTGATTAGATTGACGCCATTTTGACGTGAACGATATTTAAAACGATTTTGAAATGAATTGAATTGAAAACGATTTCGAAATGAATTGAATTGAAAACGATTTCGAAATGAATTGAATTGAAAACGATTTCGAAATGAATTGAATTGAAAACGATTTCGAAATGAATTGAATGAAAACGATTTCGAAATGAATTGAATTGAAAACGATTTCGAAATGAATTGAATTGAAAACGATTTCGAAATGAATTGAATTGAATATGAATTCAAATTGAATTGAAATTTGAATTGAAATGAATTTATAAAGAAGAATTCAATTTTGAGTTGAATTGAAATGGAAGTTGAAATTGCTTTTGAAACGAATTTAAAACTGTTTATATAATTCGTTTTAAATAGAAATCGACGAAATATATTATATATATTATATATATAATATAATGGCCTGAATAGAACGCGCCGCGCCGCGGCAGTTCGTGAATTTCAACCATTTATTTCAAACGGACATTACGGGAGATCCGACCGTCGGATTCTCCTAAAACCGGAACCGTTGGGTTCGTATCGAAGAGAGCTTTCTAACGAATGTGAGAAATTAGAAATCTAACGGTTGGATTTGGAATTATGTCCAAATCAAATTTGAAAAAGGTCGCTGTAAGTGCAGTTCGATGGCCATTGGTGGAAATCGACTGTACGGGCCTTGATAAAATTATTAAAAATAGTAATAATTTGTGTAAAATCATAAGAAATGATTTGTGAAGAATTGGGATGAAAAACTCCATATTTGAAAAGATAAAAATAGATTTTTATCAAAATGAACTAGTTTTGAACTAGAATTATAATTCTATTTATTTTTAAATAAATAAATTGAATTTGAAATGGTTTTGAAAATCACCAGAATTTCCAATGATTGCATTGGAATGGATTTGAATCGAAATTGTCTTCGGAATATTTCGATGTTGGAATTCGTGATTATACAGATGTTGTTATGGAAATTTGAAAGATATATATTTATATCGTTATTTCCAATACGGCATTTGTTAGTCGTAGAATTCGATATTGAATATAAGCCGATATATTTTCTATTCAGAGCCTTGTATTGAATATCGAATGTGATTTGGGTTTGTGGTGAATGGTGTCTTCACTAACACTGTTCTTGAACCCAGTTGAGAAATGATTAAATCTTTTTATTTAGATTTAATGAAGTGTACCAATTAAATAATATTTAATTGGAATTGAATTGATATTGATTTTTGGGTTTATCGTGAACAGTGTTTTAAATAACACTCGTTCTTTAACCCGATAATTAATGAATGTGACTTTGGGTTTATCGTGAACCGTGTTTTAAATGACACGGATTCTTTAACCCAGTTAAAGATTAAAACTAAGTGGAGTTTTAATGAATCTTTAAATAGATTGAAAAGATCGAGAATGGAGTATCACCAGTTTTACTCCAAGCGATAGTTAAATCTTTAATTAGATTTGAACGTGAAATGGTAATTGAATTACCGATAACACTGTGGTGTTAGATATGAAGTACTACCAGTTTTACTTCATGGGATGAATAGGTTGGGATTGGGAAAATAAAATAAATGATTACTTCGGTGTGGTTCAATAATCCCGACTAGTTTGAATTGATATTCAAAGGAGATTAAAGAATAAATTTAAAGAATTTATCTTGGATAAAATTAATGGGAACTTTTCCCAAAGTATAGGAATATTTGAATAAAAGAATATTCTGAATTGGAATGAGGCGTATGTTGTGTTTGTGTAACACTTATTTAAAATATACGTGAGTTATTCGGAAAGACCGGGTTTATCCCATTCTGAATAACTGATACGACGATAAGTCGAAGATGAAGACGGTGGTCGAAGACCGGAAGTCTTCACGTCGTTTGGGTGATTACTGATGATCTTGATTGGGCTGTACACCCAAGAAGATGGAAACAGTTTGTGATCCTCCAGACGTACTTGGAGATCGATGGATATGCGAGGTACTAGGTGCCTCCGGTTTCGTTCAGACCCAGAATGGACTTGTAAATGGACTGTGTGTCTGACATTGGATTTTAGTCTGTGTGATTGATCTCTATTAAATATATATCTGTTTGGCGGCAGAGAATTTATTCTCTTGCTTAACGCCCTTCTCTGAGACGTACGAGCTCAGGGGTTATATATTGATGGATATCAAACGCATGGAGTGAATTGCCTGTGTGGCATGCCTAAGTGGCAAATGATCAAGGCTTCTGTTGAAAAGCAAAGTCTTGTGGTTGATGATCAAAGCACGGCCTTTGTGGCATAGCTTTGTGTAACGTTGATTCGCGAGCTTCACACCCGGTATGAACCAAAAACGGGAGAGGACGTCAGGGAGGGCTTGCGTTTCTTTCTAGCTAGAAGTGGCGTCAGTGGTTTTACACGCCCTGACGAGTTTGACTTATGTGGTTGTTGCTGTTGCGAGGCGCCTCGGTTATATCGGTTTCGGCCGATGCATTCTGGTCGGCTGACGGACCAGACTTACACCCCATAGGGTGGGGGGACGTAGTGTTCAGGCATAATAATCCACATCGGTGGACCGGCCCTGAGGATCCAAGGGGCAGTTGCGGCTGTTCCTGAGACACGGGCTAGAGCGTCTCGAATCGGTTGAGGACTATCTTTTGCCTCGGTTCATAGATGGAAATCCAATTTCCAAATACGTGACTTTGCGGTTTTAGTTGTAATCCTATATATGGCGACATAGTGGGATGGGGTGCTCATGCCGCCTATGATTGATACTTATGATTTGAAGTTGTTTTATACACTATGCACTTATAATAGTATCAAACAATTTGTTTTAACCGTATCAAGCATTCTTTGGCTGTTATAAGGTAAAAACCCTATCCTCCGGCTTGCGTTGCATTGTGTGATGGGAACTGGGTCTTATAATAGCTTCATTTTTCTTTATTTAGCATTGCGCTGTTTGTTTTATGCACCGGTATTCTTGGGAGGAAACCCGTTCCGTGTTATACGGCGTGGTCCCTTGATTTACCTAACTTTAAAAATAAAGATTAATAACTGCTTTAGTTCTCACACCAGTCACATGACTGACCTGGAGTTTATTGTTTTAACCTAAACTCTGGGTGCCCTTATTTTGACATGGGCAGCTAGTAGTTTCGGTTTTGCAGATTTATATTCACAGGATCCTGGTTTACAGCTGGAACGATATCCGGAAAGCTTTGTATCCGTATATCTCCTTCTAGTTGTGCATTGTATTATTTTCCGCTGCGATGTATTTTAATGTAATTTAAATCTCTGATATTTCTGTGTAATATTTATTCATTTATACTCTGTATATTCTTGTAATCTGATGCATTGTTGTAATATACAATGATATGTTCTTCAGTATGCGTTCTGTTGTGGCTTGTTCTCGAACTATCCGACACTTTCCTTTACGGGGAAGTTACGGGTCGTCTCATTATTCTTCTTCAGCCCACTTTTCTTTCATTTTATTTTTCGTTGAAACAATTAATTCTTAGCTTAGTATATCTAATTCCAATTTAGATTATAAAAAATTTGGAAGTTGTAAACATTCTTGCAGATATAAAACTCAATTTTCATTTCAAAGTAGGGGTTTTATTTGCAGACTTATTTAGTATTAGAAATTGTTGGTTGACAAGAATTACAAGTTATAGATGATATAAAGTTTGGCCTTGTTTTGTTTTGTTTTTTGTTTGGGGGCACTATGGGGTGTTATTCTGACAAATAAAGTATGTGGATCAAATTGAGTGGTATAATAACCATTATGTACGTTTTCATATTTATGACTAGTGTGAAATCCTCAAAGTACTCGACTTCGACGTATGGGTATTATGAAATTGTCTCCAGATTCGAGCATAGATCAGCATGTATTTCTTCAATTTGCGGATTCGAAATTGAGTTTAAATATTGTTCCCAATAGGTAAAAGTCATTGGTACGTCGACGTGACATCAGACATTAAGTTGATAATGGAAAATGAAGTGCAGTTGACAATAACTAACTTGCTTGGTTCAATCAATCCAAGGAATCTTGAAAGCACAAACCAACGGCTATGGACGTTCAATCAACCCTCCTGTTAAACACAGACCTTGGTTCAGTTTTCTATACAACCACCAAGTCAAATTCCATAATCATTTGCTCATCCATTGACGTCGTCGTCTACTCAATCATTACAACAACCACAAAATCAAGTGTTTCAGTCTCCTCCACAGCCATTTCTACAACCTTTAGGTTTCCTCTCGCAACCAACATTCCAGGTCTCACAATTGTGTGATCCGCCGTTTCTACAAATTCCTAATTATATTGTGCAGCCATCTGGTCGATCTTTTCAATCCCCTTATCAATTGACACAACCATCAATTCCTTGTCAATAAACACCTAAATAAGCAATGCACGTGACTTTTCAATCAACTTTTGAAAATATTTCAGAACAAGTTGGATCTTTTATGCAACTATTACGACCTATTACACAAGATCAACCCAATCACAATCAAATTGGAAACAATCAAGCATCGAACCCTCAAGGAACTGTTCTATCGCAAAATAAACGTTGGAGAATGAAGTTTTGATGAAAACAACCTTATTTCAATTATCATTGACTATAAAATATATACTAACACTTTTTGTATAGAATATATAACATATATATATATATATGCAAGAATTACAGTTTTAAAGATAATAGAGATTCAAAGATCAAAGAAATATCAAGACTCATGAGTATTCAAGATTTCAGGAGTTCAACAGTTCAAGATTAATATAGTTTTAGAGTCTAGATTCTGTAAGACTCTAAATAGCACTCCAGGTTCAAATTCAAATTTTCAAACTCTGATTTTCAATTCTATCCTCAATCCTTTCCATTTTATTTTCTATTCTTTTTCCATTCTTATTCTTCTTTGTTCTTCAAAACTAAATTTTATATTTATATTCTTATACTTTGTATATTTATATAGTTTAAAATCTTATAATGTTATAATTTTATAAATATATTTATATAGTTTAAACTTATGTTTTCATATGTTTTTCTACTATATAATATTAATTTACAGCACTAGATTTTTACTCAAGAATTTCCAGAATTATTTTTATATCAAAACACTTGAAAAATACTTCAAAATACAAAATTACACTAGGGTATGTCGACATACCAAAAACGCCATGTCGACATATAACTGTCACTTTTTTCAATTTTGAAAGGAAGTGTCTTTTCACTATTTGAAACGATTCAGAACTGTTGCAAGCTTTCACACTCTATAAAAAGGGGTTAAAACCGAATTTTTTATAATATCTTCTTCTCCACTTTCATCCTCTTTCATTATATAATTATTCTTAATCATTTTTATGATTTCTGCACTTATACTCTGCCGAATTCAATTCTGTTTTGATCAAACTTCTTCTCTCTGCACTCTCTTCTCATCTCTCTCTGAATCAAATGCTATTGAAGAGTTCTAGGGCTGTTTGTAATTGTTTGGTTTGAGTAAGCATTGTTTGGGTTGAATCAAGTAGGAATCAGTGTGTTCCTTGTAGCCATGAAATCAAGGAAGTAGGAATCGATGTTTCCTTGTAGCCGAGAAAACAAGGAAGTAGTAATCGGTGGTATCCCTTGTAGCCGTGAAATCAAGGAGGTTGTACTTGACTATTGGAAATAGTAATAAAACTTTATGCAATCCAGCATTGTACTGGACTGGACGTAGGAGCAATCCGAACCAGTACAAAATCTGGTGTGCTCTTTTCTTTTCTACATCTTTATTTCTATTTATTTTGTATTTATGTTTAAATCTATGTCTGTGATTCTGTTTGTAGTGTTTGATTCATCTCATAGTTTACATAAGTTTTAGATTATGCTTAAATTTAACAAACACTCTTCGCCCCCCTCTAGTGTTTGTTTTTCCTTAACGATCCTTTCTGCATTCCCTAACTATTGGTATCAGAGCAAGGTCTTTCAAAAAGTTCATAATCTGATTTTTAAAATAGTGATAATGGCAACCAACATTGGTAGCAATGATAGTTCTTTTATATAGGGTCAATCCACTATTAGACCACCATTGTTTAATGGTAGTAGTTATTGATATTGGGCATGTAGAATGAAAATTTATTTACAGTCACTTGGATTAGACACATGGAATAATACACAAAATGAATATGTTGAACCCACAACTGCATCTGCACAATGGACAAATGAACAAAAGGTTACTGCACAGAGTAATTCTAAAGCCATGAATATGTTATTTTGTTCATTAGATAGGAATGAGTTTAATAGAGTATCAGTATGTAAGACTGCTTATGAATCTGGAGAATTTTACAATTTACTCCTAAAGGAACTAGTAAAGTTAAACAAACTAAGATAGTCATGTTAGTTAATCAGTTTGAATTGTTCAAAATGAACAAGAATGAGCCTATTTCAGATATGTATTGCAGATTTCAAGAGATAGTGCATAAGCTAACAACACTTGGAAAAAATTATTCAGAAGCAGATCAAGTCAGAAAAATATTGAATTCACTAACTCCAGAATAAGATCAAAAGAATTTGGCTATTGAAGAAGCCAATGATATCAATGAAATGAAGATTGAAGAGTTAATCGTTAATTTGATGTCTTGTGAAGTCTAATTATAGAAAAGAAAAGAAAATAGATCAACTGAAAAGAAATCTATTGCACTAAAAGCAACAATAAATGATTCTGGCTCAATTAGTGAAGATGATGAAGAAACATCACTTATGACAAATCATTTTAGAAGATTCCTAAAATATAGATGGAAGGGTTTACAATCAAGGAAATTCAAAACTTAATGATGGTCGATGCTTTAACTGCAACAAATCAGGCCATATAAAGAAAATGTGTCCATATCCAGACAAATTGACTCAGCAAATGGAAAACAGATATTCGTCAAGAAAAAGAAAGAAAGCATATGTAATAACACTAGATGATTCAGATTCATCATCAAGTGATAAAGAACCAAAAGCCGGAAATACGGACATATGCTTTATCGCAATTCAGATTTCAGAAAATCATGAAGAAAAGGATCAAAAAATCTTGTACACATTAATTAAATTTTAATTTTATTTGGTTGAATGGTTGCTTTGTTTATTTGTTTTGGTTTGAATTTAAAACTTTAAAATCAAAATTTTAAAATTAGAAATTCAAATTAGAAATTCAAAATAATAATATAATATGAAATAATCAATAAATTAATAAAATAAAATTGTTTGAGTGCTTATTAGGATTAGAATTATTTCAGGAAATCGTTAAACTTGAAATATAAATCGATAATAATTTCAAAATATAAAAATCAAACTTCCTTCTGAAATAAGTCAAGTATGTCGACATACAGAAAAGTATATGTCGACATATCTAACCAGTTTTGAAATTTAAAATTTTAATTTTCAAAAGTTTAAACTTTCAAACTTCCCTCCAATCTTTTCAATAACTCCCAAGGTCTGAAAAGGTGTCCTAGCAATTTGAAAAGTTGTGCCTATTCAATTCATATTCATTCAATACATATCTATTCAATTTCTATATATACATTTATCATTTCTACCTTTCATTCACAACTCAAAACAATATTATGCATATCTATCCTCTTCAAAATTATCATTTCAATGGCTTCCTCAAGTTCATCTCAGAAATTGAAGATAACCAAAACCACAAAAGGTTATCTTTACAATGACAAAGAGGCCATCAAAACCTATGGTAACTATTTAGCAAATGCTAAAGTTAACATGGGTGCTTTCACCATCTTTAACGACTTTCCATCTTATGATCTCGTCTCTCTTCTCGAACACAACGAAGTCTTGAGTCTAATTGACTCTCGTGATAATGACGAAGTATGTTATTCCAAACTCGTGAAGATGTTTTATGCGAATCTCAATCGCGGATTTTACGAAGGCAGCAAAAACCAAATTTGGAGTAGTGTCAAAGGAACTCAAATTGTTCTCGATGCCGAACTCTTAGGCACTATTCTAAATTGTAGAAGCGTGGGCTCAGATTTTTCAACTTTTGGTATCAAAGAAACTGATATGGAAACCTTTCACGATTTTTCGAAGATGGTGCTCCAATGGATTTCAAAAATTGTTTCTTACGCCGAAAAAACAATAATTGTCTACCTTCTTCAACAAACCATCACTCCCCGTTCCGGAAATTTCAATAATCCAACTCTTAAAGTCCAAAAGGCTTTTTTGCAATTATGGGTGGATATCTTATCAATTGGGCCGATATGATTCTTAATGAAATAAAGTCTATAAATTTATCTACAAGAGAAAACACTTTCTATTAAGGTGTTTATCTCACTCGCATTTTCAAATACTTTAATATTGATCTTCATGGAGAAGAATTTGTCCCTAGAAAAGTGTTTGACGCATCAAACATTCATCTCATGCAAATTCCTCTCACATTCAAACCTTATGAGACGTTCGAGGCCAAACAAGTCCGATTGCAACAAGAATAAGAGCCAGTGGAAGTCCAAGAAGAAGAAGAGGCTTCTATGGAAAGTATTGAGTATCCAACTTCTAAGCGTATTTACAAAGATACGATTGTTCAAACTCAAGTAAAAATCGGCAACAATCAAAAGAAGCTTAGCAAGAGACTTTGCAAAATTTCTAAATTCATGGTCAAGATAGGAAGAAAGCTTGGAATTTCATCTTCCCCATCATCATCCGAATACTAGGCCATCTAGTATAATCTATCTATGTATATTTCCTTGTATTTGCTTTCGAATCTCATATTTAAAGTGTGCCTTGATTAGTTGGATGTATTTTCTTTCTATAAAGAAATGAATGGAGTTTTTATTTATGATATAATCATTTTTTTGTTCCTAAAAAACTATAAAACTATTTATAATATAATAGAATTCAAAACAATTTCAATTTTTTTTAATATAACACTATAGCACGTCGAAATGACAAAAAGAGTATGTCGACATATAACTAATATATTTTCAAAATATTTCAAATTTTAAAAATTAAAATAACTACTCATGTCCATTAAAAATCCAATGAATTCCATACCCTATTTAAGTCCATTTCTTCCAGAAAACTTCATTATTCCATTACTCCTTCCTTAATCATTTCTCATCAAATCCTTGGCAAATGTTATCCATAATCTTAGTGAAAATCTAGAAGAAACTCCCATTTCTTTCAAAAATGTTCTTTCTATCATTTTACGACATCAGCGTCATCTTGAATTAAGTCAAAATAAAGATGTTCAAACAACAAGAGAAGAATTTTGATGCAATGTGATGGCTAATCTCTTCTCTTTTCATAGATGAAGATAATTATCTCGCAAAGGCTCCATAAACCAAAGAAGATAAAGTTTGGGAAGTAATTAAGAAGGACCATATCTTTGGAGAAGATGGTTAGGTTGAAGTTCCAAGAAACATTTAATTATTCGGTACGATTTGATTGATTTGTTTAAGTATTCTAAAACATATGGTGTGGTGTGAATTGGATTCTATTGTTTGAAACTTGTATATATTAAGACATATGGTGTGATTTGATTTGGTTTGATTTATATATATCAGACAAACATATGTAATAATGATACTTGGATTGGTTTGTATTTAATCATCATATTAGGTATTATTATTATTAGGTTGAATAGATTAAGGGGATTATTCTATTTAGAAATAGTTAATAGATTAAGGAGCAGTATTTTTATTGAGTCAGTTACGTAAGTTCTTTTAAGAGAGTTATCCAATTTAGGGGGAGTATCTTTAAGATTTCTTTTTGATAATGCTAAAGGGGGAGAAACTATAAAATATAGGCATAGTTTATAGGATTCTTACAGATAGGGGGAGCATTAGAAGGAACATCATCAACAGGTATACACATGTATGATATTTTATAAACTAAGGCTGTCATCATCAAAAAGGAGGAGATTGTTGGAGAATGAAGTTTTGATGACAACAACTTATTTCAATTATCATTTATTATAAAATATATAATAACACTATTTGTGCATATATATATATATATATATATATATATGCAGGAATTACATACAGGTGATATTACTGAAGATTGTACAGTTTTAAAGATAATAGAGATTTAAAGATTAGAGAAATTTCAAGACTCATGAGTATTCAAGATTTCAAGAGTTCAACAGTTCAAGATTAATATAGTTATAGAGTCTAGATTTTGTAAGACTCTAAATAGCACTCCAGGTTCAAATTCAAATTCTGATTTTCAAATTCTGATTTTCAATTCTATCCTCAATCCTCTCTATTTTATTTTCTATTCTTTTTTCCTTTCTTATTCTTTGTTGTTCTTCAAAACTTAAATTTTATATTTATATTCTTATACTTTATATATTTATATAGTTCAAATCTTATAATGTTATAATTTTATAAATATATTTATATAGTTTAAATTTATGTTTTCATATGTTTTTCTACTATATAATATTAATTACAAGAACATATTTTTACTCAAGAATTTCCCGAATTATTTTTATATCAAAACATTTGAAAAATACTTTAAAATACAAGATTACACTAGGGTATGTCGACATACCAAAAACACCATGTCGACATATAATCGTCACTTTCTTCAATTTTGAAAGGAAGTGCCTCTTCACTATTTGAAACGATTCAGAACCATTGCAACCTTTCACATTCTATAAAAAGGGGTTAAAACTGAATTTTTAATCATATTTTCTTTTCCACTTTCATCCTCTTTCATTATATAATTATGCTTAATCATTTTTATGATTTCTACACTTATACTCTGCCGAATTCAATTCCATTTTGATCAACTTCTTCATTCAACAATCTCTTCTTATCTCTCTCTGAATCAAGTGCTATTGAAGAGTTCTAGGGTTGTTTGTATTTGTTTGGGTTGAGTAAACGTTGTTTGGGTTGAATCAAGTAGGAATCAGTATATTCCTTATAGCCGTGAAATCAAGGAAGTAGGAATCAGTGTTTCCTTGTAGCCGAGAAAACAATGAACTAGTAATTGGTGGTATCCTTTGTAGCCGTGAAATCAAGGAGGTTGTACTTGACTATTGGAAATAGTAATAAAACTCTGTGCAATCCAGCGTTGTACGGGACTGGACGTAGGAGCAATCCGAACTAGTGTAAAATCTGTTGTGTTCTTTCCTTTTCTGCATCTTTATTTTTGTTTATTTTGTATTTGTGTTTAAATCTGTGTCTGTGATTGTGTTTGTAGTGTTTGATTCATCTCATAGTTTACGTAAGTTTTATATTTTGTTTAAATTCTAACAAACACTATTCACCCCCCCTCTGGTGTTTGTTTTGCCTTAACGATCCTTTCTGCATTCCCTAATAATAAAGATGCATAAAAGTTTCATGCCTTGCTTCTAAAGTGTCAAGCATGCCCTGCTGGAAGACTTATAAGCATTATAAGCATGCTCTGTTGATATTCTTTTGAACCATTGTTTTTTGCACTGTCTGTTGGATCTAGATTAACCCTAGAGGGGGGTGGGGGAGGGTGAATAGGGTTTATTGAATTTTAACGAGATATTAAAAAATATTACAACATAGATTATAGCAGAGAAAAATAAATGCAGAAATAAATAATACATTGATTTTACCCAACTTCGGCAAACCCTGCATACTGCTGCATTCCCCAAGGTTTATATTAGATGTTAGTCAACTATTACAACGCTTACAACACCTGTAAACTGGCGACGATTCCTAGCCTAAATGTTTTAACCCTATGCTCAAAACTTATCCCAAAGTTTCTACTAGGTGCTACACAGAAGGCCTCACCACCTCACTCTAGTTGCAATAATTCTACACTCAAAACCCCGTACCGATTTTAACCCCAAAATTGGATTTTTTTCCTGTTACAAACTCTGTAACACAAACACTTGTTTTACATATTTTAGTAACTTATTGAAAAATTATAAATGAAACTAAACAAGAACAAAACAATACAAAACAAAGCTAAAACCCTAGATTTAAAAGGAATTAAAAAACCCCTTTAACACTTCAAAAAATTAGGACGACCCATTTGCAAAGCTCGATCTCTTTTGTTTCTCCAAATAGAAATGGCGGCAGAACAATCTGTGATTAGATTTTTCTGCTTCCCCCAAATCAATCGCGATTGATGATGTTGTTCTGAAAATAATCTATGATGCTCACAGTCGTTGATGATGCTGGTCGATTTAGTTTGGCCAATATTATTGATCGAAACCCTAGAAAAATCTGTGAGTATTCTGATTTTACTTCTTTGCCTAAAATTGTGATGCTTGGTTTTCGATAAGGCCAGTGATGAAAAAGGTGATGTATTTATAGGGTAATTCGAACCCTAATACTCTCTGATTCAAACATGTGACTTGGCCTGATTTTTGTGTTTTCCCAATTTGATTTGTAATTTGGAACGAACCTAGACTTGAATTAGGTCTTCAAACGTATCTGGAATTTTCCCTTGCGTTATTTCCTCTTTTGCACGAATCTGATTGCTTGCATGTGAATTCCTTGATTTGTTGCTTTGTAAAATTTGTCGTGAATATTATTGATGAAGCCAGACGTGATATTGGCTCTCACAACGAATTTGTATAAATATTTGAAAGAGTTTATGCCTAACAAAAAAAATTCTTGTCCCATATTTGTTTCGCTGTTTCGTTCCATTTCTAGAAATAAATCAATGCCCCTTGCGTGTATTTGGAAATCAACGGAAATTGATTTTCTCCTTGCCATATATGTATTGAAAACTGAATTCTTGGACCTATTAAAAAGACTTGCCAAACATTGCTGAAATGAAATCTGAACATGCTAAATTGTTTCTTTTATTACATGATTGTAGTTGCTCTATTTATCATGCCATTATTGTGTGAGTCTCCATTAGTTCCACTATGTAATGTCCCAGAAATTTCGACAACTGAAATGAGAAATTAATTAAAGATTTGGTTTTAGACAAACAATTTTTACTGGAGTTAGATATTTAAAATAAAAATATATCGTTTGTGTATGAAATGAATTTAATATTCAGAATGGTTGGTGAGAAATCGATTATTTATTGTTGTAATATTCAAATTGGATTTGGGATTAGACTGGGAAAATATGAACGACTAAATTTATAGATAAACGTAGTTGACGTTAAATGAATTGGAGAATTTTAATTTGTTAAAATAGAAAGAAAACTGGTTTGGATATATGTGTATTTGAATATGTAAAAGAGATTGAAATTTAACATTTCAAATTTGGAAACGAACGAAGTTGTTGTATGGACAAACAGAGTAAAATCGGCGAATCAATAAATAATTAAAAATAAAATAAAGCTATAAACAGATAGATTCGAAATACAAGTGAACTATTTTTTTTTGAATTAGGATGTGAAGGCAAAATGTTACGTATAATTTTTGACGCGTTTTAAGAAGTATTTACGTTACGAATTTTGAACGTTCGATGACCCTTCGCGGTAGAAGTTATTTTAAACGAATAAAACCCACCCCAGATATATCTACATCAAGTCGTCGACCTACTTTTTGATAATCGTGACTAATCTATAACCTATTAATGTGACATCATCCTTATCTCCTTGCTTTCCTCTATAAAACAATCACCTCACCCTCATTCTTTTCCTGAGAGCAAAATTCCTTTTCCCCTTTCAGATTTTAATGGCCAAAGCCAAATTTCCCCTTTTTCCTTTTTATTCAAATGCCAAAAACGCTTACTCCTCCCCAAGTCAATTTCCAAAATCAGAATTTTTCCCTAAAATCAGAACCCTCCGTTCTTTCTGTCACCGTCGCGATTTGAACCATTTCCTCAAACCAGTTTTTGCCACCATCGAAACTAGTCGCTCCGCCTTCTGCTAGCTACAACCACCACTGCGAGCACCGTCGTCTGATCATTCGCACCTTCTTCCGGTTGTCTCAGTAGCACGTCTTTCCCTAAAATCGAAGCCTTGCGCCGCCTTGAGCTATGAAGCTCTTACGCTCCGTGTCGTACTCCGACTAATGGGGGTTGTTGTACCGTTGCTAGGTGAGTGTTAACTCACTCACGATTAATTCTTATTTAAGTAAATTGACTTTAGTTTAACCAAAATACATAGTAGTAATGGCCGTATTGATTATCACTTGACTTTGTTTATGGGGTTCGGCGGTTTCACTTTGAAATTGAGTATTCCTATTATCATGTGTTGCCATGTATTGTGTTTATGCTGGCCTTCACGTACTGTTGCCATCTTTTGCAAAGTTGAAATTAGGAATTTATGTGACCTGAAACTCACCTGTCGCTACCTCTTGCAAAGTTTATTACTAAGCTAAAATGGCAAAATAACAGTACATGAAGCTACCTACTTTATCAATGAAGTCTGAACTGAGAATGGAATAAATAAAATCTGATAAAAAGTTTAAAAGATAATGGCTAAACTACCGCTCATTTAACTAAACAAGTCATTACATTGGAAAAATGATACGTGCTCATTGTCCAAAATAAACATTGAAGACATTTTTATCTTGAAATGTTGTGAATGCCAAAAGTCAATCTAATTTAGAAAAAACCATTATTTTTTAAATTCTTACACATATATTTGTAATTTGATTTTCCAAGAACAATGGACATCAGTTTTGAAAGATATAAATTACAATGATGTGTCTATGTATCGATTATGGACCATTAGATATATATCTTGGTTCAATTCCATAAAAGATATTTTTTTCCATGCCATGAAAAATAGACAAGAGTAAAAAGGAAAACTGGTGTAGTTTTCTCTTATCTTCATCGAACAAACCCTTTCATGTTTTTCTTTTTCTTTTTATTCAAATTACTTGATATTGATCTGCCTGCGCTAATAAGCAAAACGTCCTCATATTTTAACTATCTTTACCAGTAATGGAGTGATAAAAATATGTTTTGGGTACGAATAGAATGAGGACATTGCGGGCACCCTGCAACAAGTACATGTCATGAAAAGTACAAATAAAGCAAAGAGTGCTTGCTATGTTCCTTCAGTGATCTTTAAACTTTGCCGGATAGATATCTTCAGACTCCTTAGATTGCTTGCCTTATAAAAAAGGTAAACATGAATAGTTTAGGAATAAATTTGTGGTGCCAATGAATAGTTTAGGAATATAAATACGTATGGGAGGGCATCGTAATGACCTTGCATGGGAAGGCATGATTTAAAACCGAGAAAATTCTTAATTTTTACTATTGAACTTGATTTTGATGCTCTTGCTTAACTGGATGACGAGATCTACACATTCCTCCGCCAATTATACTATAATCCTTACACCACACAGTCATTTCATTTTAATTATTTCTGACAGGTAATTTTTTGCTGCACTTACTATTGCTCAATTTGCTTTATGCGTGTTACTATAAAGCACACTTATTCAATTTGCAGTATAGGACATTTTACCAGTAATTACTTCTGTTTTGGGTATGTTTTGCTGTAGTATTGATTTAAGAAAGTGGGAAAGATTAGTGAAATTGTATAACAAATCCTTTGTATCAAAATATAAATACATCTGTTTGAAGATAAAAATGAATTTTTCAGACCAATTATGAAGACTATTTTTAGAAATTGACTGACTGAATAAGAACTAGTACTTCCATCAAAACAATTAGTATTTGCATCAACTAGGTTATTGCCTTCCTGAACTTTTGACACCACGTTTTGTGCCTTATAGACATGTCACACTAGCCGTACTTGTGGTGGACATATGTTATATTGGATGCACATACCATATCGTGTGCATCTTGGTCTGGAATGGGAAAATCTGTGCCTTTAACCATTCATAATCCAGTTTTGTGTGCATATTCTAGTATAAAGCCTCACATGCCTGCACTTCTAATATTATATATGTGTATTCTCACATATGGACACACTAGAGAAGATGACCTGCTTCATAGGGTTTGGTACGGTTGGACATTTCGGTAGAATGAGTCAGCTTGAGTATATACATATCCTTATGTAAATATGCAGGCATAAATTGTTAATACCTTGCTGTCCTATTTTAATGCACTGCGTATGCTAGTACCCCCCCCTTAAACTCTGATTCTATCACTTGTTATTTGCAAACACCTTCATGATGATTATATTGGCTAGTCTTATATATTATGTTGGCTGGAAACTCAAACGCTTGAGCTGTATGCACTTATGTAGCTCATTTTTCGTGCACATGCTGTTGTCATATATATATATATATATATTTGATGGTTGAGCACCACTGTCATGCTGACCTAAAATATTCAAATAATCAAACTCAAAGTTTCATGAATATATGGTCAAACGCATTAGTCCATAGGCACAATACTTGGCAGTAAATATTGGTTAGTCTTGGAAGTACCTTAAGCACAATACTTGGCAAATATCTAATGCTTTGATCTTTTTCATATTGGTATACATGTTAACTGTTGACTGTACTAATAAATTTGCAACCTCTTTATATACCCGCTGCTAAAATAAGTTACACCCCATATTTTGAGGCATATCCATTATTGAATCTGATGCTACCCTAAAGATTCATTTGGTTGACCATGACACTATAGGAACAGTTAGATGTACTAGTTGTTGTATTGTGCTGCCATTGCCGTTTATCCGAGCACCTAGTGAACTTTCATTGAACTTGTTATTCATGGTCGTGGTATGCTGGGGCAGTGCACACGTGTACCTGTATACGTGTGTACATGCAGGCTTCCACGATCGATTGTCCCTAAATTAAAAACCAATAAGCATAAAGATTTTACTGATTTGCACCGAGTTAAACTAAATTGAATAGATGTTATACTTGAATTTAAGCCGATATAGAACTAATATGGACACCCACTACACGACCTCTTATATTTGGAATTAGCATTAACTGTTATATTTCAGTTTGTATTGAAGTAATTTACTTGAACTATGATTTAATCCTGACTCGAGTGTTTTATGTTTTTGCATGGAACGCTCGGGTCAGATCCTTAGCATTACAGATTTAAAGATCATAGCTTAGGATTCGAAGACTGACAAGGCCGGAGGTTTCCGAAGATGGGCGCACTCTGAAATTATAAACCAGTAAAGATTTTTTTTGTATTAAAATTTTCCTTTTCAAATTCTGTTGTATATTAATCTTGTATTCAAAATTTCTGATTAATAAATAAAAGATTTTTTTTGCTGTTCACCACTATGTTATTTATCTACTCTATGTTTTATGTGTTAATTCTATTTTAAACTCTGTAAGCTAAATAACGATCCGTCATTTTAATTGTTTTAAGTTGGTTTAATTACCGATTTGAAGCGGTCAAAAAGGCGGGACGTTACACACTATCTCATAATGTCCACTGATGTCGAGTTGAATTCTTTGCCAATTTTGCTTAATAGCTTTTTGTTGTCTAACCTTGTATGTTTCATTGTGCTCCCTTGAACTTGCATCTGAGTTATTTGAATTGCTGAGGGCACACTTCCATACTTTAGTACAAGCCGTGTACATTGTATCATCTACTTCAGCATATAGCAGTCTTCATGTATGCTGCAATTGTAAGTTTGCACCACTTTTGTCACTTGTTAGATATTGCACTGTTTTGAGTCATTCCATGTATTATGTTCACCATGTTGTTGAATGCCACCATACTTGAACTTGTCTTTGAACTCTCAAACTGGCTTGACCATGCACTTGTAGCTGCACTTGTTAGAACATGTATGCTACTCAAGCAAGACCGATGTTGCCTTGTAATCATGTGCCATTCATGTTTGTTTGTGTTGTCTACTTGAGCACCTTTGAAAAACTGTTGAACTATGTCTTGCTGTAGCTCCAATCACCATGTACCTGTGCCATGACATGTACTAACTAAACAAGTTTGCATTTGGTCTATTGCAATTCTGAACTGACTTGATCACTTGTGAATTTGTTGATTTGCTTTCGTCATGTTGCTCCATTTTTGTATGCATAAACACCATCTTGCTGAAAAATGCAGATAGTTGTTTGTAAACTGAGTTGATCTCCTTTGTGCTGTCATAGTATGTTGCATCCATTTGTAGACATGTTTGATAGATGTTGAACCATGCCTCCATACTGCTTCACTATTATGTGTACTTGCTTATATGTCACCCATGCTTTCAAGCTCCATTTATATCCACTTAAAAATGCTCCATGTATATGATGTTCTGGACCAAACTGAAAAGCCACACCACTTTGTACACATGCATGCTTATTGACTGAACCACCATGACCAGTCTGTGCACCTCACTTTGCTTGACATTGGACTATGCTAAATCATTGCTACATGTACTTTCTTGATGTTGTGTGTGACCACTTGACTATGGCTCGACCAATGTTGCATTACATGATCACATTGCTTTGTCCCTTGTCTCAACTATGTTTGCATAAATGTGCACTGGTTGCACCATTTACTTGTGCATGTATTACATGTACATATGTATATATACACACAACAGTGTGTGTATATGTATATTGTGCACGTGTAATTTATTTATCAATAGACTGCTGCACTGTGTTGTGGTTGTTCAGAATCAGCTACTGCATCTGATCAGCAAACCAGTGTAGTATGTTGAGCTTGACCAGTGGGTATTAGAAATATATACATATCAGATCAAGTCATGAAAGATGATGAGAAACACACCAAAATTCTGAGGCAAATAAAAATTACAAATACATTTATATTTGCAAGTATTTAGTTTTATTCCTATTACAGTGTACTCTGTGTGTGTTTCATGTGACAGGTAAATAGATGATGACTGAACTGATTGTGAGCTGTGAAGACAGTAGACCGAAGACAAAAGATGAGTCAGTGAATGTGTCAACGTATGTACTGAGTGATTAATGAACTACAGTGAGGAGCTATGTATATGAAATTGTATATGTATGAAATGAAAAATATATCAGTGGAGTGTACAAATAGAGGAGTTATAAAAGTTGTACTGTTTGAATGTTTGAAATAAAATATTCTGTTTTAATAAAATACTGTGTGAATGTTTAATTCTTATGCAGTCGTATTCTATTTAAATATAAGTATTATATTCCAGTCTGTGATGTATATATGAAACAATACAATAATAAACACATTTATAATAGTATATATTTGGTTGTTATAAAAAAAACATATAATTGTGCATACAACACTGTTATACACAACAATCTCCCCCTTTTGATGATGACAAACAAATATTAAGATTTTGAATATAATAATTGTGTTTGACAGTGAATATTGAACTCCCCCTATTTGTTTGTTCCCCCTACAACTGGAACTCCCCCTATAATTGTGCATGAGTGAAAAAAATGAATATTGAATGGAATATAATTTCAGTATTAAAATATTTAGCATAAATCAAATTCTTATTCATTCTCTCCCTTTTGTTATCATCTAAAGGATACAGAAATTAAAATATAGACGAAAAATAGACTAAAAATATAATTTTAGTTTAAGAGGAAGAACGATAATCGTAAATCTCAATCAGTCAAACAAAAATCATAATATTCTAAGAATTAATTCCATATTTCATATTGTAGAGAATGACAGATTTACAACAAAATTTATAAAAATGGGGAGAGTTATAAAAATGATTTCCAATTATTTTTAAAAGAATTTTAAAAATGAAGTACAAAAACAGTGATGGATTTTGACTATAATTAATAATTCAATTTAAGTGACAAAATCGAATAATCTCAAATACCAATGGCTACCAATCAACAAATCATAATACTTCGTAAAATATTAACACATTTTACAAATTAGAAAATGGATTGATAGGCTGGTTTTTACACACCAAGGAGAATTTCATATAAAATTTTATTTAGCCACTTTATTCCTTTTTCTTTTTATTTAAGAGCACACTGACCACGCATAACCAAAGCTTGGATTTTTAAATGAGGTCATTTGCAGCTTAAATTATAAGTAATCTCTTAACCATGCATGACAAGAGCTTGGGTTTTTAAATGAGGTTAGAGACACACTTATGAAAATTATATATATATATTTATCATTTTCTGGTTTAAAAGAAAAAACTCCTCAGTATATAAAACCGATATGGATGACAGAAATACGGTAGATTCAGAGGTGGTTATGAAATAAATTTCTAAATTAATCATATTATGAAATATGCTCAACTGTATCAGAATTCTTGAATTTTTTTTTTCAATTATCACTAATTTTAAAAAATAATATAACCACAATTCCATTACAAATATTTTTATTATTTATTTAAGATGTTTTTCAATAAAATTAAACTCTCTACATTAATATAAAATCATGATGGATGTCAGAATAATGGAAGATAAAGGAGATGTTCATGAAATAATCGCCAATTCAAAGATATTATAATAAATGTTTGATCATCATGAAAATCTAAATAAAATCACCTCTTGTTGTGAAATATACTGCAGTTACAGTTCATCACAATTTCAAAATATAATAATAATTCTGATGAATTATAAATACAGTTCAATTTGGATATTGATTTCAATTTCTGAATGAATAATCAATAAATAATTCAAAATTGAAAATCAACTACAAGTGGAATACATAAAGATTTATACAAAAAATGTGTGAAATCTAAACAAGGTGAAGATTAGAATTTAAGTACAGAATAGTGAGAAAAATATAAGGCACTTCTGCTACCAATTGATATCTCTATTAATGAGGATTTTAACATGACACCGGAGACAAACAAGGATATCTCAAATAATAGAATTTTAAACACAAAGCCCAAGCAGATAAGCAAATTAATTTCAACTATCAGAGCATGGTATATTTTTGATACCAAAACAAGCAGTCACCAAAAATTATTTTCAAAAATATCATTTTCAAAGCAGATTTGTCAGGGAGATGTTTCAAAGATATTTTAGACAGTCAAGGAATGGTTCATGATCCAAGATTAAATATATGGTTTATTTTATATCATTCGAAGGGATATAAAAAGCTTGAGATTCAATGAATCAGCCACACCTGATTATAAATTTTTAACTCACAATGTGTGTGAGATTCAATAAATCAATAATTTCAAATGATTTAAACAAACAAATATTTAAAAATAACAATGAGTTTCAAGTCCTGATTTTCAAAGAATTTTTCCAAATTATTTTTGAAAAGGCTAAAGAATTTTTCAGAATATTTACATCAAGTTTGAAGACATATTCGTGATCCAAAAATATAAATAATTTATTTGAAATCACTTGAATGGATGTAGATTTTGAGATATAAAGAATCAATCACACAGGGTTATTAGTTTCAAATCTAAGAGGTGTGTGAGATTCAAAATACCAAGAATTTCAGATGATTTCAAGCAAACAAATTCCAAATCAAATGATCATGAATAAAGATAAATTTCAAGGTGTAACACAATAAATCAAATTTGAAAATTTCAATTTAGAAATAATCAAGCCAATAAAAATTAATGAAATTATCCCAACTGAAAAATAGCATTATGCTTGAATGAGTATATTATTTTAAATCTTTTCCAGAATGAACCAGAAGAAACTCAAAACAGCTGAGATATGTGAAATTTCATTAAATATTCAGATCTTCAAAAATTTAGAATCCAAATTCATAGTGTTCAAGATATGACAAGAATACATCAACACTGTTGGGAATTTAGGAATCAGTAAACAAAATAAACTTCAAAATAATTGTAGATATTTACAAGTTTATAATCAAGACCTGGAAATGATTAAAACATGAGAGTTCTATTCAAATGAAGTGAATTTCTAGAAAATCATGAATTCTGCGATCTAAAGTAAAGAAAGAACAAAATAAAAGGAAAAAATATAGCAGTGATAAATCAAATTAGAATAATCAAAAGAAAGAGATAGAAGGGGCAGAAGAAGAAATAAACAAAGGAAAAATCAAAACAGAAAATATTGACAGATATGAGTTTAGAGATCATATCAGATTTCAGTGTAAGCAAATGAATCTCTAACTTAGTAAATCTTGACTAAAGGAACTGTGAATGATACAGAAGTATAGACAGCTTTGTTTCAAATTTCTTTTTGCACAGCAATTCCTTAGCCTCCTCTGGTACCTAACAGTTTAGGGGATTGAGTGGTCTAGCAAAATTAGTAAAACCACTCACAGTTTATTTAACATCTTTTGGTACCCAAATCTATTTGTATAACAACCCATTCGAATCTATCTTTTTTGCCTTTAGGAACCTAAATCTATTTGAATTTAACGAAGCCTGTTTTATTTCCCATTGGGATCCAAGATTGTTTAAATGGTTTGTTATAAAACAAATTCACATCACGTTTATGATTTTTAAATCCTTCGTAATTATCAAAGTTCAGATTTTCAAAACAATCTTTTCCAAAATAGTTTGAGGGATTTTTAAAATCACAAGAAATCAAATTTTCAGAATCGTTTGTTTTCCCAAAACCAAGACCATTCCTATTACCAGAAGGAAATTGATTGTTCAACAGCGTATTCAAAGATTTTTCTCGAGATGAAAAATGCTTCACACTCAACTCAATATAGTTGATTTTGAATTTCAAAATATTGTTCTCATTTATCATCTTAGAACAAAGATTGGTCAAAATTTCTCTTTCCTCGTCATCTTTTCGCTTTAAGATTGAATTTTCATTTTCAAGCCTCTCAATTTTGACCTTAGATTCAGAAATTTCGTTTTCAAAGCATTTTTGTTTTTTAGATTCAAAAATCATGAACTTCTCATGTAACGACCCGGAAAATCTGAACCAATTTAAAATTTTTAAATTGCCTATAATAGTGGATTTTAAATATTTAAAATAAATATTTTAAATAATAACGACGAAAAGTACGTTTGAATCGACGTTTGAAAATAAATATAATTAATTCTAATTATAAACAAGGCCTGAAATGGCGCGACAGTTTCAAAAATTGAATTCAAACTTTGACTGACTGTACCGGGTGCAAAAATAAAATGGATTTTAGTGAAACCAAAAATATTTAAATCTGTTAGTGAATACCTTTCTAAGGAATCTGAAAAATTGAAGTTTCATAGCGGGAAGCAAAAGTTATGGCCAAATGTATTTTCAGAAAGGTCGCTATAGAGTTTATATCGCCCGTGAAAATGGCCATTTTGCAAACGACCTCAGAATTCGACGAAACCACTTTTGTTGGATCCGGGATGTCAAACTATTGCTAGATTTCAAATTTCATAATTTTTGAAGCTAGTATGTTAGCATGGCAAAGGAAAATGTGTTTGGTCGATTTCTATTAAATTCGATCGACCAGAAAAGGGCCATTTTGCAAATGACCTCAGAATTCGACGAAACTAGTTTTGTTGGGACCGTATCGTCAAAATATAGCTAGATTTATTTTTCGGGAATTTTTAGAATCAGTATGTGGCCCCGGTAAATTGAAATGTACGTTAAAAATAAATATTGAATGTTATATATTTTAAATTGAAGGAAAACTGACTGAAACAGTCGAATGGGCCTACGAAACATATCCTATTGGGTTCGGAATGGGGGTATTTAGCTAGGGACGACAATCGTTGGGTTTGGATTGGAGTTCATATTAGAAAACCCCTTTTTAAAATTCTATATAACTCTCGGCCAATCAGAAAATTTATAAATAAAAAAAAGAGAAAACGCGGATTCTCTCTTCCCGATGTCGATCGAAGGAGGAAAATCTTTAACCCCTTCCCATCCATTTTCCGGCCGATCCATCACGAATTACCACCTGATCCAGTTAAGCTTTTTGTAGATCTTCCCGAGCTCTTCAAATCCATCTAAGCCACGCCCTCCTCGTCGTTCCTACCTCGAGAATCGTGCCTCCAAAGTCCAGGACTTCAAGCCGCCGCCGCCGCTTCCTGGCCAGATCGAGTGGGCCCCCTCCACCATGCGCCTGAGCGCTTCTCGCCCCTCTTCGACATGGTACAACCCGATCAACGTATCGTGCTGCGGATTGGTCGCAAATCGAAAACCTAGTTTTAAAGGATATTGAAAGATAACGGCTGATTATTATTTCAACTATTCTATAGCACTTCAAAGCGCTACGGTTTTTGATTTCACTGTAAAAATCATATCTTTTTCGTTTTTGACGAAATTCAGTGAAACAAGAGACAGTGGACTCGTGTGGACGTCTTCTACATTGTAGAAGAGACCGCATATTTTTCTGAGCCTTCTGCTATTTTTGGTGGAGTGAAACCCAGGTGAGATCTCTAATTTATAAACGATATGGAAAACGATGATGTATAAATTATATAGTCGATGTATGAGTTATATAAGCGTTGTACACCTCTTGTATAAGCATTGTATAAGTTGTACGTTCGATATATAAGTTATATATGCATTGTAATTTTTTTTTATATATATGTGTTGAAATAGAAGTGAAATGCTTGTATATATATATATATATATACGCCCCTCGTCCACAAACCATGGACGATATTTATTGGTTGTGATTGGTGTGAAAATTGGTTGATTACGAATGGTTGATTAGAATTGTTTGTGGTTGAAATTGATTGATTGTGGTTGAAAAATACCCGTTTGTGGTTGAAAATTATTTGGTTGAAACCACATAGGATTAGTTTGTGGAAATGAAAAAAAATATACATGCCGCCTGCGTGCAAACTAGATGCATGAAATCCCCATTGTCAAAAGCTGCGAGGCTTTAAGGTAGAGCGAGGAGCCGTACTAGGGAAGGCCGCGGTTTTAACTACCCTGCCGTTATGCTGCCGAAAATTTGAATAATATTCATGTGTTAGAATTATTTTCATGTGTTGAAACGATATTCGTGTGTTGAATAGAAATTCATGTGTCGAACGACATTCGTATTTTGAAATAAATTGTTTTATAATAAAAAATCATATTTTTATCATCTATATCAACTATATAAAATAGTCATGTTTTGAAATAAATTGTTTTGCAATAAAAATCACATTTTTATTGTATATATAAACTATAGAAAACATTCATGTGTTGAATAGAAATTCATTCGTTGAATAGAAATTCATGTGTTGAATGGTATTCGTGTTTTAAATAAACTGTTTTCAATATAGAAATCACATTTTTATTGTATATATATAAACTATAGAAAACATTCATGTGTTGAATAGAAATTCATGTGTTGAATGGTATTCGTGTTTTAAATAAACTGTTTCCAATATAGAAATCACCTTTTTATTTATATATATAAAAACTATAGAAAACATTCATTTGTTGAATAGAAATTCATTCGTTGAATAGAAATTCATGTGTTGAATGGTATTCGTGTTTTGAAACAAATTGTTTTATAATAAAAATCATCTTTTTATCATCTATATCAACTGTATAAAATAGTCGTGTTTTGAAATAAATTGTTTTACAATAAAAATCACATTTTTATTATACCAATGAATTGTTAGAAATAGTGAAGTGTTGAAATAGAAGTCAGCTGGATAAAAATATAATTTTTATCGATGGTATGAAAAGAATATGGTTTTGAAATCGAAGAATAGATTACATTTATATATATATATATATATATAATTAAAATAAATCGAATAACGAGGCTGCAGTTCGTGTTTTGAAACTGTGATTTCAAACGATTAGTGCGGGAGATCCTACCATCGGATTTTCCCGAAACCGAAACCATTGGGTTCGCTTTGGAAATATATTTCCAATGACACCAACTTTGTAAAGATCCAACGGTTGGATTGTCTGGAATGTTTAATTCAAATCTGAAGAAAAACAGCGCCAGAATAGATTATATTTTTTTATATATATATAAATATAATTAAATTAAATCGAATAACGACGCTGCAGTTCGTATTTTGAAATCGAAACTCCAAACGATCGTACCGGGAGATCCGACCATCAGATTTTCTTGAAACTGGAACCGTTGGATTCGTTTTGAAAAGATCTTTCTGATGATATAAATTTTTTGAAAAATCCAATGGTTAGATTTTTAGATATGTGTGAAACAAGTCTGAAGAAAAACAACGCCACGACCGCATTATGGCCTGAAGCGTCGTTTGAATAAATTGGCTATTTTTAAATAAATAAAAATAGCGATAAATCGTTATAAAATATTATAAACGATATGGAATGTGAAATTTTAGAAAATAACTGAAGGTTAGCTAAGTCGAATGGTTTCCTGGGTTTTGATCTGATGTTGGTTTCGGCCTTCGGGGTTAATATTTGGGAATCGTTCTCTTACTGATTCACGGTTAGTGACTAATGAGTTGGAATAAAGCGTATGTCGTGTATATGTAGCACTTGTTTATTATATACACGACCGGGTTTATCCCATTCTGAATAACTAAATCCACGATAAGAAATTGAAGATGAAGACGGTGGTCGAAGACCGGAGATCTTAACCTCGTTTGTATGGTAACTGATGTCCTAATCGGGAGGCATCCCGAAATATGGATAATGAGTGGTGATCGTCCAGACGTACGTGGGGATCGAAGGGTTGCGAGGTATATAGTGCCTCCGGTTTCGTTCATACCCAGAACGGACTTGCAAATGGACTGTGTGTCTGACATTGGAATTCATTCTGTGTGATTGATAGCCATCAGTTGCATGGTGTGAATTGCCTGTGTGGCATGCTAAGATGCAGTGATCAGGGCTTCTATTGAAAAGCAAAGTCTTGTAACTGATGATCAAAGCGTCGCCTGTGTGGCGTAGCTTTGTCTATAACGTGAATTCGCGAGCCTCACACCCCGGTATGAACCATAAACGGGAGAAGGACCTCAGGGAGGGCATGCGTTTCCTTCTAGCTAGATGTGGTGTCGGTGCTTAAACTGGATGACATTTATATTATCTTCACCTATGTGGTTGTTGCTATTGCGAGGCGCCTCGGTTATATCGGTCGATCCGGGACCGATGGAGTCATTTGTTGGCTCACTTACGCCCCAAAGGGCGGGGAAACGCAGTGTTCAGGAATTTTAATCCACATCGGTGGACCGGCCCTGTCGCTCCAAATGCTTGACTGAGTACTTGCCTAAGACACGGGCAAGAGCGTCTCGAAGTAGGTAACGACTATCTTTTGCCTTGGTTCATGACGGAAATCCAATTTCCAAATACGTGACTGTGCGGTTTTGATTGTATACCTATATATGGAGACATGATATATGGTACCCATGCCGTCTATGATTGATATTTATGATTGTGTATAAAATTAGAAACTAACTGCAAACGAGCTAAGATGGGTGGTTTCCTGAGTATTGGTCTGATGTTGGTTTCGGCCTTCGGGGTTAATACTTAGGGAACCGTTCTCTGGCTAATTTACAGTTAGAGTCTGATTAAGAATTAAACGACAAAGTTTACATTTTAAATGATTTGTTTTGCTCGTATCAAGCATATTTTGGTTGATATAAGGTAAAACTATATCCTTCGGTTTGCGTTGCATTGTGTGATGGGAGTTGAATCTTATATCAGCTTCATTTTTATAAAAAACATTGCGATGTTTAAAAGAATAGTTTGTTTTAAAGCACTGGCAATCCAATGGAGTAAACCCGTTCCGCGAAAGTGGCGTGGTCCTGTGATTAGCCATATTATTAAAATGTGTTAAGTAGATTTCTCATACCAATCCCATGATTGACTCGTTGTTTGTTTCACTTGCAAACTCGGGTGCCCCTTTTTCTACACCGACAGCCTTGTATTCAGGTTTTTAGCAGGCTCTTTCTGGATAGCTGGAGCTGAAGATGGATTCTATCATTTATCTCTTTTTATGCTGTTCAGCTCCTATTGTACATATTATGTTTGTTTCCGCTATAGACATTTATGTATAGCTGAACTGTATTTGTACTAAGTATGATCCTGTATACTGTGTAACTCTGATGATTTCGTTTATCCAGTGTATTATTCATTCATTATCTGGTGTATGTATTTATTTCTGTTCTGCTATTATCTGTTTATGTGTTATATTCCAAAGATTACCCTTAACACCGTCGTACGAGGTTTTGGGGTCGTCACGTCGATCTCATTTTCAAGCTCTTTCAAAATTAGATCTGTTTTCAACAAATTTTCTTTTCAACAATTTCAAATTCGGAATTTTTGGTAGTCTTAAAATTTTCAAATTCCTTTTGTAAAAAGTTGTTTGTATTTTTCAAGCTCAATCTTGTTTTCTTTTAAAATCACAATATCATTTTCAAGCTTTAAATATTTTTATTTTGATGAACAAGATTATTTTCCAAAACCAAACTACTTTTACAACTAGAGTTTGAAGATCTCTTGACCTTCTCAAGTTTTGATTCCAAAATTTTGTTTTTGCTGATCAACTCAAAATTTTCAAATTTCAGAATTTTATTTTTAGATTTGAGATTCTCAACAGATTCAGTTAAATCATTTAAACGTTGAATTAAATCTTTATAAGAAAATTTCCTGTCGAGTCTCCATCAGAATTTTCATCTGTACAATCTGTTAAGCTCATATCTAAAACTAAGTTGACTTTCTAGGGTTTTGGGCGGTTGTCTTCTTTTTGTCTATACAATGTATTGAGAGCACTCCAGATTTTCTGTGTAGTTAAACAATGGGAGATAAGGCTAAATTATACATCATTAATATAAGAATAAAGAATATGAATATCACGAGAATTAAATCCATTGTTGTTCCTAGTAACCATATCATACCCATCGATAATAATATTCCAACATTTGATATCAACAGAATTTAAATAGGATTCCATTTCTGATTTCCAATTCAGAAAACCTGTAACATTAAAAACAAATGGAATATGACCCGACTGACTCTCTAAGGACTAACAACTATGATGACCCATTATTCTAGGGTTAATGAAATTACCAGGCTCTGATACCGCTTGTTGGATCTAGATTAACCCTAGAGGAGGGCAGGGGTTATAAGAAGATATTAAAAAAATATCACAACACATATTATAACAGAGAAAAATAAATGTAGAAATAAATAACATAATGATTTTACCCAGCTTCGGCAAACCCTACCTAATATTGCGTTCCCTAAGGTTTCTACTAGATATTAGTCAACTATTACAATGCTTACAACACCTTTAAACTGGCGACGATTCCTAGCCTAAATGTCCTAACCCTACGCTCAAAACTTATACCAAAGTTTCTACTAGGTGCTGCACAAAAAGGCCTCACAATCTCACTTTAGTTGCACTAATTTTATGCTCAAAACCCTGTGCCGATTTTAACCCCAAAATCGGATTTTTCCCATTACATACCCTGTAACACAAACCCTAGTTTTACACACTCTACTAACTGATCGTACGATTACAAAATTAAATTAAACAAGAACAAAATAATATAAAACAAACTAAAACCTTAGATTTAAAAGGAATTTAAAACCCCCCTTTAACACTTCAAAAAATTAGGCTGGCTCATTTGTAAAGCCCGGTCTCTTTTGTTTCTCCAAATAGAAATGGCGGCAGAACAATGGGGATTAGGTTTTTCTACTTCCCCCAAATCAATCGCGATTGATGATGTTGTTCTAAAAATAATCTTTGATGCTCGAGTCGTTATTGATGCTGGTATATTCGATTTGGCCAATTTTATTGATCGAAACCCTAGAAAAATCTGTGAGTATTCTGATTTTAATTCTTTACCTAAATTGTGATGCTTGGTTTTCGATAAGGCCAGTGATGAAAAAGGTGATGTATTTATAGGGTAATTCGAACAATAATACTCTCTGATTTCAAACATGTGACTTGGCCTGAATTTTTTGTTTTCCCTATTTGATTTGTTGATTGGAATGAACCTAGACATGAATTAGGTCTTCAAATGAATCTGGAATTTTCCCTTGCTTGATTTCCTCTTATTCCTAAATCTTATTACTTGTGTGTGAATTCCCTGATTTGTTGCTTTGTAAAATTTTCCATGAATATTATTGATGAACCCCGATGTATTATTGGCTCTGAACGAATCTGTAGAAATATTTGAAAGAGTTTATGACAAACAAAGAAAATTTTTGTCCCACATTTGTTTCACTATTTCATTCCATTTTTGGAAACAAATCAGTGCCCCTTGCTTGTATTTGGAAATCAATAGAAATTGATTTTTGCCTTGCCATATATGTATTGAAAACTAAATTTTTTGACCCATTAAAAAGACTTGCCAAACATTGCTGAAATGAAATCTGAACATGCTAAATTGTTTCTTTTATTACATGATTGTAGCTGCTCTATTTATCATGCCATTATTGTGTGAGCATCCATTAGTTCCACTGCCTCATGATGTCCACTGATGTTGAGTTGAACTCTTTGTCAATTTTGCTTATTAGCTTTCTGTTGTCTCACCTTGTATGTTTCATTGTGCTCCCTTGAACTTGCATCTGAGTTATTTGAATTGCTGAGTGCACACTTCCACACTTTAATACAGGCTGTGTACATTGTGTCATCTACATGTGTCATTGTGTCATCTCCTTCAGCATATAGCAGTCTTCATGTTTGCTGCAATTTTAAGTTTGCACCACTTTTGTCACTTGCTAGCTGTTGCACTGTTTTGAGTCATTCCATGCATTATGTTCACTATGCTGTTGAATGCCACCATACTTGAACTTGTCTTTGAACTCTCAAACTGGCTTGACCATGCACTTGCAGTTGCACTTGTTAGAACATGTATGCTACTCAAGCAAGACCCATGTTGCCTTGTAATCCTGTGCCATTCATGTTTGTTTGTGTTGTCTACTTGAGCATCTTTGGAAAACGACTGAACCATGTCTTGCTGTAGCTAGATTCACCATGTACCTGTGCCATGACATGTACTAATTGAACGAGTTTGCATTTGATCTGTTGCAATTCTGACTGACTTGATCACTTGTGAATTTGTTGAGTTGCTTTCATCACGTTGCTCCAGTTTTGTATGCATAAACACCATCTTGTTGAAACACGCAAAAAGTTGTTAGCAAGCTAAATTGATCTCCTTTGTGTTGTCATAATATGCTGCATCCATTTGTAGACATGTTTGATAGATGATGAACCATGCACCATACTGCTTCACTATTATGTGTACTTGCTTATATGTCACCATGCTTTCAAGCTCCATTTATGTCCACTTAAAAATGCTCCATGTATATAATGTTCTGGACCAAACCAAAAAGCCACACCACTTTGTGTGCACACGCATGCTTATTGACTGAACCATCATTACTAGTCTGTGCACCTCACTTTGCTTGACATTGAACCATGATAAATCATTGTTGCCTGTACTTTCTTGATGCTATGTGTGACCACTTGACTATGGTTCGACCAATGTTGCATTACATGATCACATAGCTTTGCCCCTTGTCTCGACTATGTTTGCATACATGTGTACTTGTTGCACCATTTACTCGTGCATGTATCACCTGTACATATGTGTATATATACACAACAATTTGTGTATACATATATTGTGCACGTGTAATTTATTTATCAGCAGACTACTGCACTGTGTTGTGGCTGTTCAGAATCAGCTACTGATTCTGATCAGCAAGCCAGTGTAGTATATTAAGGCTGGGCAGTGGGTACTAGAAATATATACATATCAGATCAAGTCATGAAAGATGATGAGAAACACACCGAAATTCGGAGGCAAATAAAAATTACAAATAAATTTATATTTTCATGTATTCAGGTTTATTCCTACTACAGTGTACTGTTTGTGTGTTTCATGTGGCAGGTAAACAGATGATGACTAAACTGACTATGAGCTGTGAAGACAGAAGACAAAAGATAGGTCAGTGAATTTGTCAATGTATGTACTGAGTGAATAGTGAAATGTAGTGAGGAGCTAAGTATATGAAATTTCATACGTATGAAATGAAAAATATATCAGTTGAGTGTACAAATAGAGGAGTTATAAAAGTTGTACTGTTTGAATGTTCGAAATAAAGTATTCTATTTAAATAAAATACTGTACGAATGTTTAATTCTTGTGCAATCGTATTCTATTTAAATATAAATACTATATTCCAGTCTGTGATGTATACATGAAACAATACAATAACAAACACATTTATAATAATATATATTTGGTTGTTATAATCAAACAAAAATCATATATGAAACACCCCACCTACGTTAGGGTCACTCTCAAAGGGAATGCCCTAATTTTGGTGGAGGTTTATAAGTATAAGTCACAGATATACAAGACAGATATGAATACCCATATTTTTGAACAGCGGAAAACAAAAGCAATTTTTATTTCAACAAAATACGTGTTACACAAACCATGTCATAACTTGTCTTACAATACTTCCAAAAAAAACCATTACATCTTCATAACTGTCTTGATTACATTATTTAAAGAAGCATAAAAAAACATAGGTAAACTGCATAAGTCCCATAATTGCTGTCCAAAGCCATAGTCCAAAACGAAAAGATCCAAGCCATACATTCCTCTCTTCAAGCTGGGTGTGGAAACTGGTCAAGCTGCGGTATTCCCTCCCTGTGGACCTGGGGGGGGGGGGGGGAAACGAAAGAAAAGTAGAGTCAGACATAAAGCCTGAGTAAGTCTAGGACTATTCAGTCTATGAATAAAGAACTGGGTATGATAAGTATAAACTGGAAATGGGAAAGCACCATAAACTAAGTTAAGTCGTCTAGAGTTGAATATACTATCATACCCCATATTAATCTCTGCATCCATATAAACTGGTTCCCAACAGGCACCCCATAATCAGGGTGAAGTGATTTGTTTCTAATGATCGGCTCCTACTCGCATGGTTACATGTGTCTTACGGCCCCCGATGTTGTAGTTACCTATGCTGGTCCCGCCATGGGGTGTATCAAGTCCCATGGTGGCGGCCCGACACAATCCTAGAATGCACAGGTATGCTACTGGTGCCCAGTGCCTTATTTTTCTACGCCGGAGTGTGTGCATGCCCGCACCTCGTTAGAACCTACACTGTTGCACCACCGCCGTCGATTTGACCTCTTACAGTCAGCCCAGTAATCGTGCCCCACCCTGCCTAGTTTAGGGTATCCTGATACACCTTGTAGGGTTACTGCTGAAAAGGGTCCCCCGCTACTAGGTTTTCTATTTCTAGCCAACATGCTAAGTTGGTTAAGTGTTTTGTAAACCTAACCCCCAATCAGTCTGTATAGTTTAGCATGTTCCATTTTGAATAAGTATTAATTTAATTTACTTAATCTATCAATCCTGACTCAGCCTTAACTGTCTTATTAAAGCCTCGACCTCTCACATTAGACAGGTATTGTTGTGGCTGCCTGTTGCCGGTTGGGTCCGGGCAGTCTTACGCCACAACTCAGTCTAACCTCGGGTCCTTATTGGGCTCCGTGTTTAACCACCCACATTGGATAGGTATTGTTGTGAGTGACTACTGGACAGCCGGGCGGTTCCGGGCAGGTTTACATCACAACTCAATCCAACCTCGGGTTAAACACACCGTATTTTCTAAATTTACATATTTTGTCTCTTTTCTTTTTATATGTAAATATTTGCGGCCCATTATTCAAATTCATCTTTATTGGGTAAAATCTATTTATGCCACTTAATTGTTTTTCATGGTTGTTGGCATGCGTCAAACATGCCAACACATATGTTCTATGTTTTAACCCCATCGTCATTACCCCCATTTTATACGTTCACGAAAATATAACATATGTTGGGTTTAACATTTAAACCGAACTTAGCCACATGAAAAAGGGGAGGCTTATAACATGGTGTTTACATATTCTAAGTGACATAAAAAGGGGAGTGTGAACGCATGAACTTGCAACATAACGGTCTAATTGACATGAATTAGGCATATGTGAACTTGCATGGTGACAGCATATAATCATGGCATAAACATACTTAAACATGAATCATTCTATTCATATAATCATGACATAAACATACCTAAACATGAATCATGGTTTTTAATCTATTCATGTAAACTTGCAATTGGAATGTAAATCTAACTTAATTTATGTGTTACGTATATCACCATATGATTTTTTTTATAACAACATAGGCCTAAAACATGGTTTCAACTAGGCATAATACCCAGCATAGTTTAGTCATGTTCACAAAAATGCTTACTTTTGTCTCTAATACAAAAGTATGATTTGCCAATTCCAACATAGATTCATATAAACCATACTACTTAGTCGAATCCAATTACACACTAAAAGTGATCATAAAAGTATGTACATCATATTGGCATAATAGTGAATCATATACTTGCATGAATCCCAAATAAAATACCACAACATATGATTGTTAACTTCCAACATAAATCACATACTTGCAAATATCCAATCGTATACCACAACATTTCCAAATCGTTTAGAATCAAAGCAACATACAAATATAGATTATTATCGCCGCAATTCCATTTCTCATTTTACACAAATCAAAACGCAACTATTTATTCACATCGGAATAGCACTCTACTTACAACGTATGACGAATCTTCAATTCAGGAATCTGAATTCTGAATTTGGAGATGCTATCCTTTGTTGTAGGCGTTGTTTTAATTGACGTTGCTTTAAGCTTTCGAATCGTCTCCTAATTGTCTCTCAATTTCTAACGGCTATTCCTAGTCTTTCCTCAGCAGCATAACGGTCTCATCTCCATTTTTATTTGTGTGAATTAGGGTGAGTCTTAGGTCCTTTTTATAGAGTTTGTGAGTTGATTAGGACCGTCGATGGAGCTTGGTTTAATAATAGCTGTTCGTTTGAAGGAGAGACCAACCAAGAGCTGACACCTAGCCCTAGTGACAAGGCAAGGCTCAGAAAATCGACCAAACACAGACCAAGCCAGCCAGGGGGGCTGGGTTCGACCTGGCTCAGGGGCCAGGTCGACCCCCCAGTCGACCCCCAGGTCGACTATGTAGTCGACCTGGGTGTCTTGGGCGGGAAAATTCCCGCCCTGGCCAATCCGGCCCGATTTGTGAATTTTAAATCTGATTTCCGAGCTGTTTTGGTCTGTTTGAATTTTAAACTGAATTCTGAAACTTCCGGAGGCCATATCTTCTTCATACGGAGTCCGTTTTATGCAAACTCGGACTCTATCTCAAGCAGAATTCCAAGACGAACGCAATGGCGTATCCCGTTTCCCTTAATTCTTTGATTTGAAATTTATTATACATCAATTTGTGAATTTCACTGTTATAGAATACACGGGGTGTTAGATTCTCCCCCACTTAAAAAGGATTTCGTCCCCGAAATCTTCAAGTTCAGGAAGAATGTATGTCCTAACATCCAAACATCCATCTACTCATCCATCAAACACGAGCATCCATTGTCCTTAAAAGACTCATAATGCTTAATGATCCTATGCGAAGTGTGTGTATATGTACTTATCTAATGCAAAATCAGTCGGTCTACTGATTCAGTTGACCTCCTTAATGCAAATCATGTAAGTGCCATGAATCCATTATGTATGCAAAATTTCCTATTCATGATTCTACATGAGTGCACAATCATTCATATATAAATGCAACATCCATATGGCAACACATTAAACTTCAACCATATACGAGTAAATACATTCATGCATATGCAACATGAAGTGACTGAGCCGATCTAAAACCTAGATTGTGTGTGTATATGCAACCACGAGCAACCACTAGCAATCACTTACAACCACTTGCAACCATCATCCATAACATGTTTCAATTACATATTTTCATCCAAAGAGTTTCTACCTAAAAGATAAGGTCGAGGGGATATACCTAAAAAGATAGATAAAAGCGCAACTTAAGGGAAAAAAAGGTCAAAGATGTACCCTCGAAAAGAAAAGGGTAGGCAGCGCGTATTCTAGCTTCAGTTTCCCAAGTTGCGTCTCCCTCGGCGTCGCTCCACTGAACCTTGACGAGCTTGACTTCACGGTTGCGTAGCTTCTTCACTTCTGTTCCTAATATGCGGGTTGGAACTTTCCTCACGGTTGCTTCGCGTTCCACTTCAGCTTCTTCTATAATATTTGGCTCTACCACTTCAGCAGATTCATGTAGACATTTTCGAAGGTGCGAAACATGGAAAACGTTGTGAACTCCGGCCAATTTTTCGGGTAGCTCTAATCTATAGGCCATTTTCCCAATTTTCTCGATGATAGGGAATGGCCCTACGAACCTTGGTGCTAGCTTTCCTGTGGTTCCAAAACGAACAACGTTCCTTAACGGAGATACCTTAAGAAAAACTCTGTCCCCAACCTCAAATTCAAGGTCGGTCCTCCTCTTGTCGGCGTAGGATTTTTGTCTGTCTTGGGCTGTCTTCATCCTTCTCCGTATTAAGTCTACTTTTTCTGAAGTCTCTCGGATCATATCCGGTCCAAGTATGAGTTTGTCAGTAGACTCCCACCAACAAGTGGGCGATCGGCACGGTCTTCCATATAAAGCTTCGAAGGGCGCCATTCCGATGGTTGCTTGGTAGCTGTTGTTGTAGGCAAATTCCACCAAAGGAAGATGGTCTTCCCACGTCCCTCCGAAGTCAAGGACGCACAGTCTTAAAAGGTCCTCCAAAACTCTGTTCACTCTTTCTGTCTGGCCGTCGGTTTGGGGATGATAGGCTGTGCTTAAGCATAACTGTGTGCCTACCGCTTCTTGTAGACTCCGCCAAAACTCACTTGTGAAGATAGGGTCTCGGTCACTAACGATGTTGGATGGTATTAGATGGAGTCAGACAATTTCCTTGAGGTAAAGAGATGCTAGGGATGAGGCAGTTCTTTTACTCTTGACAGGTAAGAAGTGGGCGCTTTTAGTAAGCCTATCCACTATCACCCAAATGCTAGTGTTGCCTCTTCTAGACCTAGGCAGCCCATCAATGAAGTCCATTGAGATACTATCCCACTTCCACTGTGGGACCTCTAGAGGATGGAGCAGACCGCCAGGCTTTTTCTGTTCTGCCTTAACCTGTTGGCACACCATACACTTAGAAACAAAATCTTCCACGTCCTTCTTCATGTCGTTCCAAAAGAAAGTCCTCTTTATGTCCTTGTACATTTTATCCCCGCCTGGGTGTATCGTCATCTTGGAGTGATGTGCTTCCTCGAGAACCTTCTTTATTAAATCCCTTGACTGTGGGACGCATAATCTTCCGTCTCGCCTTAGCCAACCCTTATCGTCGATGGAGTATCTGCTGAGGTGACTTGAAGTCTCACCCCTAATGAGCCTATCAATCGTCTCCACAAGCTGAGGGTCTTCGCGTTGTGCTGTCCCTATTGCGTCCACTAAATTCGGGCGTACTTCGAGAGATGCTAGCAAGCCCGGTACAAAATCGGAGGAGGGCCTAAATTCAAAGCTGGCTATAAACTCTAGGCTTTGTATTTCAACAAACAACGGGCTTAGGGTTAGTTTCTTTCGGCTCAATGCGTCTGCCACTACGTTGCCTTTGCCCGGAGTGTAGGAGATCTCGAAATCGTACGAGGCAAGAAACTCCATCCATCTCTGTTGCCTCAAGTTAAGATCTTTCTACGAGAAAAGACATTTCAACGATTTATGGTCAGTGTAAAGTTCGAACTTTTCACCTAGGAGATAGTGTCGCCAAGACTTGAGTGCAAAGACGATGGCAGCTAACTCAAGATCGTGGGTCAGGTAGTTCTTTTCATGCACTTTCAATTGCCTTCCACCATAAGCTACTACACTTCCTTCTTGCATCAAGACAGCGCCTAGCCTTGTCCTACATGCATCCGTATAAACTGTGAACATCTTGCTTCCATCTGGCAACGTCAAAATTGGTGCTGTTGTAAGAGCCCTTTTTAGTCGTTGGAAAGCAAACTCGCAATCCAAGTCCCAATTGAACACTAGATTCTTCTTGGTCAACTTTGTGAGTGGAGCTGATATCTTTGCAAAGTCTCTGATGAATTTCCGATAGAAGCCTGCTAGCCCGAGAAAGCTTCGGACTTCTGTTGCATTCTTTGGTGTCTTCCAGTCCTGCACCGCTACTACCTTAGCCGGGTCTAATGCTAACCCTTCTTTGGATACTATGTGCCCAAGAAATCTCACTTCTTCACTCCAAAAGTGGCATTTGGAGAATTTGGCTTTTAGCTGATGGACTCGCAGAGTTTCCATGATTGCCCTTAGGTGCTGAGCATGCTCTTCTTCACTCTTCGAGAAGATCAAGATATCGTCTACGAAGACCACTACGAACTTATTGAGGAAATCCTTGAACACCCTACTCATTAGGTCCACGAAGTAAGCGGGTGCGTTTGTCAAGCCGAAAGGCATGACGAGCCATTCAAAGAAGCCATCTGGGGTTATGAATGCTGTCTTATCGATACTATCTTCAGCCACCCTTAGCTGATGAAATCCGGTCGCTAAATCGAGTTGGGAGAAAACAGACGCTCCTACAAGCTGATCGAACAGATCGTCAATTTTGGGGAGAGGGTGCCTATTCTTTTTCATTAGTTTGTTGAGTTCCCTATAGTCAACACACAGACGGAGTGAACCATCCGCCTTTGTAGCGAACACCACTGGAGCGCCCCATTCTGAAATGCTCCTTCTAATGAACCCCTTCTCTAGAAGTTCTTTAATCTGTTTACTGAGCTCCTTCCTTTCCCGTGGAGCCATATGTCTAACGGGCAACGCAACGGGCTTTGCATTATCTAAAAGATATATGCGGAAGTCTATCTCCCGCTTCGGAGGCAAGCCCTTCACCTCTTCGAAGACATCCGGATATTCCCGGACCACTCTAACCGATTGCAAATTGTCGACAGAGGTATCTAGCGATTCAAGATAACTAAGCATAACCGCACTCGAGGGATTACAAGTAATTTCCAAAGTGTTACCGAGCTGGGTCAGGAGCCTAACTACCCTTTTCTCACAATCAAGGATGGCCCCATTACTGGATAGCCAGTCCATGCCCAAAATCAAACCATATCCCGAAAAGCCCAAAACAAAGGCACTACATTTAAATTCTACGCTTAGAATAGAAATTTTCAATCCCACACAGATCATAGATAAATAAGATGGGCCCCCAATTGGATTTGTAACCATTAAGGGGTCCTCTACCATTCTAGTTTCTAGGTGCAGAGATTCTACTAAAGCAGATGAGATAAAGGAATGTGATGCGCCAGAATCGAATAAAGTGTGAACTGGGTGATCATAAAGATAAACTACACTTTCTACAGAAGTATTTATACCTCGCTGCTGCAGAGGTGGCGCTTCTAGCGCATGAACTTGTGCCCCTGAGGTGGATCCAGGCCTCTGCCTCTGCCCTCGCTTCTTTGGGCAATCCTTTGCCAGGTGGCCTGTCTCACCATAAGAAAAGCACTCACCATTCATCTTGGCCTTCTTTTTCCGGCAATCTTTCACTAAGTGCCCCACTTTGCCACAGAAATTACACTTCCTTTCCTCTTTGTTGTCTTTCCCGCCCTTCTTAAAGTCTGTCTTCTTAGGTTGCAAACCCTCTTTCTTCCCTTGAGACCTTTCTGCCTTTGTCTCCTTCTTGCCCTTATCCTCTTCGTTCAGCAATGCCATCTGTACCAACCTTTCATACGTAGCTCCCATGGGTATATGGGTCATGGCCAAACTGTGTAATGGCTCATTCAACCCCTTGACAAAGTGGAGAGCCTTCTTGTGTGGGGTGTTGACTAGGTCCAGTCCGAATCTAGCCAGCAGATCAAACTGGTTAACATACTCTTTGACTGTCATATTCCCTTGCTTAAGAAATAAGAATTTTTCCAACTGAAGACTCCTTTCAGCTTCTGAAAGAAATTTAGCCTCAAACCTTGCCCTAAATCCACCCATGTTTCCACTGTTCTTTCTGCATTAGTGACTTCCCACCAGTAGGAAGCCTCGCCTTTAAGTAGCCATACTGCTAGTTGTACCTTCTGCCTATCTTCTACCTCAAAGATGATGAATAAGTCCTCGGTTTCTTTCAGCCAATTCCTGGCTACCACGAAGGACTCGGTTCCATGAAAGTCCTTTCCTCCCATAGCCTTAAAATCTTTACATATCTTAGCAAAAGTATTTCCCCGTGGAGGAGGTGGAGGAAGAGGTGCTGCTGCAGCTGGATGATTTCCTGCAGCCGGGGGAGGAGGAACGGTAGGACCTGGCTGAGTGGCCCTTGCTTCTAAGAATCGTCTAAACCAACCAGGTATTGGTATACCCTCTGGCAAGTTAAGTTCTTCGGACATGCTAAAACAAAAAGGATAGATTCAAAACGAAGGATAAAAGATAATACCTATGGCTTTGGGGGACTTTGCCTTTTTAAAATAAAATAATATTTTATCTTTAAAAATGCTTCTTTAAATTTTCCTTTGAAAATAAATTTTCAAAACTTTTATCTTATCTGGTAAACCTATGCTCTGATACCAAGTGAAACACCCCACCTCCGTTAAGGTCACTCTCAAAGGGAATGCCCTAATTTTGGTGGAGGTTTATAAGTATAAGTCACAGATATACAAGACAGATATGAATACACATATTTTTGAACAGCGGAAAACAACAGCAATTTTTATTTCAACAAAATACGTGTTACACAAACCATGTCATAACTTATCTTACAATACTTCCAAAAAAAACCATTACATCTTCATAACTGTCTTGATTACATTATTTAAAGAAGCATAAAAAAACATAGGTAAACTGCATAAGTCCCATAATTGCTGTCCAAAGCCGTAGTCCAAAACGAAAAGATCCAAGCCATACATTCCTCTCTTCAAGCTAGGTGTGGAAACTGGTCAAGCTGCGGTATTCCCTCCCTGTGGACCTGGGGGGAGGGGGGAAACGAAAGAAAAGAAGGCGAAAGAAAAGTAGAGTCAGACATAAAGCCTGAGTAAGTCTAGGACTATTCAGTCTATGAATAAAGAACTGGGTATGATAAGTATAAACTGGAAATGGGAAAGCACCATAAACTAAGTTAAGTTGTCTAGAGTTGAATATACTATCGTACCCCATATTAATCTCTGCATCCATATAAACTGGTTCCCAACAGGCACCCCATAATCAGGGTGAAGTGATTTGTTTCTAATGATCGGCTCCTACTCGCATAGTTACATGTGTCTTACGGCCCCCGATGTTGTAGTTACCTATGCTGGTCCACCATGGGGTGTATCAAGTCCCATGGTGGCAGCCCGACACAATCCTAGAATGCACAGGTATGCTACTGGTGCCCAGTGCCTTATTTTTCTGCGTCGGAGTGTGTGCACGCCCGCACCCCATTAGAACCTACACTGCTGCACCACCGCCGTCGATTTGACCTCTTACAGTCAGCCCAGTAATCATGCCCCACCCTGCCTAGTTCTGGGTATCCTGATACACCTTGTAGGGTTACTGCTGAAAAGGTTCCCCCGCTACTAGGTTTTCTATTTCTAGCCAACATGCTAAGTTGGTTAAGTGTTTTGTAAACCTAACCCCCAATCAGTCTGTATAGTTTAGCATGTTCCATTTTGATTAAGTATTAATTTAATTTACTTAATCCTATCAATCCTGACTCAGCCTTAACTGTCTTATTAAAGCCTTGACCTCTCATATTAGACAGGTATTGTTGTGGCTGCATGTTGCCAGTTGGGTCCGGGCAGTCTTACGCCACAACTCAGTCTAACCTCGGGTCCTTATTGGGCTCCGTGTTTAACCACCCACATTGGATAGGTATTGTTGTGACTACTGGACAGCCGGGCGGTTCCGGGCAGGTTTACATCACAACTCAATCCAACCTCGGGTTAAACACACCGTATTTTCTAAATTTACATATTTTGTCTCTTTTCTTTTTATATGTAAATATTTGCGGCCCATTATTCAAATTCATCTTTATTGGGTAAAATCTATTTATGCCACTTAATTGTTTTTCATGGTTGTTGGCATGCGTCAAACATGCCAACACATATGTTCTATGTTTTAACCCCATCGTCATTACCCCCGTTTTATACGTTCACGAAAATATAACATATGTTGGGTTTAACATTTAAACCCAACTTAGCCACATGAAAAAGGGGAGGCTTATAACATGGTGTTTACATATTCTAAGTGACATAAAAAGGGGAGTGTGAACGCATGAACTTGCAACATAACGGTCTAATTGACATGAATTAGGCATATGTGAACTTGCATGGTGACAGCATATAATCATGGCATAAACATACTTAAACATGAATCATTCTATTCATATAATCATGACATAAACATACCTAAACATGAATCATGGTTTTTAATCTATTCATGTAAACTTGCAATTGGAATGTAAATCTAACTTAATTTATGTGTTACATATATCACCATATGATTTTTTTTATAACAACATAGGCCTAAAACATGGTTTCAACTAGGCATAATACCCAGCATAGTTTAGTCATGTTCACAAAAATGCTTACTTTTGTCTCTTATACAAAAGTATGATTTGCCAATTCCAACATAGATTCATATAAACCATAGTACTTAGTCGAATCCAATTACACACTAAAAGTGATCATAAAAGTAAGTACATCATATTGGCATAATAGTGAATCATATACTTGCATGAATCCCAAATAAAATACCACAACATATGATTGTAAACTTCCAACATAAATCACATACTTGCAAATATCCAATCGTATACCACAACATTTCCAAATAGTTTAGAATCAAAGCAACATACAAATATAGATTATTATCGCCACAATTCCATTTCTCATTTTACACAAATCAAAATGCAACTATTTATTCACATCGGAATAGCACTTTACTTACAACGTATGACGAATCTTCAATTCAGGAATCTGAATTCTGAATTTGGAGATGATATCCTTTGTTGTAGGCGTTGTTTTAATTGACGTTGCTTTAAGCTTTCGAATCGTCTCCTAATTGTCTCTCAATTTCTGACGGCTATTCCTAGTCTTTCCTCAACAGCATGACGGTCTCATCTCCATTTTTATTTGTGTGAATTAGGGTGAGTCTTAGGTCCTTTTTATAGAGTTTGTGAGTTGATTAGGACCGTCGATGGAGCTTGGTTTAATAATAGCCGTTCGTTTGAAGGAGAGACCAACCAGGAGCTGACACCTAGCCCTAGTGACAAGGCAAGGCTCAAAAAATCGACCAAACACAGACCAGGCCAGCCAGGCGGGCTGGGTTTCAACACAGACCAAATTCCCACCCTGGCCAATCCGGTCCGATTTTTGAATTTTAAATCTGATTTCCGAGCTGTTTTGGTCTGTTTGAATTTTAAACTGAATTCTGAAACTTCCGGAGGCCATATCTTCTTCATACGGAGTCCGTTTTACGCAAACTCGGACTCTATCTCAAGAAGAATTCCGAGACAAACGCAATGGCTTATCCCGTTTCCCTTAATTCTTTGATTTGAAATTTATTATACTTCAATTTGTGAATTTCACTGTTATAGAATACACGGGGTGTTACAATATAATTGTGTATACAACACTATCTTCTTTCAAGTCTTGTATGTAGGGTATAGGTTATTATGTTGTTTTTTAACATTTGTACTTTGGATAATTTTGTATCTTGTTTTTATGCTAATGTACATCAAATTGCATTCTAATATATGTGTTGAAACCAATTTTCTATATGCATCGAAACCGATTTTGTTATATGTGTGCTCCTTGATTTATCTACTAAGTATAAAAACTTGTCGAATATATGTGCTGAGAGCAATTTTTTAATATATATGTTTTTTACTCTTAATACATGGCCAAGCCTTTTTTTCCTCGAATAATGTTCTTCCTTTACTCGCTGAACTATAGTATTCCATTTATAAAACTTTGTTGAACGACCGAATTTCCATTCCCTTTTGAGTCTACTAATAACACCACACGTCTAACCTAAATTGCACGAAAAGACGAATCATTATTAGAAAGAAGTTAGAGGATGAGAAATAGAAAGAAAGAAATATTAGAATAGAAGAAAACGAATGTCAAAAACTCACAGCGGAACGAATAAAAATATATTAAGTAACATAAACTTTGAAATACAATTCAGTAACTTTATATGCATACCATCATCAGAGCACAACAGCTATTTCTGGAACAATTATAAACACCTGTTTCCAGATACGAACATAATACACAGCGGAAAAATATGATAGTCTATAGCTAACTGGTGAAGCCTCCTGCTTCAAACTCCTCCAAGCGAATCTGAAAAATCCCGACTACTTGACTGCCCATACAAATTTGAGAACCCAAGAGTTTAGGGAAAACAACAAAATAAACTCTGGGTCAGTCATGGGACTGGTATGAGTAAACTCCAACCATTTGTTTAACTTTCAAAATCTTTCTGAAGGAATTGATAATCAAAAGACCGATCCACACATAAACACGGATGGTTTTTATCTTACGATAACCAAAAATATTTTAGATATCAAATCCAATGATATTACAATAGTGTATAAATCAGATAAATAGAAATCTAGCGGAACGCTTGCATCTCACGCTCCATATATATTATTAAATCAAAAACTGCAGGGCACTTATTTGAGATTGGATTTCCAACATGACAAGGTATGGAATCACCTTCCGATAGTAATACACTGATACAGAGCTTTCTGAGGATCGTTCCAGCTGTAAATCAGGATCCTGTGAATATAAATCTGCAAAACCAAAACTACTAGCTGCCCGTGTCAAAATAAGGGCACCCAGAGTTTAGGTTAAAACAATAAACTCCAGGTCAGTCATGTGACTGGTGTGAGAAATAAAATAGTTATTAATCTTTATTTTAAAGTTAGGTAAATCAAGGGACCACGCCGTATAACACGGAACGGGTTTCCTCCCAAAAATACCAGTGCATAAAACAAACAGTGCAATGCTAAATAAAGAAAAGTGAAGCTATTATAAGACCCAGGTCCCATCACATAATGCAACGCAAGCCGGAGGATAGGGTTTTTACCTTATAATAGCCAAAGAATGCTTGATACGTTAAAAAACAAATCATTTGATACTATTACAAGTGCATAAAACAATTTCATTCATAAGTATCAATCATAGACGGCATGAGCGCCCCAACCCACTATGTCGCCATACTAGGCTCTACAAATAAAACCGCAAAGTCACGTATTGGAAGTTGGATTTCCATTTGTGAACCGAGGCAAAAGATAGTCCTCTACCGAATTTGAGACTGTCTAGCCTGAGTCTCAAGCAAGTACTCAGTAAAGCCTTTGGAGCGACAGGGCCGGTCCACCGATGTGGATTAAAATGCCTGAACACTGCATTTCCCCGCCCTTTGGGGCGTAAATGAGCCAACGAATGGCTCCATCGGCTTCATATAGTCACCGATATATCGGAGGCGCCTCGCAACATCAACAACCACATAAGTCAAACTCGTCATGGCGTGCAAAACCACTGACGCCACTTCTAACTAGAAAGAAACGCATGTCCTCCCTGAGGTCCTCTCCCGTTTCTGGTTCACAACCGGGGTGTGAGGCTCGTGAATCAACATTACACAAAGCTATGCCACATAGGCCGTGCTTTGATCATCAACCACAAGACTTTTCTTTTCAACAGAAGCCTTGATCATTTTCCACTTAGGTATGCCACACAAGCAATTCACTCCATGCGTTTGATATCCATCAATATATAACCCCTGAGCTCGTACGTCTCAGAGAAGGGCGTTAAGCAAGAGAATAAATTCTCCGCCGCCAAACAGATATATATTGAATAGAAATCTATCACACAGAATTAAATCCAATTTCAGACACATAGTCAATTTACAAGTTCGTTCCGGGTCTGAACGAAACCGGAGGCACCTAGTACCTCACATATCCATCGATCTCCAAGTACGTTTGGACGACCACTAACTGATTCCCTCCTCTTGGGTGTACAGCCCAATCAAGATCATCAGTAATCACCCAAACGACGTGAAGACCTCCGGTCTTCAACCACCGTCTTCATCTTCGACTTATCGTCTTGTCAGTTATTCAGAATGGTATAAACCCGGTCTTTCTGAATAACTCGCGTATATAATAAACAAGTGTTACGCAAATACAACATACGCCTCATTCCAATTCGTCAGTCACTAATCGTAAATTAGTAAGGGAACAATTCCCCAAATATTAACCCCAAAGGCCGAAACCAACATCAGATCAACACCCAGGAAACCATTCATCTTAGCCAACCCACAGTTAGTTTCTAAATTTCACGTTCTTAAGGATAGGTTCCCATTAATTTTATCAAAGATAAATTCCTCAAATTTATTCTTTAATCTTCTTTTGAATATCGATTCAACTAGTCGGGATTAACGAACCTTACCGAAGTAATCATTTGTTTTAATTTCCCAACCCCAACCTATTCATCCCATGAAGTAAAACTGGTAATACTTCATATCTAACGCCACGGTGTTATCGGTCAATTCAATTACCATTTCACATTCAAATCTAATTAAAGATATAAATCTCGCCTGGAGCAAAACTGGTGATACTCCATTCTCGATCATTTCAAACTAATTAAAGATTCGTTAAAACTCCACTTGGTTTTAATCTTTAACCAGGTTAAAGAACCAATGTCATTTAAAACACGGTTCACGATAAACCCACATCACATTCCATTCTATTAGTATCTAACTATAAATTAATAAGAGAATGGTTCCCTAAATATTAACCCCGAAGGCCGAAACCAACATCAGGTCAATACCAAGAAACCATTCAACTTAACTAATCTCCAATTAGTTTCTGATTTGCTTAACTCAGTTGGGTCTAAGAACAGTATTATTGAAGATACCATTCACAACAACCCAAAATCACATTCCATTAATTATCGGGTTAAAGAACAAGTGTTATTTAAAACACCGTTCACGATAAACCCAAAAATCAATTCACATTCAATTCCAATTAAGTGCCATTTAATTGGTACACTTCATTAAATCTAAATAAAAAGATTTAATTGTAATGACCCGTATTTTTCACGGTATATAATTAATTAATTTAATTATATAAATAGTGATTTAGAGAATCAAATGGTTATTGAATTAAATAATAATGAATATTTAATTAATATAATAATTAAATAATATATAAAATTCTGAAATAATCAGAATTGGCGATATGGTGTGAACTGGGCAATTCAAATTATATATTTCAGTTTAGAATTGAATTTGAATAACGAATATATTATTTGAACGACAGTTTGAACGTGTAATTATATTATAATTAAAATCGAGCTTGAAATGGCCATGCAGTTCACGATTTGGCGATTCGAACTTTAAATGGATATAGAGAAGCCGTTTTAAGCTGTATTTCTGTGAAACAAGAAACGTTAGGAGCTGGTGAAGTATATTTTTCTAGTGGAAGAGAAAAATCGAGATTTCGTCGTGTAGATTTTGGTTTACGTCTAAATCAAATTTCAGAAAAGTCGCTGTGGAATTCCTTTATAATTTGCAACGCTTTATTTACGTTATAAAAGGGATTTAAAATATAAATCGAATATCGATATAACTGAGAACTTTGAAATATCGAGTTATAAATCCCAGTGGAGCTGTATGGTATTCCTCTGTGAATATATACACGTTAATATTTATTTTTAAATATTAACTTTAATGATATTTAAATATATTCATATATTTAAATGGGTCACCCAGAGCTTTAAAATTAGCCACTTTTGCAAATGAAGTCGGAATTCGACGAAACTAATTTTGTTGGATCCGCAGTATCAAATTATTGCTAGATGTTAGTTTCCGTGATTTTTAGAGTCACTGTGTGGTCGTTTTTAGAGTGAAAAACAGTCAGTATTCTGACGGTTAAAAATACGCTGTGTGAGCAAACGGAGTCGGAATTCGACGAAACCAGTTTCGTTGGGACTGTAATGTCGAACTGTAGCTGCATGTCCAGTTTCGTGATTTTTAGGTATCGTATGTGATCACAGGAATTTTAGAAGATGAATTAACGATGGAGAATATACCGGGAATATTCCATTCTATAAAATATCTTGATATTTGTCTCCACTATAAATACACCACCCTTACCCTCTAACCCTAATTCCACACTTCCCTCGGTCAAACAACTCTTTCCGTCGGTTTCCTCTTCAAAACATGAAAAAAAACCATCTTCTAAATTCAAAAGAAAATCATAATAAAATCTGAAATTCTTTTCTGTGTGTTTCTTAAAGCTTGTACTCTTCTCACTTTCTGTTTGGAATGGTGCGACACTCATTGTCGGATGCTGGAAAACTTACAGTGTATTCTAGGGTTCTCGTTTTCTCATGGTTTGAGGAGTTTTGGCTCATTTCGATTTTTGCGTGGAGTTTATGGAAGGGTGTAGTGTCGATGTTGATTTTGGGGGTTTTTATTGAAATAAAAAGTGTCGGCAGTTCTTTGAGGTAGCGTGATGCCTGGAGCACGCGAGCAGGCAGAGGCTTGTGAGTGAGGGGAGTCGGTGGTGGTTGTGATGGTCTGACGAGGTGATCGCGGTAGTGTCAAGATGGTGAAACATAGTGAAGTGTGAAGGGGGAGTATCGGCCATGGGAAGAACAACAGGGGACCGTGTTCCGTACGAGAAGAAGGAAGGATGAGTGGGTGGTTAATAGGAAATGACATGGATTAAAAGTGTTGATTGAACTGCTAGTCAGTTAGTTGAATTTCCATATTGATTCTGTTTATCAGAATAATTCATATTGAACTAAAAGTGATGATAATCATATTGTGTAACATCTGTGGATGCAGGAAAACAGGTTGGAGTAATCCGACTGGATTCCTCAACAGTTATTTTACTGATTTTCATATATTGTGATATATGTCGTGATATATAATCTGTTATTGGTTGTATATGGTTGGACGATATTGATCATTGTTGTTCAGTATTTTAAATACTATACGGAATACTGAGAGTAGAAAAGGAATTTTCAAAACGTATACTGAAAATGAAATATTTATAAAATCGAAGGATTTTATAAAAGGAGGGATTATTTAGTTAGAAATTAAATAGAAGTTTAAAATGGAATTATTTAGTTAGAAATTAAATAGAAATTTAAATTGGAATTATTTAGTTGGAAGTTAAATAGAAGTTTAAATTGGAAATATTTATTTAGGAAATAAATAGAGTTATTAAAGGAAATCGTTATAAGTGGAGGAAAACGTTATAAAAAGGACATTTTTAAAAAGTGAAGAACCATTACTAAAAGTAAATCTTTATAAATGTATAAACCTTAGAAAAAGGGAAATCTTTATAATGAAATAGAGTTAACGAAATAGAGTTAATAAATATGAAGTAAATGGAATAGTAGTTATTCAATTAGAGTTAATCGAATATTGGTTATCCGAATTAGAGTTAATCAAATAGAGTTAAAACAAGATTAGAAACTGACTAGAGATTTGTTAAGTTAAATAGTTTTCTGAGTATCGATCTGATGTTGGTTTCGGCCTTCGGGGTTATACTTAGAGAATTGTTCTCTTACTAGTTTACAGTTAGGGACTGATGGTTGTGAAAGAATAGTGATACGTGAATAAGCCCGGGAAATCTTTTCCAGGGTTAATTATGTATATTTTCTAATCATAGAAAATAAGGAAATATGAATATATATATATTTATATGTTGGATGATTTGATCGATAATTCCATTTGGAAATAAGATCGTTGTGTGAACACCGACATGTTTTCATTTGATAGTTAAATCACAGACTATCAAAGATTTGACCATTTTAACGTTGATAATATGGAGAGACCGGTTGGATTATTATCCGAAGAACCACTCCGTATTGGCATAAGCGTGCGCATCATACATGCTGAATATACTAAAGACGGAGTAAAGTGCAGGGGCTGGTGTATAAATCTTAGATAACAGTGGACTAAGATGGATGTACTGAACATTGCCTTCGGTTTCATTCAATCCCAGAACGAACGTATATGAACGAGTGTTAGACAGAATATTTCCAATGATCGAATGGGTTGGTCTGTATAAATATATATGGTTGCAACGGATTTATTCCCTTAGCATAACGTCCAGAATATTTGTGTAAATCAATTAGTGATTAACGGATCTGACAATGTGGCATTCAAAGTGATCGTGTTATCAAATGAATGGAAAGTAGTCGTAGCCTCTGGCCTCAACAACCAGGAAATGACAAAAAAATCGGGCAGGCAGCATGGCTAAGTCGGTCGCTCCGAAGTAGGGTGTATAATCACCTATCTAGAGAATATTCATTTGCTTCTTTAATCTATCAATGTTGTCCCATATATATACGGGAAACGGTTGCTGATCCCAACTGTTGGTGATGTACATTCGATACACTCAAGCGAAATGAGTGGTCGGTCATGTGTGGCTAGGTTGCAAGATGTTCTTGTTGAACTCCAGTGTATCGTTCCTAGAGTACATTGATCGGAAGGTGGTTCCATATCTTGTCATAGTTGGAAATCCATTACCCAATACGTGCTTGCGGTTTTGATTGTATACTATATATGTAGAACGTGAGATGAAAGCGTTTCTGCTAGATGATTATTATATTGTGGTTGATAGACATTATTATAATATAAAAATGTTTTTGATATAAAGATATGTTGGATTCTCATAAGGGAAAAACCCGTTTCGTTATACGGCGTGGTCTTATGAGATATCGTTTACTTGTTCAAATTGTTTTAAACTATTTTACTCATACCAGTCCCAGAACTGACCCGGAGTTTATTTTATTTTGTTCTACCTAAACTCTTGGGTGCCTAAATTCGTACGGGTAGTCAAGTATTTCAGGATTTTACAGATCTATCTAAAGGAGCTTGGAGCAGGAGGCTTCAGCGTTAGTTATATAGAGTTTTGTTCCGCTGTGTTGTAAGTGTTGTACTCTGAAAAGTGCTATTGTATACATATACTGTTTGTATTTCAAAAGTTATGTTATATTTTATTCATTCCGTTGTGAGGTTCGTGTTTACTTTGATGACGATGTTCTTCTTCTTCTATTCTATAAGTTTCTATCTTATCTATTCTCACCCTTTAACTCCCTTCATTAACCATTCGGTTATTTTCGATCCTTGGATGTTCGATATGTGTTGTATATCGGATTACCAAGATTGTCGAAAACCCGGGTCGTTACAGTTGATATCAGAGCTTAAGGTTAAGTATTACCTTGGCTCTGTGGCGTGACTCAGTAGAGATAGGGTTAGCAATACCCTAGATTGAGTTGAGTGTATATATATATATGAGCGTGTATATGTTATTTAATATAAAAATGGTTTTATATTGTGATGGTTTATTGGTTGAGTGGTTTATGAATTTTAGTCGATAGCGGGGCACCACAATATCGACAGGAGTTTCTAAACACTCGAATACGATCTACCAACACGGTATGTTTTGAAAAGAGGGTAATGAAATAATTTTACCTGAAATATATTTTGTTATAAAGGAAATATATATTCGAATGATTATAGTATAATTGGATGTGTTGGTTATTATTATAATCGAATGAGATTATAAAAAGGTGAATTGGTTATAAATAACTAAGTAGAATACAAATTAGTATAATATATGAGAATTTTAAAATCCTAGGAGATTTTAAATTGTTTACAAGATTTCAAAAGATATTTTGAAAATGTTTTCAAATTAAAAGTGTTATAGTATTGAACTCACTTTGATAAACTGGGAAATAACCCTGATGAGTGTGGCCACATCATCAGTGTTCATTTTTGAGTTGCTAAGTGACGGATTACTACCAAAGATTCTGTTTTGAATTGTTTTCAGAAAACAAGTTGTTTAGAAATTCAAATGTTTTGAATTGGTGTTATGATTTAAAATAAACCCAGGAATTTAGATTCTGGAATTAAAATTTAGCTTATGAAGTTAAATGGATTAAAATATTGAAAGTGAATAAATAAATGAGAATTAAACTTGGATAAGGTTAAATATAATATGGAATTATATTAGGATGATATCGAGTAAGTTGGATTGATGTCGTAAGAATCGGAATCAAGAATGGAACTTGAATTTGAAATTGAATTTGGCTTGGATAAGTGAATGGTTGTGTTGGAGATAAAAGTGATTTGAGTTGATTGGAATGACCTTTATATATGTTGAATTGGCAGCTGAAGGAAAGAATATAATAATATGCCCGACAAAAAGGTACAAGTTTATTTTATATATGAGTTTGGAATTTATGAGCCGATTTGGCAAGCCGCTTAGCTGTTTGATTTTCTTTTGGGTTGGAGATGGCCCAGAGAGGCGAGTTGTGGTTTTACCGATAGGGCTGTACAAAGGAGGTTATGGCGAAATTTTCCGAAAATTTAAGGTGTTAGAAAATTTTTGGAATTTTTGAAAATTTTAGTTAGTCGGAATAAATTAATATTTTAGTCAATATTAATTGGTTCAGTTGAAACTGAAGTTAAGGGGTAAACCGATAAATATTTACCCAGCAGATAGGGTCGTCCTCTACCTTAGCAATTTCGAGGACGAAATTATTTTAAGTGGGGAAGAATGTAATGACCCGTATTTTTCACGGTATATAATTAATTAATTTAATTATATAAATAGTGATTTAGAGAATAAAATGGTTATTGAATTAAATAATAATGAATATTTAATTAATATAATAATTAAATAATATATAAAATTCAGAAATAATCAGAATTGGCTGAAATGGCGATATGGTGTGAACTGGGCAATTCAAATTATATATTTCAGTTATAATTGAATTTGAATAACGAATATATTATTTGAACAACAGTTTGAACGTGTAATTATATTATAATTAAAATCGAGCTTGAAATGGCCCTGTAGTTCGCGATTTGGCGATTCGAACTTTAAATGGATATACAGAAGCCGTTTTAAGCTGGATTTCTGTGAAACAAGAAACGTTAGGAGCTGGTGAAGTATATTTTTCTTGTGGAAGAGAAAATTCGAGATTTCGTCATGTAGATTTTGGTTTACGTCCAAATCAAATTTCAGAAAAGTCGCTGTGGAATTCCTTTATAATTTGCAACGCTTTATTTACGTTATAAAAGGGATTTAAAATATAAATCGAATATCGATATAACTGAGAACTTTGAAATATCGAGTTATAAATCCCAGTGGAGCTGTATGGTATTCCTCTGTGAATATATACACGATAATATTTATTTTTAAATATTAAATTTAATTATATTTAAATATATTTATATATTTAAATGGGTCATCCAGAGCTTTAAAAATAGCCACTTTTGCAAACGAAGTCGGAATTCGACGAAACTAATTTTGTTGGATCCGCAATGTCAAATTATTGCTAGATGTTAGTTTCCGTGATTTTTAGAGTCACTGTGTGGCCGTACGGATTTTTAGAGTGAAAAACGGTCAGTATTCTGACGGTTAAAAATACGCTGTGAGCAAATGGAGTCGGAATTCGATGAAACCAGTTTCATTGGGACCGTAATGCCGAACTGTAGCTCGTGATTTTTAGGTATCGTATGTGATCACAGGAATTTTAGAAGACGAATTAACGATGGAGAATATACCGGATATATTCCATTCTATAAAATATCTAGATATTTGTCTCCACTATAAATACACCACCCTTACCCTAATTCCACACTTCCCTCGGTCAAACAATTCTTGCCGTCGGTATTCTCTTCAAAACATGAAAAAAAAACCATCTTCTAAATTTAAAAGAAAATCATAATAAAATCTATAAAATCTGAAATCCTTTTCTGTGTGTTTCTCAAAGCTTGTACTCTTCTCCCTTTCGGTTTGGAATGGTGCGACACTCACTGTCGGATGCTGGAAAACCTACAGTGTATTCTAGGGTTCTCGTTTTCTTATGGTTTGAGGAGTTTTGGCTCATTTCGATTTTTGCGTGGAGTTTATGGAAGTTTGTAGTGTCGATGTTGATTTTGGGGGTTTTTATTAAAATAAAAAGTGTCGGCAGTTCTTTGAGGTAGCGTGATGCCTGGAACACGCGAGTAGGCAGAGGCTTGTGAGTGAGGAGAGTCGGTGGTGGTTGTGATGGTCTGACGAGGTGATCGCGGTAGTGTCAAGATGGTGAAATATAGTGAAGTGTGAAGGGGGAGTATCAGCCATGGGAAGAACAACAGGGGACCGTGTTCTGTACGAGAAGAAGGAAGGATGAGTGGGTGGTTAATAGGAAATGACGTGAATTTAAAAGTTAAGATGATTAGGATTAGGAATTTTTAAGTTATAAATAAGTAAAGTATTTAAATGGTGGGTGTGGCTTTGCCTGGGAATGGAAAGAGCAATTGGTAAAAGGAAATGGGATTGTTTGTTCGGTGGTTTTCAAAACAAAGTTCTGGCAAAAGTTATCACAAATAAAATTGGGTATAGTAAGTGATGTTTGAATGAAGAATGCCGTGTAGAGGAGCATGCGGTTCTGGATACAAAACGTGTATGGTAGAGGAACATGTTTACTGGAGTTGATATTTTGTTTGGGGAGAAGGCAAGGGGCTCGTGAGAGGAGGAGTTGACTGGTAAAGTGTTGTGAGGATTTAATGGCGTGAAGTTTCTGAAGTACGACGGGTTCATCGCCGGAAGAAGTAGAAAGAAAGGGCCAGCAGTGGTGGATCTTAAAAACTGAAGTTGGGCCGAATATAAGAATTACAAAAAATCTGACCTGACTGGATCGTATGGACAGGAACGACAACATACAGACTGGTCTACAATGTTTCGGAGTTCGTAACAATTTATGGCGAAATAAATTGACTGGTCAGAATGGACAATCGTTATTCGTTATTTAACGATAACGAACAATGTAAGTAAAACTCACCAATTCTGAACAATTTATATTTTCATGTCGTATTTTTATAACTGTTAAAAATTTTATAATTGATTGTGTGTTGACTGTTGATTGAACTGCTAGTCAGTTAGTTGAATTTCCATATTGATTCTGTTAATCAGAATAATTCATATTGAACTAAAAGTGATGATAACCATATTGTGTAACATCTGTGGATGCAGGAAAACAGGTTGGAGGAATCCGACTGGATTCCTCAACAGTTATTTTACTGATTTTCGTATATTGTGATATATGCCATGATATATAATCTGTTATTGGTTGTATATGGTTGGACGATATTGATCATTGTTGTTCAGTATTTTAAATACCATACGAAATACTGAGATGTAGAAAAGGAATTTTCAAAACGTATATTGAAAATGAAATATTTATAAAATCGAAGGATTTTATAAAAGCAGGGATTATTTAGTTAGAAATTAAATAGAAGTTTAAAAAGGAATTATTTAGTTAGAAATTAAATAGAAGTTTAAATTGGAATTATTTAGTTGGAAATTAAATAGAAGTTTAAATTGGAAATATATATTTAGGAAATAAATAGAGTTATTAAAGGAAATCGTTATAAGTGGAGGAAAACATTATAAAAAGGACATTTTTAAAAAGTGAAGAACCGTTACTAAAAGTAAATCTTTATAAATGTATAAACGTTAGAAAAAGGGAAATCTTTATAATGAAATAGAGTTAAGGAAATAGAGTTAATAAACATGAAGTAAATGGAATAGTAGTTATTCAATTAGAGTTAATCGAATATTGGTTATTCAAATAAGAGTTAATCAAATAGAGTTAAAACAAAATTAGAAACTGACTAGAGATTTGTTAAGTTGAATAGTTTTCTGAGTATCGATCTGATGTTGGTTTCGGCCTTCGGGGTTTATACTTAGAGAATTGTTCTCTTACTAGTTTACAGTTACGGACTGATGGTTGTGAAAGAATAGTGATACATGAATAAGCCATGGAAATGTTTTCCAGGGTTAATAATGTATATTTTCTAATCATAGAAAATAAGGAAATATGAATATATATATATATGTTGGATGATTTGATCGATAATTCCATTTGGAAATAAGATCGTTGTGTGAACACCAACATGTTTTCATTTTATAGTTAAATCACAGACTATCAAAGTTTTGACCATTTTAACGTTGTTAATATGGAGAGACCGGTTGGATTATTATCCGAAGAACCACTCCGTATTGGCATAAGCATGCGAATCACACATGCTGAATATATTGACGACGGAGTAAAGTGCAAGGGCTGTTGTATAAATCTTAGATAACAGTGGACTAAGATGGATGTACTGAACAGTGCCTTCGGTTTCGTTCAATCCCTGAACGAACGTATATGGACGAGCGTCTGACAGAATATTTCCAATGATCGAATGGGTTGGTCTGTATAAATATATATGGTTGCAACGAATTTATTCCCTTAGCATAACATCCAGAATATTTGTGTAAATCAATTAGTGATTAACGGATCTGACAATGTGGTATTCAAAGTGATCGTGTTATCAAATGAATGGAAAGTAGTCGTAGCCTCTGGCCTCAACAACCAGGAAATGACAAAAAAATCGGGCAGGCAGCATGACTAAGTCGGTCGCTCCGAAGTAGTGTGTATAATCACGTATTTAGGGAATATTCATTTGCTTCTTTAATCTATCAATGCTGTCCCATATATATACGGGAAACGGTTGCTGATCCCAACTGTTGGTGATGTACATTCGATACACTCAAGCGAAATGAGTGGTCGGTCAAGTGTGGCTGAGTTGCAAGATGTTCTTGTTGAGCTCCAGTGTATCGTTCCTAGAGTACACTGATCGGAAGGTGGTTCCATACCTTGTCATAGTTGGAAATCCATTACCCAATACGTGCTTGCGGTTTTGATTGTATACTATATATGTAGAATGTGAGATGAAAGCGTTTCTGCTAGATGATTATTATATTGTGGTTGATAGACATTATTATAATATAAAAAGGTTTTTGATATAAAGATATGTTGGATTCTCATAAAGGAAAAACCCGTTCCGTTATACGGCGTGGTCTTATCAGATATCGTTTACTTGTTCAAATTGTTTTAAACTGTTTTACTCATACCAATCCCATGACTGACCCGGAGTTTATTCTGTTTTGTTCTACCTAAACTCTTAGGTGCCTAAATTTGTACGGGCAGTCAAGTAGTTCAAGATTTTACAGATCTATCTAAAGGAGCTTGGAGCAGGAGGCTTCAGCATTAGTTATATAGAGTTTTGTTCCGCTGTTTAGTAAGTTTTGTACTCTGAAAAGTGCTATTGTATACATATACTGTTTGTATTTCAAAAGTTATGTTATATTTTATTCGTTCCGCTGTGAGGTTCATGTTTACTCTGATGATGATGTTCTTCTTCTTCTATTCTATAAGTTTCTATCTTATATATTCTCACCCTCTAACTTCCTTCATTAACCATTTGGTTATTTTCGATCCTTGGATGTTCGATATGTGTTGTATATCGGATAACCAAGATCGTCGTAAACCCGGGTCGTTAAATTAATCTTTTTCTCAATTGGGTTTAAGAACAGTGTTAGTGAAGACACCATTCACGACAAACCCAAAATCACATTTGATATTAAATACAAGGCTCTGAATAGAAAATATATCGGCTTATATTCAATATCAAATTCTACGACCAACAAATATCGTACTAGAAATAACGATATAAACATAACTTTCAAATTTCTATAACAATATTTGTATAATCACGAAATCCAACATCGAAATATTCCAAAGACAATTTCGATTCAAATCCATTCCAATTCAATTATTGGAAATTTTGGTTTCTTTTGAAACCATTTCAAATCCAGTTTATTTATTTAAAAATAAATAAATTATTATTCTAATTCAAAATTAGTTCATTTCGATAAAAATCTATTTTTATCTTTTCAAATATGGAGTTTTTCATCCCAATTCTTCACAAATCATTTCTTATGATTTTACACAAATTATTACTATTTTTAATAATTTTATCAAGGCCCGTACAGTCGATTTCCATCAACGGCCATCGAACTGCACTTACAACGACCTTTTCCAAATTTGATTTGGACATAATTCCAAATCCAACTATTAGATTTCAAATCTCTAATATTCGTTAGAAAGCTATTTTCGATACGAACCCAATGGTTCCGGTTTATGAGAATCCGAAGGTCGGATCTCCCGCAATGTCCATTCGAAGTCAATGGTCGAAATTCGCGAACTGCCGCAACGCGGCGCGTTCTATTCAGGCCATTATATATATAATATATATATATATATATTATATATTTCGTCGATTTCCTTTTAAAACGTAATTTATAAATCGTTTTAAATTCGTTTTCAAAATGGTTTCAACTTCATATTCAATTTCAAATCAAAATTGAATATTCCATATCATTAACATATAAATGATAAAACGTTATATTTTGAAATCACTTCCTTTTCGATATTCGTTATAAAAACGAATAAAATCGATATAAATATCACTCGCATCAAAATGGCGCAAATCTAATCAACACGGGTTTTATATTTTAATTTTCAGATATACTATTTCAAATATTTCTTTTTCAAATATTTCTATTTCAAATATTTCTTTTTCCCAATATTTCTATTCAAATATTCTATTTCAAATATTTCTATTCAAATATTTCTTTTCATATATTCTATTTCAAAACTGGAATGAGACCCAATCAATTACCATATAATGTTAATTATATGGATTTTCTACAACACATGTATAAAATAACAACGATAAATAATCAACCATCATCCAGAGTGCACCACACAACTGCATAAGCATTAATTATAAATAATTAGTGCTTACACAGTCTGTCAATCCATCGATTGACATACAACTAAACCATCGGGATTAGTGTATGTCTAATCTCATCCCAATACCTGTGTGGGGTTTCAAATCAACAATCACAGATTTTATTTGTGTAGTTGGGCGATGTGTAAAATTTACCGTCCCAATCTATATCAGTCAAATCAGTGTATATAAACAAATCGTCCGATTTGTTTATAAACATTTATTTTATATCCACGTTAATTTTTTTTTTAACTATAAAATATTTTTCCACTATAAGATATTTTATTTCATTCCACATCACACAATCAAATTTCACAACACAGCAATCAAACAAACAAGTCATCCATGGTCTGTGGACGACGGGTGTCGGGTGCTACTAAACACCGTTTGCATCCTAGTATATATTTCAACTCAAAATAAATTAAAAGTGAGAAGTTCTCACCGAAAAGCTAAACCCAACGCCTCGACTCTTTGTATGTAGAAAGTCTTCATCGTGTCTCCAACGAGATCTGTTTCACATCGTTCATATTAAAAATCTTATTTTTAATCCGCTATGCATATAAAAATCTAAACTTTTCTTACATGAACATTTTTTTTGTTTCAAAACCATATTATAAAAATTCAATTTTTATATCGCTACTTCCTATATATAAAAAATCGAATTTTTGTATTTTTCATATATATAAAAATCGAATTTTTTTATTCTCTACCTTATACAAATCATATTTTTATAATCTCTACTAAATAAAAATCATATTCTTATTATACTAAAACTATAAAAATCATATTTTTATAATCGCTATACTTACATAAAAATTATAAATTTTATATAATTAAAAATCTTACCTTTTTCGAATTTTAGATATCAATTCTTTTCTAGTTTAAAAATCCCATCTTTTAATTAACAAAAATCTCAACTTTTTATGATTAAAAATCATATCCTTTTCGATATGAAATAAAATCCTAACTTTATACAATAAAGATCATTACTTTATATAATAAAGAAAATCAGTTTTTATTTATCAAAGAAAAGTCAGTTTTTACTTTGCAAATGAATAAATAAATAAATAAAAAGAACTAAAAAGAAAAAGAAACGAAAAAGAAAACTCACATTTGAATTCATACGTGGCGGGGGGGGGGGGGGGGGAGAAGATGGACGAGGAGCAGAGGAAGGAGGTGAGTGGGGGGGCCTGGCGGCGATGTCGAGGTGGCAGAGGGGGGGGTAGCGGTTTCGATCCGCTTTAGGGCTAGGGTTCTTCGACTGGACGGAGAGGAGAGAGGGCATCGGGGTCATGACGGTGCAGAGCGACGAGGGGGAGGTGTCTAACGCCAGCGGAGGCGCGGTGGTTTAGCAATCGGAGGGGCGACGGGATCGAGGTCTAGGAAGAAGAGGGGCGCGATTTTTTTTTATTTTACCGGTTTGGCTGAAGTAAAAAGGGGGTTAACTTGGAATAGAGGAGTATAGGGGGCAATTTGAATTTTTTTTTTTCTAAAAGGTTACTTTAAAATTAGAACTCAAAATTGAGCCCATTGACTGTCGTCCCTAGCATAATACCCCTATTCCGAACACAATGGGAAATGTCCCATATGCCAATTCGTTCGTTATGATCAGTTTTTGTCAAAATCAAAATATACTCTATATATTGAATTTGAACGCGCATTTCAATTTACTGGGGTCACATACTAACTCGAAAAATTCCAGAAAATTATTTCCTAGCTTCGTATTGACGATACGGTCCTAACAAAACTAATTTCATCGAATTCCGAGACAGTTTGAAAAATGGCCATATTCCAGTCGATTAAAATCAACTAAAACTGGTCAAACGCGTTTTCCTTCGCCACGCTCACATATTGATTCGAAAAATTACGAATTTTGGAATCTAGCAATACCTTGACATCACGGTTCCAACAAAAGTGGTTTCATCGAAAACCGAGGTCATTTACAAAATTTCCATTTTTAAGGGCCAGAATTCTACAGCGACTATTCTGAATTTTCAACTGGGCATAACTTTTTACCCCCGCTATGAAATTTTGATTTTTTGGATTCGTTGGAAAGATATTCTCAATTAGATTCTAATATTTTTTTGTTTCGCCAAATCTCGGTTTATTTTGAATCCTGTGCATTCATTTGAACTTTGAAATCAAATTTTCGAACTACCGCGACATTTTCAATTCCTTTTATAATTTAAAATAAATATTTATATTCTAACGACGATTCAAATAAATATCTCCATTCAAATTCTATTCAAAATAAATTTCTCCTCGTTTTTATTTAAAATAATTCATTTTAAATATTCAAAATTCGTTAAAATTGCCAAAATAAAAATTTTAAATTGGCTCGGATTTCCGGGTTATTACAATCCTGGTCTCTCCGTATTGACAACGGAGGTATAAAATAAATCAAAACTTTGATAGTGGTGATTTAGCTATCAAAGAAACATCCATACAATCAACGGTCCTATTTCCAATTGGAAATTCTACTGATCAAACATCAAACAACACTGGCCCCTTTTTATATTAATTCCTTATTATATTATCGTTTCCAATTCCCATTTCCCATCTTTCGTGTCATTTCAAAGCTCTATTTCTCTCTTGATTCTTGTAAAAACATTTCCAATGTCCTAATTTCTTTAGTCGAGAGAATATCTCTTATTGCAGTTAGAAAGCATTTCTAAATATTCATGAAATCCTTATTTTCTATATTCAGAAAATATACCTTATTAATATCGGAAAATAATTCCATATTCCATTTCTTAATTCCTCGTTGACCAATTCATTTCATTTTCTATACGTAGAAAATATCTTTAAGTTTATTTGGGAAAACATTTCAAAATCCTTTAAATTACCGCGATGTTATAAAACATCGTTATTCTAACTCAAACCATTAAACATTTATTAACTAACCATATTGCTAACCAATCTTCACTATAAAACCTTAACAATTCCTCCATCAATTATGAAGTCAATCAAGTTGGGGTATAATTACCTCTTAGACCTTAATTGAACAACATTCTCAATTTCGGAATAGTCAAAGCTCACAATTTCAAACAAGACATCATTTATGCAACTCTTAGATTCAATCTAAGAATCCACTTCTTTTGCGAAAAACATTGATTATAATGGTAGCGTTATGATCGTTGTTTCTAACCGTTTGATTTAAAAAACATTTATTATAATAGCAGCGTTAAAAGCGCTGTTTCCAAATGTTTGATTTATTAAACATTTATTATAACAGCAGCATTAAAAGCGTTGTTTAGATTTATAAAACATTTATTATAATGACAGCGTTATAATCGTTGTTTTCAAATATTTGGTATATAAAAATATAACTTGTACTTATTAATTTCAATTAATAAGTAAATAAATAAATAAATAAATTTGATTCAAAGGGAAAGTAAAAATAACTACTTGCCTAAATTTGATATAATCGAATTGTAATAAATAACTCTCTCTCCAATAATCTATATTCGATTATATTCCAAACTTCGGGATTTATCTACCATTTTAGGTTAAGTCAAATTCCCTTATAATTATTTCCACTTGCAAAATAATTGCATTCAAATCGTTATTCACTTCCAAATATGAATCTTGTTCCTTAATATGAATCTAGATTCGTTTAATCAAATCAACTTGATTTTACTTTGCAAATATCTTTCTAGATCCAAATCTCAGTTATCGATAAACCCATATCATATTCTACTCCATTTGTAATTTTTGTTTATAAAGACAACTACTGACATCATTCTGTTTATATAAAACAAGTCGAATTCCCTTTTAAATTATTTACTAGCTATACATTCCATTCTTCTGAAATCAGCTTATTTGATTCTTACAAACGCCTCCTCATTTATAAATCTTAATTTTAAAATAATATAAAATTATCTCAAAAACATGTAATCCTATTTACATAGCTATACATATTGAAATATTAGTTTCTTGACATATTTTATAGATTCACACTAGATAAAAATTTAAATATCTTTTCTGAAATAAATCCTTTAAATAAGATCCGACATAGTCAAATTAAAAATCCTTTGGATTTTATCTAGTTTCATTTTATATTCCAAACTTTGGAATAAAACCCATCGTTGTCTTGTGAAACCGATTTCTCATTTCCGTTCTCACTCAAATTCCCATTTGAATTCATTGATCCCAACTCAAATCTCTTCTATAATTACTACGTTTAAGTTCCACTTCCAATATCGGTGTCAACTAATTTCCACTTTAATTATATAAATTCGACTTGAATTTATATTTTAATTTATCCTATGATAAATATTGTATTTAAATTATAAACATCGTTATAATCAACTTCTTGTTTAATCCGCTTAAACAAGTTTCTATTTCCAGTCCATTTGAAATCTAATTCCAATTTGTGAAATAAATTCCCTTTTAAAGTCTCAATTTTTTTTCTACATTCTAAAATATTTTACGGTATTTAAATACCAAAATTAGGGGGCCAGTGTAATTCAACCACAACAAATCAATCACCAGGCATATACCACATCATATATCACAATAAGTAAATAAAACAGTAAATAAAATGTTGAGGAATCCAGTTGGATCCCTCAACCTGTTTCCCTGCATCCAAAGATGTTAATCAACAAAAATATCATCAATTCCATTTAAATATTGTGTTAGAATCAATTTTCAATCAATGGTTTCCATATCAACCATTTCAATCAATTTTATCAACCATTCATCCAATCAACAATCACACAGCATAAAATTAATATATTTAAAACTCGTTTATATAGAAATATAAACAATGTAGGGTTAGTGAGTTTACTCACATTGTTTGCAGCTGATGATTCTGCTTTTGTTTCGTATAAAATCAAGCAGGAGTTTGATTTTATGATGAAAGTCCAATAGCTCTGTTTTTTGTCACCATAGTTCCCAAATGTAAATCTTGCCGCTACTTGTTTCCATGGATCTGGTCACGTTCAATTCTGTTAACTTTGTAAGGATATTTCAAGCTGATATAATTTTCCTCGTTATCCATCCTTCTTTACGAAGACTGTATTCAACATCTATACTTTCCCTCACCTTCGCCAGCCTAGATGACCGGACCGCCATTGCTTCAGCAATCTTTTTCCGACAACATTGAGTAACTAAATTTTACATCCCATAAACCAACTCCACTGCTGCACTTCTGGTTCCCACAAATCAACATACAAAACTCCCTTTTCTTTCATTATCTCGCATGATTCCCTTTTAAACACCATAACCATTCATCTCCTTCCATTATTAAGTTAATAACCCCATCGTTAATCCCCACAAAAAGCCTGACCTTCTTCCAGCGTGAACCCACTCCGCACCACAGACCATTCATAGCCGGTAATCTCCTCACCACATTCTCCTTCCAACCAAAAAACACGCTATTTTTCTAGCTCCATTGCCAATACTTTCAATTTGAATATCTCCCTTCAGTAACACCATTTTCCAGACCAACAAATCCTTAATGTTGCCACACTTCCACAATTCGGCACCATTCCAACTATTACTACTAATCATGTGGATAATACCGTGATTACCATGACAAACCTCGTGATCAACTAGTCACATGCTCCTCCGTTACCATCGTTTCCCGGTCCACAATCAAAAGCAAAAGAAAAGTCCAAACCCGCACCTTCTTTTATCTCGTCCTGCATAAAATTCCATAGTACCGACATTTAAATCCCGCTATAGGCAACACACACCTCAGCACCCTTCTCTCTTCCCTTAATTCACAGACAAATGATCGCGGTAACCCATATTTCCCTCAACAACGTAAATCCCCATTTAAACATTGACCCAACCTCCTATTCTTCATGAGACTGAGAGAAATCATCACCATACTTCCAGAAAATAAATATGAATGCTTTCCCCTTCATAAATCCCATCTACCTAATCATTTATCTTCCCTATTTGAACCAAATTCGAAGACTGTTGCTCCTGTATATTTTACTTTATCTCTTCACTAAAGTAAATGCCCATATTCAAAGAAACCATACCCACACAACCCTTTAAACAATGTATTAACAGGAAATCTCCCAGCTCACTTTCTTTTAAATGAAACGATACAGGCGTCGACCAATTTCATCACTCTACCACCAGTTCCGGTGATCGAATCGCCACTACCAGGTCCACTCGCGCCTCCGTCACCAGTCGTCCTAACCCTGGCCTCAAACAATGGTCTGACGAACTCCAGAACCCCAAAAACTTAGACCAGATCTACTCCGTTCAACTAATTCCAACTCCGTCCATAGGTCATCGGAATATGCCACACCACCATTAAATGAAGCGCCATCCCTCTACCTACCTTTGCCACCAACATCTTCCCCCCACTCGATTCGAGCTTGCCAGAATCTGGCGTAAACCACCGGCTCTTCGAATCAAAAACATAGCTTCAATGCTACTCCAAAAACTGAGTGCCAAAAAACAAATCGAACCATCAAAAAGGTATACTAGATTAAACGACTTGAGGAAAGGAAACCAATGAATTTCGGATCATGAATTTTTGTTTTGATTTGGCTTTTACATCGATTTTAGAAGTTGCGAATTTCACTTATGCTCGGTTGAAGGAATCGCTGCAGATGAAAAAAATGAAAGGGGAAATTGGGTCGTTCTGAATAAGGCTTAGTGTTAAATAGGGAATCATTTTATGAAAACTTCGAACTTGGGTTAGCTGAAATAGATGAAGAGGACGATTTCTAAAATAAGGAGCGATAGGAAATATTTGGGCTTAGGGATTACAAGCGGCTGAGGACAATTATTTATTACATGAGAGGAGTTTTTATATTAGTTGCTGAAGGAAAGAAGAAGAAAATGAGGTCGGCTTGTCTTTATTATAGTTATATTAGTAGCTTGCCACCCACGGGTTTGAATGCTTGGTACGCACGCCATGCACGAAAACGAACAGCCTTGGTACGCACGAAAATGAATTGTTTGGGGAGCACGCTATTTACAGCTTACACGAGAAGATTTATTTACAGTAGTGTTCCAATGTGAAGTTTACGGTACTCGTTATATAAAATTTAGTCAGCCAAAGTACACATATATCTTGTAGATATTTTGAAACGTTATCGAGATTATATCCGAGGTTGTGAATTTATTCAACAAGATTTAAACCGAGATTTTGTTTGATCATTAAAGATTCTGTTCGAATTCCTCCAAAAGTGATGCTAATAATATTATTATTATTATTTAAATATTCAAAAATATTGAATTCAAGTCAATTAAATTAATAAACCACTATTTAAAATAATTAAATAAATTAATTATTCATTTGCTAAAAATCTCGGTCATTACAGGTACAGTGTGGTTCCTATGCATATAATATTAGTAGCCTGGATTTGTGTACATTTCATATTATGTGTTATTTCCTTTATAGTCCATATTAAATGTAGTTTCTCCAGTGTGTTCTATTAGAAACCTGAGTTAGTGCTATATCATATAAGTGAGTATAAATCTTCGTTTGTATATTCAAGTCGTAGCCGATGTATTGTTTTGTAGCCTTGGGATATGTGTCGTACCTTGTTTTTATGCATCCATTCTCATGTTAGATTTTGTATTCTGTGCATTCATAGATTTCTTATGAATTTGGTTTACAATAACAACAATATTGGTGATCAATTTAAAACATCCAATGTGGTCTCTATATTTATACCAAAGACCATTAAAATTATCTCTGCGTAGTTTTAATCTAGACCTTATTTAAGACCAATAATGAGGTCATCCGCATTTTAGAGACATTGATTGTGGTCTCTATATATTTTGACACATGTTTTTAGAAACAATATGCAGTTATCTTAAGTGGGTTACAGCTATAAATATAATTTAAGACAAAAAATGTATTTTGAGGCAAAATAAATTTTTATTTAATAATCCTTCCTTTTGTAGTGAACCTTTACTTTGATTTGTTTCTATGAATTACTAAGAAATACTTCATATACTCCAATAGTTTCTTTTATTATTTACTGTAATAATCCATTACTGCTTCCTTTGGTGTTATTTTGTGTTATTATCAAATGTTGTAATGGCTGTCTTTTTGGTTCCAAAGAAGTTATAGATGACTGCTTCAATATAACATTTAAATGTATTTTTTGTGAATTCACACCGCATTGCTTTCTATATGATTCCAATTATAATTTTACCGTTCGATTCATAAATTTTGACTATGAAAAAAATATATTACTTGACTTTATTACAGGCTAAATGCTAAATTGTGTTAATTCTCACCATTATTTCCAATGATCTTAATTATTGTAAATTTGGAGTATTGACCAATTTTGTAGTTACCTTACGTAACATATTTTGGTGATCATTAATTTGATATGCCACGGTGGACCAACTTGCTCAAGGTTTGTAACACCGATGCGCAAATGCCTCCCAGCACGCGTCCAGTGTGCATTAACAAAATACGTCAAAGGTATTTGGTGCACCAATGTTGTAACGACCCGTATTCTACACATCATAGGATTGTAGAATATTTATTTCTTTCCCGTATGAAGTTGTATGGTCATGTAACTTTGGGAAACATCCATTAGAGTCATTTCCCATGTTCATGATTTTTGTCGATTTTTAAATGACCATTTTGCCCCTAGTTGGTACTGTTTTGGCCATAACTTTTGATTGGAAAGGAATTTTGACCTGAAACCACTTCCATTTGATTCGTTTGATAGTTTCTCTTTCCGTAGAGTGGTCATAATGGCCAAACGGACTTACCGTTTGGGAGATATGGCTGAAACAAGGTTTGGAGGGTGAAAAACTGCTTAACCGGGCCAAATCGGGTGATTAGCGAGTAGGCCCATAATCCATTTCGGGATTAGGGTTATGGGAGGGCTGAAATGAGATGGAGAATCATTCCATTTCAGTTTTCTAGCCTCCACTTATCACCAAGGATCCCTAAAAATGGTCTCCAACCTCTAAATCACCTCCAAATCATCTATTGGTCAAGGATTTGGCTTAGCAACCACTAATCAAGGAAGATCTTCACTAAAGAAACTTAGGAGCTGCTGTTTGGCATTGAGATTCACATCAAATCAGAGATTTATTTCAGATCTTAGTTTATTTTGTGGCTAAAGTGAGTGATTTGCATAGTTTTGCACTAATTATGGCTAATTAGGGGTGATTAGTGTTAATTAGCGAATTTAAACATGATAAAATTCTGGAAAAATGTTTATAAAATTCGGAATGATGTTTTAGACCTCTGATATGAATTTGGGTTAATTTGGTTAAGTTTTGTTAGTCCTATCATTAGTTTCACCTAAACATGCTTAAGGGGAAAATATGGGATTTTGGGTATGTTTGATCCATTTCTACTTATCATATTGATGTTTTGATGTTTGTGGTTGATTATGTATGTTGCTATGACTGTATGGTATGCTTTGTGATTGATTAGAATAGTTAGAATGGTCGAAAACGCCGTCGAATGGCGTAAACAGCTCGCTGGACAAGGTGCAGGGATTCGGATCGCATAGGGGATTGAGGGACGATCGGATCGCCCAATGGGATCGTGGGTCATCACCACGAACCGAGTCGTCTTCTCCGAACCGAACCATCTGCACAAGGCCCATGAGCAACAATCGTGAACTGCTACCCGATCTGATCCACTCGTGCTTCATATCACGATCCGAACAAGAGAAAAGCAGCATCCACGATCTGATGCACAGCGAGACGACGATCCGAACCAGGAGAGAACCACAAGCTGGAGGGGCGCGATCCGATCCGTATGGGGTATCACGATCCGAACCAAGGAGGGGAGCACGATCCGAGGCAAATAGAAAGGGGACCGCAATGACGATCCGATCACCTGGAGGATCACGACCCGATCCGATGCATGAGGTGCGACCCGATCCGAATGCCTAAGGCCGATCCGATCCGATGAAGAATGTGAAGGCTGATCCGATCCGATTCGATGGTGATGACCAATAACCCGAGATGCAAAGGTAGTCCATATGGGAGTTAGAGCTCAGGATCCCGGAACCAGTTGGGAACCAATGAGTTCACTTCATGGTTGGACTTTGCTGCGGGACGTGTGCTAAGGAGTTGTTGACGTTCATAACTTCGATTCACCACTAAGAATGAATGATTTGCTACTTATCAGTGCAGTAGGGTCATTATGACCTGAGGGGCAAAGTGATGGTAGCAAGACTACGTTATCAGTGCAGTAGGGTCATTATGACCTGAGGGGCAAGGTGATGCGTAGTAAGACTATGAGCCAGCGCAGATGGGGTGAATAACTCCATGGGGCAAGTGGACATAGTAAGGATTAGTAAGGCTATGAGCCAGTGTGTAACACCCCACCTCCGCCAGGGTCACTCGCAAAGGAATGCACTAGCTTTGGAGGGGCATTATTTGTAAACAAGGTAAAGATGCATAATGATATAGCAAGGCAGGACATGACATATATATATATATATATGTAAATAAACAGAGTAAGTAGATAAAACAGCGGAAGATTTTTAAACCATTTCAAAACACAAGTCTGGTACATCAAAATGTCAATTTCCCAAAATTACAAGTCTAGATAAATACATCATCTGATAAACTGAAATACATAAGTACTATCCCCAAATAAGAGAGGTAAACCATAGCGGCTCAAGTCCAAAGCATACTTGAGCTATCCAAGGAAGCAGCAAAAATCCAAGCTAGGCTCCAGTATTCCCTCCCTGAGAACCTGGGGGGGGGGGGGACGGAAGGAAAGAGGCGAAAGAAAACAGGTCAGTCAAAAAGACTGAGTAAGCCCTGCTACGATCAGTCTATAAACTAATAAAGTTAACATCATGATGGAAACTGAGAGGATCATAAATAACAACATACTGGCATGATAAATCAACCACAAGATAGATAGAGGTGTCATCGCATAAACAGAGTTAAGTTTTGCACCACGGTGTACTAGCAAACCAACATAACAGGTATTGATCCCTTAGCCCAAACTTTGACCCAATAACATGAAGTGACCTTAATATAAGGTCCAGCCCAACGGTCTAGTCGATCGGCTCCCTATAAACCTAACACGTCAAGTGTTGGTGTCCATATGGCCCACATATGGTTGTAGTTAGTCTGTGCTGGGTCCACCTTTGGGTGTATCAAGCCCTCGGGTGTCAAATCCCGGACACTTAAGCAATAATGCACAGCCCTAACCTACTGGTACCCGTGCCTCGAGTTTGTCCAACATCGGACTACGTGCACGTCCGTAGCCCGCCGGACCCGCACCGCTGTACCACTCAGCCATCGCCCTTTGGTCGCTTACATCCGTCCAGTAATCGTGCCCCGCCCTAGCCTAGCTTCTAGGGTTGTGAATGATACCAAACTGGGATTACTGTTAGAACAGACCACGTTGCTAGGGTTTTCTAAGAAGGTTAAGTGTGATTTAACCCTTCACTAATCATGGATTAAATTAGTTAAGTGTAATCAACGGTTCACCACTTAACCCCATCCACTCCCTTGTATCCCCAAATTGATTAAATTGGTTAAGTGTAACTTAACCCCATTTTCATCCCTTGAATCCCCAAATTGGTTAAGTATTAGTGGACCCTGACTTAACCCTAATCATGAGGCATTAATTAACTTAATGCACCTTAACCTCTCACATTAGACCTTGTTGTGGTTACTAGTTAGGCCGGGCGGGTCCGGGTAGGTTTACACCACAACTTAGTCTAACCTCGGGTTTTGGCACCACATGACCAACTTCTCACATTGGGTCCTATTGTTTGTAGCCACTAGTTAAGCCGGTCGGTTCCGGGTAGAATTACGCTACAAACTCAACCCAACCTCGAGTTGGCCACACTTTTGTTTTCTAAGTGTCATGTCCACTTTATTTCAAAGCATAATTACAAGTCAACAAATGCTTGGGTAGACCTAACTTAATAGGTAAATTCCCAAGGGGTAGACCTAACTTAATAGGTAAATTCCCAATCTTATATTTTCATGTATTTTAAGTTTACCCAAACCCCCAACGTCATTCTATCGCTTACATATTCGTAATAACGCATAAAGGATAGGAAGAGGGAACTTGGCACAACATACATGATAAACTTGCACAACAATCACGCATAACATGTTAGACTTGTACAACTTAGCATAGTGAACTTGCATATTACCATAAACATGCATAACATGGTTAAACTTGCATAACTTAGCATAGTGAACTTGCATATTACCATAAACATGCATAACATGGTTAAACTTGCATAACTTAGCATAGTGAACTTGCATATTACCATAAACATGCATAACTTGTCAAACATGCACAACTTGTCATTTTAAACTTGCATAAACATGCACAACTTGTCAAACATGCACAACTTATCAATTTAAACTTGCATAAACATGCATAACTCAATAAACTTGCAAATCATAGCTTAGCAAACTTGCATAAACATGCATAACTCAATGAACTTGCAAATCATAGCTTAGCAAACTTGCATAAACATGCATAACTCAATAAACTTGCAAATCATGGCTTAACAAACTTGCATAAACATGCATAACTCAATAAACTTGCAAATCATGGCTTAACAAACTTGCATAAACATGCATAACTCAATGAACTTGCAAATCATGGCTTAACAAACTTGCATAAACATGCATAACTCAATGAACTTGCAAATCATGGCTTAACAAACTTGCATAAACATGCATAACTCAATAAACTTGCAAATCATGGCTTAACAAACTTGCATAAACATGCATAACTCAATAAACATACATAAATCCCAATCTTGCATCACATATTAACTTTAGAGTTTCTAAAATGAAGGTAAGAGGGCTTACTATGCTTATGCGAACTCAAATGAGTATAGCAAATGTAATTAAAACCTTATGCAACCAAAAACCCCAAAAATGCAAGCAAACTTGATCAAAACTCTTCTTTTATGATGCCAATAGAGAAACAAGACTTTAATGCAAGCTAAAGAGGATCATACAAGCCTAAATACACTTGTATGCATGGAAATCTCTTAGGAATTAATTTAGGGATTGTATGAAGAGGGTGGAGGCCATGAGAGTTTTGATTTTGGCATAGTTTAGTTACTAGATTGAATAATGAGTGATTTAGGGTAGGTTAGGGTCTTATTTATAGATTAGGCTAGTGATTTGGACCATAGGATTAACCCTAGATTCAATTAGGTCCATCAGATCCCGGAACTCTCTAGAAACAGACCACAAGACCCAACCTCAATCAGAAATGGTGCACCAGGCTAATCAGCCGGGCACCCCCCTATCGACAGGGCTGTCGACAGGGCAGTCGACATGCCAAGACCCCTGTCGACAGGCCTGTCGACATGGGGTCCTGGCGGGATTTTTCCCGCCTGCCCAGTTTGCCCTAGCCCATGTTTTTAAATTTCAAATTTAAATCTGTTTTTACTTAGAAATTTTCTGCAAACTTCAATGGGCCTTAACTGGGTCATACGGACTCCGATTTCCGAAAACTCGGACTCTATTTCGCGTATTTTTCCGAGACGAACGCAATGGCATAGCCCGTTTCCCTTGATTCACATTTTATAATTAAATTCTGCCTCAATTTTCATTATTACAGGTTATTGAAAATACGGGTTGTTACATTCTCCCCTCCTTAAAGGATTTCGTCCCCGAAATCTTCAAGTTAGGAAGAATGTATCCTACCATCCAATCATCCATCTACTCAAAGCATCATCCACGAGCAATCATTGTCCTTACAAGATTCTAAATGCTGGATGAACATATGCAAAAGTGTGTGTATATGTACTTACCTAATGCAAAAATCAGGCGGTTACTGATACAGTAAACCTCCTTAATGCATATGTATGTCAGTGAAATGAATCCATATGTATGCAGATTCCTAAATTCACAGTATCTATATGAGTGCACATAACATTCATCCATATGCAACATCCATGTGGTGGCACAACAAGTTCAATCATGAATAAGCATAAACACTCATGCATATGCAACATGAAGAGTGTGTGAGCCGATCTAGTGCCTAATCGTGTATAATGCATCCACGAGCAACCACTTGCAAACACTTGCAACCATCAAGCATAACATGTTTCAAACACATGTTTCAACCAAAGGGTTTCTACCAAAGGTTCTCATGACAAGATAGACACGATAAACTAGATAAACTCCTTTTTGGATTACAAGAAATCCATTCAAACTTTGACATATAGTACTAACCGATGAGTCTTAACCCCCTTATGGAGTTTACAACAGAAATAAGATCGAGAATGGGACCGAGAGGATATATGCAAAAGACAACTTGCAAGCAAGCTCCACCGGAAAACGAGGATCAAGGATGCACTCTTAAAAAGAGATATGATGCGCGTATCTAGTCTTCACTCTTCTTAGTCACGTTTCCTTGAGCTTAACTCCACTGTGCTTTGACTATCTTCCACTTCATGATTCCTTGGCTTCCTAACTCCTATTCCCCAAATTCGAATTGGAACTCATTTCATTATTGCCTCTCGTCTTTCTTTCCCACTTATTCTTCTTTCTGTATACTTGGCTTAAACATAATTATAACCTCATGATTCGTGCAAGCTCCCCAAAATTCACCAGTGAATCCTGGATCTCGCCTACTTACTATAAAGTATTCCGCGCGGCAGAACTTTTCCTGAAAATACCAATCCACGTTGCCAATTGCCCCCTACAAACGTGATTTCCTATTACTCAGGCTTAATCAAAATGAACCATCCGCCTACAGGCCATACCTAGATTCAGTTGCCTACCCATGTCTTCCTGTAGGCTCTTTCAAAACTGGCCAACTTCTTGAGGGTAAACCGTTGCTAACCGTGACACAGTTCTCTCGTTCTTCACCGGACTGAAATGAGCACTCTTCGTGAGTCTACCTACTATGACCCACATACCCGTATTCCCTTTCTTTGATCTAGGTAGTCCATCCACATAATCTATCGAGAGGTTTTCACACTTTCCTTGCGGAACCTCCAATGGAGGTAATGGCCCACTGGGCTTCCATGACTAGGCCTTAACCTGGTGGCACAACATGCATCCTAAGACCAACCCGGCCACCTCCTCGAGTGGTGCGCATCTTCAAGATCCTTCTTTACCAAGTCTTTCACTCGAGGAACACATAATCTCTCATCGCGCCTTATTCATCCCTTGTCATCTTTAATATATCTAGCGAGGTGACTTAACATCTCGCCTCGAATCAACTGGTCCATGTTCTTGACCAACTGCGGGTCTTCTTCCTGTAAAATCCCCTTCTTGATCCAGAAGAGTAAGTCTAAGCTCGGGGAATGCTAACTAACTAGCCCAACGGAGAAAGCTCCTTACTTCAATTGCTCTCCTCAGAGTTTTCCGGTCTTAAACCGCAACCACTTCAGCGGAATCCACCGCTAAGCCTTACTTAAGAACTATGTGCCCAAGAAATCCAACTTCTTTCCTCCAAAGTGACATTTGGAGAACTTGACCTTCAACTGGTGGCTCTAAGCGTATCCATCTCCTTCTTGAGATGTCTAACATGCTCTTCCTCTTTCTTTTGAGGAGATCAAATATCGTCTACGACGACCCTGACAAACTTGTTCAAGGACTCCCTAGACACCCTACCCATCAAAATCACGTAATATGCGGGTGCCTTAGTCAAACCAAATAGCATGACTAGCCATTCTAAAACCCATCCAGAGTCCTAAACGCAGTCTTGTCAATTCCATCATCAGCTATCCTAAGCTGATGGAATCCGGTAGCTAGATCAAAAGGAAGCGGATGCTCCTACAAGCTGATCAGACAAATCATTGATCCTTGGTAACGGTTACCTATTCTTCTTACGAAGATCAACACATAAGCGAAGCAAACTGTCCACATCAGTAACGAATACTACTGGAGCACCCTACTCGAAAATGCTTCGTCTCAGGAAGTTCTTCTCAAGCAACTCCTTGACTTGCTTTCTTAACTCTCATCTCGTGAGGTCATGTGCCTAACCGGCCACGAAACTGGCTTGGTATTACCAACCAGATAATGCGGAAATCTATCCCACGTCTAAGGGTAACCCCTTCACTTCCCAAGATATCAGGATATTCTCGGACCACCCTCACAGATTGCAAACTATCGATAGACGAGTTGAGGGATTCAAGATAACATAACATGACGGGACCCATAGGGTTGCTAGAAATTTCTAGGGTATTACCGAGGCGGATCATGAGCCTCACAACCCTATATACAAAAACCAAGAATGGCTTCAAAACAGGACAACCATTCCATGCCCAAAACCAACCCATATTCCCTGAAACCGAGAATATAAACATCCCACGAGAATTCTATACTTAAGATAGAAATTTTCAAATCCACTCAGACCATAGACAAACGGGCAGAACCCCCAATTGGATTTGAAACACATACGGGATCATCAACTACACTAGTACTTAGGTGCAAAACTTTCAACTGGATCAGATGAAATAAAACTATGCGATGTGCCAGAATCAAACAAAGTTCGAACAGGGAAAATCAGAAAATGTAAACAAGATTTTCAACAGAAACACTACCTCTATCATGAGCTGGAAGAACGGGGTTGAGGGGATGAATTCGCCCTCCAGATAGTCCTGCACACTGAGTCTGACCTTGCCCTTGTTTCCTCGGGCAATCCTTGCTGAAATGTCCAAACTCACCACAATCAAAGCATTCGCCCCGCTTTCTCTTCTCCTTCTTCCTACATTCCCTGGCTATACGTCCAACTTCACCACAGAAGTTACATTTCATATTCTTGCCCCGTTTCCCGAAATTTACTCTCTTGCCTTGAGACTCATTCGCCTTGACCTCTTTCTTGTCATTGCTACCTTCTTCTTGAAGTAGGGCCAAATTCACTAAACTCTCGAAAGTCGCCCCCAAGGGTATATGAGACAGGGCCAAATCACGTAATGGCTCGTTTAATCCTAGAGCAAAGTGTAGGGCCTTCTTCTGAGCTGTATTAGCCAAGTCTAAATTGTCCTGAGCCAGTTGATTAAACTTATCTATGTATTCCCTAATAGTCATGTCCCCTTGCTTCAGTGATAAGAATCTCAGTCCAAACCTTCCTCTAAAGTCATCCCAAGTCTCAATTGGACTAGTAGCGGTGGTGGCTACCCACCAACGTGCAGCTTCTTCCTTTAGCAACCATACTGCCAATAAAACCTTCCTGCGGTCACCTATATCAAAGGTGGCTAAAAGATCTTCGGTCTCTTTCAACCAATTCCTTGCCTCTACAAAAGTCTCGGTTCCAAAGAAATTCTTGCAACCCATCGCCTTAAAATCTTGGCAAATCTCGGCGAAGTCAGTTTGAGGATGCTGAGGGGAAGGAGGAAGAGGAACATCAACTACCGGAGGAGGAGTAATATTTGCGGGGCCGGCTTCGGTCGTCCTGGCCTCCAAAAGTCTCCTATACCAAACAGGTACGTGAACTCCCTCCGGAATGGCAAAGTTGTCGGCCATACTGGAAACGAAGAAAAAGATAGATTCAAAATGGAGAAAAACGAAGGAATTTTGCTAATGGCTTTTTGGGGAATAGCCTTTTTAAAATAAACTAGACTTTTCTTTGGAAAATACTTTATACTTGGTTTTGAAAATAGTTTTTCAAAGAGTCTTAAAAACCTTTTTTTTTATCCCTTCTCGTAAACCATATGCTCTGATACCAAATGTAACACCCCACCTCCGCCAGGGTCACTCGCAAAGGAATGCACTAGCTTTGGAGGGGCATTATTTGTAAACAAGGTAAAGATGCATAATGATATAGCAAGGCAGGACATGACATATATATATATATATATGTAAATAAACAGAGTAAGTAGATAAAACAGCGGAAGATTTTTAAACCATTTCAAAACACAAGTCTGGTACATCAAAATGTCAATTTCCCAAAATTACAAGTCTAGATAAATACATCATCTGATAAACTGAAATACATAAGTACTATCCCCAAATAAGAGAGGTAAACCATAGCGGCTCAAGTCCAAATCATACTTGAGCTATCCAAGGAAGCAGCAAAAATCCAAGCTAGGCTCCAGTATTCCCTCCCTGAGAACCTGGGGGGGGGGGAACGGAAGGAAAGAGGCGAAAGAAAACAGGTCAGTCAAAAAGACTGAGTAAGCCCTGCTACGATCAGTCTATAAACTAATAAAGTTAACATCATGATGGAAACTGAGAGGATCATAAATAACAACATACTGGCATGATAAATCAACCACAAGATAGATAGAGGTGTCATCGCATAAACAGAGTTAAGTTTTGCACCACGGTGTACTAGCAAACCAACATAACAGGTATTGATCCCTTAGCCCAAACTTTGACCCAATAACATGAAGTGACCTTAATATAAGGTCCAGCCCAACGGTCTAGTCGATCGGCTCCCTATAAACCTAACACGTCAAGTGTTGGTGTCCATATGGCCCACATATGGTTGTAGTTAGTCTGTGCTGGGTCCACCTTTGGGTGTATCAAGCCCTCGGGTGTCAAATCCCGGACACTTAAGCAATAATGCACAGCCCTAACCTACTGGTACCCGTGCCTCGAGTTTGTCCAACATCGGACTACGTGCACGTCCATAGCCCGCCGGACCCGCACCGCTGTACCACTCAGCCATCGCCCTTTGGTCGCTTACATCCGTCCAGTAATCGTGCCCCGCCCTAGCCTAGCTTCTAGGGTTGTGAATGATACCAAACTGGGATTACTGTTAGAACAGACCACGTTGCTAGGGTTTTCTAAGAAGGTTAAGTGTGATTTAACCCTTCACTAATCATGGATTAAATTAGTTAAGTGTAATCAACGGTTCACCACTTAACCCCATCCACTCCCTTGTATCCCCAAATTGATTAAATTGGTTAAGTGTAACTTAACCCCATTTTCATCCCTTGAATCCCCAAATTGGTTAAGTATTAGTGGACCCTGACTTAACCCTAATCATGAGGCATTAATTAACTTAATGCACCTTAACCTCTCACATTAGACCTTGTTGTGGTTACTAGTTAGGCCGGGCGGGTCCGGGTAGGTTTACACCACAACTTAGTCTAACCTCGGGTTTTGGCACCACATGACCAACTTCTCACATTGGGTCCTATTGTTTGTAGCCACTAGTTAAGCCGGTCGGTTCCGGGTAGAATTACGCTACAAACTCAACCCAACCTCGAGTTGGCCACACTTTTGTTTTCTAAGTGTCATGTCCACTTTATTTCAAAGCATAATTACAAGTCAACAAATGCTTGGGTAGACCTAACTTAATAGGTAAATTCCCAAGGGGTAGACCTAACTTAATAGGTAAATTCCCAATCTTATATTTTCATGTATTTTAAGTTTACCCAAACCCCCAACGTCATTCTATCGCTTACATATTCGTAATAACGCATAAAGGATAGGAAGAGGGAACTTGGCACAACATACATGATAAACTTGCACAACAATCACGCATAACATGTTAGACTTGTACAACTTAGCATAGTGAACTTGCATATTACCATAAACATGCATAACATGGTTAAACTTGCATAACTTAGCATAGTGAACTTGCATATTACCATAAACATGCATAACATGGTTAAACTTGCATAACTTAGCATAGTGAACTTGCATATTACCATAAACATGCATAACTTGTCAAACATGCACAACTTGTCATTTTAAACTTGCATAAACATGCACAACTTGTCAAACATGCACAACTTATCAATTTAAACTTGCATAAACATGCATAACTCAATAAACTTGCAAATCATAGCTTAGCAAACTTGCATAAACATGCATAACTCAATGAACTTGCAAATCATAGCTTAGCAAACTTGCATAAACATGCATAACTCAATAAACTTGCAAATCATGGCTTAACAAACTTGCATAAACATGCATAACTCAATAAACTTGCAAATCATGGCTTAACAAACTTGCATAAACATGCATAACTCAATGAACTTGCAAATCATGGCTTAACAAACTTGCATAAACATGCATAACTCAATGAACTTGCAAATCATGGCTTAACAAACTTGCATAAACATGCATAACTCAATCAACTTGCAAATCATGGCTTAACAAACTTGCATAAACATGCATAACTCAATAAACATACATAAATCCCAATCTTGCATCACATATTAACTTTAGAGTTTCTAAAATGAAGGTAAGAGGGCTTACTATGCTTATGCGAACTCAAATGAGTATAGCAAATGTAATTAAACCCTTATGCAACCAAAAACCCCAAAAATGCAAGCAAACTTGATCAAAACTCTTCTTTTATGATGCCAATAGAGAAACAAGACTTTAATGCAAGCTAAAGAGGATCATACAAGCCTAAATACACTTGTATGCATGGAAATCTCTTAGGAATTAATTTAGGGATTGTATGAAGAGGGTGGAGGCCATGAGAGTTTTGATTTTGGCATAGTTTAGTTACTAGATTGAATAATGAGTGATTTAGGGTAGGTTAGGGTCTTATTTATAGATTAGGCTAGTGATTTGGACCATAGGATTAACCCTAGATTCAATTAGGTCCATCAGATCCCGGAACTCTCTAGAAACAGACCACAAGACCCAACCTCAATCAGAAATGGTGCACCAGGCTAATCAGCCGGGCACCCCCCTATCGACAGGGCTGTCGATAGGGCAGTCGACATGCCAAGACCCCTGTCGACAGGCCTGTCGACATGGGGTCCTGGCGGGATTTTTCCCGCCTGCCCAGTTTGCCCTAGCCCATGTTTTTAAATTTCAAATTTAAATCTGTTTTTACTTAGAAATTTTCTGCAAACTTCAATGGGCCTTAACTGGGTCATACGGACTCCGATTTCCGAAAACTCGGACTCTATTTCGCGTATTTTTCCGAGACGAACGCAATGGCATAGGCCGTTTCCCTTGATTCACATTTTATAATTAAATTCTGCCTCAATTTTCATTATTACAGGTTATTGAAAATACGGGTTGTTACACAGTGCAGTGGGGTTCTTGTGACTCCATGGGGCAAAGTGGACATAGCAAATGATTACTGGCTACGTTATCAGTGCAATGAAGCCATTCATGACTTCATGGGGCAGAGTGATCGTAGCAAGGTATGTTGGGCGATCGAAGTGGTGAATATCGTATACTTTACGCACTGAGTGAGAGATGTGAGGATAGATGCTATGCTTGATTGTTTGCCATCATTATGACATGCACACCTCCCCCACCTCCATATCTTTATATGGATTGATATGATACCTTAGAGTGTTGTACAGTATTTAGTGCTAACTCTTTGGTTGCAGGTCCAGGTTCAGGTATGTTTTAGTCTACCTGTTATTGTTCACTTTAGATGCTTATCGCTCATACCAGGCTTTATATCTGACCCAGAGTTTTATGTCTCCTCTTATTACTTTGGGTGCTCACACGAGCAGACTAGAGACAGGTTAGCTGGTGATGCGCGAGTAGCTGGTTCGGAGGCGGGCAGGAGGCTTCCACGTATTATATATATATACGCATTCTCCCTGTGTCGTTGGTGGTCGCTACTTGGGCATTAGTAGTGTACCTCATTTATCTTGCTTTTGCTTTGAGACAGTTTGAAAGTTGTAATAAGCTATATTTTTTTGATTTCCGCTGCTATGATGTTTAGTTCTGATTTTCAGCTTATGCACTGTCTCTCCTGTTTTATGTCAAGTATGTTATTATTATATTTTGTCCTATGCGTTGTGATACATTCTACAGGTTCTTTGTATGTTCATTTCCTTCTTCCTTTTCCTTCTCACGACCCGTTCCGTGCTAACTGGACATGTGTACAGCGCACTTTTGGAGTAAATGTCGGTTGGTGCAGGGCGGGCCGTCACACTTGGTATCAGAGCTCTAGGTTGCGTAGTTCACCTAGGGAAAGACACTAGGGAGAGTTAGTACGTATATGAGAGCGCGTATTTGTGATTACTTTGGTTTTCAAAAGCTATGTATATGTATACTATTAGTAGTATAAGAATGAAGTTGCACTGCACTAGTACCACTATGGGGTCGTTAATCGTTTCCCTTTTTCAGATTGACGATGAGCCGATATGTTAGAGGTACCGGTAGAGGGGCCAATAATGGGAATGCCGCTGACATGAGGGCGATGTTCACCAACCTCATGAGAGACATGCTTAGAGAAGTGCAAGGGGCAGTTCCCAATCCCGGAGCTGGTGTTGGCCCAGTAGTGCAGGCGCCTAGGGTCGATTTCGCCAAGTTGTGCAAAGATTACACTAATCTTGGTGGGAAGTCGTTCCACGGAACGGAGTCGGCCACAGATGTTCAGGATTGGATGGATAGCTGTGATCGTATCTTTGATGACTTGGGTCTTGAGGATGCGATGAAGAGAAGGCTAGCGTCTCGTCAGGTGCAAGGGCGAGCGATGAATTGGTGGAATGCCATTAGAACAGCTACTCCAGAGGATCAGGTTACTTGGGTTCAGTTCAAGGCTCGCTTTAGCGAGAAGTTTATTCCAGCTGCCCAGAAGTCAGTATTGTTTAAGAGGTTCTTGGAACTCAAGAAGAATGGGAGGGCAGTTTCTGATTATATTGCTGAGTTCGACACTTTGTCGAAGTATGGACTGTCTCTCATTGATACTCCTGAAAAGAAGAATGAGAAGTTCATTACTGGTTTGGATGGGTACTTGGGGGAAAGGCTTATCAACCACATCGATGAGACTTTTGAATCGATCGTGGGGAAAGCTTTGAGATCAGAGAGCCTTTACCCTAAGTCAAAGACTGAGGCTGCATCTGCAGAAGGGCCAAAGTCGCAAGCAGGCGGTGGAGGCAAGAATAGCTCTCAGAATAAGAGGAAGCAGGACCAATCTAAGAGTGGCCAGAAAAAGAGCAAGAAGGATGTTGAGTGCTTCAGCTGTGGAAAGAAAGGCCATTATGCTAAAGAATGTCGGGCCAAGCCAGCGGAAAGGAAGTGCTACAACTGTGGTCAAGTGGGACATCAGAAGGACAAGTGTCCGCAACCTCTTAAGGAGAAGCAGATTGTGAAAGCATATGCTCTTGATGCTATTCCTTCTTCGTCGAATGCCCCAACTGCGGCGGAGAAAGGAAAGAATGTTGTTATTCAAGGTATGCTTTCTATTTATGATGTACCAGTTCGAGTTTCGTTTGATACTGGGGCTTCCCGTTCCTTCATATCTAGTGACCTGGTAGATAGGTTGGGACTGGAACCCGAGATAGTCGATAGACCATTGATTGTGACGAACCCGATTGGTGGTTCGACTAGCCTTAGTATGATTTGCAGGAATTTGGTCTTATCGAGTCATGGATGTATGTTTGTATGTGATTGCTTTGTTTTGGGCTTTACTGGGTATGGCATTGTATTGGGAGTCGATTGGCTCCAAAGATACTGGGTGGTGGTAGACTGTGAGGGCTTTTTGGTGACAGTGAGGGCGGATGATGGGCGGAGGGTAGTGTTTGGTAGTCTACCTAGTGATGGGGTTATGGCTAGTTTTGTAAATTCCCTCGACATCCCGCAGGATGAGTTGTCAGATGTGCCCGTGGTTGGCAAGTATCCGGACGTCTTCGAGGAGGTGACCGGGCTTCCACCACACCGAGAGATTGAGTTCCGTATTGATTTAGTGAAAGATGCCAGACCTATAGTAATGCCACTTCGTCGTATGGCACCAAAGGAGCAGCGAGAGCTCGGGGTGCAAGTCAGCAATCTTTTGAAGAAGGGATTGATTAGAAGGAGTGTCTCCGAGTGGGGAGCACCAGTTGTGTTTGCCACTAAGGCAGATGGTTCCCTTCGTTTGTGTGTGGACTATCGCGAGTTGAATAAGGCGACGAGGAAGAATAAGTATCCTCTACCGCGGATAGATGATTTGTTTGATCAGCTGGAAGGAGCAAGAGTGTTCTCCCAGTTGGACCTCGTGACAGGATTTCATCAGCTTCGAGTAGCGGATGAAAGTGTTCCGAAAACGGCATTTAGGACGCCGTCTGGATTTTATGAGTGGTTGGTCATGCCGTTTGGGTTGACCAATGCACCAGCCTATTTTGTGGATCTTATGAATCGAGTATTCAGAGATCAGTTGAATAAGTTTGTTCTTGTGTTCGTGGATGATATCCTTGTTTATTCAAGGACAGAGGAGGAACACAAGGGGCACTTGAGGATAGTGATGGAGGTGTTGAGGAAATACCAATTGAAAGCGAAATTCTCTAAGTGTCATTTTTGTAGAAGGGAAGTACGATTCTTGGGTCATGTTGTTTCAGAGAGTGGTATTGCCGTGGACCCTGCGAAGGTGGCTACAGTACAGGATTGGCCTACGCCCAAGAACGCTACAGATGTAAGAAGTTTCTTGGGATTAGCCGGATATTATCGTAAGTTTATCCAGGACTTCTCCAAGATTGCAGCACCGTTGACTCAGTTGACTAAGAAGAATCAGTCTTTCGTCTGGGACGGAGTGTGTGAGGATGCCTTCAAGAGTCTAAAGGGGAAGTTGACGCGTGCGCCAGTGCTAGTCATTCCTAAGGGGAATGAAGAGATGACGGTATACACGGATGCTTGTGGTACCGGACTGGGTGCTGTATTGATGCAAGGAGGTAGGGTTGTAGCTTATGCTAGTCGACAACTAAAGCCGCATGAGAAGAAGTATCCTACCCATGATTTAGAATTGGCAGCGATTGTATTTGCGCTGAAGATGTGGAGACACTATCTCTTGGGAGAAAGATTTGAGTTCTTTACCGATCATAAATTGTTAAAGTATCTCTTCTCTCAGAAAGATCTGAATCTCCGTCAGCAGAGATGGTTAGAGTTCTTAGCTTCGTATGATTTTGATATCGCGTATACACCTGGGAAGGGTAATGCGGTAGCCGATGCCTTGAGTAGGAGACATGCCAGCTTAGGGGCAATGTTCTTGAATGGAAGCAACTGGAGTTTATCGCGGGTTTTGATTTCAGACCAAAGTGCGAGTTGGATCCAGTTATGCTAGCTAGTTTGACGATCAGACCCACTTTGATAGAGCGGATTGGTTCTAGCCAGAGGGACGATCCTAATCTATTAGAAATCATCTCCAAGTTAGAGATGAACGTCGGCGGTGAGGAGATGAATGTGTATGGGCTTGATCGAGATGGATGGCTTCGAAAGAATGGAAGACTAGTTATGCCCAACGTGAATGGTTTGAGAGATGAAGTGCTTAGAGAATGTCATCACTCAAAACTGACTATACATCCCGGTGGTAATAAGATGTATCGAGACATGAGACAGACTTACTACTGGGAAGGGATGAAAAGAGACGTTGGGAAGTTTATATCCAAATGCATGAATTGTCAGCTAGTTAAAGCCGAGCAAAAGAAGCCTAGTGGGTTGTTGCAACCATTAGAAATTCCCGAATGGAAATGGGAGCAAGTCTCGATGGATTTCATCGATGGTTTACCAAGGACTAGATCGGGATATGATAGCATTTGGGTAATTGTGGATCGATTGACTAAGAGCGCAAGATTTATACCCGTCAAATCGACCAGAACGGCAGCCAAGTTGGCAGAATTGTATATGAAGTGGGTAGTGAGATTTCATGGAGTACCCAAAAGCATTGTGAGTGACCGAGACCCGTTGTTCACTAGTGGGTTTTGGAAGAGCTTACAAGAGGCTCTAGGGTCAGGATTACATCTCAGTACCGCATATCATCCTCAGACCGACGGCCAGACGGAGAGGGTGAATCGTATATTGGAAGATCTCTTGAGAGCTTGTATAATGGATTTTGGTGGATCATGGGATGACCATTTGCATCTAGTAGAGTTTGCATATAATAATAGCTACCAATCCAGTATTGGTATGGCTCCATATGAAGCTTTGTACGGAAGACCGTGCAACTCACCATCATGTTGGATAGAGACTGGCGAGAAGTTTGTGCTTGGACCAGATGTGGTGAGAGAAACTTCAGATAAGATTAAGATCATTCAGCAACGAATGAAAGCTGCCCAAGATAGGCAGAAGAGTTATGCTGATAGGAGGAGAAGAGATTTGAAATTCTCCGTTGGTGACTTGGTGTTTGTTAAGATCTCTCCGTTGAAGAGTATGATACGATTTGGTAGGAGAGGCAAGTTGGCACCAAGATTTGTTGGCCCGTTCCCCGTTCTTGAATTAGTCGGGAATTTGGCGTATAGAGTTGGCTTACCAGAGAAAATGGCGGGAGTTCACAATGTATTTCATGTTTCCCAACTAAGGAAGTTCGTTCACGACTCAGATGTGACTATTTCACCTGATCAGTTAGAGGACTTCGAAGTAGAACACGAGGCGGTTGGGAACCGCGAGCCGATTCGTATTGTGGGGCACGATACAAAGCAACTTCGAAGGAAGTCGGTGAAGCTAGTCAAGGTTCAATGGGGCAAGGACGAGAATGATTGTACTTGGGAGACAGAGGAGAGCTTTAGGAAGGCATATCCAGAACTCTTTGCCTGGTAAGATTTACTTTGCGATTTAGTTTTCCGCATGCTAGGGTAGACTTGTTTTGCTTGTTTTTCATGTTGATTGTTGTTTTATGATTGATAGGCATGCGGGACCTTTGTGTGTGTTTGGATTAGGGAATTTCGGGGGCGAAATTTCTTAAGGGGGGGAGAGTGTAACGACCCGTATTCTACACATCATAGGATTGTAGAATATTTATTTCTTTCCCGTATGAAGTTGTATGGTCATGTAACTTTGGGAAACATCCATTAGAGTCATTTCCCATGTTCATGATTTTTGTCGATTTTTAAATGACCATTTTGCCCCTAGTTGGTACTGTTTTGGCCATAACTTTTGATTGGAAAGGAATTTTGACCTGAAACCACTTCCATTTGATTCGTTTGATAGTTTCTCTTTCCGTAGAGTGGTCATAATGGCCAAACGGACTTACCGTTTGGGAGATATGGCTGAAACAAGGTTTGGAGGGTGAAAAACTGCTTAACCGGGCCAAATCGGGTGATTAGCGAGTAGGCCCATAACCCATTTCGGGATTAGGGTTATGGGAGGGCTGAAATGTGATGGAGAATCATTCCATTTCAGTTTTCTAGCCTCCACTTATCACCAAGGATCCCTAAAAATGGCCTCCAACCTCTAAATCACCTCCAAATCATCTTTTGGTCAAGGATTTGGCTTAGCAACCCCTAATCAAGGAAGATCTTCACTAAAGCAACTTAGGAGCTGCTGTTTGGCATTGAGATTCACATCAAATCAGAGATTTATTTCAGATCTTAGTTTATTTTGTGGCTAAGGTGAGTGATTTGCATAGTTTTGCACTAATTATGGCTAATTAGGGGTGATTAGTGTTAATTAGCGAATTTAAACATCATAAAATTCTGGAAAAATGTTTATAAAATTCGGAATGATGTTTTAGACCTCTGATATGAATTTGGGTTAATTTGGTTAAGTTTTGTTAGTCCTATCATTAGTTTCACCTAAACATGCTTAAGGGGAAAATATGGGATTTTGGGTATGTTTGATCCATTTCTACTTATCATATTGATGTTTTGATGTTTGTGGTTGATTATGTATGTTGCTATGACTGTATGGTATGCTTTGTGATTGATTAGAATAGTTAGAATGGTCGAAAACGCCGTCGAATGGCGTAAACAGCTCGCTGGACAAGGTGCAGGGATTCGGATCGCATAGGGGATTGAGGGACGATCGGATCGCCCTATGGGATCGTGGGTCATCACCATGAACCGAGTCGTCTTCTCCGAACCGAACCATATGCGCAAGGCCCACGAGCAACAATCGTGAACTGCTACCCGATCCGATCCACTCGTGCTTCATATCACGATCCGAACAAGAGAAAAGCAGCATCTACGATCTGATGCACAGCGAGACGACGATCCGAACCAGGAGAGAACCACGAGCTGGAGGGGCGCGATCCGATCCGTATGGGGTATCACGATCCAAACCAAGGAGGGGAGCACGATCCGAGGCAAATAGAAAGGGGACCGCAATGACGATCCGATCACCTGGAGGATCACGACCCGATCCGATGCATGAGGTGCGACCCGATCCGAATGCCTAAGGCCGATCCGATGAAGAATGTGAAGGCTGATCCGATCCGATTCGATGGTGATGACCAATAACCCGAGATGCAAAGGTAGTCCATATGGGAGTTAGAGCTCAGGATCCCGGAACCAGTTGGGAACCAATGAGTTCACTTCATGGTTGGACTTTGCTGCGGGACGTGTGCTAAGGAGTTGTCGACGTTCATAACTTCGATTCACCACTAAGAATGAATGATGGGCTACTTATCAGTGCAGTAGGGTCATTATGACCTGAGGGGCAAAGTGATGGTAGCAAGACTACGTTATCAGTGCAGTAGGGTCATTATGACCTGAGGGGCAAGGTGATGCGTAGTAAGACTATGAGCCAGCGCAGATGGGGTGAATAACTCCATGGGGCAAGTGGACATAGTAAGGATTAGTAAGGCTATGAGCCAGTGCAGTGGGGTTCTTGTGACTCCATGGGGCAAAGTGGACATAGCAAATGATTAGTGGCTACGTTATCAGTGCACTGAAGCCATTCATGACTTCATGGGGCAGAGTGATCGTAGCAAGGTATGTTGGGCGATCGAAGTGGTGAATATCGTATACTTTACGCACTGAGTGAGAGATGTGAGGATGGATGCTATGCTTGATTGTTTGCCATCATTATGACATGCACACCTCCCCCACCTCCGTATCTTTATATTGATTGATATGATACCTTAGAGTGTTGTACAGTATGTAGTGCTAACTCTTTGGTTGCAGGTTCAGGTATGTTTTAGTCTACCTGTTATTGTTCACTTTAGATGCTTATCGCTCATACCAGGCTTTATGTCTGACCCAGAGTTTTATGTCTCCTCTTATTGCTCTGGGTGCTCACACGAGCAGACAAGAGACAGGTTAGCTGGTGATGCGCGAGTAGCTGGTTCGGAGGCGGGCAGGAGGCTTCCACGAATTATATATATATATACGCATTCTCCCTGTGTCGTTGGTGGTCGCTACTTGGGCATTAGTAGTGTACCTCATTTATCTTGCTTTTGCTTTGAGACAGTTTGAAAGTTGTAATAAGCTGTATTTTTTTGATTTCCGCTGCTATGATGTTTAGTTCTGATTTTCAGCTTATGCACTGTCTATCCTGTTTTATGTCAAGTATGTTATTATTATATTTTGTCCTATGCGCTGTGAGACATTCTACAGGTTCTTTGTATGTTCATTTCCTTCTTCCTTTTCCTTCTCACGACCCGTTCCGTGCTAACTGGACATGTGTACAGCGCACTTTTGGAGTAAATGTCGGTTGGTGCGGGGCGGGCCGTCACACTTGGTATCAGAGCTCTAGGTTGCGTAGTTCACCTAGGGAAAGACACTAGGGAGAGTTAGTACGTATATGAGAGCGCGTATTTGTGATTACTTTGGTTTTCAAAAGCTATGTATATATATACTATTAGTAGTATAAGAATGAAGTTGCACTGCACTAGTACCACTATGGGGTCGTTAATCGTTTCCCTTTTTCAGATTGACGATGAGCCGATATGTTAGAGGTACCGGTAGAGGGGCCAATAATGGGAATGTCGCTGACATGAGGGCGATGTTCACCAACCTCATGAGAGACATGCTTAGAGAAGTGCAAGGGGCAGTTCCCAATCCCGGAGCTGGTGTTGGCCCAGTAGTGCAGGCGCCTAGGGTCGATTTCGCCAAGTTGTGCAAAGATTACACTAATCTTGGTGGGAAGTCGTTCCACGGAACGGAGTCGGCCACAGATGTTCAGGATTGGATGGATAGCTGTGATCGTATCTTTGATGACTTGGGTCTTGAGGATGCGATGAAGAGAAGGCTAGCGTCTCGTCAGCTGCAAGGGCGAGCGATGAATTGGTGGAATGCCATTAGAACAGCTACTCCAGAGGATCAGGTTACTTGGGTTCAGTTCAAGGCTCGCTTTAGCGAGAAGTTTATTCCAGCTGCCCAGAAGTCAGTATTGTTTAAGAGGTTCTTGGAACTCAAGAAGAATGGGAGGGCAGTTTCTGATTATATTGCTGAGTTCGACACTTTGTCGAAGTATGGACTGTCTCTCATTGATACTCCTGAAAAGAAGAATGAGAAGTTCATTACTGGTTTGGATGGGTACTAGGGGGAAAGGCTTATCAACCACATCGATGAGACTTTTGAATCGATCGTGGGGAAAGCTTTGAGATCAGAGAGCCTTTACCCTAAGTCAAAGACTGAGGCTACATCTGCAGAAGGGCCAAAGTCGCAAGCAGGCGGTGGAGGCAAGAATAGCTCTCAGAATAAGAGGAAGCAGGACCAATCTAAGAGTGGCCAGAAAAAGAGCAAGAAGGATGTTGAGTGCTTCAGCTGTGGAAAGAAAGGCCATTATTCTAAAGAATGTCGGGCCAAGCCAGCGGAAAGGAAGTGCTACAACTGTGGTCAAGTGGGACATCAGAAGGACAAGTGTCCGCAACCTCTTAAGGAGAAGCAGATTGTGAAAGCATATGCTCTTGATGCTATTCCTTCTTCGTCGAATGCCCCAACTGCGGCGGAGAAAGGAAAGAATGTTGTTATTCAAGGTATGCTTTCTATTTATGATGTACCAGTTCGAGTTTTGTTTTATACTGGGGCTTCCCGTTCCTTCATATCTAGTGACCTGGTAGATAGGTTGGGACTGGAACCCGAGATAGTCGATAGACCATTGATTGTGACGAACCCGATTGGTGGTTCGACTAGCCTTAGTATGATTTGCAGGAATTTGGTCTTATCGAGTCATGGATGTATGTTTGTATGTGATTGCTTTGTTTTGGGCTTTACTGGGTATGGCATTATATTGGGAGTCGATTGGCTCCAAAGATACTGGGTGGTGGTAGACTGTGAGGGCTTTTTGGTGACAGTGAGGGCGGATGATGGGCGGAGGGTAGTGTTTGGTAGTCTACCTAGTGATGGGGTTATGGCTAGTTTTGTAAATTCCCTCGACATCCCGCAGGATGAGTTGTCAGATGTGCCCGTGGTTGGCCAGTATCCGGACGTCTTCGAGGAGGTGACCGGGCTTCCACCACACCGAGAGATTGAGTTCCGTATTGATTTAGTGAAAGATGCCAGACCTATAGTAATGCCACTTCGTCGTATGGCACCAAAGGAGCAGCGAGAGCTCGGGGTGCAAGTCAGCAATCTTTTGAAGAAGGGATTGATTAGAAGGAGTGTCTCTGAGTGGGGAGCACCAGTTGTGTTTGCCACTAAGGCAGATGGTTCCCTTCGTTTGTGTGTGGACTATCGCGAGTTGAATAAGGTGACGAGGAAGAATAAGTATCCTCTACCGCGGATAGATGATTTGTTTGATCAGCTGGAAGGAGCAAGAGTGTTCTCCCAGTTGGACCTCGCGACAGGATTTCATCAGCTTCGAGTAGCGGATGAAAGTGTTCCGAAAACGGCATTTAGGACGCCGTCTGGATTTTATGAGTGGTTGGTCATGCCGTTTGGGTTGACCAATGCACCAGCCTATTTTGTGGATCTTATGAATCGAGTATTCAGAGATCAGTTGAATAAGTTTGTTCTTGTGTTCGTGGATGATATCCTTGTTTATTCAAGGACAGAGGAGGAACACAAGGGGCACTTGAGGATAGTGATGGAGGTGTTGAGGAAACACCAATTGAAAGCGAAATTCTCTAAGTGTCATTTTTGGAGAAGGGAAGTAAGATTCTTGGGTCATGTTGTTTCAGAAAGTGGTATTGCCGTGGACCCTGCGAAGGTAGCTATAGTACAGGATTGGCCTACGCCCAAGAACGCTACAGATGTAAGAAGTTTCTTGGGATTAGCCGGATATTATCGTAAGTTTATCCAGGACTTCTCCAAGATTGCAGCACCGTTGACTCAGTTGACTAAGAAGAATCAGTCCTTCGTCTGGGACGGAGTGTGTGAGGATGCCTTCAAGAGTCTAAAGGAGAAGTTGACGCGTGCGCCAGTGCTAGTCATTCCTAAGGGGAATGAAGAGATGACGGTATACACGGATGCTTGTGGTACCGGACTGGGTGCTGTATTGATGCAAGGAGGTAGGGTTGTAGCTTATGCTAGTCGACAGCTAAAGCCGCATGAGAAGAAGTATCCTACCCATGATTTGGAATTGGCAGCGATTGTATTTGCGCTGAAGATGTGGAGACACTATCTCTTGGGAGAAAGATTTGAGTTCTTTACCGATCATAAATCGTTAAAGTATCTCTTCTCTCAGAAAGATCTGAATCTCCGTCAGCAGAGATGGTTAGAGTTCTTGGCTTCGTATGATTTTGATATCGTGTATACACCTGGGAAGGGTAATGCGGTAGCCGATGCCTTGAGTAGGAGACATGCCAGCTTAGGGGCAATGTTCTTGAATGGAAGCAACTGGAGTTTATCGCGGGTTTTGATTTCAGACCAAAGTGCGAGTTGGATCCAGTTATGCTAGCTACTTTGACGATCAGACCCACTTTGATAGAGCGGATTGGTTCTAGCCAGAGGGACGATCCTAATCTATTAGAAATCATCTCCAAGTTAGAGATGAACGTCGGCGGTGAGGAGATGAATGTGTATGGGCTTGATCGAGATGGATGGCTTCGAAAGAATGGAAGACTAGTTGTGCCCAACGTGAATGGTTCGAGAGATGAAGTACTTAGAGAATGTCATCACTCAAAACTGACTATACATCCCGGTGGTAATAAGATGTATCGAGACATGAGACAGACTTACTACTGGGAAGGGATGAAAAGAGACATTGGGAAGTTTATATCCAAATGCATGAATTGTCAGCTAGTTAAAGCCGAGCAAAAGAAGCCTAGTGGGTTGTTGCAACCATTAGAAATTCCCGAATGGAAATGGGAGCAAGTCTCGATGGATTTCATCGATGGTTTACCAAGGACTAGATCGGGATATGATAGCATTTGGGTAATTGTGGATCGATTGACTAAGAGCGCAAGATTTATACCCGTCAAATCGACCAGAACGGCAGCCAAGTTGGCAGAATTGTATATGAAGTGGGTAGTGAGATTTCATGGAGTACCCAAAAGCATTGTGAGTGACCGAGACCCGTTGTTCACTAGTGGGTTTTGGAAGAGCTTACAAGAGGCTCTAGGGTCAGGATTACATCTCAGTACCGCATATCATCCTCAGACCGACGGCCAGACGGAGAGGGTGAATTGTATATTGGAAGATCTCTTGAGAGCTTGTATAATGGATTTTGGGGGATCATGGGATGACCATTTGCATCTAGTAGAGTTTGCATATAATAATAGCTACCAATCCAGTATTGGTATGGCTTCATATGAAGCTTTGTACGGAAGACCGTGCAACTCACCATCATGTTGGATAGAGACTGGCGAGAAGTTTGTGCTTGGACCAGATGTGGTGAGAGAAACTTCAGATAAGATTAAGATCATTCAGCAACGAATGAAAGCTGCCCAAGATAGGCAGAAGAGTTATGCTGATAGGAGGAGAAGAGATTTGAAATTCTCCGTTGGTGACTTGGTGTTTGTTAAGATCTCTCCGTTGAAGAGTGTGATACGATTTGCAGGAGAGGCAAGTTGGCACCAAGATTTGTTGGCCCGTTCCCCGTTCTTGAATTAGTCGGGAATTTGGCGTATAGAGTTGGCTTACCAGAGAAAATGGCGGGAGTTCACAATGTATTTCATGTTTCCCAACTAAGGAAGTTCATTCACGACTCAGATGTGACTATTTCACCTGATCAGTTAGAGGACTTCGAAGTAGAACCCGAGGCGGTTGGGAACCGCAAGCCGATTCGTATTGTGGGGCACGATACAAAGCAACTTCGAAGGAAGTCGGTGAAGCTAGTCAAGGTTCAATGGGGCGAGGACGAGAATGATTGTACTTGGGAGACAGAGGAGAGCATTAGGAAGGCATATCCAGAACTCTTTGCCTGGTAAGATTTACTTTGCGATTTAGTTTTCCGCATGCTAGGGTAGACTTGTTTTGGTTGTTTTGCATGTTGATTGTTGTTTTATGATTGATAGGCATGCGGGACCTTTGTGTGTGTTTGGATTAGGGAATTTCGGGGGCGAAATTTCTTAAGGGGGGGAGAGTGTAACGACCCGTATTCTACACATCATAGGATTGTAGAATATTTATTTCTTTCCCGTATGAAGTTGTATGGTCATGTAACTTTGGGAAACATCCATTAGAGTCATTTCCCATGTTCATGATTTTTGTCGATTTTTAAATGACCATTTTGCCCCTAGTTGGTACTGTTTTGGCCATAACTTTTGATTGGAAAGGAATTTTGACCTGAAACCACTTCCATTTGATTCGTTTGATAGTTTCTCTTTCCGTAGAGTGGTCATACTGGCCAAACGGACTTACAGTTTGGGAGATATGGCTGAAACAAGGTTTGGAGGGTGAAAAACTGCTTAACCGGGCCAAATCGGGTGATTAGCGAGTAGGCCCATAACCCATTTCGGGATTAGGGTTATGGGAGGGCTGAAATGAGATGGAGAATCATTCCATTTCAGTTTTCTAGCCTCCACTTATCACCAAGGATCCCTAAAAATGGCCTCCAACCTCTAAATCACCTCCAAATCATCTTTTGGTTAAGGATTTAGCTTAGCAACCCCTAATCAAGGAAGATCTTCACTAAAGAAACTTAGGAGCTGCTGTTTGGCATTGAGATTCACATCAAATCAGAGATTTATTTCAGATCTTAGTTTATTTTGTGGCTAAGGTGAGTGATTTGCATAGTTTTGCACTAATTATGGCTAATTAGGGGTGATTAGTGTTAATTAGCGAATTTAAACATGATAAAATTCTGGAAAAATGTTTATAAAATTCGGAATGATGTTTTAGACCTCTGATATGAATTTGGGTTAATTTGGTTAAGTTTTGTTAGTCCTATCATTAGTTTCACCTAAACATGCTTAAGGGGAAAATATGGGATTTTGGGTATGTTTGATCCATTTCTACTTATCATATTGATGTTTTGATGTTTGTGGTTGATTATGTATGTTGCTATGACTGTATGGTATGCTTTGTGATTGATTAGAATAGTTAGAATGGTCGAAAACGCCGTCGAATGGCGTAAACAGCTCGCTGGACAAGGTGCTGGGATTCGGATCGCATAGGGGGTTGAGGGACGATCGGATCGCCCTATGGGATCGTGGGTCATCACCATGAACCGAGTCATCTTCTCCGAACCGAACCATCTACGCAAGGCCCACGAGCAACAATCGTGAACTGCTACCCGAACCGATCCACTCGTGCTTCATATCACGATCCGAACAAGAGAAAAGCAGCATCTACGATCTGATGCACAGCGAGACGACGATCCGAACCAGGAGAGAACCACGAGCTGGAGGGGCGCGATCCGTATGGGGTATCACGATCCAAACCAAGGAGGGGAGCACGATCCGAGGAAAATAGAAAGGGGACCGCAATGACGATCCGATCACCTGGAGGATCACGACCCGATCCGATGCATGAGGTGCGACCCGATCCGAATGCCTAAGGCCGATCCGATGAAGAATGTGAAGGCTGATCCGATCCGATTCGATGGTGATGACCAATAACCCGAGATGCAAAGGTAGTCCATATGCGAGTTAGAGCTCAGGATCCCGGAACCAGTTGGGAACCAATGAGTTCACTTCATGGTTGGACTTTGCTGCGGGACGTGTGCTAAGGAGTTGTCGACGTTTATAACTTCGATTCACCACTAAGAATGAATGATGGGCTACTTATCAGTGCAGTAGGGTCATTACGACCTGAGGGGCAAAGTGATGGTAGCAAGACTACGTTATCAGTGCAGTAGGGTCATTATGACCTGAGGGGCAAGGTGATGCGTAGTAAGACTATGAGCCAGCGCAGATCGGGTGAATAACTCCATGGGGCAAGTGGACATAGTAAGGATTAGTAAGGCTATGAGCCAGTGCAGTGGGGTTCTTGTGACTCCATGGGGCAAAGTGGACATAGCAAATGATTAGTGGCTACGTTATCAGTGCAATGAAGCCATTCATGACTTCATGGGGCAGAGTGATCTTAGCAAGGTATGTTGGGCGATCGAAGTGGTGAATATCGTATACTTTACGCACTGAGTGAGAGATGTGAGGATGGATGCTATGCTTGATTGTTTGCCATCATTATGACATGCACACCTCCCCCACCTCCGTATCTTTATATTGATTGATATGATACCTTAGAGTGTTGTACAGTATGTAGTGCTAACTCTTTGGTTGCAAGTTCAGGTATGTTTTAGTCTACCTGTTATTGTTCACTTTAGATGCTTATCGCTCATACCAGGCTTTATGTCTGACCCAGAGTTTTATGTCTCCTCTTATTGCTCTGGGTGCTCACACGAGCAGACAAGAGACAAGTTAGCTGGTGATGCGCGAGTAGCTGGTTCGGAGGCGGGCAGGAGGCTTCCACGAATTATATATATATATACGCATTCTCCCTGTGTCGTTGGTGGTCGCTACTTGGGCATTAGTAGTGTACCTCATTTATCTTGCTTTTGCTTTGAGGCAGTTTGAAAGTTGTAATAAGCTGTATTTTTTTGATTTCCGCTGCTATGATGTTTAGTTCTGATTTTCAGCTTATGCACTGTCTCTCCTGTTTTATGTCAAGTATGTTATTATTATATTTTGTCCTATGCGCTGTGAGACATTCTACAGGTTCTTTGTATGTTCATTTCCTTCTTCCTTTTCCTTCTCACGACCCGTTCCGTGCTAACTGGACATGTGTACAGCGCACTTTTGGAGTAAATGTCGGTTGGTGCGGGGCGGGCCGTCACAAATGTCATTCCCAACAAGCATCAAATGTGCATCAGCAAAATACCTACAAGGTATTTGGACAATTTGGCTAACCTTTGGAGTCCCTCTGTCCACAAATAGAAGAATAAATAAATTCACATGTCTTGGTAACATGTAGGATAAATACTCCTACTAATGCTACTCGAGACAAGGTTACGCAATACCTAAATTTAGTATTTTAGTTAGTTTTCTACTCTTGAATATAATATAATTACATTTGTGATGACTCAAAGGAATTAGTTATGAACTAGTTTCTAATGTAATTCTGAAATATGGTTGTAGCTTAGTTTTTTCATATTTCATTATTGCACGATGTAATGTATGTATATGTATAATATTGTTGATGTGTTGTTTAAGTGCTGCTCATATATTGAGATGAACAATTTAAAAACTTGTTTTGAACTATGAAACTCTCCGTGCTATAGAGTATCGGTTTGAATAATTGTTCCAAATTTTATGTTTAGAGCAATAGAATTATTAGTTTGTAACATGTATTAACTATTGTTAGTTGTCAATTTGAAACATTCAATAAGTGTTGTTTATTATCAATTTAAAACACATGGTAAATGGTACTATTTATTAATTTGGAACGCTTATTGAGCGTTGTTTATTACCAATTTGAAGCACTCAGTAAAATTTGAAGTTTATTAATTTGAAACACTCAGTAAGTGTTGTAGCTCATCAAATTGAAACATTTTGTTGGTGTTTCAAATTTTTAATTTGAAATGCTTATTTAGCATTTTAATTTATCAATCTGAAATGTACCACATATGTTGCAGAAATCCACAACATACTAGTGCAAAATGCTTGTAGAGTATTTCCAAAAAATTAACAATAATTTATTAATATATCAAGTATTTTTTGATATAGCGAAAGTGTAGATGAGCTAATTGTGATATTGGTTCTTATACAAAATGTTGTATTAGAAATGTTTATAAATTTTATTTATGTTGTCGAGTTTTCCACCTATGGTTATGTCTTCATTTTTAAATTATACACCAACAACCTACTACTATTGACATCTATGATTAGCAACACTTGACATTAATTTTAGGTGTAAAGAATAATGGGGCTCAAAATGCTCAGCATGTAATTCGAAAATTGATGTGCATAATGAATTGCAAGTAAATTTTTATTACAAATATACTGAATGTATTAGTTGTAGATTCACATTATTACTCTATTTATAACATGCTTGATGTATAAAAGTAGATTTTTAGCTCCACGTATTTATAAGTTAAAATATGTTTGTCGGCCAAGACATATTTTGATATTTACTACATATGGTGAAATCATTATTGAGATTATCATCGTCAAATGATTTTCAGAAAATAAATTCATGGAATTGTCCGATAACATAAATGTGGTTAATGGGTAAGTGATGTTAAAAGTGTGGTCCTATTATAGTTTTTGTTACTACATTTCATTTATCGTTTGCGTATTCAAACATGAGATTAGTTTACTGAAAATCAATATATGGTTCGCGAATAGTTTTAACAAAAATTACAAGGTCATATGTACTGAGAATGACCCACTTTTTCAACTTTTAGAAATCGACATTAATACATCCATGGTATTCATGTGCCACAAAACTAAGTGTCGGAGAAGCGAATCGTTTGTGGTAAGAAAAAAATAGACGAAAGTAGAAAGAACATAATCTTGCATAGTGGGAAAATGTAAATGTCTATGTGTGTGTGTGTGTGTTTGTGCATATATATATATATATATATATATATATATATATATATGTATGTATGTATGTATGTAAGTATACAAAATCATTACAGCGAAAAACTTTAACGTATATATCAGAATGTAACTAATGTCAGCCTAAACATTTGTAACGCATGTCCTTACACATGGTAAATAAAACTAAGTAAAGGTAGGAATATATATCTATCAATAGAATCTTCAGTTCCAAGCTCCCTCCAATTGATCAAGGAAAACCTAAGCTACTAAGCTTAGTGTGCATGTAAAAATGCATATTCTTACTCAAATATTGTAACATCCCATATTTTTATGGTATAATAATTTATTTATTTGATTATTTAAAAAGTAATTTAGAGATTTAAATGGTTGTTTAATTAAATAATATTTAATTAATATAAGTAATAGAATAATATATTTATTTCCAAAATAGTCGGAAATAGTGGAATTCGCAATATTGTGTGAGCTGGATTATATATAAGATGTTTAGAATTGAATTATAATAATGAATATATTTAATAAAGACGACAGAATGTATAAATTATATTATAATTATAATCGAGCTCGAAATGGCATGGTAGTTCGTATTTTGGCAATTTGAACTTTAATTGAATATACAGAATCTGTTTTAAGTCGGATCTCTGTGAAACAAGAAATGTTCGGAGCAGGTGAAGTATATTTTTCTAATGGAAGAGAAAATTCGAGATTTCATCATGTAGATTGTGAGTTGAGTCCAAATCAAATTTTCGAAAAGTTGCTATGGAATTCCTTTATAATTTATAACTATTTATTTATATTATTAATGGATTTTAAATATAAATTGAATACTGGTTTGTTCTGGATTTGAAATGTCGAGTTATAAATTCAGATAGGAATATTTTGGAGCTGTATTATATTCTATGTGAATATATACGATAATATTAATTTATTAATATTAATATTAAATTGTTTTTAAATATATAAATATTTAATTGATCTTTTAAGAGCTTTAGAAAATAGCCATTTTTACAAGCAACCTCCGTTTTTTTTGAAACTAATTTTATTGGATCCGAAATATTAAATTATTGTTAGATTTCAATTTTCATGATTTTTGGAGTCAGTATGTGGCCGTACGGAATTTTAATATGAAAAACAGTCGATAAATTAACTTTTAAAATATGCTCTGTGAGCAAACGGACTCAAAATTCGATGAAACAAGTTTCGTTGGGTCCGTATTACCGAACTGTCGCTGCATGCCCATTTTCATGATTTTTGGATATTGTATGTGATCATTGTAACTTTTAAAGTGATTAATTGAGTTAATTATCAAATATAAATTAATATAAAAACTAAATGAAGCTTCTCATACAAGCCAATACTTATTCTATAAATAGCCCAACACCTATTCGTTAACCCTAGTACTTTATTCACTAGTCAACAACATTTTAGCCGCAGTATTTTCTTTCTCTCATCAATTCATGAACTCCTAAAATTATATAGTAATTCAAAGAAAAATCTAAAAATCTTGATATATATATATATATATATATATATTCGAGTTCCCATTACAAACCTCTACAACCTAGTATACAATTTACAGGGTTCGATGTCTGTTTGGGGTCAGGAAAAATGTATAGCGGCAATTTTTGTGAGCTAGGTTTCCACGTCGAGGAGCTGGGGAGCATTTATACTCGAATTCAAGAATGTTTTTGGCTTTAGAAGATGATTTAACACTATCTAGCGAAGTTTGGTGAAATTTCATTAAAATTGAGTTTGGTGTTTTCTTTGGAGGCGTAGGTTTAGGCGAGTAGTCGCAATCTTCGTGGAGGTGATCGAGTTCAATCGATTGGTGAGGAGATGATGAAGAGATAGATGAGAAGCTCATCGGTGAAGTTGGACTGTTGATCGGTGATGAGATGGGGGAGCAGTGGGTGCTTGGAATATCGCGAATGGAGTAGTTGATTACTAGAGCGGGTAATTTTGAGCTTATTTGTGGGTAAATGGGAAGGATAAATTAATAAGGTTAATCCCAATTTTTATAAAAGGAATTTGAATTTATTTTAAATTAAAAATAGTACAAACTCGTATAAGTCATAACTTTGTTATACGTTATCAGAATCGGGCAAAACAAGATCTGTTGGGATCATATGGACAGTGGCTACACAATGGAATAAAACAAGTAGTGTGATTTATAAACAATATTTATAAATGAAATAAAAATAATTACCAGTGGATAATGTGGATTGTAAATTCAGCAGTGAATATAAAATGAGAAATTGAGAGTTGTTTTAAAAAGGAAAGGATGTAATTTATTTCGATGTTTGAAATATGAATAGGATTAGATAAAATCCATAAAGATTTGTAATTTAAAATTCGACTAAGCCAAATGTTATAAAATGATGTATTTAAGAAATTATATATTGAATAAATCAGGATTTGACAAGATAATTAATGTTCCGCTGGAAACCGATATTTTATAATCGAATATAAATTATTCGAAGAGAGTTAATTGAATGAAAGTGAGTTAATCGAATATAGGTTACTCGAAGAGTTAATCGAATATAAATTATTCGAAGAGAGTTAATTGGATGAAAGAGAGTTAAATGAATATAGGTTATTCAAAGAGTTAATCGAATATAAATTATTCGAAGAGAGTTAATCGAATATAGGTTATTTAAAGATTTAATCGAATATAAATTATTCGAAGAGAGTTAATCGAATATAGTTTATTCAAAGAGTTAATCAGATATAAATTATTCAAAAAGAGTTAAATCGATTATAGGTTATTCAAAGAGTTAATCGAATATAAAATATTCGAAGAGAGTTAATCAAATATAAATTATTCGAAGAGAGTTAATCGAATATAGGTTATTCAAAGGGTTAATTGAATATAAATTATTTGAAGAGAGTTAATCGAATATAGGTTATCCGAAGAGTTAATCAAATATAAATTATTCAAAAAGAGTTAATTGAATGGAAGAGAGTTAATCGAATATAAATTATTCGAAGAGATCTAATCGAATATAAATTATTCAAAGAGAATTAATTGAATGAAAGAGAGTTAATCGAATATTGGTTATTCGAAGAGAGTTAATCAAATATAGGTTATTCAAAGAGTTAATCAAATATAAATTATTCGAAGAGAGTTAATTGAATGAAGGAGAGTTAATCGAATATAAGTTGTTTGAAAAAGAGTTAATCGAATAGAGTTATTCGAAAGAGAGTTATAGAATAGAGTTAAATCGAAAGAGAGTTGTGCGTTGAAATTCGAGTATATCGAATTCTGGAAGGTATTATTTACTTTCCATTTTTTAATCAATATTTATTTTATTAACAAATAAATTAATTATTTATTTATTTAAAATAATGAAAAAGTGTTATATTTTTAAGTAGGTATTTCGGAAGCAGGGATTATAAATTATCGTTATAAACAATGTTTTTCATAAAAGAAGTAGATTTGTAAACTAAATTCGAGAATTATGTAAGAAAGGATTTGATAAGAAGATAAGAAACAAAATTAAGGAAATTAGAAACTGACTGGAGATTAGTTAAATTAAATGGATTTCTGCGCATCGATCTGATGTTGGTTTCGGCCTTCGGGGTTGGTATTCAGGGAATTGTTCTCTTACTGGTTTACAGTTAGAGACTGATAGATGTGAGAGGATAGTGATGCGTGGATAAGAGATGGAAATGTTTTCCAATGAGTAACAATGTATATTTTCTAAACTTAGAAAATAATAATTTATGAATACGTGGAAAAGGGAAATGGGGAAATGAATAAATTAATGATAAACTATATAAAAGGGAAAAATGTTGATAGATGATTGGTCGATAAAATTTCCATTTGGAAATAAGATCGTTGTGTGTACGGATCTTTCCTTTGATAGTTAAATAACCGACTATCAGAGTTTTGACCATTTTTCCGTCGTCAATACGGAGAGACCGGGATCGTATTTATTATCAGAAAACCACTTATGGGCATTAACATTGCGAATTAAATATGATGATGATAATTGAAGATGAAGTTTATGAAAGAGCTATTATGGCAAACCCTAGGTAGAAATTACGTAAGATGGGTTTACAGAATAGTGCCTTCGGTTTGTCCAACCCCAGGACAACCTATATGGAAGAATGTCTGACAGAGTATATTTAATAGATTGCGTAAATTGATCTCTTCAAACGTATTACGTTTGGTTAGCGGAGGAATTTGTTTCTCTTAGCTATATAGCCGTGGTATTTTTGGAAAATCAGTTTGTGATTTGGCTGGTATGACAATGTGACATTCAAAGTGAATAAATGTGTGATCTGTTAGAGATAAGCATGGCCTTAAGCCTCACAACCAGGAAATGATAAAAATCGGGTAGGTCGCATGGCTAAGTGGGTAGCTCCCAATTAGGGTGTATTGTCACCTGATCTAGAGAAATTTCATTTACTTCTTTAACCTATTTCGATGCTGTCCCTTTCGGGAAACAGTTGCTGATCCCAACCATTGGTAGTAATACATTTGGTACACTCAAGCGAAATGAGTGACCGGTCATGTTTAGCTTGGGTTATAAGATGTTCTTGTTGAACCCGGTGTATTCCTCTCTAGAGATACACTGTCGGAAGGTGGTCCTGCCAGTTGGAATTCGTTACCCAATAAGCGCCTGCGGTTTTTGATTATATTTTATATATGTGGAACGTGAGATGAAAGCGTTCCACTATATTTTTATTCAATTGACTTAGACATTATTAATATCGGAAGAGTATGGATTTAAAAGGAATGTTTTGGGTTATCGTAAGGTAAAAACCATCTGTGTTTATGTGTGGATTGGTCTTATGATATTCTTTCTTTTAAAACGATTTTAAAAGTTAAACAAATGTTTGGAGTTTACTCACACCAGTCCATGTTGCTGGCATAAGTTGGGAGACACATGATAGGGGGTTCTCGCTTCGCGTTAGGTGGTGAACGGGAGAATCTTACCCTTACATGTCCCGAAAATGGGGGTTGGTCTAGTCGAGAGGCTGGCCGTAAAATATGGTGCTGGGGTACCTCTATAAGCCACGGTGATATGTTAGCCTACTGACTAGGGTTGGACAGACGATTGAAAAGCCTACCGAAAACCTGGTTTGTTACAGTGGTATCAGAGCTGAAGGTTAAGTAATTACCTTGGATCTGTGGCATGACTCAGTAGAGATGGGGTTAGCAATACCTTAGATTGAGTTTGAATATGTGTGTGTGTGTATATATATATATATATATATATATATATATGAGCGCGTATTTGTTATTTATTATAAAATGGTTTTATATTATGGAGATTTATATGTTGAGTTGTTTAAGAGTTCTAGTCGATCAGTTTGATCCACTGTATCAGTAGGAGTTTCTAAACACTTGAATACGATGAACTGACATGGTATGTTTTGAAAAGAGGGTAAACGAAATATGTAACAACCCGGGGAATTCGACGCCTGAATCCCGACAATAATACACGAATCCTGTATCACTTGTCAGAACTCAAGTATCGAAACCACCAGATAGTTATTAGAAAGAAATTAGAGGGTGGGATAAGGAAGAAAGAAATATTAGAATAGAAGAAGAAGAAGAAACACCACAACACAGAATTAGAGTCTCACATCGCAGCGGAACAAAATATAATACAGAAATAAATTTTTACTGAGAGCTTTTGAAAATACTTACAATATCAGAGTACATCACACATCTGGACAGTTATAATAATCTATCCCCTATACAACACACAGCGGAATAGTAGCTATATAATATCATACGTCTGAACTCTTCCAGCTCGTATCTTCACAGCATTCGATAACCTGAACCTGTACACTCCGGGCTAACCCGAGCATTTACAAAACACCGGGTCAGTCTGGTGAACCAGAGCGAGTAAAACTCGCACAGTTTAAAGTGTATCACACAACCTGAATTTTAATTTAAAATCTTTTCGAAAGAAAAGGATAATCGTAAGACCAAATCCACACATAAATACAGACGGTTTTTACCTTACGATAAACCAAAGCAGTTTGAAATCAATATCTTGTTCTGATATTATAATAATGTCTAAATACAAGTAGATATCAAACTAGCGGAACGCTTGCATCTCACGCTCCACATATATAGTATAAAATCAAAACCGCGGGCGCTTATTGGAAATTGGATTCCGATTATGACAAGGTATGGGACCACCTGCCGATAGTGTATCTCTAGAGGCAAATACACTGGGTTCAACAAGAACGTCTTGCAACCCGCCCCTCACATGACCGACCACTCATTTCACTTGAGTGTATCGAATGAATATCACCAACGGTTGGGCTCAAACCACCATTTCCCGATAAGGGACAGCATCGAAATAGATTAAACAAGGAATTGGATTTTCTCTAGATAGGTGATTATACACCCTAATGGGAGCGACCCATATAGCCATGCTGCCAGCCCGATTTTTGTCATTTCCCAGTTGATGAGGTTTGAGGCTACGCTTTATCAGCACATCACATTCACTTCGAATGCCACATCGTCAGATCCATCAGAATCATTAATTGACGTCCACAACAATACATTGCGTGTTAGCTAAAAGAAGTTTCCTTCTTCGCTTCCACTCTTGGTACGGTTGGAGAAATCAATGTACGTGATCTTTCGGGAAATACTCTGTCAGAAATTCATCCATACAAGTCACCCAGGAACAGGATGAACCGAAGGTACCCTCCTACTGCAATCTAGGAATCACCCTAAGAACCAGTAGCGAGAAGTCCTTGCGAATCCGTAGATTCCAACCACGGCAGAACCACGGTATATCTCTGCTTGCAAGTCAGAGATTTTAAGTAATCTTTCCGCTTATGAAGATCTACAGTCTTCAATAACTCCGTCTTGAATCAGCATCTACAACATATTCGTATTTGCTGGACGGAATGGTTTTCGAATATATATTCGATTCCGGTCTTTCCATACCAATAATCGTATGGGCCAAATTTGATAGTCGGTTATTTAACCATCAACTAAAAAAACATTCATCCATAAAAGAAAATGGATTCACTGGTTCAATGCCCAGTATCATTTAGCCTCTTTAACGAACCGGCTGTTAATTATATTCTTTAAATTTTCCAATATTTGAAGCATCCCTTTTTGCTTCTTATTATAACATAAGAATATTCTCCCAATTTATTTTATTCAACTTAAAACTTTACACAAATCATTTAAATTATCTTTTTATGGAAAACATAACCTATGTTTCCTCAACTACTAGCGTTTATAATTTAATACCATCCTTTTGAAAACCTATTTAAATCTCGACCATATTTACCCAACTATTTTTTTTAGTAAACTCTTATAAATTTCTTTCTATTTGCGTTAATAATTCTTTACAATATTTTTCGAGCTTTGATTCTATTTTTAATGGAATCCTTATGATAGTTCCTTAATATATCTTTTTCAACAACTCAATTTCATTTGTTTAAACCACATAAACAACACTTTTAAAATCTTATTTTTTTATATCTAATACAATTATTATATTGATATCTTTTCAAATCCTCATATTGATATTTATTAAACAATTCAACTTATATTTATCACACTCCCTTTAAACATGCTCGACCACTTATTTGTTGTCTAGAAACATATAATAATCTTTAGTAAATCTTATGTCTAAAAAGGTTCACCTCATTTCGTAACACATGCTACAAAACACAATTACAATCTACTAACTTTATTCACTAACTCGAATTCATTTCCAAAACTTCAATTTCCATTACACTTTTTTTTTTGTAAATTAAGTACGACAACTCACCATTCATTTTCACATCTTTAACTTTTTTACAAATCTCATTTGCAATTCATTATTGATAACTGTTATTTGTTGTCATTATCCAAAATCTTAACTTCATTTATACTCCTGCCTTCGGTTAACAATCCGAACTTCGGGACATCACATTCCGAACCTCGGAATAAAAACTCACTTTTATTTATTTAATAGAATCCCATTTATAAATTCAACCATGATTCCATTTAAAATATGAAATCCCATTTCCAAATCACCACTCATTTCAAATCCATCGATTAGTTAATCTCATTCACGAAATGATAATAAATCACATTTCGTATTTATTTGAAACACCGTTTGTTAAAACGATCATTTATTACAAAACATTTATCTTTGAACTCTTTAAACATTCTTGTATATTCATGATTTAATTTTTCCATTTCGATATTCTGGAATCCATTTAAACTTTCATTGCGACCGTTAAAGCCTTTACAAAACCATTTTATCGTTTTATTTACCAGTACAATAATGTTTATCTCATTTAACTATTTATTTGATAATTTTGTAACTCTTTATTAAAAACTGTAATCACAGCTATGATGTTTATTTTACTATAAAAATCGTATTCCAAAACTATTTATAAATATATCTTTAACTTTGGAAACCCTTCGACATGAACTAATATCGATTTTGAAAATTCATTTCTTGTAACCGACGGTACTAAAGAGGCAAATGGCTACTATAGTACCAAACCGTGAAATATAAATCAATTTCACATTTCATAACAAACAATTCTATCATATTGATAAACGTTATCAATATTATCCAATCTGTTATTCCCTGCAAGACAATGGGTTACTACAGATTCAATTCAATCAATTTACTATGGCCAATCAGTATTTGTTTTCCATCCAAATAGGTGATCACGTAAACAGTTTAATGATAACAGTCAAAAATAACTGTAACAATCAGTACTGGCTAATAACAGAAATGCAAGCATTCAATTATTTATCTATAACATTTATAGTGTTATAAACGTAACCATTGAGGTAAGTTACATCAATTGGATTTAATCGTTATAAATAACGATTTGTTTCAGTTAAATTAAACGAACGTTGTAACGTCCCGCATTTTTGTCGGTTTGAATTTGAATATTTAAATCAGTTTAATTATTGAATTCGAAATATAAATGGATTTATATATTAATTATATCGAAGTTGAATGTATAAAAATATATATTAATTATAATCGAACTCACAACGACGCTGCAATTCGTGATTTAACGTTCTGGACTTCAACTGAGTGTACCAGACTCGTTTTGAATCGGATTTCTTCGAAATGAGAAACGTTGGAATCTGTTGAACTGTATCTTTCCAACGGAAGCAGAGAATGGAGATTTCGTCGTACAGACTGCAAGATATGTCCAAATCAATTATTCAAAAAGTCGCTGTAAAATCGTATATTGACCGTAACAGTTTATTTGAAAAAACTAGATATTGGTTGCAAATCTGGACAAGGTTCTTTTGAGGCGCAGCGATAATTTAATTTTTAGAATTTTACTGTAATTTTTAATTAATTAAATATGCAACTTTTTATTTGGAGTATTGTGCACCCTGTATCGGTATTTCGGGGTTTCACAGAATGAGTCAAACTACCAGTATTATTATATTTTTGGGATTGTGACACCTCGCTGGACACGATCGTATTCTTACTTCAATCCGTAACAGCTCGGAGTTCACGAGATAGGGTTAGTGGATATGAGCTCTTCACACCGAAGAAAATCATGTATTGTATTCAATCACCCATCCTTCATTGATCGCACATGCCTGGTCTAGGAGCTAGAACGTGGGGAAATCAGTACTAAAGCCATGCTGAAGTTGACGCATAGCATACCCTGTCCCTTTCAAGTCTTTATCAGAATTAATGAAGCAAGGCAAACACGACGACCACGTTTGAAACCATCACCCTATTGTGAGTATAAAAACTGACCTACCCTATTCTACACAGTCTTTCACTGATCGGGACATTAATCCTATCTGAATACCTACCTCAGGCTAAGACTTTAAATATGTTTTGCTCGAATTCAATGCTTCTGGAAATTATGGCACCCACGTTCGAAAACCATACTTCCGTATAAAATACCCACACTCCTATGTTTACAATACAGTACCTATCCTACTCTATCATATCCATGCTTAACCCTTAAGCAACTTCATCTATATAAGTCACGCAAGCTTCCGATTCATTAAGCTGCAAATAGTTTAAGCTGAGAGTCCTCACAAACCAAATGAAACTCCTACTTAAAAACGTGGTGAAGTAGTTGGGTATGTGGAGGATCCGAGTTCGAAAGAGTGCTGTAAGGATGCTCGACATGCATATACAACACGCACTGATGGCTGAAGTCGATGTTCTCTGATGGTGCGAGTTGAGAATGGAGTCGGCACAGCATGGTGGTTCTCACGCAACTATGAGTGCAGATGAAAGGAAAGTTCGTGTACTTAAAAAGGGAATCGATGGTGTTGTTGCATCCAGGAGATCGAGGCGAAGCTGCGAAGTCGAACAGCAGTAGGCGAATAGTCTTGGTGGAGAATTTCCTTGAGGACTGACATGTGGGAATGAGGGGCGTTAGTGAGTTTGATGGATGGGGAAACAGGTGCTTGCATTCGAAATGGGGTATCATGTATAGGACGTGTGTTGTGAGGGAAGGATCTAAAACAGTATGTGATGTATGGATTAGAAAATGGCACTTTAAAGACTAGAGCTGGTTGTAAAGTTAGTGCATGGAGTTTTAGTTTGATAATGACATGAAGATTAGCTATGAGAGAAAGCTGTTTGCATGCGTCGAGTATTAAGGGTGTAACTGGGAGTTGAAAGGATATATACTAGGAGCAGATTATTATTTGGAAGAAGAAAGTCAGAAAGTTTATATATAAGGAGCAGTACAGAAAATGGTGCGTTCTCATTACAAGGAGCCGCGGTATTTATTTCTATAGACGCCATATATTTTGGAGAAGATGGTAGCTGCGGGTCGGATACAGAAAGTAGTGGATGTCTAAATAATATGAAGCCCATTTATAAATAGAAATAATTTGCTGAACGGTGGAATACCATGCTGTGGACAGGATGACACCTGTATTAAGGAAGAACACCGTATATTGCAGTGGGGATCTGGCGAGTTTGGGCCAACATGAATGAAAGGAACCGTTAGGACCGTATGGTCGTAAGCGACATACTGCAACTGGTTTGAAGAGATTTGGAGCCGCTACAATTTTAGGCAATTAAACGCCTGATCAGATTTATCAACTGACGTAAATCGTTATTTAACGGTTAACGCGTCAAGGTGAGTAAATTCACTAACTCTGATCTATTTTAATTATATTTTAATGTTGTTTGAATGCTGTGTGATGGTCGATTAGGTAGATTACAGTTAATTTGGTTGAATATTATATATCGTTACATATGTACACATCACTGGTTAGACACCGATTCCATCGATTAGAATATTCTCTAGTATAGAGTTAGTGTAAATTGTGTTGACTGATATCTATGGATGCGGGAAACCGGTTGGAGGAATCTGTCCGGATTCCTCGATATTTGTATGAACTGATTGTTTTGTATGCACTGTTTGAAGCCGAATTATATTTAAAACCCCGTATCAGTTTTGATGTCGAACAAAGATTCAACATTTGTTTCGATAAATCAATAAACGATATTGATTTGAAAATGATAACAGCCGACCGTAAAACCCTCGTTTTGTTAAGAAATGATTGGCAGTCAGGCAAATCAGTGAAGATAATTATAAAAATTATATTTTTTAATTATAGCAAAGTTTTAAATTATAATAGAAGTTCTATTATAAACCAGTACTTTAGAGTTCGTTTTTATAAGATAAATAAAAACGATTATTAACATGTAAATGAGTTTATAAAGCAGAAATTATCCGATGATTAAGTATTTGGATAATTATATTTAAGATAAACAAATTTTAGAAATATTATTAGATTAATTATATTAATCTAACGAGAAGTAATTAAGATCAGTTAACGAATTTACTGATGAAATGAAGTTGATTTGATCAACTATTATTTGGAAAATGATTATTAGATTAATTGGCCTTTAATTAATCTAATGAAAACAGTTTAGAGATAAATGAGATTTAATTACCTTTTAATTTAAGAAGTTATGAATAGAACTGTGGAATAGAGAAAGTGAAAAGTTAATGTGGAATATAAATAATCGTAAAACAACCGAGTTCAAAATAAAGATGTGGTATTATAAAACCATATTCCAAAATAAAACAAGGAGATACGATTTGATGTATATTATAAGAAATAAGGAGTTTAGAGTTACGAACGTATATCTGTTCTAAGATAAGAACGTTGTCGATCAAGGTCTGAGAGGTAAATAGAATACCCCAACTTGAACGACTTCACTATTATCAAGGAACGATAACAGTTTGTAACGGAAAGAGATGTCAAGATGTGTATAAAAGGAATACGGCAGCGTATTGCCAGTCTTAGAATTTATAGCGATAAAATAACGCTGTTGATAAGATAAGTGTGACTGTTATGTCAAGATTTGTTATAACAAAGAATATTACAGCATATGACAAGTTGAACTATAGCAATAAAATAACGCTGTTGATAAGGTAAGTGTGACTGTAATGTTGAGGTTAGTTATAAGGGAAATATTACAGCATATGACAAGTTTAGAACTATAACGACAAATTAACTGTTGTTGATTAGACTTAAGCGTGACTTTTATATATAGTAGCACTTTCTAGGCAATGTAACAGTTTGGTTTGAAATCCACTTATTCTAGAGTAATAAGTAACGACGTTTGTTCAAAGAAATATAAGAAAGAGTTTAGAAAAAGAATTGGGGAATCGTATTAGAAAACAATGACAACATTTCGATGTTCGAAATGTGATTAGAATTTAACCGTTAGGATTTGGATCTAGAATTCGACGATGTCGAATGTATTAAAGTAAATCATTTTTAGGAATTATTCTGATGGGATAATTAACATTTAGTTTTAAACAAATAAATGTTAATAGGATAGGAATCAGTATTTAGTTATAAACTTGATATCGATTTGATAAGAAGTTGACTTAGAAACAGAGTTTATAAAGTGGAATAGGACTATAAAAGTAGGAAAGAGATTGTCGGTAAACAAGATAAGGGAAATTATTACGTAAATAAAGAGTTATATGATAAAGATGTTCAGGTCTCTAAATAAGGGATGGTATTCACATTTCAAAGTGAATAATGTTTTAAAGGTGAACGTTGGGCCGATTAAAAGGTTAAAATGAATTGGAAATATTTTCCAATGTAAATAGGTTAGATTATCCAAGTATGGAAATAAAGAATGTGATAATAATGGAAATGATTCGGACGTTAATAGCATATGTTTTCTGGAACATGAAAGAATAAGAGTTTATCATAACTAGAAATGTTTTCCAAGAAGTGTAAAAAGGATAAAACGGGATTTGAGAAATATCTGGTAAGATATGGGATTCAAATAATAAACACGATTGATAAATAAAAAGTACCCGTGTCTATGTGATGTTAGTTATACATTAGAAATGGATGTTGTTTTTACTCCGATAGTTAAATAACCGACTATCGAAGTGTTTGGACCATCGTTGTCAATACGGAGAGACCTGTTGGATATATTATCCGGAAACCACTCCGTATAGGCATAAGCGCTGCGAAATAGATATGCTAAAGATAATTGAAGACGGAGTTAAATGCAAGGGTCGTCCAGTTCCAGAATAATGGTTTATGTTTGTCCAGTCCCAGGACAACTTGTATGGACGAGTGTCTGACAGAGTATACCTAGTAAATCACGTACGGTTGATCTCCTAAAGGTATTACGTCTGGTGGCGGAGGAATTCGTTCCTCTTAGCTCTTTATACCCGTAATATGTCTGGGAATAGATTAGTGAATTGACGGGTTTGACGATGTGTCATTCAAAGTGAACGGTGATCAGATGTTCTGAAAATAGACGTAGCCTCTGGCCTCACAACCAGGAATGACAGAAGTTGGGCTAGGCAGCTGGCTAGTTGGGTCATCCCCAAGCAGGGTGTATTGTCACCGATCTAGAGAAAATTCATATTTATACTTCTTTTCGATTCTGTATCTTCGGATGACGGTTGGATGGCCTACAGCCGTGGTGGCAATATATTCGCGACACTCAAGCTAAATGAGTGAGCGGTCATGTGTGGCCGGGTTGCAAGATGTTCTTGTTGAACCCTGGGTGTATCCCTTCTAGAGTACACTAATCAAAAGGTGCTCCCATACCTTGTCTGTTGAAATCCAATCTCCAATACGCGCCATGTGGTTTATGATTTTATACTTTATATATGTGGAGCGTGAGATGCAAGCGTTCTGCTACTTGTATAATTATTTGTTTAGACATTATCATAATATCACTGGTTTTTGATATCAAGAATACTTTGGGTTATAGTAAGATAAAAGCTGTCCATGTTTATGTGTGGGCCGGTCTTACTATTATCTTCTTATTTGAGAAGGATTTTCAAAGTAAACAGTATGGTTGGAATTTACTCACACCAGTCCCATGACTGACCCAGAGTTTATTTTGTTTGTGTTTTTCCTAAACTCTTGGGTGCCCAAATTTTGTACGGGCAGTCAAGTGTTTCTGGATAATATATCCAACCGGTCTGATATGGTATGTATATATACAAAATTTGGGCACCCAAGAGTTTAGGGAAAATCCTGAAACACTTGACTTGGAAATAATCTTCTAGATATTTAGAGATTACAACGGAAATAATCTCTAAATAATTATACAAGTGAATAATCTCTAAATAATCTCTAAATACCCAGGAGTTATACAAACTCTTGGGTGCTCACGTATCGAAACCACCAGATAGTTATTAGAAAGAGATTAGAGGGTGGGATAAGGAAGAAAGAAATATTAGAATAGAAGAAGAAGAAGAAACACCACAACACAGAATTAGAGTCTCACATCGCAGCGGAACAAAATATAATACAGAAATAAATTTTTACTGAGAGCTTTTGAAAATACTTACAATATCAGAGTACATCACACATCTGGACAGTTATAATAATCTGTCCCCTATATAACACACAGCGGAATAGTAGCTATATAATTTCATATGTCTGAACTCTTCCAGCTCGTCTCTTCACAGCATTTGATAACCTGAACCTGTACACTCCGGGCTAACCCGAGCATTTACAAAACACTGGGTCAGTCTAGTGAACCAAAGTGAGTAAAACTCGCACAGTTTAAAGGGTATCACACAACCTGATTTTTAAGTTAAAATCTTTTCGAAAGAAAAGGATAATCGTAAGACCAAATCCACACATAAATACGGACGGTTTTTACCTTACGATAACCCAAAGCAGTTTGAAATCAATATCTTGTTCTGATATTATAATAATGTCTAAATACAAGTAGATATCAATCTAGCGGAACGCTTGCATCTCACGCTCCACATATATAGTATAAAATCAAAACCGCGGCCGCTTATTGGAAATTGGATTCCGATTATGACAAGGTATGGGACCAATTGCCGATAGTGTATCTCTAGGGGTGAATACACTGGGTTCAACAAGAACGTCTTGCAACACGGCCCTCACATGACCAACCACGCGTTTCGCTTGAGTGTATCAAATGTATAGCGCCAACGGTTGGGCTCAAACCACCGTTTCCCGATAAGGGACAACATTGAAATAGATTAAAGAAGGAATTGGATTTTCTCTAGATAGGTGATTATACACCCTAATGGGAGCGACCCACATAGCCATGCTGCCTGCCTGATTTTTGTCATTTCCCGGTTGATGAGGTTTGAGGCTACGCTTTATCAGCACATCACATTCACTTCGAATGCCACATCGTCAGATCCATCAGAATCACTAATTGACGTCCACAACAACACGTTACGTGTTAGCTAAAAGAAGTTTCCTTCTCCGCTTCCACTCTTGGTACGGTTGGAGAAATCAATGTACGTGATCTTTCTGGAAATACTCTGTGACGACCCCAAAACCCGTACCACGGTGTCAAGGGTAATCTTTGGAATATAACACAGAAACAGATAATAGCAGAACAGAAATAAATAAATACACCAGATAATGCACAATAGAATATATTGGATAAACGTAATCATCAAAGTTACACAATATATTGGATCATACTTAGTACAAATACAGTTCAGCTATGCATGAATGTCTACAGCGGAAAAAAAAACATAATGTACAATAGGAGCTGAACAGCATAAAAAGAGATAAATGATAGAATCCATCTTCAGCTCCAGCTATCCAGAAAGAGCTAGATAAAACCTGAATACAAGGCTAGCCATGTAGAAAAAGGGGCACCCGAGTTTGCAAGTGAAACAAACTACGAGTCAGTCATGGGACTGGTATGAGAAATCTACTTAACACATTTTATAATATGGCTAATCACAGGACCACGCCACTTTCGCGGAACGGGTTTACTCCATTGGATTGCCAGTGCTTTAAAACAAATAATTCTTTTAAACATCGCAATGCTTTTTATAAAAATGAAGCCATTATAAGACTCAGTTCCCATCACACAATGCAACGCAAACCGGAGGATGGAGTTTTACCTTATAATGGCCCAAAATATGCTTGATACAAATAAAACAAAAGCATTTGATATTATTACTACTGTTTACATGTTTCAAAAACAATTTCGAATCATAATTATCAATCATAGACGGCATGGGTACCATATATCATGTCGCCATATGTATATACAGTCAAAACCGCACGGTGTCGTATTTGGAAATTGGATTTCCATCATGAACCATGGCAAAAGATAGTCCTTACCGACTTCGAGACTGCCTAGCCCGAGCCTCAGGAACAGCCGCAACTGCCCCTGGAGCGACAGGGCCGGTCCACCGATGTGGATTAAAAATTCCTGAACACTGCGTTTCCCCACCCTTTGGGGCGTAAACGAGCCAACGAATGACTCCATCGGTCCCGGATCGACCGATTTATCCGAGGCGCCTCGCAACAGAAACAACCACATAGGTGAAAATAATATAAATGTCAGCCAGTTTAAGCACTGACCCCACCTCTAGCTAGGAAGAAACACATGTCCTCCCTGAGGTCCTCTCCCATTTCTGGTTCATACCGGGGTGTGAGGTTCGCGAATTCACGTTATACACAAAGCTATACCACACAGGCGGTGCTTTGATCATCAACCACAAGACTTTGCTTTTCAACAGAAGCCATGATCACTGCATCTTAGCATGCCACACAGGTAATTTACATCGTGCAACTGATGGTTATTAATCACACAGAATAAATTCCAATGTTAGACACACAACCCATTTACAAGTCCGTTCTAGGTCGAAACGAAACCGGAGGCACTATATACCTCGCAAACCCATCGATCTCCACGTACGCCTAGACGATCACCACTCATTATCCATATTTTGGGATGCCTCCCAATCAGGACATCAGTTTGCATCCAAACGAGGTGAAGATTTCCGGTCTTCAACCACCGTCTTCATCTTCGATTTCTTATCGTCGATTTAGTTATTCAAAATGGGATAAACCCAGTCTTTCTGAGCAACTCGCATATATAATAACAAAGTGCAACACAAACATACATACGCATCATTTCAATTCATTAGTCGCTAACCGTAAATCAGTAAGAGAACGATTTCCCAAATATTAACCACGAAGGCCGAAACCAACATCCGATCAAAACCCAGGAAACCATTCGACTTATCCAACCTTCAGTTAGTTTCTAAATTTCACATCCATAACGTTTATAATATTTTATAATGATTTATTGCCATTTTTATTTAACTAAAATAGCCAATTTATTCAAACGACACTTCAGGCCTTAACGCGGCCGTGGCGCTGTTTTTCTTCAGATTTGATTTACACATATCTGAAAATCTAACCGTTGGATCTTCACAAAATTTACATCATTAGAAAGATCTTTTCAAAACGAATCCAACGGTTCCAGTTTTGGGAAAATCCGACGGTCGGATCTCCCGGTACGATCGTTTGAAGTTTCGATTTCAAAATACGAACCGCAGCGTCGTTATTCGATTTAATTTTATTATATATATATATATATATAATCGATTCTGGCGCTGTTTTCCTTCAGATTTGAATTAAACATTCCAGACAATCCAACCGTTGGATCTTTACAAAGTTGGTGTCATTGGAAAGATATTTCCAAAGCGAACGCAACGGTTTCGGTTTCGGGAAAATCCGATGGTCGGATCTCCCGCACTAATCGTTTGAAATCACGGTTTCAAAACACGAACTGTAGCTTCGTTATTCGATATATTTTAATTATATTTATATATATATATATATATATAATCGATTCTTCGATTTCAAAACCATATTCTTCTCATATCTATGATAAAAATGATATTTTTATCTAACTGACTTCTATTTCGACACTTCACTATTTTTAACAATTCATGTATATAATAAAAATGTGATTTTTAATGTAAAACAATTTATTTCAAAACACGACTATTTTATATAGTTCATATAGATGATAAAAATATGATTTTTATTATAAAACAATTTCTTTTAAAACACGAATACCATTCAACACATGAATTTCTATTCAACGAATGAATTTTTATTCAACACATGAACGGTTTTCTATAGTTTGTATATATATAGTAAAAATGTGATTTTTATTGCAAAACAATTTATTTCAAAACACTACTATTTTATATAATTCATATAGATGATAAAAATATGATTTTTATTATAAAACAATTTCTTTTAAAACACGAATACCATTCAACACATGAGTTTCTATTCAAAGAATGAATTTCTATTCAACACATGAACGGTTTTCTATAATTTGTATATATATAGTAAAAATGTGATTTTTATTGCAAAACAATTTATTTCAAAACACTACTATTTTATATAGTTCATATAGGTGATAAAAATAGGATTTTTATTATAAAACAATTTCTTTTAAAACACGAATACCATTCAACACATGAATTTCTATTCAACGAATGAATTTCTATTCAATAAATGAATTTCTATTCAACACATTAACGGTTTTCTATAGTTTGTATATATATAGTAAAAATGTGATTGTTATTGCAAAACAATATATTTCAAAACACTACTATTTTATAAAGTTCATATAGATGATAAAAATAGGAATCTTATTATAAAATAATTTATTTCAAACACGAATACCATTCAACACATGAATTTCTATTCAACGAATGAATTTCTATTCAAAACATGAACGGTTTCAACATATGAAAATAATTTCAACAAATGAAAATAATTCTAACACATATTTCAGAAAATTTTGGCAGCATAATGGCAGGGTAGTTAAAACCGGGGTCGTTCCTAGTACGGTTCCTCGCTCTACCTTAAAGCCTCACAGCTTTTGACAATGGGGATTTCATGCATCTAGTTCGCACGCAGGCGACATGTATATTTTTTTCATTTACACAAACTAATCCTATGTGGTTTCAACCAAATAATTCTCAACCACAAACGGGTATTTTTCAACCACGATCAATAAATTTCAACCACAAACAACTCTAATCAACCATTCGTAATCAACCAATTTTCACACCAATCACAACCAATAAATATCGTCCATGGTTTGTGGACGAGGGGCGTATGTATATATATATATATAAGCATTTCACTTCTATTCAACACATATATAATTTTTACAACGCATATATAACTTATATATCGAACGTACAACTTATACAACGCTTATACAAGAGGTGTACAACGCTTATATAACTCATACATCGACTATATAATTTATACGTCGTCGTTTTCCATATCGTTTATAGTTTAGAAATCTCACATTGGGTTCCACTCCACCAAAAATAGCAGAAGGCTGAGAAAAATATGCGGTCTCTTCTAGAATGTAGAAGACGTCCACACGAGTCCACTGTCTCTTGTTTCACTGAATTTCGACAAGAAACGAAAAAGATATGATTTTTACAGTGAAATCAAAAACCGTAGCGCTTTAAACTGCTATTAAATAGTTTAAAATAGTTTCAGCCATATACCTCCTTGAAGCTTCAAAACTAGGTTATCGTTTTTCATTCAATCTGTGCAACTATATGACAATCGTCCTGCGCCACCTTCTAGGGCTCGGAGTCGCGCTCAGTTCGGTACTAGGTGGGTCCACTTCGATGGAGGATCCATGGCGCGACAAGGGTTCGAACGGGGTGACTTTGAGAGGCCGATTCGTTCCCCATACTCCACGATAAAACTCAAGACCAGGATGGATTTAAAGGCGAGATCGAGCTCTACAATTTACTGAACTGGGTCATGGTGTTTTATTGCGTGGATCGAGGGAAAACGGAGGGAGAACGATTGAGTTGCAGTCACTGTTGGGTTTGGGGGTAATTGGGATTTACTGGGTCAACACGATGATGGGAGAAGAAACGTGATTGGCCCATATTTTATATTTTAATTTCCTTAAATCCGAAAATACCCTTCTATCCATACGAACTCCAATCTGAAACCAACGACTCCGAACACAATGGTATATGTTTTGTATGCCCATTCGACTGTTTCAGTCAGTTTTCCTTCAATTTTAAATATAAACATTCAATATTCGATTTGAACGTACATTTCAATTTGCCAGGGCCACAAACTGATTCTAAAAATTCCCGAAAAATAAATCTAGCTATGTTTTGACGATACGGTCCCAACAAAACTAGTTTCGTCGAATTCTGAGATAGTTTGAAAAATGGCCCATTTCTGGTCGATCCAATTTAACTGTAATTGACCAAAACACGTTTTCCTTTTCCACGCTCACATATTAACTTCAAAAATTATGAAATTTGAAACTGGCAATAGTTTAACATCCTGGACCCAACAAAAGTGGTTTCGTCGAATTCCGAGGTCGTTTGCAAAATGGCCATTTTCACATGCTATATATATTCTATAGCGACCTTTCTGAAAATTCATTGGCCATAACTTTTGCTTCCCGCTATGAAACTTCGATTTTTCAGATTCGTTAGAAAGATATTTACTAACAGATTTAAATATTTTTGGTTTCACTCAAATCCGTTTTTTTTGCACCCGTACGGTCAGTCAAAGTTTGAATTCAAATTTTGAAACTACCGCGCCTTTTCAGGCCTTGTTTTTAATTGGAATTAATTATATTCGTTTTCAAATGTTGATTCAAACTTACTTTTCATCGTTATTATTTAAAATATTTATTTTAAATATTTAAAATCCACTAAAATAGCCAATTTAAATTTTTTAAATTGGTTTAGATTTTCCGGGTTGTTACAATCTCCCCCACTTAAAACTTTTCGTCCCCGAAAAGGAACAAAGTCGAAAGTGGTTTGATTAATCAACTCTACGTTCAATCTGGCTTCCATTCTCCAACTTTTCAGTTTTTGAGAATTTTCAAATTCTTCAAAAATTTGGCTAACACCCGGAATTTTCGAAAAATTTCTCCATAACCTCCTTTGTACGGGGAGGGGTTTGGAAATTTATTGGGCCGTATTAGGTACCCAATAAATCCTATAAAGCATACACATATTTATAGTGATATATTCTGGTGTTTACAGGGGAGCGTGTTTAGATAATAACTCCAGAGAATAAATTCTCGTCACCCTGTCAAAGCCTAAGGGAGTGTGTATTTTAATTGCTCCAGAGAATAAATTCTCGTCACCTCGTCCCGTGTGGGAAATAAATAATCCATGTGCCGTATCTAATGACTAGAGAGACATGATTATTGTCAACTCCAGACCCATGTGGGGTTTTATTATTCTGGCAATTTATCGTTACAATTTTATATGATCCATATCAGTCATCAGTCCAACCTATAATATATAGTCATCGTCATACAAGCCTCTCGCTCGTATGGTAAATCTTCCACCTCGTCACACAAGCTCCAAATGCTTATGTGGTATATGATGAAGTATGACTATCTTCAAGAAGTATGCCATGTAGTGTAGTTCAAAATTAATTGTTACTATCCTATGGCGACATTTATTATTACACACAGAACAACCATCACTCCGCATCAAATGGCATTCACAGGAGTTGATATAATAATATTTTGGATCCAACTCATTAAGGTTTACCTATTTGTCGGGCACGCAAATAATTTCTTTACTCAATAGCTATCCATTTACCAGTTCAAACATATATAATGCACATGTATATATTTCTATCTATTTTCATATCAGTTCAATGTGTGATATAATCGAATAAATTCTACCATCTCTTACTGATTAAATTAACTATCGTTCTAATAATTTAATTAATCAAATCTACTATCACACAACACAAACAACAATCAATTTGTTTTTAACTTTTCAAAAATATACTAATCAATTCATATACCCTTTTAAAATTAATCAGGCTATAGAATTAAAAGTGCACATCCATGGAAAGAAAATAACTACAAAGCAGAGAACAACTGGAAATCTCAAAATAGGCTAAATGTACCTTGCACCGGAGTCAATCAGAGATATCCACTCGGCACTTAGGATAGGCTTTCTGAATGCTCTATTCAGTTTCCCAAGTAAAATCCCGCTGATCTCCACTCCATTGCACTTTGACTTAGTGAACCTTCTTGTTCCTCAGATCTTTGGTTTCTTTGCAGATGATCTTTAGCGGCTCTCTTCTCACAGCCAATTTTGGAGTAATTTCAATATTCTGCTGTGCTGCTTCTTCCACGATCAAGTCTGGATCATGAACGTGCTTTCGAAGTTGAGATATGTGAAATACATCGTGCACTCCAGGCAACCAATCTGGCAATTGAACCCTATATGCGAGAGTTCCAATCCGTTCAAGAATAGGAAATGGACCAATGAATTTGGGCGCCAATTTCCTTGTTTTACCGAACCGGATAACTCCTCTCATCGGCGATACTTTCAAATATACATAATCGCCAACAGCAAATGATATATCTCTTCTTCTCCTATCGGCATAGCTTTTCTGTCGGCTTTGAGCGGCGAGTAATCGTTTCTTAATGAAATCGACCTTGTCGGCAGCTTCTCGGATCATATCAGGTCCCAATACAAGCCTATTACCAGGTTCGACCCAACAAGCAGGAGATCGGCACGGTCTACCATACAATGCTTCAAATGGTGACATTGTCAGGCTCGCTTGGTAGCTGTTGTTATATGAGAATTCAGCCAAATGTAAATGGTCTTCCCATGATCCACCGAAATCTAGAACACAAGCCTGCAATAGATCTTCTAAAATACGATTTACCCTCTCAGTTTGACCATTTGTCTGAGGATGATAGGCGGTGCTTAGATTCAGATTTGTTCCCAGTTCTACTTGAAATGCCTCCCAGAATTTGCTAGTGAATATTGGATCTCTATCACTAACTATACTGATCGGCACTCCATGCAGCCTTACAATTTCCTTGAAATATATCTGCGCTAGACTCTGAGCAGTTCTGTTTGATCGGACAGGTATGAAATGGGCGGTCTTCGTGAAGCGATCTACAATCACCCAAATACTGTCATTTCCCTTCCTGGTTCTGGGCAAACCATCTATGAAGTCCATGGAAATATGTTCCCACTTCCAACCTGGAACGTCCAGCGGTTGCAACAATCCAGCCAGTTTCTGTTGGTCTCTTTTGACTAGCTGGCAAGTAGGGCGTCGGCTAACATATAAAGAAATGTCTCTCTTCATTGACCTCCACCAGAAAGTGCGTTTGATGTCATTATACACTTTGCTTACTCTTAGATGGATACTAAGTTTTGACTTGTGGCATTCACCCAAGACTTCCTTTCGGAGCTCAGAAATGTTAGGAACACAGATTCGACCATTTAGCCTTAGAATCCCATCATTATCAACCTGAAAACTCGAGGGATCGCCTTTCTGAATTATCTCTCTGATCTTCTAAATGAAGTGATCATCCTTCTGAAGAGCAGATATTTTATCTATCAATGAAGTCGTAATAATAAAACTGGTGATCATTACATTCTTTCGGCTTAACGCATCGGCCACGACATTGGCTTTCCCTGGAGTGTATAGAATCTCAAAATCGTATGCTGCAAGGAACTCTAGCCAACGTTGCTGCCTTAGATTCAAGGCTTTCTGGGTGAAAAGATACTTTAACGACTGGTGATCTGTAAACAGTTCGAATTTCTCACCCAGAAGATAGTGTCAACAGATTTTCAAAGCAAATACTATAGCCAATAACTCAAAATCATGAGTGACGTAGTTTTTCTCGTGTGGCTTCAGCTGACAGCTAGCATAAGCAACAACCTGACCTCTTTGCATTAACACTGCACCAAGGCCTTCTCTAGAGGCATCTGTCCAGACCTTTAAATCCTGATTGCCATCGATGATGGTTAACACTGGAGCAGTTGTTAATCTTAACTTTAGTTCCTCAAAAGCCTCCTCACATTCTGGAGTCCACTTGAATTTTGAGTGCTTCTTTGTGAGCTTCGTTAAGTGACTAGATATCTTCGAAAAATCTTTAATGAACTTCCGGTAATAACTAGCCAATCCGAGAAAACTGTGGACTTCTGTAGGAGTACTAGGCTGTTTCCAATTTTGAATAGCTATGATTTTACTTGGATCCACAGCAATTCCTTCTTTCGATACGACGTGGCCCAGAAACTTCACTTCATCTTGCCAGAATATACATTTGGACAATTTGGCTTTCAATACATTCTTTCTCAGAATTTCTAGAAATTGCTCCAAATGTTTTTCATGTTTGGCCTTTGACTTAGAGAATATTAGAATATCATCAATGAAAACCAGAACAAACTTATTCAAAACTCCTCTGAACACTCGATTCATCAGATCGACGAAGTATGCGGGAGCGTTACATAAGCCAAACGACATTACTAACCACTCATAGAATAAGTCTGGACCTCTAAATGCTGTCATAGGTACATACTCTTCGACAATACGAAGCTGATGGAAGCCTGTAGCTAGGTCCATCCTTGAAAATACTTGTGCTCCATTCAGACGATCCAATAAATCATCGACTCGTGGCAATGGATATTTATTCTTTATTGTCTGCTTGTTCAAATCACCACAGAGTCGCAGAGTACCGTCAGATTTTGGGATAAACACCACTGCTACTCCCCAATCAGAGAAACTAGGCCTGATCAGACCCTTCCATACAAGCTGTCGAGTTTGATGTCTAGTTCTTCTTTCTCCTTTAGGGTCATCCTCCGAATGGCGTGGACTACTGGCCTTGCGTTCGGAATTAAAGCGATCCTGAAATCAACTTCCCTTTGCGGAGGTAAGCTGACAACTTCTTCGAACACATCTGCATAATTCTTTACGACAGGAATATCTTTGACGAGGTCAGGAGTATTCTCTGTGACTACAGGGATATTTTCTATTTGAGCAGGAGAAACATCTAAAGCTGCCCATAAGTCTTTTCTATTTGAGTTCGGGCCTTCGCATGGTATGGTTATATAATTCCCTGATTGGGCCTTTGCCTTAACAACCATCTCGACGCATCTAACCTCTGCCTCATATTTGGTTAACTAATCCAATCCCAAAATAAGATCGAATTCAGTAAAATTCATGACAATAGAGATAGTAGGGAACTTATAATAGGAAAAAGAGACAGGCACTGCACAAACCCAGCTAAGAACGAGAGAACCCCCAACCGGATTATGGACAGTCATTGGTTCTTTGAGCTTCTTCAACTTCAAATCCAACTTCTTAACTGCATTCTTTGCAATAAAGCTTCGTGACGCGCCTGTATCAAATAGTATTTTAACTAGAATGTTTTTGACATTGAGTGTGCCTTCTAAAACATCAGGCCTTCCCTGACCAGTTGAGGGCTCAGAAGTTTCTGCTACTTCATTTATATGTACTATTTCAGATTCCTTTGATAGCTGGCAATCTTGCTTTACGTGACCCACCTGATGGCAAAGATTGCATTTTCTATTTTCTTTAACCTTGTTCTTTGATTTAGATCCCTCCTTCTTCTGCATTTTCAAGGACTTACATTTCCTGGATAGATGACCCTTTTGATTGCAGTTAAGGCATATGGCGGTCATTACTGATTCTTTCTCAGATCTGGCCCTTTTCCGATTTACTTTAGGCTTCTTACTGACCTCAGACATCGTACTGGCCTCCGGACTATCAGTTGCAGACTCTCCTTTATTACTAGGACTGACCTCTTCTTTGTAACACAACATACCTTTCTTGTCGAGATCCTCATATTGGTAAGCCATGTATATCATTTCAGAAAAAGGAAGCTTCACATTCCTCATTACACTATTCTAATATTTTCTTTGTAGGCCATGAATAAATCTCATATTCTTCCTCTTTGGATCTTGAATCAGATGAGGAGCAAAGTGAGAAAGTTCGTTGAATTTCTTATGATATTCTGGGACGGTCATATCACCTTGTATCAGATAAGAGAATTCATTACATAACCACTCAGTTTCTTCGGGAGGAGTAAATCTTTCTAGGAAAATCACTTTGAACCTATCCCAGGTGATATCACCTTCTGGATTTTCTTTAATAATTGAATCCCACCAAAACAAAGCTTCTTCTTTGAGTGCCCAGGAGTCCAGTAATCTTTTCTGGTCATCACTCAGCTTTAAATCGTCAAAGATTTTCTCAGCAGAACGAATCCAAGCTTGTGTTTCCATAATGGACTCTTTGCCTAAGAATGGCGAACCACCCAGATTTCGAAATCTCTTGTATAGAACTTCTATATCTGATTCTGGCTACGGGAGCACAACTGGCTCATTAGCTTGTCGAGCCATTCGATTATTTCTTCTGTTCCTGGCACTCATTTTCAAGAGCGTCTACAATTAGCAGACAAAGCGTCAGGTCAACAGAAAAGATATTTCAAAATATAGAGACAAATACTTGAATGTAAATGTGTCTACTGGGGTGTATTTCATTCTGCTTAACTCATACTAGGATATTACTAATCCTATCTGTAATGAGTTACTCATCCTAGAACACTACTGGTTCTATTTATGACGAGTTCGTTAATGTGTTATATACCAGAGCTAAGCTTAACCAAAGCTCTGATACCACGTTGTGACGACCCAAAACCCGTACCACGGTGCCAAGGGTTATCTTTGGAATATAACACAGAAATATATAATAGCAGAACAAAAATAAATAAATACACCAGATAATGCACAATAGAATATACTGGATAAACGTAATCATCAGAGTTACACAGTATACAGGATCATACTTAGTACAAATACAGTTCAGCTATGCATGAATGTCTACAGCGGAAAACAAAACATAATGTACAATAGGAGCTGAACATCATAAAAGAGATAAATGATAGAATCCATCTTCATCTCCAGCTATCCAGAAAGAGCCAGATAAAACCTGAATACAAGGCGGCCCGTTAGAAAAAAGGGCACCCGAGTTTGCAAGTGAAACAAACTACGAGTCAGTCATGGGACCGGTATGAGAAATCTACTTAACACATTTTATAATATGGCTAATCACAGGACCACGCCACTTTCGCGGAACAGGTTTACTCCATTGGATTGCCAGTGCTTTAAAACAAATAATTCTTATAAACATCGCAATGCTTTTTATAAAAATGAAGCCATTATAAGACTCAGTTCCCATCACACAATGCAACGCAAACCGGAGGATAGAGTTTTACCTTATAATGGCCCAAAATATGCTTGATACGAATAAAACAAAAGCATTTGATATTATTACTAGTGTTTACATGTTTCAAAAACAATTTCGAATCATAACTATCAATCATAGACGGCATGGGTACCATATATCATGTCGCCATATGTATATACAATCAAAACCGCGCAGTGTCGTATTTGGAAATTGGATTTCCATCATGAATCAAGGCAAAAGATAGTCCTTACCGACTTCGAGACTGCCTAGCCCGAGCCTCGGGAACAGTCGCAACTGCCCCTTAGAGCGATAGAGCCGGTCCACCGATGTGGATTAAAAATTCCTGAACACTGCGTTTCCCCGCCCTTTAGGGCGTAAACGAGCCAACGAATGACTCCATCGGTCCCGGATCGACCGATATATCTGAGGTGCCTCGCAACAACAACAACCACATAGGTGAAAATAATATAAATGTCAGCCAGTTTAAGAACTGACACCACCTCTAGCTAGGAAGAAACGCATGTCCTCCCGAGGTCCTCTCCCATTTCTGGTTCATACTGGGGTGTGAGATTCGTGAATTCACGTTATACACAAAGCTACGCCACACAGGCGGTGCTTTGACCATCAACCACAAGACTTTGCTTTTCAACAAAAGCCCTGATCACTGCATCTTGGCATGCCACACAGGAAATTCACACCATGCAACTGATGGCTACCAATCACACAGAATAAATTCCAATGTCAGACACACAATCCATTTACAAGCCCGTTTTGGGTCGGAACGTGTAACAACCCGAAAATCTGGGCCAGTTTAAAATTTTTATTTTGGCAATTTTAGCAAATTTTGAACATTTAAAATGAATTATTTTAAATAATGACGACGAGAAATTTATTTTGAATATAATTCGAATGTATATATTATATACGTCGTCGTTAGAATATAAATATTTATTTATATTTATAAAAGGAATTGAAAATGGCCCTGTAGTTCGATAATTCGATTTCAAACTTCAATTGAATGTACCGGGTGCAAAACAATCCGGATTTTAGTGAAACCAAAAATCATAGGATCTATTTGATAATATCTTTCCAACGAATCCTAAAAATTGAAATTTCATAGCGGGAATCAAAAGATACGTCCAGTTGAAAATTCTGAATAGTCGCTATGGAATTCAAGCCCTTAAAAATGGGAATTTTGCAAACGACCTCGGATTTTGATGAAACCACTTTTGTTGGATCCGTGATGTCAAATTATTGCTACATTCCGAATTTCATAATTTTTCGAATCAATATGTGAGCGTGGCAAAGGAAAACGCATTTGACCAGTTTTAGTTGATTTTAATCAACTGGAAAATGACCATTTTTCTAACGGTCTCAGAATTCGACGAAATTAGTTTTGTTAGGACCGTATCGTCAATACGAAGCTAGAAAATATTTTTCTGCAATTTTTAGAGTTCGTATGTGACCCCAGTAAATTGAAATACGCGTTCAAATTCAATATATAGAGTTATATGTTGATTTTAACGGAAACTGATCGAAACAGTCGAATTGGCCTATGATACATATCCCATTGTGTTCGGAATGGGGGTATTACGCTTGGGACGACAGTCGTTGGGCCTCGATTGGAGTTCAGATGGAAAGTCAACTTTAGTGGAGAATTAAATTAAATTAAAAATATATTTTACATAAACCCCCCATACCCTAGACTTTCTCCCCGGTTGAAATCAGTCCAGAATCGAAATCCCCAAAAGTGGAAAACCCGTCGCCTTCGTTCCTCCACCTCCCCATCTCCGATCAATGTTGTGCGCCCCCAGGCGTCGCCGACAAGGCTGGCGAACCCCCCTTCCTCCTCGCGTTAGCATCCCCATCGATCCTCCTTTCCCCCAACGCGCGAACCCCAAATCGAGACAGCCTTGGACCCCGCCATCCGACCAACCGACGAGCCACCACCGCACCTCCACTCCTCCCTCAGCCCTGCCGCGCCCACCTCTGGCCAACTTCCCCGTCTCTTCTATTTCTTCCCTCCTCTTTCTTCTTGAAATAGCCACGAAAACCCTCGTCCACCCCTGGAAACCACAGCTCGAGCAGCGAGCACAATCACCTCCTTAGCCACCATGGACAGTACGCGGACAGCTACAAATTCCCTGAGCCTCCTCCGATCGTCAACCGTCCGGTGAGCGTTCATTTTCGTTTTTTTTAAGTGGGTTGTATAATTAAAAATGCGATCTTTAGTTATTAATATCGTAAAGAAAAATATGATCTTTATGTGATTAGATTAGAAAGAAAGTTATTGTTTTTAACATAAGAAAGTTATTGTTTTTAACATAAGAAAGTTATCGTTTTTAACATAAGAAAGTTATTGTTTTTAACATAAGAAAGTTATTGTTTTTGACATTAGAAAGTTACGGTTTTTAGAAAGAGAAAGATACGATTTTTAGAACTGTAAAGGTATGAAATAATTTTTAGAAGAATAAAAATATGATTTTTATCATATGTGAAGAATAAAAATAGAATTTTTATATAGTGGCGATAATAAAAATATAATTTTTATAATATAGGAAGGATAAAAATATAATTTTTATATTATACAAAGGTTAAAAATATAATTTTTATACTAGTGGCATATTAAGAATATGATTTTTATATAGTGAACAATAAAAAAAATATGATCTTTATTGTGTAGTGAACAATTAAAAATACGATTTTTAATCCAGTAAAAATTCGATTTTTATATATTGAATAACGAAGTAAAAATTCGATTTTTATATATTGAATAGCGAAGTAAAAATTCGATTTTTATATATTGAATAGCGAAGTAAAAATTCAATTTTTATATATTGAATAGCGAAGTAAAAATTCAATTTTTATATATTGAATAGCGAAGTAAAAATGTGATTTTTACATATGTAGAGAATACGGGCAAAGAAAGTGACAAAGGGCGAGTGGCGAAGATTTTCTACAAAGAAGCATCGAGGCGTTGGATTTAGCTTTAGGTGAGAATTTCTCACTTTTTAATTTTATTTCTAGATGAAATATATACTAGGATGAAGACGGTGTTAGGTAGCACCCGACACCCGTCGTCCACAGACCATGGACGGCTTGTATGCTTGTTTGTTAGATTTTGATGTTTAGTTGATTGTGTGATGTGAAATGAAATAAAATATTTATATAGTTTTAAATAGTTAAAAATATAATTTTTAACGTGTATATAAAATAAAATAAAAATAAACAAATCGGATGATTTGTTTATATACACACCTTTGACTGATTTTGATTGGGACGATAAATTTTACACATCGCCCAACTGCACAAATAAAATCTGTGTTTGATTGTTTGAAACCCCACACGGGTATTGGGATGATATTTGACGTACACTAATCCCGATTGTTTAGTTGTATGTCGATCAATTGATTGACAGATTGTTATGAGTGTTAAATATTTATATTCGATGCTTATACAGTGTAGAATGCACTTTGGATGATGGTTGATTTTTCATCGTTGTTATTGTATACATGTGTTGTAGAAAATCCATATAATTAACATTATATGGTAATTGATTGGGCTTCTTTCAATATTTGAAATAGAAATATTTGAAATAGAAATATCTGAATAGAAATATTTGAATAGAAATATTTGAAAAGAAATATTTGAAATAGAATATTTGAAAATAGAAATATATGAAGCCGTGTTGATTAGATTGACGCCATTTTGACGTGAACGATATTTATATCGATTTTATTCATTTTATAATGAATATCGAAAGTGATTTCAAAATCTGATATTTTGAAAAGAATTGAAATTCAAACCGAATTTGAATTGAATTGAATAGAAAACGAATTCAAGTTGAATTGAATAGAAAACGAATTTGAATTGAATTGAATAGAAAACGAATTTGAATTGAATTGAATAGAAAACGAATTCAAATTGAATTGAATAGAAAACGAATTTGAATTGAATTGAATAGAAAACGAATTCAAATTGAATTGAATAGAAAACGAATTCAAATTGAATTGAATAGAAAACGAATTCAAATTGAATTGAATAGAAAACGAATTTGAATTGAATTCAATTGAAAATGAATTGAAATAGAATTGAAATCGATTTGAACTGAAATCAAATAGAAGTGAATGTAAAAAGAATTTATAAGGGAAAATTCAATTTTGATTTGAATTTGAAATAAAGGTTGAAATTGTTTTTGAAACAAATTTGAAATGATTTATAAAATTCGTTTTAAAAAGGAAATCGATGAAATATATATAATATATATATATATATATATTATATATAATGGCCTGAATAGAACGCGCCGCGCCGCGGCAGTTCGTGAATTTCGACCATTGACTTCGAACGGACATTGCGGGAGATCCGACCATCGTATTCTCCTAAAACCGGAACTGTTGGGTTCGTATCGAAAAGAGCTTTCCAACGAATATTAGAAATTTGAAATCTAACGGTTGGATTTGGAATTATGTCCAAATCAAATTTGGAAAAGGTCGTTGTAAGTGCAGTTCGATGGCCGTTGATGGAAATCGACTGTACAGGCCTTGATAAAATTATTAAAAATATCAATAATTTGTGTAAAATCATAAGAAATGATTTGGAAAAAATTGGGATGAAAAACTCCATATTTGAAAAGATAAAAATAGATTTTTATCGAAATGAACTAGTTTTGAACTAGAATAATAATTTATTTATTTTTAAAATAAATAAAGTGGATTTGAAATGGTTTTGAAAATAACCAGGATTTCCAATATATTGATTGGAAATGGATTTGAATCGAAATTGTCTTCGGAATATATCGATGTGGGATTTTGTGATTATACAGGTATTGTTATGGGAAATTTGAAAGATATATTTATATCGTTATTTCCAATACGATATTTGTTGGTCGTAGAATTTGATATTGAATATAGGTCGATATATTTTCTATTCAGAGCCTTGTATTTAATATCAAATGTGATTTGGGTTTGTCGTGAATAGTGTCTTCATTAACACTGTTCTTGAACCCAGTTGAGAAAAGATTAAATCTTTTTATTTGGATTTAATGAAGTGTACCAATTAAATAATATTTGATTGGAATTGAATTGATATAGATTTTTGGGTTTATCGTGAACAGTGTTTTAAATAACACTTGTTCTTTAACCCGATAATTAATAGAATGTGATTTTGGGTTGTCGTGAACGGTATATTCAATAATACTATTCTTTGATCCAAAGGAGTTAAGAAAATCAGAAACTAACTGTAGGTTAGCTAAGAAGGATGGTTTCCTGGGTATTGATCTGATGTTGGTTTCGGCCTTTGGGGTTAATATTTGGGGAATTGTTCCCTTGCTAATTTACGGTTAGTGACTGCTGAATTGGAATGAGGCGTATGTTGTGTTTGTATAACAATTGTTTATAATATACGCGGGTTGTTCGGAAAGGCCGGGTTTATACCCATTCTGAATAACCGATTCGACGATAAGTCGAAGATGATGACGGTGGTCGAAGACCGAAAGTCTTCACATCGTTTGGGTGATTACTGATGATCTTGATTGGGCTGTACACCCAAGATTAGGGAATCAATTATTGGTCATCCAGACGTACTTGGAGATCGACGGATATGCGAGGAAAGTGCCTCCGGTTTCGTTCAGACCTAGAACGGACTTGTAAATGGATGGTGTGTCTGACATTGTATTCCTTTATATTGTATTCGTTGATCTCTGCTAAATATATATCTGTTTGGCGGCGGGGAATTTATTCTCTTGCTTAACGCCCTTTTCTGAGACATACGAGCTCAGAGGTTATATATTGGCAGAAATCAGTGGTACGATATGGATTGATAGTGTGGCATGTTGAGATGCAGTGATCCAGACTTTTGTTGAAAGGCAAAGTTTGGTGGATGATGATCAAAGCGCAGCTTTAATATAGCATGTCTTTGTGTATAGCGTTGATTCGCGAGCCTCACACCCCGGTATGGTGGTAAACTGATGGTTTGATCAGTATGATTTTTAGTGGATGGGCACCTTAGTGGTGTCGTGGATTCGGTCGACCGAGATGAGCTTAGTGCTCAGGGATATATAGAGTAAGCGTTGTTTTCTCTCGCTGGGACGTAAGCCGCGGTGATACTCTGGTCCCAAATGTGCGGATGTGCAGACGGTGTTTTCTCTTACTGGGACGTAAGCCGTGGGGAATTGCACTACGCGATCGATCTTTCGAATCAGGAGCCACCATGATGGAAATCCAATTTGCAATACGTGTATTGCGGTTTTAATTGTAGAACTAGTATGGCGACATGATATATGGTACCCATGCCGTCTATGATTAATATTTATGATTGAAATTGTTTTGACACTATACACTTATTATAGTATCAAATGATTTGATTTTTAAAACGTACCAAGCATGTTTGGCTATTATAAGGGAAAACCCTATCCTCCGGCTGCGTTGCATTGTGTGATGGGACCTGGGTCTTATAATAGCTTCATTTTTAGAAAAGCATTGCGCTGTTTACTTATATGCACTGGTATTCTTGGGAGAAAACCCGTTCCATGTTATACGGCGTGGTCCCTTGATTTACCTAATTTTAAAATAAAGATTTACAACTGTTTTAGTTCTCACACCAGTCCCAACTGTGAAAACCCGTAACTTCCCCGGTGAGGAAAGCGCGGATAGTTCGAGAACAAGCCACATCAAAGTCCCGTTCAGACGGAGACAAGGGTTATCTTTGGAATATAACACAGAAACAGATAATAGCAGAACAAAAATTAAATAATTGCACCAGATAATGAACAATAGAATATACTGGATAAAAGTAATCATCAGAGTTACACAGTATACAGGATCTTACTTAGTACAAATACAGTTCAGCTATACATAAAAGTCTACAGCGGAAATAAACAAAATATGTACAATAGGAGCTGAACAGCATAAAAAGAGATAAATGATAGAATCCATCTTCAGCTCCAGCTATCCAGAAAGAACCAGCTAAACCTGAATACAAGGCTGCCCGTGTGGAAAAAGGGGCACCCGAGTTTGAGAGTGAAACAAACTACGAGTCAGTCATGGGACTGGTATGAGAAATCTACTCAACACATTCAAAATATGGCTAATCACAGGACCACGCCACTTTCGTGGAACGGGTTTACTCCATCGGATTGCCAGTGCTTTAAAACAAATCTTTCTTTTAAGCAACGCAATGCATTTTATAAAAATGAAGCCATTATAAGACTCAGTTCCCATCACACAATGCAACGCAAACCGGAGGATAGAGTTTTTACCTTATAACGGCCAAAATATGCTTGATACGAATAAAACAAAGGCATTTGATATTATTACTAGTGTTTATATGTTTCGAAAACGACTTCAAATCATAACTATCAATCCTAGACGGCATGGGTACCATATATCATGTCGTCATATATATATACAATCAAAACCGCACGATGTCGTATTTGGAAATTGGATTTCCGTCATGAACCAAGGCAAACGATAGTCCTTACCGAATTCGAGACAATCTAGCCTACCATGTCTCAGGATCAGAGCTCGAGTGACCCTAGGAGCGATAGGGCCGGTCCACCGAGGTGGATTAAAATGCCTGAGCAATACGTTTCCCCGCCCTTTGGGGCGCAAACGAGCCAACGAATGACTCCATCGGACCCGGATCGTCCGATCAAACCGAGGCGCCTCGCAACAGCAACAACCACATAGGTGAAAAGTATATAAATGTCAGGGCTGGTAGGTCACTGACACCACCCTAGCTAGAAAGAAACGCATGCCCTCCCTGAGGTCCTTCCTCCCGTTTCTGGTTCATACCGGGGTGTGAGGATCGCGAATTCACGTTATACACAAAGCAACGCCACGCAGGCGGTGCTTTAATCATCTCCACAAGGCTTTGCTTTTCAACAGAATCCCTGATCACTGCATCTTAGCATGCCACACAGGCAATTCATGCCATGCGGCTGATGTCCATCGATATACAACCTCTGAGCTCGTGCGTCTCAGAGAAGGGCGTTAAGCTAAAGAATAAATTCTCCACCGCCAAACAGATGTATATTGAACAGAAATCAATCAACACAGAATAAACTCCAATGTCAGACACGCAGTCCATTTACAAGTCCGTTCTGGGTCTGAACGAAACCGGAGGCACTAAATACCTCGCAAACCCTTCGATCACCACTCACGTCTGAACGATCACCACTCATTATCCATATTTCGGGATGCCTCCCAATCAGGACCTCGGTTACCATCCAAACGAGGTGAAGATCTCCGGTCTTCGACCGTCGTCTTCATCTTCGAATTTCAATCGTCGGTCAATTATTTGAAATGAGAATTAACTCGGCCTTTTCAAATAATTCACGTATATTTAGAATTTCAAATCAATTTATTTCAATGGTTAAATTATTTGACAACACCAATCTTGTTCTTTAATGTAATTTTCACACCAAACACATTCAACCATCAAAAGCCACATAAATCGAGCAAATTCAGTTTATTTCCATTCCATATCGCTTATGATATTTTATAACTATTTATCGCTATTTTTATTTATTTTAAAATAGCTAATTTATTCAAAACGACGCTTCGGGCCATAAAGCGGCCGTGGCGCTGTTTTTCTTCAGATTTGATTTACACATATCTGAAAATCTAACCGTTGGATCTTCACAAAATTTACATCATTAGAAAGGTCTTTTCAAAACGAATCCAACGGTTCCAGTTTCGGGAAAATCCGACGGTCGGATCTCCCGGTACAATCGTTTGAATTTTCGATTTCAAAATACGAACTGCAGCGTCGTTATTTGATTAAATATATAATTATATATATATATATATATATATATATATAATCGCTTCTGGCGCTGTTTTTCATCAGATTTTAATTAAACATTCCAGACAATCCAACCGTTGGATTTTTGCAAGGTTGGTGCCGTTGGGAAGATATTTCCAAGGCGAACCCGACGGTTGAGGTTTCGGGAAAATCCAATGGTCGGATTCCCCGTATTAGTTGTTTGAAATCACGGTTTCAAAATGCGAACTGCACGGCCACGTTTCGTTTTAATTTTATTTATATTTATATAATTATATAAATATAGTTCATTCAACAATTCCTGTATCGTTTTCATTTCAAATATTTCACTAACGCCTTAAAATTTTGGAAAATTTCGCCATAACCTCCCCTGCACCGGGAGCATCGGGAAATCGCAAATAGCTTTCCCGGTCCTTCTAATCTCAAAAAGTAAAAGAAAAAGCCAAGCGGCTAGCCAACAGGCTCATAAAATCATCACCCAAACAAAACAGTAAATGTGTACCTATTTGTCGGGCACAAAATTTTATTCCTCTTCTCTAGCCCCTTTGCTATAACCTGTTCAATGAATATGCATGTACATATATATAGTTTTTATCATTTATCCTTTTCTATTCAACTTCATATTTGATTTCTATTTGGTTTAAAAACACCATTCATTCTAATGTTACATACATAGGTACAAATCATTTCATTAGCTAATTAATGAATATTTCAACTCATATATGATTATTTGAACAAGTGGTTATTTTTAACACTTCACATTTCAACGATTCGTTTCAAAACACTATTTTTCTATATAGTTCATGTTGGTGATAAAATAGGATTTTTCTTATAAAACAATTTCTTTCAAAACGAGATTATTTTACACAGTTCATATAGTCGATAAAAGGTGATTTTTATCATCATACAATCTATTTCAAAATATGAATACCATTCAACACATGAATTTCAAATCAACGAATGAATATCGATTCAACACATGAAGGTTTTCTATAGTTTCTATATATAGATAAAAATGTGATTTTTATATTTAAAACGCGAATACCATTCAACACATGAATTTCTAATCAACGAATGAATATCAATTCAACACATGAAGGTTTTCTATAGTTTCTATATATAGATAAAAATGTGATTTTTATATTTAAAACGCGAATACCATTCAACACATGAATTTCTAATCAACGAATGAATATCAATTCAACACATGAAGGTTTTCTATAGTTTCTATATATAGATAAAAATGTGATTTTTATATTTAAAACGCGAATACCATTCAACACATGAATTTCTAATCAACGAATGAATATCAATTCAACACATGAAGGTTTTCTATTCAATGAATAAATATAGTTTAAGCAGATGAAAATAATTCAAACACACGAATATTATTCAAAATTTCGGCAGCATAACGGCAGGGTAGTTAAAACCGGGACCGTCCCTAGTACGGCTCCTCGCTCTACCTTAAAACCTCGCGGTTTTTGACAATGGGGATCATGCATCTAGTTCGCATGCAGGCGACATGTATATATTTATTTCATTCCCACAAACTAATCCTATGTGGTTTCAACCAAATATTTCTCAACCGCAAATGGGTATTTTTCAACCACAATCAATCAATATCAACCACAAACAATCCCAAACAACCATTCGCTATCAATCAATTTTCACAACAATTTCAACCAATAAATATCGTCCATGGTTTGTGGACGAGGGGCGTGTATATATATATATATTTATATATAGCAATTCACTTTTATTTCAACACATATATAATAGCTAGAAAAAGAAATTGAAGAGTGAGAAATTCTCACCGATTAGCTAATTCAACTTCACGACACTTCTTTTATAGAAATCTTCGTCGTTCTGCCTCTTGTCACTTCGTTGCCTGTATTCTCTACATATGTAAAAATCACATTTTTACTTCGCTATTCGATATATAAAAATCATATTTTTACTTCTTTATTTCAATAAAAATCATATTTTTATTCTGCAACTTCTATTTTTTAAAACAATGTATATTTTATAGTTCAAAACAAAGCAAATTTTATAGTTCAAAAATCTCTATGCTAATTTTATCTTTAAGCCATAAAACAATGTTAATTTTATTTCTAATGACAATGTATCTTTTTATTTTTGAAAACCATATGCTAATTTTATTTTTGAAAACCATATGCTAATTTTATTTTTGAAAACCATATGCTAATTTTATTTTTGAAAACCATATGCTAATTTTTTTTTTGAAAACCATATGCTAATTTTTAAAACTGATTTTTAAATTACTGCATTTATATTTACTAATGAAAAAAACATTGCATTTATATTTATTAAAAGAAAAAAAAACTACTTATAATCTACGAATGCACAACCGAACCCATTAGGGTTCCACTTCGACGCTGCTACGACCACCGCGAGCCAGAACTGCGACTTCCACGAGGACCACCGTCTTCTGCTCCTCATTCGCCGGCGAGGGCTCGCCGCTCGAGCTCCCCAGGTGGCCGGAATCCGCCTCGAGATGTGTCATGTTTAGAGTGTAAAATCGAGCTCCACAATCATCGAGGATCCGTGAAACTACTACGGATTTGAAACTCCTGCGAAATTCCTTGATTTCCCCTTGAATGTGTGGAGGATTGTCGAGCGGATTTGGAGGAATTTTTGATTCAATCTTTGAAGAATCCGTCGTCGATTTGTGGGTACTGGCGGCTTCAAATTGGTTTGACCGTGGAGAGAAGTTATGAGGGTTTGACCTAGGCTTTGACCTTATATATAAATATATTTTTAATTATTTTAATTTCAAAAATACACTTATGTTCATACGAGCTCGAAATCAAACTCAACGACTGTCGTCCCTAGCCAAATAACGCCATCCCGAACACACTGGGATATGTTTCGTAACCCAATAAGGCTGTTACGATCCGTTTTCGTCAAAATCAACATATAACTCAATATATCGAATTTAAACGCGCATTTCAATTTACTGGGGTCACATACTAACTCGAAAAATTCCAGAAAAATATTTTCTAGCTTCGTATTGACGATACGGTCCTAACAAAACTAGTTTCGTCAAATTCTGAGACCGTTAGAAAAATGGCCAATTTTCAGTCGATTAAAATCAACTGAAACTGGTCAAACGCGTTTTCCTTTGCCACGCTCACATATTGATTCGAGAAATTATGAAATTTGAAACCTAGCAATAACTTCACATCCCGGACCCAACAAAAGTGGTTTCGTCGAAATCCGAGGTCGTTTGCAAAATGTCCATTTTTAAGGGCCTGAATTCCATAGCGACTATTCAGAATTTTCAACTGGACATATCTTTTGATTCCCGCTATCAAATTTCGATTTTTCAGATTCGTTGGAAAGGTATTCACTAACAGATTTATATATTTTTGGTTTCACTAAAATCCGGATTGTTTTGCACCCTGTACAGTCCGACAAAGTTTGAATTCAATTTTTGAAACTACCACGCCATTTCAGGCCTTGTTTATAATTATAATTAATTATATTCGTTTTCAATTGTCGATTCAAACTCAGTTTTCATCGCCATTATTTAAAATATTTATTTTAAATATTCAAAATCCATTATTTTAGCCAATTTAAAAATTTTAAATTGGTTCAGATTTTCTGGGTCTTTACAAGTTTATTGTTTTAACCTAAACTCTGGATGCCCCTATTTTCGACACGGGCAGCTAGTAGTTTTGGTTTTGCAGATTTATATTCACAGGATCCTGGTTTACAGCTGGAATGATATCCGGAAAGCTTTGTATCCGTATATCTCTTCTAGTTGTGTATTGTATTATTTTCCGCTGCTATGTAATTTATTTTAAATCTCTGATATTTCTGTGTAATATTCATTTATACTCTGTATATTCTTGTAATCTGATGCATTGTTGTAATATACTATGAAATGTTCTTTCGTCTGCGTTTTGATGTGGCTTGTTCTCGAACTATCCGCGCTTTCCTCACTGGGGAAGTTACAGGTTTTCACAGAACGAAACCGAAGGCATTATATACCTCGAAAACTCATCGATCTCCATGTACGCTTGGACGATCACCACTCATTATCCATATTTCGGGATGCCTCCCAATCAGGACATCAGTTAGCATCCAAATGAGGTGAAGATTTCTGGTCTTCAACCACCGTCTTCATTTTCGATTTCTTATCGTCGATTTAGTTATTCAGAATGGGATAAACCCGGTCTTTCTGAGCAAGTCGCGTATATAATAAACAAGTGCAACACAAACATACATACGCATCATTTCAATTCATTAGTCGCTAACCGTAAATCAGTAAGAGAACGATTTCCCAAATATTAAACCCGAAGGCCGAAACCAACATCAGATCAGAACCCAGGAAACCATTCAGCTTAGCCAACCTTCAGTTAGTTTCTAAATTTCACATCCATATCGTTTATAATATTTTATAATGATTTATCGCCATTTTTTTTAATTAAAATAGCCAATTTATTCAAACGACGCTTCAGGCTTTAACGCGTCCGTGGCGCTGTTTTTCTTCAGATTTGATTTACGCATATCTGAAAATCTAACCGTTGGATCTTCACAAAATTTACATCATTATAAAGATCTTTTCAAAACGAAATCAACAGTTCCAGTTTTGGGAAAATCCGACGGTCGGATCTCCCGGTACGATCGTTTGAAGTTTCCATTTCAAAATACGAACTACAGTGTCGTTATTCGATTTAATTTAATTTAATTATATTTATATATATATATATAATCGATTCTGGCGCTGTTTTTCTTCAGATTTGAATTAAACATTCCTGACAATCCAACCGTTGGATCTTTACAAAGTTGGTGTCGTTGGAAAGATATTTCCAAAGCGAGCCCAACGGTTTCGGTTTCGGGATAATCCGATGGTCGGATCTCCCGCACTAATCGTTTGAAATCACGGTTTCAAAATACGAACTGCAGCTTCGTTATTCGATATATTTTAATTATATTTTTATATATATAATCGATTCTTCAATTTCAAAACCATATTCTTCTCATATCTCTGGTAAAAATGATATTTTTATCTAACTGACTTCTATTTCGACACTTTACTATTTTTAACAATTCATGTATATAATAAAAATGTGATTTTTAATGTAAAACCATTTATTTCAAAACACGACTATTTTATATAGTTCATATAGATGATAAAAATATGATTTTTATTATAAAACAATTTTTTTAAAACATGAATACCATTCAACACATGAATTTCTATTCAACGAATGAATTTCTATTCAACACATGAACGGTTTTCTATAGTTTGTATATATATATAGTTAAAATGTGATTTTTATTGCAAAACAATTTATTTCAAAACACTACTATTTTATATAGTTCATATAGATGATAAAAATATGATTTTTATTATAAAACAATTTCTTTTAAAACACGAATACCATTCAACACATGAATTTCTATTCAAAGAATGAATTTATATTCAACACATGAACGGTTTTCTATAGTTTGTATTTATACAGTAAAAATGTGATTTTTATTACAAAAAAATTTATTTCAAAACACTACTATTTTATATAGTTCATATAGGTGATAAAAATAGGATTTTTATTATAAAACTATTTCTTTTAAAACACGAATACCATTCAACACATGAATTTCTATTCAACGAATGAATTTCTATTCAACACATTAACGGTTTTCTATAGTTTGTATATATATATAGTAAAAAGCCAATAACCGCGGCCGCTGAATAGAAACATTAAACTAAATGCCCAGACAAAATGAGCACCTAAGAAAAAAAGACCATATGCAGAAAATGAAGAACCATAAGACTGAATTACCTGAGATGCCTGTGGTGATTTTTATTGCAAAACAATTTATTTCAAAACACTACTATTTTATATAGTTCATATAGATGATAAAAATAGGATTTTTATTATAAAACAATTTATTTCAAACACAAATACCATTCAACACATGAATTTCTATTCAACGAATGAATTTCTATTCAACACATGAACGGTTTCAACATATGAAAATAATTTCAACAAATGAAAATAATTCTAACACATGAATATTTCAGAAAATTTCGGCAGCATAACGGCAGGGTAGTTAAAACCGGGGCCGTTCCTAGTATGGCTCCTCGCTCTACCTTAAAGCCTCGCAGCTTTTGACAATGGGGATTTCATGCATCTAGTTCGCACGCAGGCGACATGTGTATTTTTTTTTCATTTCCACAAACTAATCCTTTGTGGTTTCAACCAAATAATTCTCGACCACAAATGGGTATTTTTCAACCACGATCAATCAATTTCAACCACAAACAATTCTAATCAACCAATTGTCACACCAATCACAACCAATAAATACCGTCCATGGTTTGTGGATGAGGGGCATGTATATATATATATATAAGCATTTCACTTCTATTCAACACATATATAATTTTTACAATGCATATATAACTTATATATCGAACGTACAACTTATACAACGCTTATACAAGAGGTGTACAACGCTTATGTAACTCATACATTGACTATATAATTTATACATCGTCATTTTCCATATCGTTTATAATTTAAAAATCTCACATTGGGTTCCACTCCACCAAAAATAGCAGAAGACTTAGAAAAATATGTGGTCTCTTCTAGAATGTAGAAGACGTCCACACGAGTCCACTGTCTCTTGTTTCACTGAATTTCATCAAGAAACGAAAAAGATATGATTTTTACAGTGAAATCAAAAACCGTAGCGCTTTAAACTGCTATTAAATAGTTTAAAATAGTTTCAGCCGTATACCTCCTTAAAGCTTCAAAACTAGGTTATCGTTTTTCGTTCAATCCGTGCAACTATATGACGATCGGCCCGCGCCACCTTCTAGAGCTCGGAGTCACGCTCAGTTCGGTACTAGGTGGGTCCACTTCGATGGAGGAACCATGGCGCAGCAAGGGTTCGAACGGGGTGACTTTGAGAGGCCGATTCGTTCTCGATACTCCACGATAAAACTCAAGACCAGGATGGATTTAAAGGCGAGATCGAGCTCTACAATTTACTCAACTGGGTTGTGGTGTTTTATTGCGTGGATCGAGGGAAAACGGAGGGAAAACGATTGAGTTGCAGTCGCCGTTGGGTTTGGGGGTAATCGGGATTTACTGGGTCAACGCGATGATGGGAGAAGAAACGTGATTGGCCCGTATTTTATATTTTAATTTTTAATTTCCTTAAATCCAATAATACCCTTCTATACATACGAACTCCAATCTGAACCCAACGACTGTCGTCTCTAGCGTTTTACCCCCATTCCGAACACAATGGGATATGTTTCGTAGGCCCATTCGACTGTTTCAGTCAGTTTTCCTTCAATTTAAAATATATAACATTCAATATTCGATTTGAACGTACATTTCAATTTGCAAGGGCCACAAACTGATTCTAAAAATTCCAGAAAAATAAATCTAGCTATGTTTTCATGATACGGTCCCAACAAAACTAGTTTCGTCGAATTCTGAGACCATTTGAAAAATGGCCCATTTCTGGTCGATCCAATTTAACTTTAATTGACCAAAACACATTTTCCTTTGCCACGCTCACATATTAACTTCAAAAATTATGAAATTTGAAACCTAGCAATAGTTTAACATCCCAGATCCAACAAAAGTGGTTTCGTCGAATTCCGAGGTCGTTTGCAAAATGGCCATTTTCACGGGCTATATATATTCTATAGCGACCTTTCTGAAAATTCATTTGGCCATAACTTTTGCTTCCCGCTATGAAACTTCGATTTTTCAGATTTGTTAGAAAGATATTCACTTACAGATTTAAATATTTTTGAATTCACTCAAATCAGTTTTGTTTTGCACCCGATACAATCAGTCAAAGTTTGAATTCAAATTTTGAAACTACCGCGCCATTTCAGGCCTTGTTTATAATTAGAATTAATTATATTCATTTTCAAATGTCGATTCAAATTTACTTTTCATCGTTATTATTAAAAATATTTATTTTAAATATTTAAAATCCACTAAAATAGCCAATTTAAAATTTTTAAAGTAGTTCAGATTTTCTGGGTCATTACATACTCTGTCAGACATTCATCCATACAAGTGACCCAGGAACAGGATGAACCGAAGGTACCCTCCTACTGCAATCTAGGAATCACCCCGAGAATCAGTAGCGAGAAGTTCTTGCGAATTCGTAGATTCTAACCACGGCAGAACCACGGTATAACTCTGCTTGCAAGTCAGATATTTTAAGTAATCCTTCCGCTTATGATGATCAACGGTCTTCAATAACTCCATCTTGAATCAGCATCTTCAACGTATTCGTATTTGCTGGACGGAATGGTTTTCGAATATATATTCGATTCCGGTCTTTCCGTACCAACAATCGTATGGGCCAAATTTGATAGTCGGTTATTTAACCATCAAATAAAAAAACATTCATCCATAAAAGAAAATGGATTCACTGGTTCAATGCCCAGTATCATTTAGCCTCTTTAACGAACCGTCCGTTAATTATATTCTTTAAATTTTCCAATATTTGAAACATCCCTTTTTGCTTCTTATTATAACATAAGAATATTCTCTCAATTTATTTTATTCAACTTAAAACTTTACACAAATCATTTAAAATATCCTTTTATGGAAAACATAACCTCTGTTTCCTCAACTACTAGCATTTATAATTCAATACCATCCTTTTGAAAACCTATTTAAATCTCGACCATATTTACTCAATTTTTTTTTTTTAGTAAACTCTTATAAATTTCTTTCTATTTGCATTAATAATTCTTTACAATATTTTTCGAGCTTTGATTCTATTTTTAATGGAATACTTATGATAGTTCCTTAATATCTCTTTTTCAACAACTCAATTTCATTTGTTTAAACCACATAAACAACACTTTTAAAATCTTATTTTTTTTATATCTGATACAATTATTATATTGATATCTTTTCAAATCCTCATATTTATATTTATTAAACAATTCAACTTATATTTATCACACTCCCTTTAAAACATGCTCGACCACTTATTTGTTGTCTAGAAACATATAATAATATTTTGTAAATCTTATGTCTAAAAAGGTTCACCTCATTTCGTAACCCATGCTACAAAACACATTTGCAATCTACTAACTTTATTCACTAACTCGAATTCATTTCCAAAACTTCAAATTTCCATTACAAATTTTTTTGTAAATTAAGTACGACAACTCACCGTTCGTTTTCATTTTCACATCTTTAACTTTGTTTAAAAATCTCATTTGCAATTCATTATTGATAACTGATATTTGTTGTCGTTATCCAAAATCTTAATGTAACGACCCGGAAAATCTGAACCAATTTAAAATTTTTAAATTGCCTAAAATGATGGATTTTAAATATTTAAAATAAATATTTTAAATAATAGCAATGAAAAGTGAGTTTGAATCGACGTTTGAAAACGAATATAGTTAATTCTAATTATAAACAAGGCCTGAAATGGCGCTGTAGTTTCAAAAATTGAATTCAAACTTTGTCGGACTGTACCGGTGCAAAACAAAATGGATTTGAGTGAAACCAAAAAATATATACCTTTCCAACGAATCTGAAAAAATCGAAGTTTCATAGCGGAAAGCAAAAGTTATGGCCAAATGAATTTTCAGAAAGGTCGCTATGGAATTTATATAGCCCGTGAAATTGGCCATTTTGCAAACGACCTCGGAATTCGACGAAACCACTTTTGTTGGATCCGGGATGTGAAGTTATTGCAAGGTTTCAAATTTCATAATTTTTGAAGCTGGTATGTGAGCGTGGCAAAGGAAAACGTGTTTTGGTCAATTATAGTTAAATTGGATCAACCAGAAATGGGCCTTTTTGCAGACGGTCTCAGAATTTGACGAAACTAGTTTTGTTGGGACCGTATCGTCAAAACATAGCTAGATTTATTTTTCTAGAATTTTTCGAATCAGTTTGTGACCCTGGCAAATTGAAATGTACGTTCAAATTTAATATTGAATGTTTTATATTTTAATTTGAAGAAAAACTGACTAAAACATTAGAATAGGCCTTCGAAACATATCCCATTGTGTTCGGAATGGGGGTAAAACGCTAGGAACGACAGTCGTTGGGTTTGGATTGGAGTTCATATGAGATAAAGGGTATTTTTGGATTTTAAAAAAATATAAATATAAAAAAAATCTGATTGGGCCATCGTTTCTCTCTCTCTCCTTTCTCTCTCCCCGTAACACGATCGAAGGCGGAAAACCCTCCAAATCCTCCCATCCATTTTCTAATCGATCCATGCACCAAAATCAAACACTCCAGTTGGGAAATTTGTAGAGCTCGAGAAGATCTTCAAATCCATATATAGTTTGGATTTTTTCATTGAGTGGTTTGGGAGAATCGAGCTCGGGAAGTTCAGATGTTTTCGCCGCCGCCCCGCCTGCCTCAGGGGATCGAACGCCTCCCCCCTTCAGGCGCAGGCGCGCCTCTCCTCCCCCTTCGACGCTGCGAAGGCTGATCGACGAATAGTTACACGGATTCGAAGAAAAATCCAACCCTAGTTTTGAACGAAATAGCTGAGGTACGCCCTTGTTTATTTTCAACTGTTTTAACACCTTTAAACCGTTGCAAACTTTGAAAAATCATATCTTTTTCGTGTGTTGACGAAATTCAGTGAAACAAGAGACAGTGGACCCGTGTGGACGTCTGCTACCTTCTAGAAGAGACCGCATATTTTTGTGAGCCTTCTGCTATTTTTGGTGGTGTGGAACCCAATGTGAGATTTCTAATTTATAAACGATATGGAAAACGACGATGTATAAATTATATAGTCGATGTATGAGTTATATAAGTGTTGTACACCTCCTGTATAAGCGTTGTATAAGTTGTACGTTCAATATATAAGTTGTATATGCGTTGTAAAAATTATATATGTGTTGAAATAGAAGTGAAATGCTATATATAAATATATATATATATATATATATGTATATATATATATATATACGCCCCTCGTCCACAAACCATGGACGATATTTATTTGTTGTGATTGGTGTGAAAATTGATTGATAGCGAATGGTTGATTGGAATTGTTTGTGGGGTATACTGATTGATTGTGGTTGAAAAATACCCGTTTGTGGTTGAGAAATATTTGGTTGAAACCACATAGGATTAGTTTGTGGAAATGAAATAAATATACATGCCGCCTGCGTGCGAATTAGATGCATGATTTCCCATTGTCAAAAACCGCGAGGTTTTAAGGTAGAGCGAGGAGCCATACTAGGGACGGTCCCGGTTTTAGCTACCCTGCCGTTATGCTGCCGAAATTTTGAATAATATTCATGTGTTAGAATTATTTTCCTGTGTTGAAATTATATTCGTCTGTTGAATAGAAAACCTTCATGTGTTGAATAGAAATTCATTCATTGAATCATATTCATGTGTTGAATGGTATTTGTGTTTTGAATAAATGGTTTTAGCAATAAAAATCACATTTTTACCCTATATATACAAACTATAGAAAACCTTCATGTGTTGAATCGATATTCATTCGTTGAATTGAAATTCATATGTTGAATGGTATTCGTGTTTTAAATATAGAAATCACCTTTTTATCGATAGATACAAACTATAGAAAACCTTCATGTGTTGAATCGATATTCATTCGTTGAATTGAAATTCATGTGTTGAATGGTATTCGTGTTTTAAATATAAAAATCACCTTTTTATCGATATATACAAACTATAGAAAACCTTCATGTGTTGAATCGATATTCATTCATTGAATTGAAATTCATGTGTTGAATGGTATTTGTGTTTTAAATATAAAATCACCTTTTTATCGATATATGCAAACTATAGAAAACCTTCATGTGTTGAATCGATATTCATTCGTTGAATTGAAATTCATGTGTTGAATGGTATTCGTGTTTTAAATATAAAAATCACCTTTTTATCTATTTATATAAACTATAGAAAACCTTCATGTGTTGAATCGAAATTCATTCGTTGAATTGAAATTCATGTGTTGAATGGTATCCATATTTTGAAAGAACTTGTTTTATAATAAAAATCCAATTTTTATCATCGATATGAACTATATAAAATAATCTTGTTTTGAAAGAAATTGTTTTATAATAAAAATCCTATTTTTATCACCTATATTAACTATATAAAATAGTCGAGTTTTGAAATAAATTGTTTTACATTAAAAATCACATTTTTATTATATACATGAATTGGTAAAAATAGTGAAGTGTAGAAATAGAAGACAGTTAGATAAAAATATCATTTTTATCAAATGTATGAAAAGAATATAGTTTTGAAATCGAAGAATCGATATATATATATATATATATATATATATAAATATAATTGAAATATATCGAATAACGAAGCTGCAGTTCGTATTTTGAAACCGTGATTTCAAACGATTATTGCGGGAGATCCGACCATCGGATTTTCCCGAAATCGCAACCGTTGGGTTCGCTTTGGAAATATCTTTCCAACGGCACCAACTTTGTAAAAAAATCCAACGGTTGGATTGTCTGGAATGTTTAATTCAAATCTGAAGAAAAACAGCGCCAGAATCGATTATATTTTTATATATATATATAAATATAATTAAATTAAATCGAATAACGACGCTGTAGTTCGTATTTTGAAATCGAAACTTCAAACGATTGTACCGGGAGATCCGACCGTCGGATTTTCCCGAAACTGGAACCGTTGGATTCATTTTGAAAAGATCTTTCTAATGATGTAAATTTTGTGAAGATCCAACGGTTAGATTTTCAGATATGCGTAAATCAAATCTAAAGAAAAACAGCGCCACGGCCGCGTTATGGCCCGAAGCGTCGTTTTGAATAAATTGGCTATTTTAAAATAAATAAAAATAGCGATAAATCGTTATAAAATATTATAAACGATATGGATGTGAAATTTAGAAACTAACTGAAGGTTGGCTAAGTCGAATGGTTTCTTGGGTATTGATCTGATGTTGGTTTCGGCCTTCGGGGTTAATATTTGGGAAATCGTTCTCTTACTGATTGACGATTAGTGACTAATGAATTGAAATGATGCGTAGTAGTGTTTGTGTAGCACTTGTTTATTATATACGCGAGTTGCTCAGAAAGACCAGGTTTATCCCATTCTGAATAACTGAATCGACGATAAGAAATCGAAGATGAAGACAGTGGTCGAAGACCAGAGATCTTCACCTCGTTTGGATGGTAACCGAGGTCCTGATTGGGAGGCATCCCGAAATATGGGTAATGAGTGGTGATCGTCCAGACGTACGTGGTGATCGATGGGTTTGCGAGGTATATAGTGCCTCCGGTTTCGTTCAGACCCAGAACGGACTTGCAAATGGACAGTGTGTCTGAGATTGGAATTTATTATGTGTGATTGATAGCCATCAGTTGCACGGTGTGAACTACCTGTGTGGCATGCTAAGATGCAGTGATCAAGGCTTCTGTTGAAAAGCAAAGTCTTGTGGTGATGATCAAAGCACCGCTTGTGTGGCGTAGCTTTTTGTATAACGTGAATTCGCGAACCTCACACCCCGATATGAACCAAAAACGGGAGAAAGGACCTCAGGGGGGCATGCGTTTTCTTTCTAGCTAGAAGTGGCGTCAGTGGTTTTACATGCCCTGACGAGTTTGACTTATGTGGTTGTTACTGTTGCGAGGCGCCTCGGTTAGATCGGACGATCTGGGTCCGATGGAGTCATTCGTTGGCTTATTGACGCCCCAAAGGGCGGAGAAACGCATTGTTCAGGCATTATAATCCACTTCGTGTGGACCGGCCCTGACGATCCAAGGTACGGTTGAAGCTGTGCCTGAGACACGGGCTAGAGCGTCTCGAATTCGGTAAGGACTATCTTTTGCCTTGGTTCAGGACGGAAATCCAATTTCCAAATACGACATTGTGCGGTTTTGATTGTATACCTATATATGGCGACATAGTGGTATGGGGCATTAATGTCGTCTATGATTGATAGTTATGATTTGAAATTGTTTTCAAAACATATAAACACTAGTAATAATATCAAATGCCTTTGTTTTATTCGTATCAAGCATGTTTTGGCCGTTATAAGGTAAAAACTCTATCCTCCGGTTTGCGTTGCATTGTGTGATGGGAACTGAGTCTTATAATGGCTTCATTTTTTATAAAAAGCATTGCGATGTTTAAAAGAAAGATTTGTTTTTAAAGCACTGGCAATCCAATGGAGTAAACATGTTCCACGAAAGTGGCGTGGTCCTGTGATTAGCCCTATTATAAATGTGTTGAGTAGATTTCTCATACCAGTCCTTGTTGTTGGCCCTAAGTAGGCCGGGTACTCATGAAGGGGGGTTCTCGCTTCGCGGTTTGGTGGCGAACGGAGACTCTTACCCCTACATGTCCCAGTTTAGAGGGTTGGTTCGGCAGTAGCCGCGAGACTCGAGAGGGTCGCCGTAAAACAAGGGGCTGAGGGACCATTGGGAGCCGCGGTGGGTTTTACCTGCTGTACTGGAGGATGAAGGGATGGTTGCAAAGCCAACCGGATTTCGCAGTAACGTCTTTCTTAACTTCATTTATACTCCTGCCTTCAGTTAACATTCCGACCTTCGGGACATCACATTCCGAACCTCGGAATAAAAACTCACTTTTATTTATTTAATTGAATCCCATTTATAAATCCCATTTATAAATTTCATTTATAAATTCAACCTTGATTCCATTTAAAATATGAAATCCCATTTCCAAATCACCACTCATTTCAAATCCATCGATTTGTTAATCTCATTCACGAAATGATATTAAATCGCATTTCGTATTTATTTGAAACACCATCTGTTAAAACGATCATTTATTACAAAACATTTCTCTTCGAACTCTTTTACACATTCTCGTATATTCATGATTTAATTTTTCCATTTCGATATTCTGGAATCCATTTAAACTTTCATTGCGACCGTTAAAGCCTTTACAAAACCATTTTATCGTTTTATTTACCAGTACAATAATGTTTATCTCGTTTAACTATTTATTTGATAATTTTGTAACTCTTTATTAAAAACTGTAATCACAGCTACGATGTTTATTTTACTATAAAAATCGTATTTCAAAACTATTTATAAATATATCTTTAACTTTGGAAACCCTTCGACATTAACTAATTTCGATTTCGAAAATTCATTTCTTTTAACCGACGGTACTAAAGAGGCAAACGGCTACTATAGTACCAAACCATGAAATATAAACCAATATCACATTTCATAACAAACAATTCTATCATATTGATAAATGTTATCAATATTATCCAATCTGTTATTCCCTGCAAGACAATGGCTTACCACAGATTCAATTCAATCAATTTACTATGGCCAATCAGCATTTTTTTTCCATCCAAATAGGTGATCACGTAAACAGTTTAATGAAAACGGTCAAAAATAACTTTAACAATCAGTACTAGCTAATAACAGAAATGCAAGCATTCAATTATTTATCTATAACATTTATAGAGTTATAAACGTAACCATTGAGGTAAGTTACCTCAATTGGATTTAATTGTTATAAATAACGATTTGTTTCAGTTAAATTAAACGAACTTTTAATTTAACTGTTTCAGTCAAGATATGAATAAAATCAACAAACAAACAAACATCCATTAACAATCATAGCACACAATTATAAAACCCGACTTATATATAAAATATAAGTAGAGGGAACTGAGTGAGTTTAACTCACCTTAAATTTTCCGTTCGTCGTCAAGATGAATCCAACGTTTCTTGAATCGTCCAATTCTGATAATATATAGGTAAGTTATTAATATTTAAACATTAACGATGTAATTAACTTAACCCTTAACTATAAACTAAGTAAGCTAATTACGTTTAGTTAAATAATTACCCAATTATAACCAAATCAATTTCAGTTATTATATTTTATAAGTTTAAACTAACTATGTTAATATTAATTCCTTAAACATAGTTTACACTAGCTAATTCCATTGAATATATAAATGACAGATTAAAAGTTGTTTTCCTTAGTGATATCCAATAGTATGCTATTTAGTGTTAAGCAAAGTACCGGGTTAAAGCAAATTACCGGGTTAAATCATATGGGCCGACAGTTTAAACTTCTTCCCATCGCTGGTCCATACGTCCACCTCTGTTAATTCCTTCACCACATTGTTTTATCTCTTTTTTTTTTCCTTTTTTTTCTTTTTCATTTCAAATATAACACGGCCCACAACCCATGCTTCACAGTCCACCGCCCGCTATTTCTTGTCCACTCCATCCGCAAGCAAACCCCCCTAACTCAATACACCATGTTGCGCCAACTTCCTATTTCAAAACGCTGCAACCTATTTATTTATTTTTTTAAACGGGCCCTAAGCCCAAGCCTTCAAGAAAATACTGTACCCGGCCTTCAGAACCTTTGCCCTGCATGTACTTCTTCTGCATGCAATCCCACCCAGTTAAAATACACGCAGCATGTCTTCAACGGTTAGGAGCTCACGCAACTTCTTTCCCCCATGCATGCTCGCTTCCCTTTCTTCTTTTTTATTAACCCCTTTTTTTGAAATGGGCTAAAATCCCACTAGCCCACGCTCACACTTCCCTACCGCCTACACACTCCTCTTCTTCCCCAATGCCATCGTTCATTTCCTCCTGTATATATTTCCTTTTTGAAACCGCATGCTGTTCTTTTTTTTTTCTCTTTTTCACTTACCGCTTTGTCTCCTACTTCACGCAGATCTTCTCCCTTCAAATAGTACTCCTTCTCTGTTGCAGCAGACGCGTCTGCCACTTCTAACACCGCATCAACGAGCTCCGACCACACATGCCATCCGCGCCAACACCTTCTCGCACTCGATGTCATCTCCGCTTCCCTTTAACTCCGGATCACCACCTCGCTGACGTTCTTCCCTGACCCTCCAGTCCACGATCAGTACCCCTACGGTTCCCCGTTGATGCTGCCTGCGCCGACAAACCTTGTAACTCACCATCATCAGATGGCTCGTCACCGAATGCATTCGGATTTGCCTCGAACTAAAAGAGCACGTCCAGTTTTCCAGAGAAAACTCTCGCCAAGCCAACCCACGAATAGTAATAGGCTGGTGGTTTTAATATGAGAGGAGAGTTTTTCTTTTAAAGTATATACGAGTGGGTATGGAATTTCATTTGGTTGAAGGAAAGTGGTTTTCGCCATTACAGGGAAGATGAAGAAATAGAATTGAGCAGGAATGAATTTATACAGAAAACTACGTGGGGCGCAAGGCTTTGGCGTATAGGTTTCAGAGAAAACACAGGGTAGCTGGTCCTAGCGGGTGAGTTTTCCAAACAAAACTTGATGGGCATGGTTTTAGGGTAAATTAGCATTCACGGAAACCAATTGTTTGGGAGGCAAGTATTCTACAATAAAAATAAAAGAAAAATTAAAATAGCAAGCAAAGTGTTGTGGGATGCAAGAAAAAGAAGTTTGGCCACAGGTAATGAAAACGTTTGTCATGCAAGAAAGTGGGTAAGTTTTATTGATAAAATAATACAATGAAACTTGCGCGTGAGTTATCGTGCTAAAAATCACATACGATATCTGTTTCTTGATAAAATGGCTAATCTTAGTGTAAAAAAGTATTCCGGACCCAATGGGACAAGTTTCATCGAAATCCGAGGTCATATGAAAAAAATTCCCTTTATAAAACCAGAAATAAACACGCGTTTAATTTTTCCACGGTCACTACATTAGTCAAATTAACTTGAAACCTTGAAATCCTAAAATAATTCTTCAATATGAACCCAACGACACCAGTTTCGTCGCATTTTGAGACTTTTTCCCCGGTAGGCTATTTTTACGCGCACCGCAATGCCATTTTGGACACCAAATTACACGGTCTCCAAAAATAACAAACTATATACCTATTCTGACTCTAATCGAGGATACGAACTCAACAGAACTAGTTTCACGGCCAAATTCGATCGTATGCTCAAGTTATCCCCAAATATCCCTTTATTAAATTAAATTAAATTAATTACTCGCTATAGAAAATAACTGGGCGTTTATGGCTACCATGACCACATACGACATCGGTTTGCCACGCTATTTAATACCGTCCAATAATTTAACGTTACGGTCCCAATGAAACTGATTCCGTCGAAAACAGAGTCCGTTTGCAAAATGACCATTTTAAAAGTCTATATTTTAATAACGATTCCCACAGCGATTATTTTAAAATTTGATTTGGCCATAACTTACTCTCTATAACACGAAATCTGAATTTTTTCTTTCATATGAAAACTATCTTTAATACGATTCCAACGTTTCTCGTTTTACAACAATCTGACCTAAAACAGATCCTGTATTCTCATTTGAAGTTCAAAACCAAATATTACGAACTGCCACGCGATTTCGAGCTCGTTTTGTATTATAAATAAATTTATAACGTTCAAACTTCGTTTCAAATAACGAATTAAATATCAAAATCCATTAATATTCCAAATATAATGTTTAAAGTAATAAATTAAATTAAATATTTGACGGCCAAAAATACGGGATGTTACAAAATAATTTTACCTAAATTATCTTTTGATATAAAGGATTTATATTGAAATTATTATATTGTATTGGATTATAATCGAATGAGATTATAAAAAGTGAAAAGGTTAGATATAACCAATCGAAATTCGTATTAATGTAAGATATATAAATCAAGATGAACTGAATCTAGATTTAAACTAGGATTGGAATTAAAACTCAGGAAAATTGGAAAAGTGTTCTTAAATGGATTTGGATTAAATATATGAGAATTTTAAAATCCTGGGAGATTTTAAATTGTTTTACAAACATTGAGATAGATATTTTGAAATAATTTCAAAATAGAAATGTTTAGGCAAGAGTTTTGGAAAATGATATAGTATTGAACTCACTTCAGTAGCTGGGAAATAACCATGATGATGTTGGCCACATCATCAATGTTCATTTTTGAGTTCTAAGTGACAAACTACTACAAAAGATAATATTTCGAATTATTTTGGGGAAAAAACTGTTTTGATATTCTGAAAGGAATATTTGATTTTTGAAAAGGGTAAGTGGTTTAAAACTCCCTGGAAGAGACTGTTTGAATTAAAAACAAATTAAATAGAAATGTGGGAAAGAAAATTGAAATTGAACTGGAATAGAATGATATCAATAAAAATTGGATTCTTGAATATAATTGGACCTAGATGAATTGAAATTTATTGATTGTTAAAATAAAAACCAAAATTGAATTATGAGATATAGATAATTAATAAGAGAAATTAATTAGTTAATTAATTTTTTGAAGTGCTACTCAATCTGGTTAAGTAGACTGGACTGGTTAAGTAAGAGTTGAAATTGGTAATGGAATTTGAGGTGAGAATGGAATTCGACTTAGGTATAAGAGAATGATTGGGTTTGAGGATAAAAGTTGATTGGAGTTTGATTGAGATGACGTTGGTATATGCTGAACTGGTAGCAGATGGAGAGGATATAATGAATGATCGACAAAAAGGTACAATTTTATTTTTATATGGGTTAGTGATTTATGAGCCGATTGGGCAAGCTGTTTGGCTATTTTGTTTTCTTTTGGATTGGAGAGGCCTAGAGAGTCGAGTTGTAGTTGTACCGATTGATCCGTACAAAGGAGGTGCTGGTGAAATTTTTCTAAAATTTAAGGTGCTAGAATTTTTTTTAGAATTTTCAAAAAATTTCGTTGATAAGAATGAATTAATGTTTTAATTAAAATTAATTGATTCATTTGAAACTAAAGTTAAAGAAATAAACAAATAATTTTTAACCCAATTAATAGGGTTAGTTTTCTACCTTAGCAATTTCGGGGACGAAATTATTTTAAGGGGGGAAGAATGTAACATTCCGTATTTTTAAGGTATAATAATTAATTTATTTAGTTATTTAAAAAGTGATTTAGAGATTTAAATGGTTGTTTAATTAAATAATACTGAATATTTAATTAATATAAATTACAAAATAATATATTTATATTCGAAATTGTCGAAAATAGTGGAATTCGCAATATTTTGTGAATTGGATTATTTATAAGAATTAATTCAGTTTAGAATTGAATTGTAATAACGAATATATTTTATAAACGACGATAGAATGTAATGACCCGATAATCCGTACTATCTTAGTTGACTAAATACACTACACGTCCAACCCAAATTGCACAGAAATAAGAATCATTAATAGAAAGAAGTTAGAGGATGAGAAATAGAAAGAAAGAAATTTTAGAATAGAAGAAGAACAGAAATAACAACATAGAATCTCACATCGCAGCGGAATAAAATATAATATATAGAACAACTTTTGGAATACAAATTTTTTACTGTACGTACATATACATACCATTTTCAGAGTATAATACACCACAGCAGAAAATAATACTAGATAATAATGCTGAAGCCTTGTAACAACCCGTATTTTTGGCAGTCAAATATTCAATTTAATTTATTTATTTTAAATATTATATTTGGAATATTAATGGGTTTTAATATTTAATTCTTTATTTAAACGAAGCTGAATGCTATAATTTATATATATAATTTAAAACGAGCTCGAAATGGCGCTGTAGTTTGTAATATGGAGTTTTGAACTTAAATTTAATATACAAGATCCGATATAAGTCGGATTTCTGTGAAACAAGAAACGTTGGAACTGTATTGATGATAATTTTCATATAAAAGAGAAAAATCCAGATTTCGTGTTATAGATTGTTAGGTATGGATAAATCAAATTTTGAAATAGTCGCTATGGAAATCGTTATTTAAAATATAGGCCTTTAAAATAGTGATTTTGCAAATGGTCTCCGTTTTAGATGAAATTAGTTTCAATGGGACTATATCATTAAATTATTGTAAGAAAATAAAATTGCGTGGTAAATCGATGTTGTATGTGACCACGGCAGCGTAAACGCCCGTTCATTTTATATAGCACGTAATTAAATTAATTCAATTCAATAAAGAGATATTTGAGTGTAACTTGAGTAGACGATCGATTTAGGCTGCGAAACTAGTTACGTTGAGTTCGTATCATCGATTGGAGTCAGAATAGGTATATAGTTTGTTATTTTTGGAGACCGGGTAATTTGGTGTCCAAAATGGTATTGCGGTGCGTGTAAAAATAGCGTGCTCGGAAACAGTCTCGGAATACGACGAAACTGGTGCCGTCGGATTTGTATTAATAAATTATTGTAGAAATTTCAATTTTTGTTTCAATCGGACTTACTGTTTGATCGTGACAATGATGAACGTCCAAATCAATTATATTATTTGGTCAATTCAAACAGCGCTAACTTTAAACGAATAAACGACTGGTCAAGAAAACTACAAATTTAACGAAATAAGATTCATTGGATCCGTTAGGAAGAGGTCTAGTAAAATGTCAAGGCCTCAGATTTATTGGATTTTTTCTGTAAATATAGTAATTTTAAACGCTTAATTTTTCATTGATAATTATAAAGGACTTTTCGCAAACAATGTCGGAATTCGACGGAACCTACCCCATTGGATCCGGAATATTTTTCTATGCTAGGATTACCTTATTTTGTAAAAAACAGAAATTGTATGGGTTTTTTTAGAGTTAGTTCACCATGAAGTTTCCGTTTAATATTTTAATTATATATTATACCCATACACCCTATAAATATCATGCCGCATGCCCTAATTTTGGGTCAAACTAACATTCGTGGTCAACACAGTATTCCGCCTCCATCTTTGTAAATAAACGACAATGAACCTTCCATGCTTCTCCCTCCTTAAACCTTTGATCTGTTCCTCCATTTGTAAAATCACCAACCACAATTCTCTTCATATCGACGAGGCATAGCTTCTGATCGGTGGTGATCCAATTTAAATGCGTGTGTTGATCGGAAAATGAGGCGGAAATGGGGAAGTTTGAGCCCGCTTTTCTAATTAATGGTAAAGTCGAATTCATCGGCACTTCTGGCAGGTCAGCCAGGCTAGGGCGTGGGTCCTGGAGCTTTCAGATGGCCAGCAAATCAAGGGAGCGATGGTGCATGGTGAGGAGAAGGTATACGGGACAACGAAGCAACAAGTTTTGTGATGGAGGGACTTAATGCGAAGAGTAAATGGCAAAGAAAAATTCTGTAGTATTATGGGGATAATGTTGGGTCACGTGATAGCGTGGTGAAGCCGTATTGTGTTGATCGCATACAGAGCATCGAAGAAAAAAGGAACGAAGTGAAAGGGGTTATTCGGCAATTAACAGAAGTATTAGTTATTAATTTGACTTAACTAAAGTAAGTTCCTTTAATTTAAGGATTACCAATTTACTTCAAAAAATACAGGTGATATGCTGATCAAACCGTGGGTTCTGTGAAACTAGGTGACGAGAATGAAGGGATTGCCTGGGCTGATGTTTTAATGAATTAGTCGGCCTGTTGATTTTTGGACCAACGAAGACCAAGGCCTTATTAAAAATCTGCTTGATCAAACATAATTAGTTATAAATTCTTTTGATTTAAAAGTTAATGAGTTAATTATAATATTTATAATTAGTAGTCCAATTATTATTGCTAAACAGTATTAAAAACCAGTTGGGTTAGCAAGTTACAATCTTAAACGTAATCCATTTAGTTAATTAAAACAATTAGGGAATTTATTGTATTAATAATAGTGATTAAGGAGTTTTAAATTATATTAGCTTTAAATTGGTTATTATAATATTTAATTTTTGTTTAATTAAATATTAATAACCCAACTGTATGTTATCAGAATCGGATAAACAAAGTGTCGTTGGAGACGTCTTGACAAGATCTACACTATGGAACGAATCTGGATGCAATTGGAATCAACCACGATTTTTAATCAAATTAAACTCTCATTTAATTTAATTAAAACCAATCGTTCAAACAAAGGTATCAACACAAGGTGAGTTAAACTCACTCAGTTCTTCCCATTTATATTTTATAAATTGGGTTTTTATTTTGTGTACTCTGTTTGCTAATGGTTGACTGTTTGCTAGTTAATTATATATTTGTTGATTTAACTAATGAAAATGAACTTTTGTTTAATTTCAGTGAAATACCAAATCTTTATTTTAACGATTGGATCCAATGAAGGTAACTAACCTTATTGGTCACGTTTATTTATAAACATGTTTTATTGTTCGAATTATTTGAATGGTTTGGTTAATTGATTGATGTAAAATGGTCATTATTTGCTGTTATGGAAATTATCATTTAAAGGGGATTGAATAAATCCGATTTGAGATAACTAGTTTGATACAGGGAAGAACAGGTTGGAGGGATCCAACGGGATTCCTCAAATATATTATTTATTTTCATATTATCATATATGAACTGATCTGATAGGGTGATTGATTTGATTGTTGGCTGAAATTTTAACATTTGTTTAGTTTAAACCAATGGGCGGAATTGGTTGGGTATTCGACAACATATGGCCTATAAAATCAAATGTTTTATAAATGTCGATTTACCGTCAGGCAAATCAACAGAGATGAAGTTATGAAAATTTATTTTATAACTAGATATAGATTTTGAAATATATTATTGTGAATAAAAGTTTTTAAAAGGAAATAAATATTTATTATTTATTATTCAAATTTATAATTAATTATTTATCTATTTTATAAGGAAACTCTAATGTTAGTCAGATTGATATACGCGTAAATAGAAATTAACCTACTGATTAACTTTGGATAATAATTATGTTAAGAAAAAATTAATGGAATTATTTAAATTAATTATATATTAATTAATTTAAAGGGAGAATAGAATGGGAATTGGTTATGGAGATAATTGTGTTTTGAGTTGACTAAATCAACGGTTTTTAATTGGAATTATATTAGTGCGTTTTAAATAGAATGGTTTAATTAATATTGTTTAAATTTTAATAAGATATTTAAAAAGAAATTTAATATTTATTTTAGTTAATAAAGGATTAACTGCTGAAGTAGTAATGATTGAAGTAAATTATTATTTTAATTAATAATAATTTAGAAAATTACTTTTTAATTGGAATTCATTTTAAAAGGTAATCGAAATTGAAATTAAATCTAAGTGGATGGTAAAAGGAGTTATGAACGAGTTTATATTTAAAACCCAAATTTTTACAACGAAGTTATAAAGAGGAATTTAAGCGAATACGAGGGCTTAAGTTAGGTTGACTTAATATTTGAATTAAGTTAAAAAGAAAGTGAGTGGGAAAAGGTTTAGATTAAACTAGAACGTAATTGAACAAGGTTTATAAAAAGCGAACAGGGGTTATCTCGTTAATTTCGAATTAAAGTTACTTGATGGGATTAAGTAAAATTAGGAAATTGAAATAGGAATTCCAAGCGGGAAATGATTGAATGAATTAGAAAAGAAATTGGAAAAAAGGGAAGTTGGTAAAGGAGTGTGTTACAGGGTTGTAAAACAAATTCGAATTGTGAAAATGAATTTGTTTTAAGAGGCAAAGGTTAAAAGGAGGTACTTTATAAGAAATTACTTAATTATGGAATTAAGGAATAATGGTTAGATCCCAAGAAGAGATTTTTAAAAAGGTACGAAGGTTATATAAAACCGTATTTTGATTAAAAGGGCTAAATGGAATTTGTATTTATATTAGAATGAAATGTGGGTTTGGATTACAACTCGTATTTATCTTAGGATATGAATGTTGTTGATCAAGGTCTGAGAGGTAATTAAAATAACCCAACGTGAACGACATCAGGAATATCCGAGGATGATATTAGTTGTAATGGTAAAAAGGCTTAGTGATAATTTATTATTTCCGTCAAAGAAATAATAGTGCAATGTTTAGTGAAAATTAGGAATATATATAACGAGAGTTCCAAAGTGAAAAGGGAATTAAAAGGGCTGCATGAAAAATATAACGTACTCTCGAGTTAGAAGGAAATGTATAATTGAGTTTTATTTTATACAAATGATATTAGTTATTGTTTCAAGAACAGAATAAAAGATATTTCGTATGGTTGTTTTACGAGTAATAAGTTGAATGGATTTCTCAAATTTAAATAATAAAGAACAATGTAATAAATGTTTTGAAAGGAGAATTAAGTGGGAATTGAATATGGTTATAAGTTATTTTAAAAACTATTATAATGAAATGGTTTGAAGGGCATTAGTATATAAGAAGTCAATTATCATATTTTAAAATATTAAAAGGGTTAGAAGTTTTAATTAAGCAGAAGTGAATTAGTTTGTTTTAATTAAAAGGCCAAGTGATGATGAATACTGAACCAGTGAACTCATTGGATTTTCATGATTGAATCACTGTTTATTTTGATAGTTAAATCACCGACTATCAAATTTGTCCAATACGATTATTGGTACGGAAAGTCCGGGATCGAATTTATATTCGAAAACCATTCCAACCAACAAATACGTAAAGATATCAGAAGATAATCGAGATGAAGCATTGAAGACCGTGAATTTTTATAAACGGAAGAACCGCTAAAATTCTCTGCTTGGCAAGCAGAGATAAGCTGAGATTCTGTCATGGTTGGAATCTACGGGTTGCAAGGACTTCACGCTATTGATCCATGGGGTGATTCCTATATGGGATGCAGTAGGAAATTACCTTTGGCTCATCCTGTTCCTGCATGACTTGTATGGACGGATGTCTGACAGATTATTTCCAAAGGGATCGCGTACGTTGATTTCTTTAAACGTATTATAGTTGTTGGCGGAGAATGGCTGATCTCTTAGCTTAACTGCTAGAGTACTTTTGTGGACGTCAATTAGTGATATCTGGCAGATCTGACGATGTGGCATTCAAAGTGAATGATGACTAAATGTTCAAAGTTAATCTAAACCTCAAGCCTCAACAACCGGGAAATGACAAAAATCGGGCAGGCAGCATGGCTATGTGGGTCGCTCCCATTAGGGTGTATAATCACCTATCTAGGGAAAATACTTTTGCTTCTTTAATCTATTTCGATGTTGTCACTTTTCGGGAAATGGTGGCTTGAGCCCAACCGTTGGAGATATACATTCGATACACTCAAGCGAAATGAGTGGACGGTCATGTGTGGGCTAGGTTGCAAGACGTTCTTGTTGAACCCAGTGTATTCGCCTCTAGAGATACACTATCGGCAAGTGGTTCCATACCTTGTCATAGTCAGAATCCAATCTCAAACAAGCGCCCGCGGTTTTGATTGTATACTATATATGTGGAGCGTGAGATGCAAGCGTTCTGCTAGATTGTTATTTACTTGTATTTAGACAATATTATAATATCAGAAAAGACATTGATTTCAAAAATGTTTTGAGTTATCGTAGGGTAAAAATTGTCCGTATTTATGTGTGGATTTGGTCTTACGATTATCCTTTTTCTTTCGAAAAGATTTTTGAACTTTAAAATCAAGCTGGATGATTCCCCATAATAATGTGCAAGTTTTTCTCACTCTGGTTCACCAGACTGACCTGGTGTTTTGTAAATGCTCGGGTTAGACTGGGTTGTACAGGTCCAGGTTATCGGATGCTGCGATGTCTAGAGACGAGCTGGAGGTGTTCAGACGTATTATATATAGTAAGTATTCCGCTGTCTGTTGTATATGAGGGTAGGTTATTACAACTATCCAGAATTGTTGATGTACTCTGATATGGTAAGTATTTTTAAAAGCTCTCGATAAAGATTTATTTCTGTATTATACTTTGTTCCGCTGCGATGTGAGACTCTGTGTTGTGTTTGTTCTTCTTTTATTCTAATATTTCTTTCTTTCTTATCTAGCCCTCTAATTTCTTTCTAATAATTATCCAGTGTTTTTGTTGATCGAAAGATCGACATGGGATATAGAATTGTATTTATATCAATTTTTGAGGCCGAAAATCCTTGGATCGTTATAGTGGTATCAGAGCTATTGGTTTATTAATAATCTTGGCTTTGAGGTATAACTCGATAGAGATTGGGTTAGTAATACCCTAGATCAAGATTGAGTGTGTGTGTGTGTGTGTATATATATATATATGTGTGTGTGTGTGTGTATATATATATATATATATGAGAGCGTAATTGTAAATTTTATATACAAATGTTTTGTATTGCATTGGTTGATCGATTCACGTGTTGAGAAGCATTGAACTGTCAATGGATACAATATTGATTGTAAATAGGGTAAATAATTCTACCTGAATTATATTTTTGTACAGAAAAGAAATAATTTTATCAAATTATTGAGATATTAATGTGTTTGATTGTTTTGAACGGAATTCAAATCGGATTGAAAATTTGAATAGAAACTTAACCTGGTTAAGTGTAATTAAATTGAGAATGATATCGAAATTAAATAAAATAGATTGGCGATTGGAATCTGAATGAATAATAATCGAATAGAAATCAGTTGGATATTAATCGATTGATGTTCAGATATGTGAAACCAAAATGAAATATTAATATTCAATGTAAATTCAATTGATTTGGCTGTGTATTGGTCGTTGATTGTGAATTGTTTGTTATTGAATGATAGTTTATTCGATTGGAATAATTAACAATTTAATGGACCTAACTAAATTATGAAGTAAAGAATAATTTCCGATATAATTAAATTGGCATGAAACTGCATATGAATTGGAATCTATGATTTAACCCTGTATTTGATAATGAAGTGATGGTATCGGTTTGATTTTGGAATTGGTGTAGTTACACTTGTTGATTAGTGAAATAATATCTCATAATTTCATATATTTATTACTTATATATGAATTGAGTTAAGTACAGGTGCCAGACAACTAGGAAGATTGATATGGGTTGAGTAAATCGCATATACATTGAGTAAATATGCTCTATAGCGCTCGTAAAAGGTACGCCTATGCTAAAATATGAAATTTTGAGGTCTTGATTTTTGTTTTCCGACCGTGTGGGTCGATGTATATATATTATTTGTTCCTGCGATTTCGCTGATGTCACTCCGTATAGGGCAGACTCTGCTGAATTTTTCCGGGAATTTAAGGTGTTAGAAAATTTTCGACTTTTTTGAAAATATTTATATATGGTCTTGAATTGGTTTTTGATTTAAAATAAATTTGATTTGGAAATTAATGGGATTTGTAGCATTTTTCTTACCTTAGCAATTTCGGGGACGAAATTATTTTAAGGGGGAAGAATGTAACAACCCGTATTTTTGGCAGTCAAATATTTAATTTAATTTATTTATTTTAAATATTATATTTGGAATATTAATGGATTTTAATATTTTATTCGTTATTTAAATGAAGTTGAACGTTATAATTAATATATAATTTAAAACAAGCTCGAAATGGCGCTGCAGTTCGTAATATGGAGTTTTGAACTTCAATTGAATATACATGATCCGATATAAGTCGGATTTCTGCAAAACAAGAAACGTTGGAACTGTATTGATGATAATTTTCATATAAAAGAGAAAAATCCAGATTTCGTGTTATAGATTGTTAGTTATGGCTAAATCAAATTTTGAAATAGTCGCTGAAATCATTATTTAAAATATAGGCCTTTAAAATAGTGATTTTGCAAACGGACTCCATTTTTGATGAAATTAGTTTCAATGGGACCATATCCGTAACACCCCGTATTTTCTGTTAATGTTGTAATAACAAATTAAAGAATACTTAATTATAAATACGAGAATCAAGGGAAAACATGAAAATTTCTAGGGCTAGATTGGTTCATGAAATGGTATATTTGGTATACCATTTATTGTGAGCATAATAAAAAGAATAATTATGGCATGATTTAATTAAGATTAATTTACATATATAATTAGACATATGTAGAAAATATGTGAATTTAGAAAAGACGAATTATGACTCACTGCTGAGTCATTAGGTGCTGAGTTGGATGTTCTAGATAACTCTATCTTGTCTTAATGGTCTTGATTTATTCTGAGATGATCTGATGGCTCCTATTCAATCTAATCTCTATAAAAGCAACCTAATACCTCACCCCTAAATCATATTAAAAATTGAACCTTGAGCCGTCATGCTGCCATTAGACAACCTAGAGTAGCCGCTACTTGAAGCTAACGTAGAGACGAACCAAACTAAATCAAAACAACGATTGTCTACATCAAAGGCGAGCATTTCAACTCCATAATTCAGAATCCAAAAATCAAGACCTTCGTTCGTTGTAAGCGCAGTTATCTTTTTGACGTAAATAAATCTAAGACGTGATTTGATATAAAGTGAAATTAGTATTATACCATGTTAATTCATATCGATTTATTGTGATGATTTTATCATGAATTGGAATGATTGTGGATTACTGGATTTGGTATTGGATCTATTTGAAACTATCATTATCATATGCAAGTTATGTGTTTCATGTAAAGATCTACATGTATATGTTTTTATGCAAGTTGTAAGTTTTATATTAGATCCAAGTCAAGATCTACATGTACATATTCCTATGTTTTATGTTAGATCCTTATGCTACATGATTAGATCCATATGTTCATATGCAAGTTGCAAGTTTTATTTTGGATCCATATGTTCATATGCAAGTTGTAAGTTTTATGTTAGATCCATATGCTCATATGCAAGTTGCAAGTTTTATGTTAGATCCACATGCATATGTTCATATGTCCATATGCAAGTTACAAACTTTATGATTGGATCCATGTCAAGATCCATTTAGGTTCACATGATTAATGCAAGTTATATAATTTATGATAGATCCAAGTTACGATCTAATTATATATATATATATATATATATATATATATATATATATATATGTCATATGCAAGTTACATGTTAGATCCTAAACTAAACCCATATTTATATGCAAGTTTGTGAAGTGAATTTATGCAAGTTCACCTTATTAGATCTAGTTTACACCTATATGTTAATGTTATAATTATACATGTTTTGGAATTGGACATGTCATGATTATGTCGCATGCTAGTCTATAACTGATGTTGATGCCAAATTACATGATATATGTTGATTGAACCTATGTTATGCATGTTCTCCCCTTATGTCTCGTTTATAGATTGGGCCAATTAGCGGGCCCAATGTCTTTATGTAATTAATGTGAACGAACAAACGGGGGTAATGTTGGGGGCAATTATTAAATCAAAACATGTAAATATGTAGATGGGCCCAAAACCATGTAATTGGTTAAGGCCATGAATGTTATAATTTATATACCATTAGTCTTGAATTAAAACATGTGACATGAAATACTTGTAGAAATTTGCATATATAAAAATGTAAATCTAGAAAAGACGAATATGCCTAACCCGAGGTTAGACTGAGTTGTGGTGTAAACCTGCCCGAAACCGACCGGCACATCCGGTAACCACAATAATACCTGTATAATGTGAGAGGTTAGTGCATCAAGCCCAGAAAAGCCCGAGGTTAGACTGAGTTGTGGTGTAAACCTCCCCGGAACTGACCGGCACATCTAGTTACCACAACAATACCTGTCTAATGTGAGTGGTTGGTGCTTTAATTAATTAGTTAGTTAAAGCTCATGAACAATCAAGCTAGAAATGGTGAGGTTAAGTAATTAAGGAAACACTTAACCAACTTAACAAGACAAGAGTGGTAAGGTTAAGTAATTAAGAAAACACTTAACCAACTAAACATGCGAACAAGACAAGATTGGTGGGGTTAAGTAATTTAGAAAATACTTAGCCAAATCAACATGTTAACTAGGCAAGATTGATAGGGGTTAAGTCAAGTCAAGAACACTTAACCAATTTAACATGTTGACTAGAAAAAACCCTAGTAACGGGGACCCGTTTCAGCAGTAACCCGCCTGAACGTATCAAGGTACCTTGAACTAGGCAGGGTGGGGCACGATTACTGGGCCGAATATAAGCGGTCGAAAAGGGCGGCGGTTAGGTGCATCAGTGCAGGTTCCGACGGAGTACAAGCGTGCATGGGCTCCGGAGTGGAAAAAGCAGGCACTGGGCACCAAGCGTACACTTGTGCATCTAGAATCGTGTCAGGGGTTGCCATTATAGGACTTGATACACCCTATAATGGAACCAACACATGTACTTTATAATCACATGGGGCCGCATGACACCGAGAATACATGAATGTGAGTAGGAGCCGATCAATACATGAATGGGATCACTTTATCATGAACATACATTGCTAGTTAAACAAGTTCTTGTTGGGTGCAGAGAAGTAAAAGTGGGTGCGATAGCCAAATCTAGTTAAGTCTTACCTTATCTTGTTTTGGGACTACCCTATCTTTGTGGTATCATTCTAAGTTCAGTTTATTCATGTCACAGTCTTTTACTTGTTTACATGCTATTAAATAACTGGTCTTACCAGACTTATGTCTGACTCATTTTCCTTTCGCCTCTTTTCTTCCATCCCCTCCCCCCCCCCCCCCCCCCACCCCCAGGTCCGCAGGGAGGGAACACTTCTACTTGACCGGATCAAATCAAAGCTTAAAGACCGTAGATGTAAGGCTTGGACTTTCCTTTTTGAGCTATGGCTGTGGTCAAAGACATGTTGGAGATTTATGTCATTTTATTTTCAGTATTGCTTCTTCATGTTTTCAAGACAGATGTAATAATTTGGAAGATTGAAACTGTTTGTTGAAATGTTGTATTGAACAAGTATTTATGGAATGAAGATTGGTTTCTTTTCCGCTGTTTTAATTATCCGCTACTTTAATTATCTGTCTTATAATTTATTAGTATCTTGTACCTTAAAACGCTCCACTGAATTTAAGGCATTCCCTTTGAGAGTGACCTTAATGGAGGTGGGGTGTTACACTTGGTATCAGAGCTAATGGTTACCAAATTGGATAAAAATTTTGAAACTATTTTTCAAAAAGAAGTCATAAAGAAGCATTTTCAAGAAAAGTGTTGTTTTTTTTTTTTTAAAAAGGGCATAATCCCCAAATCCATATGCACTATCTTTCTATCCCTTGTTTTGAATCTTTCCTTTTGTTTCAGCATGTCTGGGGACTTTAACCTACCTAAGGGCATGCCGGTACCTGATTGGTTTAGAAGGAACCTTGAAGCTAGGGACAATGAAGCAGACCCAGCAGGCGTTCCTCCGCCTCCCGCAGCTGCTGCTCCTCCTCCTCCGGGAGGAAATGCTTTCTCAAAAATCTGTAGACATTTTAGATCTATGGGTGGAAAAGACTTCAAGGGTAGTGAATCTTTCGTAGAAGCCAGAAACTGGCTCACAGAAACTGAAGACTTATACGTTATAGATGAGAGGCAGAAACTACAGTTGGTGGTGTGGTTGCTCAAAGAAGAGGCCTCCTTCTGGTGGGAGGTCACTAATGCTGAAAGACCGATAGAGACTTGGGAGGACTTCAAGGCGAGATTTGAAATGAAGTTCCTCTCACAAGCTGAGCAAAGTCTACAAATGAAGAAGTTCCTATCACTTAAGCAGGGCAACCTGTCAGTCAAAGAATATGTCAATAAATTCAATCAGTTTGCCAGATTTAGACTGGAGTTAGTCAACACTCCACACAAGAAGGCTCTCCATTTTGCCAAAGTACTGAATGAGCCACTGCAAGGCCTGGCAATGTCCCATATACCCATGGGAGCAACTTATGAAAGGATGGTGGACATGGCTTTGTTGCAAGAGGAGAACAAAGATGGCAAGAATGAGGTGAAGAAGGAAGAGTATCAAAATAAGAAAGGAGAGGGATCTCAAAACAAGAAAGCGGACCCTAAGAAAGACGGGAAGGATAATAAATCCCGTAAGAAGCTGAAGTGCAATTACTGTGGCATACCTGGACATTTGGCTAGGGACTGCAGAAAGAAAAGGAGGAAGTTGGGCGCTTGTTTCCATTGCAGGGAAACGGGACACTTGGCTAAGGACTGCCCCAAAAGGCAAGGGCAGGGACAGAGAACTGGAGCTTCTTCTAGAGGGCGGGTTCATGCTCTCGTAGCACCTCTGCAGGAACGAGGTAGTCATATTTCTGTTGAGAGTGTAGTTTATCTGTTTGATAATCCTGTTCGTACTCTCTTTGATTTTGGCGCATCACACTCTTTTATATCTACTGCTTTAATTGAATCTCTGCACCTAGACACCCATATAGTAGAGGATCCCTTGGTTGTTTCAAATCCAATTGGGGGCTTAGTTTATTTGTCAATGATTTGTTTGGATTTGGAAATCTCTATTCTAAGTGTTGGGTTTAAATGTAATGCTTTTGTTTTGGGCTTCACGAGCTATGGGCTGACTCTAGGCATGGAATGGTTATCCAGTAATGATGCCATCCTTGATTGTGAAAAGAGAGTGGTTAGACTCATGACTCGCCTCGGTAACACTCTCGAAATCTCTTGTAATCCCATGAACTCTGTCATGCTTAGTTATCTTGAATCACTTGATGCGTCTGTTGAGAATTTGCAGTCCATTAAAGTAGTCTGTGAATACTCAGATGTGTTTGAAGAGGTGTAGGGCTTACCTCCGAAGTGGGAGATAGACTTCCGCATATACATTGTTGATAATGCAAAGCCCATTGCTTTACCTGTTAGGCATATGGCCCTAAGGGAGAGAAAGGAGCTCAAAAGCAAATTAAAGAGCTGCTTGAAAAGGGGTTCATAAGACGGAGTGTTTCTGAATGGGGTGCTCCAGTAGTATTCGCGACCAAAGCTAATGGTTCACTCCGCCTATGCGTAGATTATAGGGAGTTGAACAATCTGACTAAGAAGAATAGGCACCCCCCCAAGAATAGACGATCTGTTTGATCAACTCGTAGGTGCATCCGTTTTTTCCTAACTAGATTTGGCTACTGGGTTTCATCAGCTAAGAGTAGCTGAGGATAGCATTGACAAGACCGCATTTAGGATCCCAGATGGTTTCTTCGAGTGGCTTGTCATGCCTTTCAGCTTGACAAACGCACCTGCCTATTTTGTAGACTTGATGAGCAGGGTGTTCTGGGAATTCCTTAATAAATTTGTAGTGGTCTTCGTAGACGACATCTCAATCTTCTCTAAAAGCAAGGACGAACATGCTGTGCATTTAAAGGAAGTTTTAGATACTCTTCGAGCACATCAGTTGAAAGCAAAATTCTCCAAATGCCACTTTTGGAGAGAAGAAGTAAGGTTTCTTGGACATGTGGTCGAAAGAGGGGATAGTCGTGGACCCTGCAAAAGTAGTCGCGGTGCAAGATTGGAATATTCCACGAAATGCAACCGAAGTCCGTAGCTTTCTTGGGTTGGCGGGCTATTATCGAAAGTTCATTAAGGACTTTGCGAAGATCTCAGCTCCGCTGACAAGATTGACAAAGAAAAACTTAGCTTCTGCTTGGGATTTGGATTGCGACATTGCTTTCCAACGTTTAAAAAGGGCTCTGACAACAGCCCCAGTTCTGACATTGTCTGCTGGAAGCAAGATGTTTACAGTATATACAGACACGTGCAGAACAGGATTGGGTGCTGTCCTAATGCAAGAAGGCAAAGTAGTTTGCTATGGAGGAAGCATGTTGAAGGTTCATGAGAAGAATTACCCAACTCATGATTTAGAACTAGCTACCATCGTTTTCACCCTTAAATCATAGCATTATTATCTGCTAGGAGAAAGGTTCGAATTATTTACTGATCATGAATCATTAAAATACCTTTTCTCTCGGAAAGATCTTAATTTGAGGCAGCAAAGGTGGATGGAATTTCTCGCCTCATATGATTTTGAGATTGGCTATAGCCCTGGTAAGGGCAATGTAGTGGCAGACGCCTTGAGTAGAAAGAAGATGACTTTAAGCCCTCTCTTTGTGGAAAGGCAAAGCTTGGAGTTCATAGCAAGCTTTAACTTTAGACCCTCCTCTGACTTTGTACCTGGCTTGCTAGCAACGTTAGAAGTGCGACCAACTCTATTAGACTCAATCGGAGCCGCGCAAAGAGAAGACCCTTAGCTAGCCGATGTGATGGACAAGTTAATTAGGGGTGAGACTTCTAGTAACCTCAATAGATACTCCATTGATGCCAAGGGCTGGTTGAAACGAGATGGAAGACTATATGTCCCACAAGCAAGGGGTTTAGTAAAGAAGGTTCTAGAAGAGGCACACCATTCCAAGCTGACCATACACCCATGCGGAGACAAAATGTATAAAGACATCAAAAGAGTTTTCTTTTGGAATGGCATGAAGAAAGACGTAGCTGAATTTGTTTCTAAGTGTTTAATATGCCAACAAGTCAAGGCGGAGCAGAAGAAGCCTAGTGGTCTGCTCCATCCTCTAGAGGTCCTACAGTGGAAATGGGATAGCATCTCGATGGACTTTATAGATGGGTTTCCTAGGTCAAGAAGGGGCAATACCAGCATTTGGGTAATAGTGGACATGCTTACTAAAAGCGCTCACTTTATACCTGTCAAAAGTAGAAGGACTGCCTCATCTCTGGCATCCATATATCTTAAAGAAATAGTTCGACTCCATAGGATACCCTCCAGCATAGTGAGTGATTGAGACCCTATCTTTACAAGCGAGTTCTAGAGGAGTTTGCAAGAGGATGTGGGCACATAGCTATGCTAAAGCACGGCCTATCACCCACAAACCGATGGTTAGACGGAAAGTGTAACGGTAAGGAATTTCGCTCGATCCGAATCAATCGTTAAACCGACCAAGACCGTTCGAAACCCCTGATCGTTTTGAGAACAGGACAAATTGGAACGCAAACAGAAGAACATTCCATTGTTAATTACAACAATTCCATCAGAATACAAGAATATACAGAGTATAAATGAATATTATACATTCGATAAATATCAGAGATTACAATAAATTACATAGCAGCGGAAAAACAATATAAAACACAACTGAAAGTAATAAACGGATACAGAGCTTTCCGAGCATCGTTCCAGTTGTAAATCAGGATCCTATGAATATAAATCTGCAAAACCAAAACTACTAGCTGCCCGTGTCGAAAATAGGGGCACCCAGAGTTTAGGTTAAAACAATAAACTCTAGGTCAGTCATGTGACTTGTGTGAGAACTAAAACCGATATTTAAAACTTTACTTTAAAAGAGAGTAATTCAAGGGACCACGCCGTATAACACGGAACGGGTTTCCTCCCAAGAACAACTGTGCATAGAATAAATAACGCAATGCTTTTTCGAAAAATGAAGCTATTATAAGACCCAGGTCCCATCACACAAGACTAATCTCAACGGATGAGTACTGTCAACACATGAACCTTTATTTTATAATATTCTTTATTTTTCCAATTGGAATGAGGCCCAATCAATTACCATATAATGTTAATTATATGGATTCCATACAACACATGTATATAATAGCAACGATAACCAATCAACCATCATCGAAAGTGCACCATACAACTGCATAAGCATTAAATATAAATATCTAACGCTTATAACAGTCTGTCGATCAATCGATCGACATACAACTAATTATTGGGATTAGTGTATGTCATATATCATCCCAATACCCGTGTGGAGTTTCAATCCACAAACACTGAATAATATTTGTGCAGTTGGGCAATGTGTAAAATTTATCATCCCAATCAATATCCTTCAAATAGGTGTACATAAACAAACCGTCCGGTTTGTAAATGAATATTTATTTATTCACATTCACGTTAAAAATTATATTTTTAACGATAATTAATTTATTTCAACCATCCACATATTATTACTGATTTCACATCAACATCACAAACAAATTTCACAACACATCAAACAAGCATACAAGCCGTCCATGGTCTGTGGATGACGAGTGTCGGGTGCTACTAAGCACCGTCTGCATCCTAGCATATATTTTTAACTAGAAAAGGAAATTTAAAGTGAGAAGTTCTCACCGAGAGCTAATCCAAACTCCACGACTCTTCATATGTGGAAAATCTTCGTTGTTTCTTCTTTCATCACTTTCGTCATCCTTATTCACTACATATATAAAAATCGAATTTTTATTTCGCTATTCAATATATAAAAATCGAATTTTTACTTCGCTATTCAATATATAAAAATTGAATTTTTTTACTTCCTATGCTATATGGATAAAAATCACATTTGTCCTTTGTAACAAACATGAACAAAAATCATGTCTTTATATTTCTAAAAATCTCATCTTTCAAGTTGTAAAAATCATTTCTTTCTACTTGTAAAAATCACTTCTCTCTACCATACAAAAATATATGTAAAGATCGTATTTTTACCATGCGTTTTTATATATAAAAATTCCATTTTTATACTATGATAATATAAAAAAACAGCTTTGTATAATGCCATATATGTAATAAAAATTATATTTTTATTCACTCTATATATATTTTGATAACGCTACTTATGTAAAAATCTTATCTTTCTTATGCTAACTTCATAATATCTTTGCTAAGTAAAAAAAATCGAATTTTTACTTATAAAATTCAGTTTTAAAACAATGCTTAGTTTCTAAATCATCAACATAATAAAATTAGCGAATTTAAAATAAAAATCACCTTTTCCTTCTTGTGAAAATCGAATTCTTGTTAATGGAGGAGCTGAGGGGCGTCGGAGAACGGCCGCGGGTGGCGGAAGGAGGAGCAAGCGGCGTCGGGGTTGCTCGGTTGCAGGTCTCGTGGTCTCGCGAGCTCTGGAACTCGCAACAGGGAGAGTGGCGTTAGCTGAATCGAGGGTTTGGGTTCGGAGGAGGAAGGAGAAGGAAGAGAGGGGGAAGAGGAGCACGAGAGGAGGGGGCGACGGCAGGCGGAGGTCTGGTGGAGGGCGCCGCTCGAGATCGGCGGTGGCACGACAAGGGTTTCCCCCTTTCTCGTGGGTTTTTTTTATATCTTATCTGAACGAATAAGGAGGAGGAGAGAGGGTTAAGGAGAGAGGGAGTGTTTTATTATGTATATTTAATAATTGAATATTATTATTTTTCTTCCTATGAGTTGACTTTTAATTCGAACACAAAATCGAACCCACCGACTGTCGTCCCTAGCTAATTACCCCCATTCCGAACACAATATGATATACTGCGTAAGCCAATTCGGCCGTTTCGATCAGTTTCTGCTTAAATTAAAATTCAAATCTATATATTCAATTTTAAACGTACATTTCAATTTACCGGGGTCACATACTAGCTCTAAAAATTCTAGAAAAATTATTTCTAGCTTCGTATTGACGATACGGTCCTAACAAAACTAATTTCGTCAAATTCTGAGACCGTTTGAAAAATGACCATTTTCCAGTCGGTTAAAATCAACTAAAACTGGTCAAATGCGTTTTCCTTTTCCATACTCACATATTGATTCGAAAAATTATGAAAATTGGAATCTAGCAATAACTTGACATCACGGATCCAACAAAAGTGGTTTCGTCGAAATCCGAGGTCGTTTGCAAAATTTCCATTTTTAAGGGCCTGAATTCCCTAGCGACTATTCTGAAAATTCATTTGGACATAACTTTTGATTCCCGCTATGAAATTTTGATTTTTCGGGTTTGTTGTAAAGATATTCTCAAATAGATTCAAATATTTTTGGTTTCGCTAAATTTCGGTTTATTTTGAATCCTGTATGTTCAATTGAAATTAGAAATCGAATTATCGAACTACCACGCCATTTTGAATTCCTTTTATATATATAAATAAATATTTTATATTCTAACGACGATCTATATAATATATACGTTCTAATTCTATTCAAAATAAATTTCTCGCTGATATTATTTAAAATAATTCATTTTAAATATTCAAAAATCACTAAAATTTCCAAAATACATTTTTAAATTGGCTCGCATTTTCCGGGTTGTTACAATCTCCCCCACTTAAAACTTTTCATCCCCGAAAAGGAACGAAGCCGAAAGTTGTTTAACTAATCAACTCAACTTTCACTATTTTGACTACGGCTTAAGTTCTTCAACTTTTCAGTTTCTAAGAACTTCTCAAATTTTCCAAAAATTTGGCTAACACCCTAAATTTCCGAAAAATTTCGCCATAACCTCCCCTGCACCGGGAGCACCGGAAAAATCCTGAAATTGCCATATAGGCCCTCTGATCTCGAAAAGAAAAAGCCAAGCAGCTAGCCAATCGGCTCATAAAATCATCATCACCTAAACAAAACAGTAAATTATAGTAAGCATATACCTATTTGTCGGGCAAACAAATTTTATTTCTCTGCTCTAGCCTCCTTTCTATGACCTGTTCAATGTAAGTACATGTATATACAAGCAAATGCGACCAATTTTCAATACAATTCAATATTTGATACAATCAGGCATAATGGTTCAAAATTATCAAACAAATAAACAAACAACACAAACATCAATCAATTAGTGGATTAACGTTTCAAATTCATAATTTGATACATATACAAAAAGTCATGTTTTTGATGCCAAATAACAACAAATAATCTATATATTTTTGGCTCTCACACCAATCTAATGGAAATATATAGATATCACACCTTCAGCACTCGAATATAAATTCTGATGATGTACGTACTATAGCGATCATCAGAATCATCCCCGGGCGACTAGAATATGATTCTATATCTATCTAGTATATTAAAACTTCGAATATACGTTCATGACGTGTATATGCAAAACCTTTATATACTAGATTGTCCAAATTCAAAATAAATAGATATTCAAATACGTATAAAACAATTTAAATTCCAAAACAAAATTGTTTTCAATTGAAAAATATACTCTTCACACTCGTTCTAGGATACTACTGATCCCATCTCTAACGAGTCATTCTAATTGGATATTACTAATCCAATATCTGATGAATTCTTTCGTATGGTTCTAATGTGTCTTGTTCTCGAGCTCTGTAAACCAAAGCTCTGATACCAACTGTAATGGTAAGGAATTTCGCTCGATCCGAATCAATCGTTAAACCGACCAAGACCGTTCGAAACCCCTGATCGTTTTGAGAACAGGACAAATTGGAACACAAACAGAAGAACATTCCATTGTTAATTACAACAATTCCATCAGAATACAAGAATATACAGAGTATAAATGAATATTATACATTTGATAAATATCAGAGATTACAATAAATTACATAGCAGCGGAAAAACAATATAAAACACAACTGAAAGTAATACACGGATACAGAGCTTTCCGAGCATCGTTCCAGCTATAAATCAGGATCCTGTGAATATAAATCTGCAAAACCAAAACTACTAGCTGCCCGTGTCGAAAATAGGGGCACCCAGAGTTTAGGTTAAAACAAAAAACTCCAGGTCAGTCATGTGACTGGTGTGAGAACTAAAACAGTTATTTAAAACTTTTCTTTAAAAGAGAGTAATTCAAGGGACCACGCCGTATAACACGGAACGGGTTTCCTCACAAGAACACCTGTGCATAGAATAAACAACGCAATGCTTTTTCGAAAAATGAAGCTATTATAAGACCCAGGTCCCATCACATAATGCAACGCAAGCCGGAGGATAGGGTTTTCCCTTATAATAGCCAAACATGCTTGGTACGTTTTAAAACAAATCATTTGATACTATTATAAGTGTATAGTGTCAAAACAATTTCAATCATAAATATCAATCATAAACGGCATAAGTGCCCCATCCCACTATGTCGCCATACTAGGATCTACAAATAAAACCGAAATATCTCGTATTGGAAATTGGATTTCCGTCATGAGTCGAGGCAAAGGGCAAGCTCCTCTCCGCTTCGAGACACTCTAGCAAATGCCTCGGGACTACACACTCTGGGTAACCCCTGGATGCTTCAGGGTCGGTCCTCTCTTACGTTTGAGGATTAATTATTCTCGAACACACATTTCCCGGTCCTAACAGACCTAAAATCGAGGTGCCTCGTCCAACAACCACATAGGTGAAAAGTATATAAATGTCAGGGCTGGTAGGTCACTGACACCACCAAGCTAGAAAGAAACGTCGTGCTCTCCCTGTAGTCCTTATCCCGTTTTTGACTCATACCGAGGTGTGAGGCTCGCGAATTCACGTTATACACAAAGCTACGCCACGTAGGCCGTGCTTTGATCATCAACCATAAGACTTTGCTTTTCAACAGAAGCCTTGATCAATTGTCACTTAGGTGTGCCACATAGGCAATTCATGCCATGCGACTGATGTCCATCGATATACAACCTCTGAGCTCGTACGTCTCAGAGAAGGGCGTTAAGCAAGAGAATAAATTCTCCGATGCCAAACAGATGTATATTAAATAGAGATCAATCAACACAGAATAAAATCCAATGTCAGACACACCGTCCATTTACAAGTTCGTCCTGGGCCTGAACAAAACCAGAGGCACTTTCCTCGCATATCCATCGATCTCCAAGTACGTCTGGACGATCACCAACTGATTCTCTCATCTGGGGTGTACATCCCAATCAAGATCATCAGTAATCCCCCAAACGATGTGAAGACTTCCGGTCTTCAACCACCATCTTCATCTTCGACATATCGTCGAATCGGTTATTCAGAATGGGTATAAACCCGACATTTCTGAATAATCCGCGTATATAGTAAACAAATTGTACGTAAACACAACATACGCCTCATTCCAATTCATCAGTCACTAACCGTAAATTAGCAAGAGAACAATTCCCCAAATATTAACCCCGAAGGCCGAAACCAACATCAGATCAATACCCAGGAAACCATTCTTCTTAGCTAACCTAAAGTTAGTTTCTAAATTTCACATTCTTAGGGAAAGGTTCCCATTAATTTTATCAAAGATAAATTCTTTTAAATTTATTCTTTAATCTTCCTTTGGATGTCATTTCAAACCATATCATGGTTTTCCAAACTAGTCGGGATTAGCGAACCACACCGAAGTAATTATTTATTTTGTTTCCCAATCCCAACCTATTCGTCCCATGAAGCAAAACTGGTAATACTCCATATCTAACACCATGGTGTTATCGGTAAAATTAATTACCTTTTCACGTTCAAATCTAATTAAAGATTTAACTATCGCTTTGGAGTAAAACTGGTGATACTCCCTTCTCGCTCACTTTCCAAATTTGATAATTTAAATTATCAATTTTCATTTCAATCTAATTACCGATTCATTAAAAATCCTTTTACTGGGTTAAAGAACTAATGTCATTTAAAACACAGTCCACGATAAGCCCAAATCACATTCTATTTATTATCGGGTTAAAGAACAAGTGTTATTAAAAACACCGTTCACGATAAACCCACAAATCAATTCTAATACAATTCGAATTCGTTTTCTATTCTATTCAATTCGAATTCTTTTTCTTTTCAATTCAATTCAATTCTAATTCGTTTTATTTTCAATTCAATTCAAATCGAATTCGTTTTCTTTTCAATTCAATTCAATTCGAATTCGTTTTCTTTTCAATTCAATTCAAATCGAATTCGTTTTCTTTTCAATTCAATTCAATTCGAATTCGTTTTCTTTTCAATTCAATTCGAATTCCTATTATAAATATTCGATTTTTATCTCTTTTCAATATTCATTATAAAAATGAACATATTCGATATAAATATCGTTCGCGTCAAAATAGCGCATCTCTAATCAACACGGCTTTATATTTTACAATAACTTCGTTATTCTATTCAACAAATGAATCTATATTTCTTTCAGTACATGACTAATCTCAACGGATGAGTACTGTCAACACGCGACTATTTTTGTTATTTAATATATTTTATAAAAATTATGGTATCTATCGTTTGATTTCAAATCAGACTCCTACCGTAAATTAGTAAGAGAACGATTCCTTAAATATTAACCCCGAAGGCCAAAACCAACATCAGATCAATATCCAGGAGACCACTCATCTTATCTATTTTCCAGTTAGTTTCTAATTTTATATATGATAAAGATGTAAATTTTATTGTTAAAATATTTCGTTCAACACAAGACTAATCTCAACGGATGAGTACTGTCAACACATGAACCTTTATTTTATAATATTCTTTATTTTTCCAATTGGAATGAGGCCCAATCAATTACCATATAATGTTAATTATATGGATTCCATACAACACATGTATATAATAGCAACGATAACCAATCAACCATCATCGAAAGTGCACCATACAACTGCATAAGCATTAAATATAAATATCTAACGCTTATAACAGTCTGTCGATCAATCGATCGACATACAACTAATTATTGGGATTAGTGTATGTCATATATCACCCCAATACCCGTGTGGGGTTTCAATCCACAAACACTGAATATTATTTGTGCAGTTGGGCGATGTGTAAAATTTATCATCCCAATCAATATCCTTCAAATAGGTGTACATAAACAAACCGTCCGGTTTGTAAATGAATATTTATTTATTCACATTCACGTTAAAAATTATATTTTTAATGATAATTAATTTATTTCAACCATCCACATTTTATTATCGATTTCACATCAACATCACAAACAAATTTCACAACACATCAAACAAGCATACAAGCCGTCCATGGTCTGTGGACAACGGGTGTCGGGTGCTACTAAGCACCGTCTGCATCCTAGCATATATTTTTAACTATAAAAGGAAATTTAAAGTGAGAAATTCTCACCGAGAGCTAATCCAAACTCCACGACTCTTCTTATGCGGAAAATCTTCGTCGTTTCTTCTTTCATCACTTTCGTCATCCGTATTCACTACATATATAAAGATTGAATTTTTATTTCGCTATTCAATATATAAAAATCGAATTTTTACTTCGCTATTCAATATATAAAAATCAAATTTTTACTTCCTATGCTATATGGATAAAAATCACATTTGTCCTTTGTAACAAACATGAACAAAAATCATGTCTTTATATTTCTAAAAATCTCGTCTTTCAAGTTGTAAAAATCATTTCTTTCTACTTGTAAAAATCACTTCTCTCTACCATACAAAAATATATGTAAAGATCGTATTATTATCATGCGTTATTATATATAAAAATTCCATTTTTATACTATGATAATATTAAAAAAATATCTTTATATAATGCCATATATGTAATAAAATTTTTATTTTTATTCACTCTATATATATTTTGATAACGCTACTTATGTAAAAATCTTATCTTTCTTATGCTAACTTCATAATATCTTTGCTAATTAAAAAAATCGAATTTTTACTTATAAAATTCAGTTTTAAAACAATGCTTAGTTTCTAAATCATCTACATAATATCATTAGCGAATTTAAAATAAAAATCACCTTTTCCTTCTTGTGAAAATCGAATTCTTGTTAGTGGAGGAGCTGAGGGGCACCGGAGAACGGCCGCGGGTGGCGGAAGGAGGAGCAGGCGGCGTCGAGGGTGCTCGGTTGCGGTTCTCGTGGTCTCCAGAGCTCTGGAACTCGCGACAGGGAGAGAGGCATTGGCTGAATCGAGGGTTTGGGTTCGTAGAAGGAAGGAGAAGGAAGAGAGGGGGCGGAGGAGCACGAGGGGAGGGGGCGACGGCAGGCGGAGGTCTGGTGGAGGGCGCCGCTCGAGATCGGCGGTGGCGCGACAAGGGTTTCCCGCTTTCTCGTAGGTTTTTATTTTATTTTATCTTATATGAACGAATAAGGAGGAGGGAGAGAGGGTTAAGGAGAGAGGGAGTGTTTTATTATATATATTTAATAATTGAATATTATTATTTTTCTTCCTATGAGTTGACTTTTAATTCGAGCACAAAATCGAACCCACCGACTGTCGTCCCTAGCTTATTACCCCCATTTCGAACACAATGGAATATGCTGCGTAAGCCAATTCGGCCGTTTCGATCAGTTTCCGCTTAAATTAAAATTCAAATCTATATATTCAATTTTAAACGTACATTTCAACTTACCGGGGTCACATACTAACTCTAAAAATTCTAGAAAAATTATTTCTAGCTTCGTATTGATGATACGGTTCTAACAAAATTAATTTCGTCAAATTCTGAGACCGTTTGAAAAATGACCATTTTCCAGTCGATTAAAATCAACTAAAACTGGTCAAACGCGTTTCCCTTTTCCACGCTCACATATTAATTCGAAAAATTATGAAAATTGGAATCTAGCAATAACTTAACATCACGGATCTAACAAAAGTGGTTTTGTCGAAATCCGAGGTCGTTTGCAAAATTTCCATTTTTAAGGGCCTGAATTCCCTAGCGACTATTCTAAAAATTCATTTGGACATAACTTTTGATTCCCGCTATGAAATTTTGATTTTTCGGGTTCGTTGGAAAGATATTCTCAAAAAGATTCAAATATTTTTGGTTTCGCTAAAATCCGGTTTATTTTGAATCCTGTATGTTCAATTGAAATTAGATATCGAATTATCGACTACCCCGCCATTTTCAATTCCTTTTATATATATAAATAAATATTTTATATTCTAACGACGATCTATATAATATATGCGTTCTAATTCTATTCAAAATAAATTTCTCGTCGATATTATTTAAAATAATTCATTTCAAATATTCAAAATTCACTAAAATTGCCAAAATAAAATTTTTAAATTGGCTCTCATTTTCCGGGTTGTTACAGAAAGAGTGAACAGAGTACTAGAAGATCTCTTGAGATTGTGCTACATGGGAGGATCATCTTCCTTTAGCGGAGTTCGCTTACAACAATTGTTACCAAGCCACCATAGGCATGGCACCCTTCGAGGCTTTGAATGGAAGACCGTGCCGATCACCAACTTGTTGGTGGGAGTCTACAGATAAGCTCATACTTGGACCAGACATGATCAGAGAAACTTCAGTGAAAGTAGACTTAATACGAAGGAGAATGAAGACTGCCCAAGATAGACAGAAGTCCTACGCAGACAAAAGAAGGACCGACCTTGAGTTTGAAGTTGGAGACAAGTTGTTTCTTAAAGTATCCCCTTTGAGGAACGTCGTTCGCTCCGGATCCGCAAGAAAGTTAGCACCAAGATTTGTAGGGCCGTTTCCTATAATTGAGAAGATTGGGAAGATGGCTTATAGAGTACAGCTGCCCGAAAGATTGGCTGGAGTTCATAATGTCTTTCATGTCTCTCACCTGCGAAAGTGCTTACATGAGTCCGCGGAAGTGGTGGAACCAAGCATGTTAGAGGAAGTAGAAGTTAAAAAAAAAGCAACTGTAAGGAGAGTTCCAACTCGTATCTTGGGCACAGAAGTCAAAAAGCGACGCAACCGTGAAGTCAAGCTTGTCAAGGTTCAATGGAGCGACGATGAGGAAGACGCAACTTGGGAAACTGAGGACAGAATACGCACGGCCTACCCTTTTCTTTTTGAGGGTACATCCTTGATCTCTTTTTCCTTAAGTTTATGCTTGTACCTATACTTTTGAGTATATCTTCTCGATCATATCCTTTATCCTTTGGTAAAAACCCATTTGGATTAAAACATGTAATTGAAACATGTTGTGGTTGATGGTTGTAAGTGGTTGCTCGTGGATGCATATATACACACGTTAGGAATTAGATCGGCTCAGTCACTTTCATATTGCATATGATGTATTTGTATATGGATTGAAACTTGATGTGTTACCACATGGATGTTGCATTTGTATGAATGATCGTGCACTCATGTAGAAATGTTGGATAGGAAAATTGCATACATAATGGACTCATGGCACTGACATAATTTGCATTAAGGAGGTCAACTGAATCAATAGACCGCCTGATTTTGCATTAGATAAGGACATGTACACACACTATGCACATGATCATGAAAAATTAGAAGTCTTTTAAGGACGATGGACGTCTGTGTTTGATGATTGAGTAGATGGACGATTAAATGGTAAGATATACGTTCTTCTCGACTTGAAGATTTCGGGGACGAAATCCTTAAAGGAGGGGAGAATGTAACACCCCGTATTTTCTGTTAATGTTGTAATAACAAATTAAAGAATACTTAATTATAAATGCGAGAATCAAGGGAAAACATTGGCATAGATTGGTTCATGAAATGGTATATTTGGTATACCATTTATTGTGAGCATAATTAAAAGAATAATTATGGCATGATTTAATTAAGATTAATTTACATATATAATTAGACATATATAGAAAATATGTAAATTTAGAAAAGACGAATTATGACTCACTACTGAGTCATTAGGGGCTGAGTTGGCTATTCTAGATAACTCTATCTTGTCTAAATGGTCTTGATTTATTCTGAGATGATTTGACGGTTCCTATTCAATCTAATCTCTATAAAAGCAACCTAATACCTCACCCCTAAATCATATTAAAAATTGAACCTAGAGCCGTCATGCTGCCATTAGACAACCTAGAGTAGCCGCCACTTGAAGCTAACATAGAGACGAACCAAACTAAATCAAAACAATGATTTTCTACATCAAAGGCGAGCATTTCAACTCCAGAATTCAGAATCCAGAAATCAAGACCTTCGTTCGTTATAAGCGCAGTTATCTTTTAGACATAAATAAATCTAATACGTGATTTGATATAAAGTGAAATTAGAATTATACCAAGTTAATTCATATCGATTTATTGTGATGATTTTATCATGAATTGGAATGATTGTGGATTATTGGATTTGGTATTGGATCTATTTGAAACTATCAATATCATATGCAAGTTATGTGTTTCATGTAAAGATCTACATGTATATGTTTTTATGCAAGTTGTAAGTTTTATATTAGATCCAGTCAAGATCTACATGTATATATTCCTATGTTTTATGTTAGATCCTTATGCTAGATGATTAGATCCATATGTTCATATGCAAGTTGCAAGTTTTATGTTAGATCCATATGTTCATATGTAAGTTGCAATTTTTATGTTAGATCCATATGTTCATATGCAAGTTGCAAGTTTTATGTTAGATCCACATGCCTATGTTCATATGTCCATATGCAAGTTACAAACTTTATGATTGGATCCATGTCAAGATCCATTTAGGTTCACATGATTAATGCAAGTTATATAATTTATGATAGATCCAAGTTACGATCTAATTATATATATATATATATATATATATATATATATATATATGTCATATGCAAGTTACATGTTAGATCGTAAACTAGACCCATATTTATATGCAAGTTTGTGAAGTGAATTTATGCAAGTTCACCTTATTAGATCTAGTTTACACTTATATGTTAATGTTATAATTATACATGTTTTGGAATTGGACATGTCATGATTATGTCACATGCTAGTCTATAACTGATGTTGATGCCAAATTACATGATATATGTTGATTGAACCTATGTTACGCACGTTCCCCCTTTATCTCTCGTTTATAGATTAGGCTAACTAGCGGGCCCAATGTCTATATGTGATTAATGTGAACGAACAAACGGGGGTAATGTTGGGGGTAATTATTAAATCAAAACATGTAAATACGTAGGTGGGCCCAAAACCATGTAATTGGTTAAGGCCATGAATGGTATAATTTATATACCATTAGTCTTGAATTAAAACATGTGACATGAAATACTTCTAGAAATTTGCATATATAAAAATGTAAATCTAGAAAAGACGAATATGCATAACCCGATGTTAGACTGAGTTGTGGTGTAAACCTGCCCGGAACCGACCGGCACATCCAGTAACCACAACAATACCTATCTAATGTGAGAGGTTAGTGCATCAAGCCCAGAAAAGCCCATGGTTACACTGAGTTGTGGTGTAAACCTACCCGGAACCGACCGGCACATCCATTAACCACAACAATACCTGTCTAATGTGAGTGGTTGGTGCTTTAATTAATTAATTAGTTAAAGCTCATGACCAATAAAGCTAGAAATGGTGAGGTTAAGTAATTAAGGAAACACTTATCCAACTTAACAAGACAAGAGTGGTGAGGTTAAGTAATTAAGAAAACACTTAACCAACTTAACATGTGAACAAGACAAGATTGGTGGGGTTAAGTAATTTAGAAAACACTTAGCCAAATCAACATGTTAACTAGGCAAGATTGATAGGGTTTAAGTCAAGTCAAGAACACTTAACCAATTTAACATGTTGACTAGAAAATCCCTAGTAACGGGGACCTATTTCAGCAGTAACCCGCATGAACGTATCAAGGTACCCTGAACTAGGCAGGGTAGGGCACGATTTCTAGGCTGAATATAGGCGGTCAAAAAGGGTGGCGGATAGGTGCGTCAGTGTAGGTTCTGATGGAGTACGGGCGTGCACGGGCTCCGGAGTGGAAAAAGCAGGCACTGGGCACCAGGCGTACACTTGTGCATCTAGAATCGTTTCAGGGGTTGCCATTATAGGACTTGATACACCCTATAATGGAACCAGCACAAGTACTTTATAATCACGTGGGGCCGCATGACACCGAGAATACATGAATGCGAGTAGGAGCCGATCAATACATGAATGGGATCACTTTATCATGAACATACATTACTAGTTAAACAAGTTCTTGGTGGGTGTAGAGAAGTAAAAGTGGGTGCGATAGCAAAATCTAGTTAAGTCTTACCTTATCTTATTTTAGGACTACCCTATCCTTGTGGTATCATTCTAAGTTCAGTTTATTCATGTCATAGTCTTTTACTTGTTTACATGCTATTAAATAACTGGGCTTACCAGACTTATGTCTGACTCATTTTCCTTTCGCCTCTTTTCTTCCGTTCCCTCCCCCCCCCCCCAGGTCCGCAGGGAGGGAACACTTCTACTTGACCGGATCAAATCAAAGCTTGAAGACCGTAGATGTAAGGCTTGGACTTTCCTTTATGAGCTATGGCTGTGGTCAAAGACATGTTGGGGATTTATGTCATTTTATTTTCAGTATTGCTTCTTTATGTTTTCAAGACAGATGTAATAATTTGGAAGATTGAAACTGTTTGTTGAAATGTTGTATTGAACAAGTATTTATGGAATGAAGATTGGTTTCTTTTCCGCTGTTTTAATTATTCGCTGCTTTAATTATCTGTCTTGTAATTTATTAGTATCTTGTACCTTAAAACTCTCCACCAAAGTTAAGGCATTCCCTTCAAGAGTGACCTTAATGGATGTGGGGTGTTACAATATCATTAAATTCTTGTAAGAAAATAAAATTTTGTGGCAGATCGATGTTGTATGTGACCACGATAGCCGTAAACGCCCGTTCATTTTATATAGCGCGTAATTAAATTAATTCAATTCAATAAAGAGATATTTGAGTGTAACTTGAGCAGACGATCGAATTAGGCTGAGAAACTAGTTTCGTTGAGTTCGTATCGTCGATTGGAGTCTGAATAGGTATATAGTTTGTTATTTTTGGAAACCGGATAATTTGGTGTCCAAAATGGCATAGCAGTGCGTGTAAAAAAAACGTACTGGGAAACAGTCTCGGAATACGACGAAACTGGTGCCGTCGGATTCGTATTAATTAATTTCAATTTTCATGTCAATCGGACTTACTGTTTGATCATGGCAACGATAAACGTCCAAATCAATTATGTTATTTGGTCAATTCAGACAGGGGTAACTTTAAATAAATAAACGACTGGTCAAACAAACTCTAAATTTAACGAAACAAGATTCATTGGATCCGTTAGGAAGAGGTCTAGTAAAATGTCAAGGCCTCAGATTTATTGATTTTTTTTTTATAATTATAGGAATTTTAAACGCTTAATTTTTCATCGATAATTATAAAGGATTTTTCACAAACGATGTCGGAATTCGACGGAACCTGTCCCATTGGGTCCGGGATATTTTTCTATGCTAGGATTACCTTATTTTGTCAAAAGGGAAATTGTATGGGTTTATTTTTGAGAGTTACTTCACCATGAAGTTTTCGTTTAATATTTTAATTATATATTATACCATACTCCCTATAAATACCATGTCGCATGCCATAATTTTGGGTCAAACTAATGTTCGTGGTCAACACAGTATTCCGCCTTCATCTTTGTAAATAAACAGCAATAAACCTTCCATGATTCGCCCCCTTTAAACCTTCGATCTGTTCCTCCATTTGTAAAATCACCAACCACAATCCTCTTCATCTCGACGAGGCCTAGCTTCTGATCGGTGGTGATCCGATTTAAAGGCGTGTGTTGATCGGAAAATGAGGTGGAAATGGGGCAGTTCGAGCCTGCTTTCTGATGAATGGTAAAGCCGAGTTCATCGGCACTTCTAGCGCAGGTCAGCCAGGCTAGGGCATGGATCCTGGAGCTTTCAAATGGCTAGCAGATCAAGGGAGCGATGGTGCATAGTGAGGAGAAGTTATACGGGACAACGAAGTAGCAAGTTTTATGATGGAGGGACTTGACGCGAAGAGTCAATGGCAAAGAAGAATTCTGTAGTATTATGGGGATAATGTTGGGTTACGTGATAGCGCGGTGAAGCCATATTGTGTTTATCACGTACAAAACATCGAAGAAAAGAGGAATGAAGTGAAAGGGGTTGTTTGGCAATTAATGGAAGTATTAGTTATTAAGTTGACATAACTAAAGTAATTACCTTTAATTTAAGGACTACTAATTTACTTAAAAAAATACAAGTGATATGCTGATCAAACCGTGGGTTCTATGAAACTAGGTGACGAGAACGAAGGGTTTGCCTGGGCTGATGTTTTCAAATGAATTAGTCGGCCTGTTGTTTTTTGGACCAATGAAGACCAAGGCCTGATTAAAAATTTGCCTGATCAAACGTAATTAGTTATAAATTCTTTTGATTTAAAAGTTAATGAGTTAATTAGAATATTTATAATTAGTAGTCTGATTGTTATTGCTAAACAGTATTAAAAACCACACTACAACAAATTAACCATATTACAACGGTGGAAAAAAGTTGTAAAAGGCTTTTTACAACGGTGGAGCCACCGTCGTCTATTAAGAATTTGTAATAGACTAAAATCTTTTACAACTTTTTTGCACCGTTGCATCACCGTTGTAAAACGTATATTTTACAACTCTTTTCCACCATTGTAATAAACTTTATTACAACAGTTTATAACTGGTTGTAATATATGAACAAATTATATACATTTTATAATAAAAGAAATCATTTCAGAACATATTATCTACAAAATTGAAGATATCAAACAAACTTAAAACATGAACCAAAACAACATATTAAAATTTTCAAGCTATCATCATTTTTTTATAAATCATATAAATATCTCAAGTATATAAAACAATTACAACAAAGTCGATTATCCAACACTGTCTGCTAAAACATTTGCATGCATAATTACTAATAAATTTGGCTCCTAAACCTAAAAATATTTTTCTCATTGCAAGCTCGAATCGAAAGGATCATCAGACATCGATCCTGAAGTTCCTTTTGTTGTCAATGAGTTATCGGTCCATGGCAGTTCAATTACCCATCATCCAATGGAAACCCCTCTCGCGCATCAGCAGAATATTGTTACTAGGTTGCCAGAACGTCATATATCGATCTGATTCTTCCTATTTGCTAGTAAAATAACACTCCAAGGCTACGACATTGTCATACATTGATCTGAACTTTCTCTTAGTGTTAGTGAATTCTTTCTCCAAGGTCGGTTTTGTTACCAGACATTAAACCAAAACCATTAAACTGATAGTGCCTAATCACTTGTTTACAAAATATTAAAATGCCTACATCCAATAACCGCCTTCAGGCAACCACCATCGACAACAAAACGATCGCCATCTCTAAGTCAACAAACCATATCCCGGCCTTCACAAACTTCATCTCCACATAACCATTAACTTCCGACCAAACCTCGGCACTACCACATGTCGCAAACCCATACATGACCCTAATTACCCATTTCCTTAGAATACAAACACAAGTCGCAAACCCTAGACAGCGGGCTCGACTTTCCAAATCAACATCCTGAGCTGCAGGCGAAGGAGACAGATATATATCCGGTAAAGCACAGTGCAACTCACGTGAGCACTGTAGATGGAACCACGATGTCTTCCAGGGTGCAATTATTTTGACAAAGATGATTTTTTTTATATACGGATTTTAGAATTTACTATTTGGGAACAAGTAGAAGGCGATGTAATTTTGCTTGGATTTGAGGAATTGGAAGAAGTGGATGAAAGGGGATCCACGTTTTATTATTTAATAGTGGAGTAGTTGGGAATTGAACGCACTGATGGTCATGTCCAATAGAAAATAGGGGTTTACGGATGGAATTATGAGGAGCCAAGCCAAATTATCCAGAAGCGGCAAAAAATTCAGTTTGGAGGGAAATTTTCAATTGAAGCCTAATTTAAAATTTAAGGAAAAAGTTGTTATAGACATCTATTACAACCGTGGAAATATAAAAGTTGTTGAAAAAAAAAAGATTATTACAATATTTTGACAAGTACCGTTGTAAAAAACATTTATTACAACTGTCATTTTCTCACCGTTGTAAAATTACAGTTGTAATATGTTGTTGTTTTTTGTAGTGCCAGTAGGGTTAGCATGTTACAACCTTAAACGTAATCCATTTAGTTAATTAAAACAATTAGGGAATTTATTGTACTAATAATAGTGATTAAGGAGTTTTAAATTATATTAGCTTTAAATTGGTTATTATAATATTTAATTTTTGTTTAATTAAATATTAACAACCCAACTGTATGTTATCAGAATCGGACAAACAAAGTGTCGTTGGAGACGTCTTGACAAGATCTACACTATGGAACGGATTTGGATGCAATTGGAAACAATCGGGATTTTTAATCAAATTAAACTCTCGTTTAATTTAATTAAAACCAACCATTCAAACAACGGTATCAATTCAAGGTGAGTTAAACTCACTCAGTTCATCCCATTTATATTTTTATAAATTGGGTTTTTATTTTGTGTGCTCTGTTTGCTAATGGTTGACTGTTTTCTAGTTAATTATATATTTGTTGATTTAACTGATGAAAATGAAATGTTGTTTAATTTCAGTGAAATAACAAATCATTATTTTAACGATTGAATCTAATCAAGGTAACTTACCTTATTGGTCACATTTATTTATAAATGTGTTTAATTGTTCGAATTGTTTGAATGGTTTGGTTGATTGATTGATGTAAAATGGTTATTGTTTGTTGTTATGGAAATTATCAGTTAAAGGGGATTGAATAAATCTGATTTGAGATAACCAATTTGATACAGGGAAGAACAGGTTAGAGGGATCCAACGGGATTCCTCAAATATATTATTTATTTTCATACTATCATATATAAACTAATCTGAAGGGGTGATTGATTTGATTGTTGACTGAAATTTTAACATCTGTTTAGTTTAAACCAATGGGCGGAATTGGTTGGGTATTTGGCAACGTATGGCCTATAAAATCAATTGTTTTATAAGTGTCGTATTACCGTCAGGCAAATCGACAGAGATGAAGTTATGAAAATTTATTTTATAACTGGATATAGATTTTGAAATATATTATTATGAATAAAAGTTTTTAAAAGGAAATAAATATTTATTATTTATTATTCAAATTTATAATTAATTATTAATTTATTTTATAAGGAAATTCTAATGTTAATCAGATTGATATACGAGTAAATAGAAATTAACCTACTGATTAAATTTCGATAATTGTTTTGTTAAGAAACAATTAATGGAATTATTTAAATTAATTATATATTAATTAATTTAAAGGGAGAACAAAATGGGAATTGGTTAAGGAGATTACTGTGTTTTGAGTTGACTAAGTCAACTGTTTTTAATTGGAACTAAATTAGTGCATTTTAAATAGAATGGTTTAATGAATATTGTTTAAATTTTAATAAGATAATTAAAAAGAAATTTACTATTTATTTTAGTTAATAAAGAGATTAACTACTGAAGTAGTAATGATTGAAGTAAATTATTATTTTAATTAATAATAATTTAGAAAATTACTTTTTAATTGGAATTCATTTTAAAAGGTAATCAAAATTGAAATTAAATCTAATTGGATGGTGAAAGGAGTTATGAACGAGTTTATATTTAAAACCTGTGACGGCCTGCCCCGCACCAGCCGACATTTCCCATGAAAGTGCGTTATGCCGATGTCTAACCAGCACGGGACGGTCGCCAAAGGAAGGGAAATGAAGAGAACTTACTGGTGAACTAACAAAGAACCTGTAGAATATCTCACAAAGCATGGAATAGAATATAATAATAACATACTTTGACACAAAACAGGTGAGACAGTGCATAAGCTGAAAATTAAACATCATAGCAGCGGAAAATCCAATTACAGCTTATGTTCCACATCCTCATTATTACAACTTTAAAACTGTCTCCAAAGCAAAAGAAAGGAAAGGTACACTACTAATGCCCAAAGTAGTGACCAGCAGCGACACAGGGAGAATATCTATATATCATACGTGGGAGCCTCCTACTTGTCTCCGATACAGCTAACCGTGCATATCACCTAACCTATCTCTAGTCTGCCCGTTTAAGAGCACTCAGAGTAATAAGAAGAGACATAAAATTTTGGGTCAGACAAAAGTCTGATGTGAGCGATAAGCATCAAAACAGAACAATAACAGGTATACTAAACCATACCTGAACCTGGACCTGCAACCAAAGAGTTAGCACTACATACCGTACAATGCTCTAAGGTGCCACTAAACAGATGGTGTAAAGATAACGGGGGAAGGGGTGTGCATGCCATAAACAATCAATCATAACCACCATCCTCACATCTCTCACTCAGTGCATAAAGCATACGATGTCCACCACTCTCAACCATTAGACCTATCGAAATAGTGACGGAGTTCGACTTGTACAACTACTGCTACCACCAAGCTTACCCAACAGAGTCATGACTAAATCTTTACAAATGACCCCGCTTCATTGGTCTATAGCCCATTAGTCGTACCTAGACCACCGTGGTCCTGAATCCGTTAATGTACCCCCTACACATAGTGATTCAAAGTCATAGACATTGAAAACCTCTTAGCACACGTCCCGCAGAAAAGCCCAACTCATGAAGTTAACTCATTGGTTCCCAACTGGATCCTGAGTACAAGCTTCCCATTTGGACTAACTTTGCATCTCGGGTCTTGGTCTCCTCCGGATCGGTCTTCTTTCTTGCCTTGGTTCGGTTCGTGGTTCAACTCGAGGCAGTACACCGGTTTAGGTCATGGTGGAGCTTCAGTTCGGGTCACACTCCTCCATTGCCTCGTGAATCCAGCCTTCATCGGATCGGTTTGTGCTTCCTCTGTCGGATCGGGTCGTGGCACATGGACCAGTTCGTGGCTCCTCCTCTCAAGCGGATCGGCTCGGCGTACTCTACTCGGGTCGGATCGGTGCCATCATCCACGAGTGTTTCGGATCGGGTAGTGCTCCATGATCAGGTCGGGTCGTGCTCCCTTCCTCCGATCCGATCCAGTTCGGCTAATTTCCTACACTTCTTTCCGGGGACTTTTTTTCGTCATTCGACGGCGTAATCGACCAATCTAACTTTTCTAATCAATCACAAAGCATACCATACAGTCATAGCAACATGTATAATCACCCATAATTACCAAAACAATAATTTGATAGGTTAAAACGGATCAAACATAGCCAAAATCCCTTAAGCATGTTTAAGCAAAACTAATGATAGGTTTAGTAAAACTTAAGCAAATTACCCAAATTTTCTAAAAAAGGCCTAAAACAACATTTCAAAATTTATCGATATTTTTCCAGATTTTTAACATGTATAATTTCACTAATTACCCATAATTAACCATAATTAGTGAGGAACTATGCAAATCACTCACCCTTGCCACAAATAAAATATCAAATTTGAAAATTTCTCTGTTTAGGTGCGAATACCAAGGAAATACAGCAGTTCTACCTCAATTCTTGTGCTAATCAGCTTTGATTTGATGTAGATTTGGCTTAATTAGCGATTAGAAGGTGATTTGGGGTGTTTTAGATGTTGGAGGCCATTATTAGGGTTCCAAGAATGAAAGTGGCGGTTGTGAAAGTGAGAAAAAGGGTGTTCTCCAAACCCTAACAACACTTAAATACTCCAAATCCCGAAATTCCCCTTTGGGCCTAGCTGTTAATCACTCGGTTAAGCCTAATTAAGCTGTTTTTCACCACCTGAAACTTGTTTCAGCCATATCTCCCAAATGGTGAGTCCGTTTGGCTAATGTGACCACTCTACGGAAAGGTAAACCATCATCCGAATCTAATGGAAGTGGTTTCAGGTCAAAACTCCTTTCCAATCAAAAGTTATGGCCGAAACAAGATCAACTAGGGACAAAGCGGTCATTTAAAAATCGGTAAAAATCATGAACATGGGAAATGACCCCAATAGTCGTCTCCCAAAGCTACATGACCATACGACTTTGCATGTAAAAGAAATAAATATTCTACGATCCTTCGACGCGTAGAATGTGGGTCGTTACATTGTCCCCCCCTAGGAAATTTCGTCCCCGAAATTCCTTAACCCAAAACATACAAAGGATCCCGCATGCCTACCAGCCACAACCACATACAACAATCAAACATGCAAACCAAACAAAACAAGCATATCCTAGCATGCTGAAAGACTAAATCGAAACTGAAATCTTACCAGGCGAAGAGTTCTGGATACGTCTTCCTAATGCTCTCCTCTATCTCCCAAGTACAGTCATTATCATTCTCACCCCACTGAACTTTGACTAATTTCACCGCCTTCCTTCGAAGTTGCTTCGTATCGTTCCCAACAATACGCATAGGCTTGCGGTTCCCAACCGCCTTGGGTTCAACCTCGATATCATCCAACTGATCAGGTGAAATAGTCACATCGGGGTCATGCACGAACTTCCTTAACTGGGAAACATGAAATACGCTGTGAACTCCTGCCATCTTCTGTGGTAATTCAACTTTATATGCCAAATTCCCAATTTGTTCGAGAACTGGGAATGGACCAACAAATCTTGGTGCCAACTTGCCCTTCCTACCAAAACAAATCACACTCTTTAATGGAGAAATCTTAACAAACATCATGTCACCAACGGAGAATTTCAATTCTCTTCGTCTCTTATCAGCATAACTCTTCTGCCTATCTTGAGCGGCCTTCATTCGTTGTTGAACAATCTTGATCTTATCTGAAGTTTCTCTTATAACCTCTGGTCCAAGCATAAAATTCTCACCGGTTTCCAACCAACATGATGGTGAGTTGCACGGTCTTCCATACAAAGCTTCAAACGGAGTCATACTGATACTAGATTGATAACTGTTATTATAGGAAAACTCTACTAGATGCAAATGGTCATCCCATGATCCACCAAAATCCAATACACAAGCTCTTAAGAGGTCTTCTAATACTCGATTCACCCTCTCGGTCTGACCATCGGTTTGAGGATGATACGCAGTACTGAGATGTAATTCCAATCCTAACGCCTCTTGTAAGCTTTTCCAAAATCCACTAGTGAACAACGGATCTCGGTCACTCACAATGCCTTTGGGTATTCCATGAAATCTCACTACCCACTTTACATATAGTTCTGCTAACTTAGCTGCCGTTCTATTCGACTTGATAGGTATAAATCTTGCACTTTTGATTAATCGGTCCACAATCACCCAAATGCTATCATGGCCCGATCTAGTCCTTGGTAACCCATCAATGAAAATCCATTGAGACTTGTTCCCATTTCCATTCTGGAATTTCTAATGGTTGTAACAAGCCACTAGGCTTCTTTTGCTCATCTTTAATTAGCTGGCAATTCATGCATTTCGATATAAACTTCCCAGCGTCTCTTTTCATCCCTTCCCAGTAGTAAGTCTGCTTCATGTCTCAATACATCTTGTTACCACCAGGATGTATAGTCAGTTTTGAGTGATGACATTCTCTAAGCACTTCATCTCTCAATCTATTGACATTGGGCACAACAAGTCTTCCATCCTTTCTAAGCCATCCATCTCGATCAAGCCCATACTTGTTCATCTCCTCATCGATACCCATCTCTAACTTGGAGATGATTCCCAATAGGTTAGGATCGTCCCTCTGACTGGAACCAATTCGCTTAATCAAAGTGGGTCTGATCGTCAAACTTGCTAACATTTCTGGATCCAACTCGCACTTTGGTCTAAAATCATACCCAACGATGTACTCCAGTTGCTTCCATTCTAGAAACATAGCCCCTAAACTGACATGTCTTCTACTCAATGCATCAGCCACCGCATTGCCCTTTCTTGTGTATATGCAATGTCGAAATCATAGGAAGCCAAGAATTCTAACCACCTTTGCTGTCGGAGATTTAGATCCTTCTCAGAGAAGAGATACTTTAATTAACGATTTATGATTGGTAAGCAACTCGAATCTTTCTCCTAAGAGATAATGTCTCCACAACTTCAACGTGAACACGATCACTAATAATTCCAAATCATGTGTAGGGTATCTTCTCTCGTGCGGTTTCAATTGCCGACTTGCATAAGCTACAACCCTACCTCTTTGCATCAATACAGCACCTAGTCCGGTACCACATGCATCCGTATATACTGTCATCTCTTCATTCCACTTAGGAATGACTAACACTGGGGCACATGTCAACTTTTCCTTTAGGCTCTTGAATGCATTCTCGCACTTTTCGTCCCAGTCGAAAGCTTGATTCTTCTTGGTCAACTGAGTCAACGGTGCCGCTATCTTGGAGAAGTCTTGGATAAACTTATGATAATATCCGGCTAACCCCAAGAAACTTCTTACGCCCGTTGCATTCTTGGGCGTAGACCAATCTTGTACTGTAACCACCTTCACAGGGTCCACGGCAACACCATTCTCTGAAACAACATGTCCCAAGAATCTTACTTCTCTCCTCCAGAAGTGACACTTAGAAAACTTTGCTTTCAATTGTTGTTTTCTCAACACCTCCATCACTATCCTCAAGTGTTCCTTGTGTTCATCCTCTGTCCTCGAATAAACAAGTATATCGTCCATGAACACAAGAACAAACTTATTCAACTGATCTCTGAATACCCTATTCATAAGATCTACAAAATATGTTGGTGCATTGGTCAACCCGAATGGCATGACCAACCACTCATAAAATCCAGACGGCGTCCGGAAGGTCGTTTTAGCTATACTCTCAGCTTCCACTCTAAGCTGATTGAAACCTGTCGCGAGATCCAACTGGGAGAATACTCTCGCGCCACTCAACTGATCAAACAAATCATCTATCCGTGGTAGAGGATACTTATTCTTCCTCGTCACCTTATTCAATTCGCGGTAGTCCACACACAATCGAAGGGGACCATCTGCCTTGGCAGCAAACACAACTGGTGCTCCCCACTCAGAAACGCTTCTTCTGATAAACCCCTTCTTCAAAAGATTGCTCACTTGCACCCCGAGCTCTCACTGCTCCCTTAGTGCCATACGACGAAGTGGCATCACTATAGGTTTGGCATCTTTCACTAAATCAATACGGAACTCAATCTCTCGGTGTGGTGGAATCTCGGTCACATCCTCGAAGACGTCCGGATACTGGCCAACTACAGGCACATCTGAGAACTCATCATGCGGGATGTTGAGGGAATTTAGAAAACTAGCCATTACCCCATCATTTGGTAGGCCACCAAACACTACCCTATGCCCATCGTCCGTTCTAACTGTCACCAAAAAGCCCTCACAGTCTACCACCACCCCATATCTTTGGAGCCAATCGACTCCCAAAATAATGCCAAACCCAGTAAAGCCCAAAACAAAGCAATCACAAACAAACATACATCCATGACTCGATAAGACCACATTACGACAAATCGTACTAAGGCTAGTCGAACCACCAATCGGGTTCGTCACTACTAAAGGTCCATCGACTATCTTGGTTTCCAATCCCAACCTATCTACCAGGTCACTAGATATAAAAGAACTAGAAGCTCCAGTATCAAACAAAACTCTAACAGGAACATCATAAACAGAAAGCATACCTTGGATAAAAACTTTCTTTCCCTTCTCCGCTGCAGTTGGGGCATTCGACGAAGAAGGAACAACACTGATGGCATATGCTTTCACTATCTGCTTCTCTTTCAAGGTTGCCGACACTTATCCTTTTGATGTCCGACTTGGCTACAGTTGAAGCACTTTCTGTCTACTGGCTTGGCTCGACAATTACTGGCATAATGGCCCTTCTTGCCATAGCTAAAGCACTCAACATCTTTCTTCTTCTTCTAGCCATCCTTAGCTTGGTTCTTCTTCCTCTTGTTCTGAAAACCATTTTTGCCTCCACCGCTTGCTTGCGACTTTGGATCCTCTGCAGATGTAACCTCAGTCTTCGACTTAGGGTAACGACTCTCTGATCTTAAAGCTTTCCCCACAATCAATTCAAACGTCTCATCGATGTGGTTAATAAGCCTTCCCCCAAGTATCCATCCAAACCAGTTATGAACTTCACGTTCTTCTTCTCGGCAGTATCAATAAGAGATAACCCATATTTCGATAAAGTATCGAACTCGGCAATATACTCCAAGACAGCTTTGCCATTTTGCTTAAGCTCCAAGAACTTCCTAAACAGTTCCGACTTCTGAGCAGATGGGATAAACTTAACGCTGAAGCGTGTCTTAAACTGATCCCATGTGATCTGATCCTCTGGGGTAGCTGCCATTATAGCATTCCACCAATTCATTGCCCGTCCTTGCAGCTGATGGGATGCTAGCCTTCTCTTCATCGCATCCTCGATACCCAAGTCTTCGAAGATATGCTCGCAACTATCCAACCAATCCTGAACATCTGTAGCCCACTCCGTTCCATGGAACGGCTTCCCACCAAGACTAGTATAATCCTTGTTCAGCTTGGCGAAATCGGCCCTAGGCGCCTGCACCGCTGCACCACCACCATTAGCAGTATTAGGAGCTACCCTCTGAACATCTCTAAGCATCTCCCTCATGAGGTAAGTAAACATTGTCCTCATATCAGCAGCATTCCCATTATTGGCTCCTCTACCAGTACCCCTCGCATATCGGCTCATCGTTCAATCTGTACAGAGAAAACGATTAGCCATCTCCATAGTGGTGCCAGTGCAGTGCGACTTCATCCTTAGATATACAAATAGTATATATATCTTTTGAAAACCAAAATAATCACAATTACGTTCTCTCATATACGTATTATCTCTCCCTGGTGTCTTTCCCTAGGTTAGCTACGCAACCTAGAGCTCTGATACTACGTGCGATGGATCGCCTCGCACCAGCTGACATTTCCCATGAAAGTGCGTTGTGCCGATGTCCAACCAGCACGGGATGGTCGCCAAAGGAAGGGAAATGAAGAGAACTTACTGGTGAACTAACAAAGAACCTGTAGAATATCTCACAGCGCATGGAATAAAATATAATAATAACATACTTTGACACAAAACAGGTGAGATAATGCATAAGCTGAAAATTAAACATCATAGCAGCGGAAAATCCAATTACAGCTTATGTTCCACATCATCATTATTACAACTTTAAAACTGTCTCCAAAGCAAAAGAAAGGAAAGGTACACTACTAATGCCCAAAGTAGTGACCAGCAGCGACACAGGGAGAATATCTATATATCATACGTGGGAGCCTCCTGCTCGACTCCGATATAGCTACCCGTGCATATCACCTAACCTGTCTCTAGTCTGCCCGTTTAAGAGCACCCAGAGTAATAAGAAGATACATAAAACTCTAGGTCAGACAAAATTCTGGTGTGAGTGATAAGCATCAAAACAGAACAATAACAGGTATACTAAACCATACCTGAACCTAGACCTGCAACCAAAGAGTTAGCACTACATACCGTACAATACTCTAAGGTGCCACTAAACAGATGGTGTAAAGATAACGGGGGAGGGGGTGTGCATGTCATAAACAATCAATCATAGCAATCATCCTCACATCTCTCACTCACTGCGTAACGCATACGATGTCCGCCACTCTCAACCACTAGACCTATCGAAGTAGTGACGGAGTTCGACTTGTATAACTACTGCTACCACCAAGCTTACCCCACGGAGTCATGACTAAATCTTTACAAATGACTCGGCTTCATTGGTCTATAGCCCATTAGTCGTACCTAGACTACTGTGGTCCTGAATCCGTTCGCGTACCCCCCTACACATAGTGATCCAAAGTCATAGACATCGACAACCCCTTAGCACACGTCTCGCAGCAAAGCCCAACTCATGAAGTTAACTCATTGGTTCCCAACTGGATCCTGAGTACAAGCTTCCCATTTGGACTACCTTTGCATCTCGGGTCTTGGTCTCCTCCGGATCGGTCTTCTTCCTTGCCTTGGTTCGGTTCGTGGTTCAGCTCGAGGCAGTACACCGGTTCGGATCATGGTGGAGCTTCGGTTTGGGTCGCAATCCTCCATTGCCTCGTGAATCCAGCCTTCATCGGATCGGTTCGTGCTTCCTCTGTCGGATCGGGTCGTGGCACATGGGCCAGTTCGTGGCTCCTCCTCTCAAGCGGATCGGCTCGGCGTACTCTACTCGGGTCGGATCGGTGCCATCATCCATGATCAGTTCGGATCGGGTAGTGCTCCACGATCAGGTCGGGTCGTGCTCCCCTCCTCCGATCTGATCCGGTTCGGCTAATTTCCTGCACTTCTTTCCAGCAATTGTTTTTCGCCATTCTGCGGCGTTTTCGACCAATCTAACTTTTTTAATCAATCACAAAGCATACCATACAGTCATAGCAACATGTATAATCACCCATAATTACCAAAACAATAATTTGATAGGTTAAAACGGATCAAACATAGCCAAAATCCCTTACGCATGTTTAAGCAAAACTAATGATAGGATTAGTAAAACTTAACCAAATTACCCCAAATTATCTAACAGAGGCCTAATACAATATTTTGAAATTTATCAATATTTTTTTTCAGATTTTTAACATGTATCACTAATTACCCCTACTTAACCATAATTAGTGAGGAACTATGCAAATCACTCACCTTTGCCATAAATAAAATATCAAATCTGAATTTTCTCTGTCTGGATGCGAATACCAAGGCAATACAGTAGTTCTACCTCAATTCTTGTGGTAATTCGCTTTGATTTGATGTAGATTTAGCTTAATTAGCGATTAGAAGGTGATTTGGGGTGTTTTAGATGTTGGAGGCCATTATTAGGGTTCCAAGAATGAAAGTGGTGGCTGTGAAAGTGAGAAACAGGGTGTTCTCTAAACCCTTACAGCCCTTAAATACTCCAAATCCCGAAATTCCCCTTTGAGCCTCGCTGTTAATCACCCGGTTAAGCCCAATTAAGTTGTTTTTCACCACCTAAAAATTGTTTCAGCCATATCTCCCAAACGGTGAGTCCGTTTGGCTAATGTGACCACTCTACGGAAAGGTAAACCATCATTTAGATCTAATGGAAGTGGTTTCAGGTCAAAACTCCTTTCCAATCAAAAGTTATGGCCGAAACAAGATCAGCTAGGGGCAAAACGATCATTTAAAAATCGGTAAAAATCATGAACATGGGAAATGACCCCAATAGTTGTCTCCTAAAGCTAAATGACCATACGACTTTGCATATGAAAGAAATAAATATTCTATGATCCTTCGAAGCGTAGGATGCGGGTCGTTACAAAACCCCAATTTTTACAACAAAGTTATAAAGAGGAATTTAAGCGAATACGAGGGCTTAAATTAGGTTGAGTTAATATTTGAATTAAGTTAAAAAGAAAGTGAGTGGGAAAAGGTTTAGATTAAACCATAATGTAACTGAACAATGTTTATAAAAAGTGAAAAGGGGTTATCTCGTTAATTTCGAATTAAAGTTACTTAATGGGATTAAGTAAAATTAGGAAACTGAAATAGGAATTCCAAGCGGGAAATGATTGAATGAATTAGAAAAGAAATTGGAAAAAAGGGAATTTGGTAAAGGAGTGGGTTACTGGGTTGTATAACCAAATTCGAATTATGAAAATGAATTTGTTTTAAGAGGCAAAGGTTAAAAGGAGGTACTTTATAAGAAATTGCTTAATTATGGAATTAAGGAATAATGGTTATATCCCAAGAAGAGATTTTTAAAAAGGTACGAAGGTTATATGAAACCGTATTTTGATTAAAAGGTTTAAATGGAATTGTATTTATATTAGAATGAAATATGGGTTTAGATTACTACTCGTATTTATCTTAGGATATGAACGTTGTTGATCAAGGTCCGAGAGGTAATTAAAATACCCCAACTTGAACGACATCAGGATTATCCGAGGATGATATTAGTTGTAATGGTAAAAAGGGTTAGTTATAATTTATTATTTTTGTCAAAGGGATAATAGTGTAACGTTTAGTGAAAATTAGGAATATATATAACGAGAGTTCCAAAGTGAAAGGGGAATGAAAGGGGCTGCGTGAAAATATAACGATACTCTCGAGTTAGAAGGAAATGTAAAGTTGAGTTTTATTTTATACAAATGATATTAGTTATTGTTTCAAGAATGGAATAAAAGATATTTCACACGGCTGTTTTACGAGTAATAAGTTGAATGGATTTCTCAAATTTAAATTATAAAGAATGATGTAACAAATGTTTTGAAAGGAGAATTAAGTGGGAATTGAATATGATTATAAGTTATTTTACTAACTATTATAATGAAATGGTGTAAAGGGCATTAGTATATAAGAAGTCAATTATCATATTTTAAAATATCAAAAGAGTTAGAAGTTTAATTAAGCAGAAGTGAATTAGTTTGTTTTAATTAAAAGGGCAAGTGATGATGAATACTGAACAAGTAAACTCATTGTTTTTCATGATTGAATCACTATTTATTTTGATAGTTAAATCACCGACTATCAAATCTATCCAATACGATTGTTGGTACGAAAAGTCAGGATCGAATTCATATTCGAAAACCATTCCGACCAACAAATACGTAATGATATCAGAAGATAATTGAGATGAAGTATTGAAGACCGTGGATTTTCATAAACAGAAGAACCACTAAAATTCTCTGCCTAGCAAGTAGAGATAAGCAGTGATTCTGTCGTAGTTGGAATCTACGGGTTGCAAGGACTTCTTGCTATTGATCCATGGGGTGATTCCTATATGGGATGCAGCAGGAAAGTACCTTTGCTTCATCCTGTTCCTGGATGACTTGTATAGACGGATGTCTGACAGAGTATTTCCAAAGGGATCGCGTACGTTGATTTCTTCAAATGTATCATAGTTAGTGGCGGAGAATGGCCGTTCTCTTAGCTTAACTGCTAGAGTATTTTTGTGGACGTCAATTAGTGATATCTGGCGGATCTGATGATGTGGCATTCAAAGTGAATGATGACCAGATGTTCAAAGTAATCTAAACCTCAAGCCTCAACAACCGATAAATGACAAAAATCGAGCAGGCAGCATGGCTATGTGGGTCGCTCCCATTAGGGTAAATAATCACCTATCTAGAGAATTTCTTTTGCTTCTTTAATCTATTTCGATGCTGTCCCTTTTTGGGAAACGGTGGTTTGAGCCCAACCATTGGTGATATACATTTGATACGCTCAAGCGAAATGAGTAGTCGGTCATGTGTGGGCCGGGTTGCAAGACGTTCTTGTTGAACCCAGTGTATTCGCCTCTAGAGGTACACTATCGGCAGGTGGTTCCATACCTTGTCATAGTCGGAATCCAATCTCAAATAAGCGCCCGCAGTTTTGATTGTATATTATATATGTGGAGCGTGAGATGCAAGCGTTCCACTAGATTGTTATTTACTTGTATTTAGACACTATTATAATATCAGAAAAGATATTGATTTCAAAAATGTTTTGGGTTATCGTAAGGTAAAATTCGTCTGTATTTATGTGTGGATTTGGTCTTACGATTATCCTTTTTCTTTCAAAAAGATTTTTGAACTTTAAAATCAAGTTGGATGATTCCCTATAATACTGTGCGAGTTTTCTCACTCTGGTTCACCAGACTAGCCCGATGTTTTGTAAATGCTCAGGTTAGACCGGGTTGTACAGGTCCAGGTTATCGGATGCTGCGATGTCCAGAGACGAGCTAGAGATGTTCAGACGTATTATATAAAGTAATTATTCTGTTGTTTGTTGTATATGAGGGAAGATTATTACAACTATCCAGAATTGTTGATGAACTCTGATATGGTAAGTATTTTTAAAAACTCTCGATAAAGATTTATTTTTGTATTATGCTTTGTTCCGCTGCGATGTGAGACTTTGTGTTGTGTTGGTTCTTCTTCTTCTTCTATTCTAATATTTCTTTCTTTCTTTCTTATCCCACCCTCTAATTTCTTTCTAATAACTATCCAGTGTTTTCGGTGATTGAAAGATCGACATGGGATACAAAATTGTATTTATGTCGATTTTCGAGGCCGAAAATCCTTGGGTCGTTACAAGCCTCCTGCTCCAAGCTCCTCCAAATATATCTGTAAATACCTGAACTACTTGACTACCCATACAAATTTGGGCACCCAAGAGTTTACGGTAAAACCAACCAAATAAATTCTGGGTCAGTCATGGGACTGGTGTGAGTAAACTCCAAACACTTGGTTTAACTTATAAAAATTACTTTTGAAAAGAAAAGATAATCGTAAGACCGATCCACACATAAACACGGAAGGTTTTTACCTTACGATAACCCAAAACATTTTGAAATCAATATTATTCTGATATTATAATAGTGTCTAAAACAAGTAAATATCAATTTAGCAGAACACTTGCATCCTATGCTCTACATATATAGTATACAATCAAAACCATGGGAACTTATTGGATAATGAATTCCAACTGACAAGGTATGGGACCACCTTCCGACAGTGTATCTCTAGAGAGGAATACACCGGGTTCAACAAGAACATCTTGCAACCCAGGCTAAACATGATCGGCCCCTCACTTCGCTTGAGAGTACCAAATATGTTGTCACCAACGGTTGGGATTAGCAACAGTTCCCGAAAGGGACATCATCGACAGATTTAAGAAGCAAAAGGAATTTCTCTAGATCAGGTGACAATACACCCTACCTGGCAGCTAACCACTTAACCATGGGACCTACCTGATTTTATAATATTTCCCGGTTGCGAGGCTTGAGGTTACGATTACTTGATAGCACCATCACTTTGAATGCCACATTGTCATATCCGTTAATCACTAATTGATTAGCACAAAGATATTCTGGATATTATGCTAAGAGAATAAATTCTCCTCCATTAGATGTATATTTGTACAGACCAAAATATGTGATCGCTGAAAATACTCTGTCAGACATTTGTCCATACACGTTTGTTCTGGGATTGAACGAAACTGAAGGCACAATTTACATTAATCCATCTTAGGCAATTTCTACCTAGGATTAACAGAAAAAGCCCTTGCAATTTAATCCGTCTTTGATTTGTCTTTTTAAATCTTATTCGCAATAGTACTGCCAAAACGTAGTGGTTTTCGTATAATAATCCGACTGGTCTCTCCATGTTGATAAAGATATTGGCCAATACTTCGATAGTCGGTTATTTAACTATCGAAGAAAAATAAACAACATTCGTCTATAAAATCAAACAATCACTGGGCCCCTTAATTAATATTTTATTAATTAAATCACTTCTACATATCCTTATCGATATTTATTAACATGATATTTTCAAAAATCATCTTGGCCTCTTATACTACTTGGAAAACATTTCCAAATATCACCTTCTTTTATTTTCTATACTTAGAAAATATCTTTTATTTATAATTGGAAAACATTCCAAATATTTCTCCTTTTCACGACCATTCATTTTTGCACTCAGGAAATATTTATTATTATATTGCCAAAATTCCACTTACCTGGGTAAAAACAAATGTTGTGTAAGCATTCAACTAAATCTCTTTAATCATTGATCTTTGAGACCGAATCTTCCTATTTATCGGTTAATAGTGAAATCAATCAAGTTCGGGTATAATTACCTCTCAGACCTTGATTGAATAACATCTTAACTTCAAAACAGACAAGACAAGTTGCCTCAAATTATCAACACCGTAAAATCCAATTATTCATTTTTAAAATGTGTGTTCGTCTCTCTTTCTTTTTTTTACCAGATTTAATTATAGATTTCTTTTTTTATAATATTCTGTTTTAAATTTGTTTCCTTATCAAACTCAATATATATTGATATATTGATTTTTTTAGTTATCAAATTTTCTTAAAAATATTCTATCTCCTTAAATTTTTGGAAAATTTCGCCAGCATCTCCTTTGTACGGGTCACTCGGTACAACTACAAAACGCCTTTCTGGGCCCTTTCCATTCAAAAAGAAAATTAAAAAGCCGAGCGGCTTGTCGATTCGGCACATAAAACCTCATATGGATTTTAAACATGTACCTTTTTGTCGAGCACTTAAATTTTAAATCTTCATTCTCTTCATTCCATACCTGTTTAACCCATATACGTCCATTCTTATTTATTCCAGCTCAATCCGATTATTCTAATTCAATTCGCTAATTTATTCTATAACTTGCCCTTTTACCTATTTCACTTTTTTATTTGAACATATCACGTTCAAATATATATATTTATTTGTTTATAAAACAATCAAATGCCATTTCTAATTCAAGTTTCATATTTGATTTCGAATATGAATTTACAAACCTCTTTTTCTGATCCAAAGACCAATTTCCATTTAAAATTCTGTTAACTAATTTTTCTTCAAATTAGTTAATTCTATTCAACAAATAAAATCTGATTTTTGGTTCAAAAATCAATTCATTACACCACTTGAGTTCAGATATATTTTTTTATAACTCAAATCTGGATTTTTCTAATGGAAATTCGGATTTTGTTTTTATAAAATCCTTTTATTAAGTTAAATAATCCATTATGGTTTTATAATGGTTATGGCGCTGTTTTTCTAAATATTTAATTTTGATATAACTCAAAATCTATAAGAAAAAATCCAGATTTTTCTCTTCCATTAGAAAACTGTTATCAAATCGGTCTTGGCGGTTCTTGTTTCACAGAATCTCGACTTAAACTGAGTTCTATGTACTCAATTGAAGTTCGAACGCCAATTTACGAACTGCCATGCCACAGCGAGCTCCTTTTATATAAACATTTAAACTTCTTTATAAATAAATTTCAACTCAAATCAAATATATATTTAATCAAATTTTCCAATTCACTTAATATTTCTGATTTTCCTTAATCGCCGATTATTTCATAATTCTGTTATAAATTTATTTATACTTCAATCTTCTATACTGAATTCCAATTACCTTTGTAATAAATTATTTTATAAATTCTTTAAACTTATTCAATTCAGTTTATATTCCTAATTCCCAAAATAAAATCAACCGTTCTATTTTTCAACACATTTTCCAATTGACTTTAAATTCATATTTGAATTTTAAATTTCAAATTATCGAATGATAATTATCTCATTTAATTTATAACTTTATTTACAAATTTAACTTCCATGTTTTATATATTAAAACAAGTTTCATTTCTAAATCAGTTTGAAACTCAATTTATTTTTATATTCCGAATTCCGGAAAAAAACCGTCGTCCCCTTCTCGAAATGATTACGAATTTTATTTTTAAATTCATACTTGAATTTAAAATTTAAAATTTATCTCTTGATAATTGATACAGTACATTTATAAACATTGTTTATAAATTCACGTGTTTTATATATTCAAACAAGTTCCATTTCAAATCCAATTGAAATTTTATCCCTTTTTGGAATATTTTATTTTTATAGCTTGTATATAATCTAGAATCTATTTCCATATTTAAACTTAGTTCTTTCTAAACAATTCCAAAATATTATTTAAAAATCATTTAGTTTATTAAAGTCAACATCGTCGAATAATATCATAAATCCATATGGATTTATTTTAGTTTAATTTAGATTCCGAACATTGGAATAAATATGTAACGACCCAGAAAATCTGAACCAATTTAAAATTTTTAAATTGGATGAAATAATGGATTTTAAATATTTAAAATAAATATTTTAAATAATGGCAATGAAAAGTGAGTTTGAATCGACAATTGAAAACGAATATAATTAATTCTAATTATAAACAAGGCTTGAAAAGGCGCTGCAGTTTCAAAAATTGAATTCAAACTTTGTCGGACTGTACCGGGTGCAAAACAAAACGGATTTTAGTGAAACCAAAAATATTTAAATCTGTTACTGAATACCTTTCTAATGATTTTTTCGAATTTTCATAGCGGAAAGCAAAGTTATGGCCGAATGAATTTTCAGAAAGGTCGCTATGGAATTTATATAGCCCGTGAAATTGGCCATTTTGCAAACGACCTCGGAATTCGACGAAACAACTTTTGTTGGATCCGGGATGTGAAGTTATTGCTAGATTTCAAATTTCATAATTTTTGAAGCTAGTATGTGAGCGTGGCAAAGGAAAACGTGTTTTGGCCAATTACAGTTAAATTGGATCGACCAGAAATGGGCCTTTTTGCATACGACCTCAGAATTCGACGAAACTAGTTTTGTTGGGACCATATCATCAAAACATAGCTAGATTTATTTTTTTGGAATTTTTCGAATCAGTTTGTAGCCCAAGCAAATTGAAATGTACGTTCAAATTAAATATTGAATTTTTTATATTTTAATTTGAAGGAAAACTGACTGAATCATTCGAATGGGCCTTCGAAACATATCCCATTGTGTTCGGAGTGGGGGTAAAACGCTAGGGACGACAGTCGTTGGGTTTGGATTGGTGGTCGTGTAAGAAAACCCCTTATAAAATCTCCCGGCCAATCAGAATTTTTATGTAAAAAAAAATTCCTTCTCTCTCTCTCTCCCCGAAGTCGATCACCGGCGGAAAACCGCTCCCCCCTTCCCTTCCATTTTCTGGCGATTCTGATCATCGAAACACCCCCGCCCTTTGGAGTTTTCTGAAGCCCTCGCCACCCTCTTCCCATCCATAGCTGGTACACCCCCTATTGTCGCTCGTACGAGGAGATCCAACCTCTCAAAGTCCGGAAGTTCACGCCGCCGCCACGACCAGGATTCGCCGCCGAGCTGGGTCCCACCACTGGGCGTGGATAGACCTTTCCACCCTCTTCGACGTTGCGCAGGCCGATCGACCCCTCGATACACGGATTGCCTGAAAGATCGAAACCTAGTTTTGAAGATCTAGTGAGGTAATCGGCTATTAAATTTAAAACTGGTTTTAACAGTTTAAAACCGTTGCAAACTTCTAAAAATCATATATTTTTCATTTGTTAACGAAATTCGATGAAACAGGAAACATCGTGACCATGAGGACGTCTTCTACATTTTAGAAGAGACCGCATACTTTTCTGAGCCTTCTGCTATTTTTGGTGGAGTGGAACCCAATGTGAGATTTCTAATTTATAAACAATATGGAAAACGACGATGTATAAGTTGTATGTTCAATGTATGAGTTATATAAGCGTTGTACACCTCTTGTATAAGCGTTGTATAAGTTGTATGTTCGATGTATAAGTTATATATGCGTTGTAAAAATTATATATGTGTTGAAATATAAGTGAATTGCTATATATATATATATATATATATATATATACGCCCCTCGTCCACAAACCATGGACGATATTTATTGGTGTGAAAATTGATTGATAGCGAATGGTTGTTTGGAATTGTTTGTGGTTGATATTGATTGATTGTGGTTGAAAAGTACCCATTTGTGTTTGAGAAATATTTGGTTGAAACCACATAGGATTAGTTTGTGGAAATGAAATAAATATATACATGCCGCATGCGTGCGAACTAGATGCATGATCCCCATTGTCAAAAACCGCGAGGTTTTAAGGTAGAGCGAGGAGCCGTACTAGGGACGGTCCCGGTTTTAACTACCCTGCCGTTATGCTACCGAAATTTTGAATAATATTCATGTGTTTGAATTATTTTCATTTGCTGAAACTATATTTATTCGTTGAATAGAAAACCTTCATGTGTTGAATCGATATTCATTCGTTGATTAGAAATTCATGTGTTGAATGGTATTCATGTTTTAAATATAAAAATCACATTTTTATCTATATATAGAAACTATAGAAAACCTTCATGTGCTGAATCGATATTCATTCGTTGATTAGAAATTCATGTGTTGAATGGTATTCGTGTTTTAAATATAAAAATCACATTTTTATCTATATATAGAAACTATAGAAAACCTTCATGTGTTGAATCGATATTCATTCGTTGAATTGAAATTCATGTGTTGAATGGTATTCACATTTTGAAATAAATTGTTTTATAATAAAAATCACCTTTTTATCATCTATATGAGCTATGTAAAATGACCTTGTTTTAAAATAAATTGTTTTACAATAAAAATCCTATTTTTATCACTTATATACACTATATAAAATAATAGTGTTTTGAAATGAATTGTTTTACAATAAAATTCACATTTTTATTATATACATGAATTGTTGAAATGTGAAGTGTTAAAAATAGAAACTCGTTCAAATAAATATGCAAGAGTCGAAATATTCATTAATTAGCTAATGATATGATTTTTGCCTATGCATGCAACATTAGAATGAATGGTGTTTTTAAACCAAATGGAATCAAATATGAAGTTGAATGGAAAATGATAAGTGATAAGAACTGTATATATGTACATGCATATTTATTTGAACAGGTTATAGCAAAGGGGCTAGAGAAGAGGAATAAAATTTTGTGCCCGACAAATAGGTACACATTTACTGTTATGTTTGGGTGATGATTTTATGAGCCTGTTGGCTAGCCGCTTGGCTTTTTCTTTTTCTTTTTGACATGAGACGCCCGTGTGGCTATTTGGGAATTTTCCCAGCCCCTCCCGTACAAAGGAGGTTATAGCGAAATTTTCCAAAATTTAAAGGCGTTAGTGAAATATTAGAAGTGGAAACAATATAGGAATTTTTGAATGAACTATATTTATATAATTATATAAATATAAATAAAATTAAAACGAAACGTGGTCGTGCAGTTTGTATTTTGAAACCGTGATTTCAAACGATTATACCGGGAGATCCGACCATCGGATTTTCCTGAAATCACAACCGTTGGGTTCGCTTTGGAAGAATCTTTCCAACAACATCAACTTTGTAAAAATCCAACGGTTGGATTGTCTGGAATGTTTAATTCAAATCTGAAGAAAAACAGCGCCAGAATCGATTATATATATATATATAATTATATTTAATCGAATAACGACGCTGCAGTTCGTATTTTGAAATCGAAACTTCAAACGATTGTACCGGGAGATCCGACCGTCGGATTTTCCCAAAACTGGAACCGTTGGATTCGTTTTGAAAAGACCTTTCTAATGATGTAAATTGTGTGAAGATCCAACGGTTAGATTTTCAGATATGTGTAAATCAAATCTGAAGAAAAACAGCGCCACGGCCGCGTTATGGCCCGAAGCGTCGTTTTGAATAAATTGGCTATTTTAAAATAAATAAAAATAGCGATAAATCGTTATAAAATATCATAAACGATATGGAATGGAAGTAAACTGAATTTGCTCGATTTATGTGGTAATTGATGGTTGGATGTGTTTGGTGTGAAAATTACATTAAAGAACAAAATTGGTGTTGTCGAATGATTTAACCATTGAAATAAATTATTTTGAAATTCTAAATATACGTGAATTATTTGGAAAGGCCGAGTTAATTCTCATTTGAAATAATTGACCGACGATTGAAAGTCGAAGATGAAGACGGTGGTCGAAGACCGGAGATCTTCACCTCGTTTGGATGGTAACCGAGGTCCTGATTGGGAGGCATCCCGAAATATGGATAATGAGTGGTGATCGTCCAGACGTACGTGGTGATCGATGGGTTTGCGAGGTATTTAGTGCCTCCGGTTTCGTTCATACCCAGAACGGACTTGTAAATGGACTGTGTGTCTGACATTGGATTTTATTCTGTGTTGATTGATCTCTATTAAATATACATCTGTTTGGCGGCGAAGAATTTATTCTTTTGCTTAACGCCCTTCTCTGAAACGCACGAGCTCAAAGGTTGTATATCAGGTGGACATCAGTCGCATGGCATGAATTGCCTGTGTGGCATGCTAAGATGCAGTGATCCGGGCTTCTGTTGAAAAGCAAAGTCTTGTGGTGATGATCAAAGCACTGCCTGTGTGGCGTAGCTTTGTGTATAACGTAAATTCGCGAGCCGCACACCCCGGTATGAACCAGAAACGGGAGAGGACATCAGGGAGGGCCTGCGTTTCTTCCTAGCTAGAAGTGGCGTCAGTGGTTTTACACGCCCTGACGAGTTTGACTTATGTGGTTGTTGCAGTTGCGAGGCGCCTCGGTTAGATCGGACGATCCGGGTTCGATGGAGCCATTCGTTGGCTCATTTACGCCCCAAAGGGCGGGGAAACGCAGTGTTCAGGAATTTTAATCCACTTCGGTGGACCGGCCCTGACGATCCAAGGGTCGATGCGCTCTGACCCTGGGGCTCGGGCTAGGCAGTCTCGAAGTCGGTAAGGACTATCTTTTGCCTTGGTTCAGGACGGAAATCCAATTTCCAAATACGACCTCGTGCGGTTTTGATTGTATACCTATATATGGCGACATAGTGGTATGGGGCATTAATGTCGTCTAAGATTGATAGTTATGATTTGAAATTGTTCTCAAAATATATAAACACTAGCAATAATATCAAATCCCTTTGTTTTATTTGTATCAAGCATATTTTGGCCATTATAAGGTAAAAACTCTATCCTCCGGTTTGCGTTGCATTGTGTGATGGGAACTGAGTCTTATAATGGATTCATTTTTATAAAAAGCATTGCGATGTTTAAAAGAATGATTTGTTTTAAAGCACTGGTAATCCAATGGAGTAAACCCGTTCCACGAAAGTGGCGTGGTCCTGTGATTAGCCATATTATAAATGTGTTGAGTAGATTTCTCATACCAGTCCCATGACTGACTCGTAGTTTGTTTCACTTTCAAACTCGGGTGCCCCTTTTTCTACACGGGCAGCCTTGTATTCAGGTTTAGCTGGTTCTTTCTAGATAGCTGGAGCTGAAGATGGATTCTTTCATTTATCTCTTTTTATGCTGTTCAGCTCCTATTGTACATATTTTGTTTGTTTTCCGCTGTAGACATTTATGTATAGCTGAACTGCATTTGTACTAAGTAAGATCCTGTATACTGTGTAACTCTGATGATTACTTTCATCCAGTATATTCTATTGTGCATTATCTGGTGCATTTATTTATTTTTGTTCTGCTATTATCTGTTTCTATGTTATATTCCACGGATTACCCTTGCCACCGTCAGAACGGGGTTTGGGGTCGTCTCAAAATACCATTATTTCCCTTTTTAACACGATCCCAATTCCCATTTTAAATTCATATTTGAATTATAAATTTTAAATTATCCAAATGATAATTTTCACCTTTATTTATAAATACCGTTTATAAATTTACTTCAATTTTCTGTATTATTAAATTTATAAACATCGTTTATAAGTTCCATTACTTTTTTTTATTATTCAAAACAAGTAAATATTTCTTAGCCCATTCGAAGTTCAAATTTTATTTTTGAAAAATAGATTCCCATTTTAAATCTCGATATATTCTTTTCACGATATTTTTATAAACCAACATTTAGGCCCAGTGATATTCAACCAATCAAAAACACCCAATTATTAATCATAGGTTTTCAAACACATCATATATGACAATATATATGGAAACAACAAACAATAATATTTTTTAGGAATCCAGTTGGATCCCTCCAACCTGTTTTCCTGCATCCACAGATGTTTGCCAACATAAATAATACTCATCCTGCTTCGAGGCAAGATATCGCGGTATGAAGGTCATCCACTATATATATTGTGGGGCATAGGGAAATCATCCGCTAATGATACTGCGGGCATCTGCTAATGGTACTACGGGAAATTCAACCACCAATATATATATATATAATATTCACTAACACCCAGCCTAAATAACTAATATAAATACAATAACCACAAAAATATTTCAATGCATCCAACAACCAATAAACAACATATAAAAATTATTTAAATAAATTCCAGAGAGTGAGTTTACTCACCGAGATTTTATTGCCGAAATAAATAGAAGACGTTTGATTTATATTCAATTTGTCTCTGGAGAAATCCAAATCCATTTTCCGCCAAATGTCCAACTCGACTTACGTTAGCATTATGAACCTTGTATGAATCAAATAAGTATTTAATATTATGCAAATTATATAGGCTTATTTTGTTATAATTATTTTTCTTCCTTAACAAAATCAAACTTTTATCTATTTAAAATCAAATCATATACCCTAGTACTATACTCGAATGATTTGTTTACAACATTAATTTCCTTATTGACCACTTTCCCTTATATAAACTAATTTCCACGCATTATAATTATTTCACACTATAACAAATGCCTAAGTTAATTAACTATTTTAATTTAAATTCATACCATAATAACTTAGTTCGAATCATTTTCCCCATACCAGGAATCCGCCTTGTTTCCAACTATACCAGTTCACATCTCACATCTAGGCAATTTCCTTAGTTAAAAATATGACTATATATTTTCATGTTATTAATTTAAACAGGCTAATTGACTAAGTAATAAAATAATTAAGTATACCTTAATTGCTTTCCTAGACCAGTGCCTTATCCTTCTTCCCTAGACCAACAAATTTAACCCCTGTAGCCTTCCTATACACAACTGATCTTCCCATTCTCGAAACAATACAGAGACCAATCCCCCTCGAAATATTCTACCGTGAGTTCACCATTCTAGTTTCACCATCGCAATCTCAGACCACCTGAATCCTTTGTTCAATCATTCCAACACCACTCCAGTACCTTGTCATCACGTTCGAACTTCACCTCAAACATCCCATTCACCTCCTTATTCCAGAACTCGCAGCCTCCTTTTCTTCTAGTTGTAAATCACGAACAACTCCAATCTCAGTTTGAAACTCCAAAAACCCCAAGTTCACGACTCCATTTCATGGTCGAAGACATTGACCTTTAGAAGCTATCGTGGTGCCCTTCATCGATAGTTGCTCGAAGTCTCCAACTTCGTACCCTATCGAAATGCTCTTACTCCAGAACCCCAAGCCGATGAACCCTGTTGAACCCCAAACCCTTGGGTTCAATTTCGAACTAAACAAGAACATCACACCTCCTGATATTTATGTGCAAATGGAGGGGAGGAATCTTAGAGTGCTTCGAAATTCAATTCAAGAATTTAGGGTGTTTATCCTAATTTAATTTGATTTTTGAGGATGGAATAAGGAGCGGATTTTCTCCTTTTCTCGAGCAGAAAAATGGATGGAATGAAATCGAATTAAAGATGGAAAAAGGAAGAGGGGTACTGTGTTTTAAATAAGGGTAATTAAGTGTTTATACGAACCATTAAATTGCAGTTTTACTTGGTGGTGAAGAGAGCGGACAGGTAGTACACGATGTTGAAAGAAGAAACAGCTAGCTAAGGGTAGCCCCTTTGCATTGGAAAAATTAGAGAGTACGATTAGCTTAGGGTAGAAGAAATTCCCTTTTTGTTTTATTAATTATTTTAGTTTATTTTGGTTTTGAATTAAACGAATACAATTTTATTTAATTTAAAATATCATGATATTTTGAATTCCTATTTAAATGCAACGATCAGCATTCCTAGGATTATACCATTATTCTGAACACACTAGAACAGGTTCCGAAGCTCAATTCGATTATATGGAGAAAATATTGTTTTAAATCGATATAAACTAAATTCAAAACAATAAACTCCTTGATAATAAATTCTGATTATCGCTTATCTTTCAAATAGAATTTCGGTTAATTATCTGAATCATTTTGACTCGGTTTTAAATTTCGAAATGAATTTTTAGATTCTCATATTACGATGATTATGTATATTCAAAATAAATTGTTTATCGATCATTAATCGATAACTCAATATAAAAATTATTTTATATTATTACTTCAATATTAAATATTTAAAATTAATCATTCAAAAATCTGGGTCGTTACATTCTTTCCCCCTTAAAAGAATTTCGTCCCCGAAATTACTAAGGTAGGAAAAGTGCTACAAACTCATTAACTTTTCAAAATTCATTTGTGTTGAAACTCTCTCTTCATAGTTCAACAAATTTTTGTTCTAGAAAACTTTTGGTTTCAATTTACATTGCACCCCATATATGCTTACTTTCAATTAATTCAAATGATTTTCAACCAATATATTCACATCAGTATATATATTCAATTCACATGCATCCTCTCATTCATATTTGTTTTTAATCAATTTATTCACACTAATCCATTTAACTTGCTTAGATTAAATTTAAATTCCAATATTCAAATCCTCGAGTTTTTATTTCAAATTCCTTTGAAATCACATAAATATATGTATATATACTTCTCCATCTCAAATTCAAAACATTTGAATTTTCAAACCAACTTATATTCTTAAACAAATTTCCATCAGAAACTTTTCTAAGGTAGCAATTCATCACTTAGAACTCGAAAATGAACACTGATGATGCTGCAGTCATTATCAGAATTATTTCCCAACCACTGAAGTGAGCTCAGTGCTTTATCACTTTCAAAATCCATTTAAAATGATTTCGATTCAAAAATCTTTCAAACATAAAGCTATATTGTTCTAATATACTTCAGAAAATATTTTTCCAAACATCCAGGATTTTAACTTTCAAATTCTGGTTTGAATCCAATTTTTATTCATCTCATTTGTATATTTCATTTACATACAAGTTTTATTTGGTTATATATCCATTCAATTTTTATAATCCAATTTGATTATGATAGTAACAACCAACTCATCCATATACTAAAATAAATTCAAAAATTTTTATTCATTTTCTATAAAAATAGAATTTTAGGTAAAATTATTTCATTTACCCACTTAAAAACAATACTGTGTCGAATTCTCTGTTCAAATGTTTACAAATTCTTATCGACTTCGTGGGGTCCCACGATTTGATCAGAATTCATAAGCCACTAACTAGACTAGCCAACACAATACAAAATAATTTTTTATATTAATTACAAATACGCTCTCTCGTATATATATACTCTCAACTCATTCTAGGATACTCTGATCCTATCTCTAATGAATACAACTACACCAAAACCTAGTTATTCGCTCAACCTAAGCTCTTATACCAACTGTAATGGCCCGCAAATCCGTAATATCTGAGTTGACTAAATACACTACATGTCCGACCCAAATTGCACAAAAATACGAATCATAAATAGAAAGAAGTTAGAGGATGAGAAATAGAAAGAAATAATAGAATAGAAGAAGAACAGAAATAACAACACAAAATCTCACATCGCAGCGGAATAAAATATAATAGATAGAACAACTTTTGGAATACAAAATTTTTACTGTACATACATATACATACCATTTTCAGAGTACAATACAACACAGCAGAAAATAATACTAGATAACTAATGTTGAATCCTCCTGCTCCAAGCTCCTCCAAATATATCTGTAAATACCTGAACTATTTGACTGCCCGTACAAATTTGGGCACCAAAGAGTTTATGAAAAAAAAAAAACTCTGGGTTAGTCATGGGACTGGTGTGAGTTAACTCCAAAAACTTGGTTTAAGTTATAAAAATTTCTTTTTAAATTAAAAGACAATCGTAAGACCGATCCACACATAAACACAGAAGGTTTTTACCTTATGATAACCTAAAACATTTTGAAATCAATATTGTTCTGATATTATAATAGTGTCTAAAACAAGTAAATATCAATCTAGCAGAACGCTTGCATCTCACGCTCTACATATATAGTATACAATCAAAACCGCGGGCACTTATTGGATAATAGATTCCAACTGGCAAGGTATGGGACCACCTTCCGACAGTGTATCTCTAGAGAGGAATACACCATGTTCAACAAGAATATCTTGCAACCCAGGCTAAACATGACCGGCCCCACACTTCGCTTGCGAGTACCGAATGTATTGTCACCAACGGTTGGGATATGTAACCACTCCCGAAAGGGACAACATCGACACATTTAAGAAGCAAAAGGAATTTCTCTAGATTAGGTGACAATACACCCTACTTGGCAGCTAACCACTTAGCCATGTGACCTACCCGATTTTATACCATTTCCCAGTTGCGAGGCTTGAGGTTATGATTACTTGATAGCACCATCACTTTGAATGCCACATTGTCATATCCGTTAATCACTAATTTATTTGCACAAAGATATTCTGGATATTTTGCTAAGAGAATAAATTCTCCGCCACCAGATGTATATTTGTATGGACCAACATATGTGATCGCTGAAAATACTCTGTCAGACATTCGTCCATACACGTTCGTTGTGGGATTGAACCAAACCGAAGGCACCATTTCCATTAATCCATCTTAGGCAATTTCTACCTAGGACCAACAGAAAAAGGCCTTGCACTTTACTCCGTCTTCGATTTGTCTTTATAAATATGATTCGCAACAGTACTGCCAATACGGAGTGGTGTTCGGATAATAATCCAACCGATCTCTCCATATTGACAACGATATTGGCCAATACTTCGATAGTCGGTTATTTAACTATCGAAGAAAAATAAACAACATTCATCCATAACATCAAACAATCACTGGGCCCCTTAACTAATATTTTATTAATTAAATCACTTCTATATTTCCTTATCGATATTTATTTACACGATATTTTCAACAATCATCTTGGCCTCTTACACTATTTGGAAAACATTTCCAAATATCACCTTATATTATTTTCTACACTTAGAAAATATTTTTTATTTATAATTGGAAAACATTCCAAATATTTCTCCTTTTCACGACCATTCCTTTCTACACTCAAGAAATATTTATTATTATATTTCCACAATTCCACTTACCTTGGTTAAAATGAATGTTGTGTAAAACATCGTTACAACAACCTAAAATACTGCATTCAACTAAATCTCTTTAAACATTGATCTTCGAGACTGAATCTTCCTATTTATCGGTAAAAAGTGAAATCAATCAAGTTGGGGTATAATTACCTCTCAAACCTTGATTGAATAACATCTTAACTTCAAAACAGACAAGACAGGTTGCCTCGAATAATCAACATCGTAAAATCGAATTATTCATTTTTAAAATGTGTATACGTTTCTCTTTCTTTTTTTACCAAATTTAATTATAGATTTCTTTTTTTATAATATTCTATTTTAAATTCATTTCCTTATCAAACTCAATATATATTGATATATTGATTTTCTAGTTATCAATTTTTTTTTTTAAAATATTCTAACTCCTTAAATTTTTGGAAAATTTTGCTAGCACCTCCTTTGTACGGGTCACTCAGTACAACTACAAAACGCCTTTCTGGGCCCTTTCCATTCAAAAGGAATATTAAAAAGCCGAGCGGCTTGTCGATTCGGCGCATAAAACCTCATATGGAATTTAAACATGTAACTTATTGTCGGGCACATAAATTTTAAATCTTCATTCTCTTCATTCCATACCTGTTTAACCCATATACGTCCATTCCTAATTTATTCCAACTCAATTTGATCATTATAATTAAATTCGCTAATTTATTCTATATTTAGCACTTTTGCCTATTTCATTTTCAAATATATATTTATTTGTTTATAAAACAATCGAATGCCATTTCTAATTCACGTTTCATACTTGATTTCGAATATGAATTTACAAACCTCTTTTTTTGATCTAAACACCAATTTTGATTTAAAATTCTATCAACTATTTTTTCTTCAAATTAGTTAATTCTATTCAAATAAAAATCTAGTTTTTGTTTCAAAAATCAATTCATTACTTCACTTAAGTTCAGATATTTTTTTTTATAATTCAAATCTGGATTTTTCTAATGGAAATTCGGATTTTATTTGTATAAAATCCTTTTATTAATTTAAATAATCTGTTATGATTTTATAATGGTTATGGAGCTGTTTTTTTGAAAATTTAATTTTGACATAACTCAAAATTTATAACACAAAATCCAGATTTTTCTCTTCCATTAGAAAATTGTTATCAAATCGGTCTAGGCAGTTCTTATTTCAAAGAATTCCGACTTAAATTGAGTTTTATGTACTCAATTGAAGTTCGAAACGCCAATTCATGAACTGCCGCGCCACGGCGAGCTCATTTTATATAAACATTTAAACTTCTTTATAAATAAATTTCAACCCGCCCATTATTTCATAATTCAGTTATAAATTTATTTATACTTTAATCTTCTATACCAAATTCCAATTACCTTTGTGATAAATTATTTTATAAATTCTTTAAACTTATTCAATTCAGTTTATATTCCTAATTCCCGAAATATAATCAATCGTTCTATTTTTCAACACGTTTTCCAATTGACTTTTAGATTCATATTTGAATTTAAAATTTCAAATTATCCAATGATAATGATCTCATTTAATTTATAACGTCATTATAAATTTAACTTCCTTGTTTTATATATTAAAACAAGTTTCATTTTAAAATCTGTTTGAAACTCAATTTATTTTTATATTCCGAATTCCAAAATAAAAACCGTCGTCCACTTTTCGAAATGATTTCGAATTTTATTTTTAAATTCATACTTGAATTTAAAATTTCAAATTTATCTCTTGATAATTAATACACTACATTTATAAACATTGTTTATAAATTCACTTGTTTTATATATTCAAACTAGTTCCATTTGAAATCCAATTGAAATTTTATCGCTTTTTGGAATATTTTCTTTTTATAACTTGTATATAATATAGAATCTATTTCCATATTTAAATTTAGTTCTTTCTAAACAATTCCAATATCTTATTTAAAAAACATTTAGTTTATAAAAGTCGACATCGTCGAATAGTATCATAAATCCATATGGATTTATTTTAGTTTAATTTATATTCCGAACATTGGAATAAACTCCATCGTTTCCCTTTTTGACATGATCCCAAATCTCATTTTAAATTCGTATTTTAGTTTAAAATTTTTAATTATCCAAATGATAATTTTCACCTTTATTTATAAATACCGTTTATAAATTCACTTCAATTTTTTGTATTATTAAATTTATAAACATCATTTATAAATTCCATTACTTTTTTTTATTATTCAAAACAAGTAAATATTTCTTAGCCCGTTCGGAATTCAAATTCTATTTTTGAAAAATAGATTTCCCATTTAAATCATGAAATATTCTTTTCACGATATTTTTATAAATAAACATTTAGGCCCATTGATATTCAACCAATCAAAAACACCCAATTATTAATCACAGGTTTTCAATCACATCATATATGACAATATATATGAAAACAACGATCAAAAATATTTTTGAGGAATTCAGTTGGATCCCTCCAACCTGTTTTCATGCATCCACATGTGTTAGCCAACATAAATAATACCCATCCTGCTTCGAGGCAGGCTATCGCGGTATGAAGGTCATCCACTATATATATTGTGGGGCGCATAGGGAAATCATCCGCTAATGATACTGCGGGCATCCGTTAATGGTACTGCGGGAAATCCAACCACCAATATATATATATATATACATATATATATATATATAGTCACAACACCAGCTGAAATAACTAATATAAATGTAATAACCACAAAAATATTTCAACGCATCCAACCACCAATAAACAACATATAAAAATTATTTAAATAAAATCCAGAGAGTGAGTTTACTCACCGTGATTTTATTGCTGAAATAAATAGAAAACATTTGATTTATATTCCATCTGTCTCTGGAGAAATCCAAATCCATTTCCCGCTATACGTCCAACTCGACTTACGTTAGCATTATGAACCTTGTATAAATCAAATAAGTATTTAACAATATGCAAATTATATAGGCTTATTTCATTATTATTATTTTTCTCCCTTAACAAAATCATACTATCATCTGTTTACAATCAAATCGTATACCCTAATTCTATATTCGAATGATTTATTTACAATTTTAATTTCCTTATTAACTACTTTCCTTTATATAAACTAATTTCCATGCATTATAATTATTTCACTCTAAAACAAATAACTAAGTTAATTACCGATTTTAATTTAAATTCGTACCATAATTACTTAGTTGGAATCATTTCCCAAAATCAGGAATCCGCCTTTTTTCCTACTATACCAATTCACATCTCACATCTAGGCAATTTCCTTAGTTAAAAATATGACTATATATTTTCACGTTATAAATTTAAACAGGTTAGTTAACTAAGTAATAAAATAATTAAATATACCTTAATTGCTTTCCTAGACCAGTGCCTTATCCTTCTTCCCTAGAACAACAAAAACCCCTGTAGCCTTCCTACACACAACTGATCTTACCATTCTCAAAACAATATAAAGACAAATCCCTCTTGAAATATTCTGTCGTGAGTTCACCATTCTTGCTTCACCATCGCAATCTCAGACCACCCGAATTCTTTGTTCAATCATTCCAACACCACTCTAGTACCATTTCATCACGTTCGAACTTCACCTCGAATATCACGTTCACCTCCATATTCCAGAACTCGCAGCCACCCTTTCTTCTAGTTGTAAATCTCGAACAACTCCAACCTCAGTTCGAAACTTCAAAAACCCCAAGTTCACGACTCCATTTCACGGTCGAAGACATCGACCTTTAGAATCTATCGTAGTGCCCTTCATCGACAGTTGCTCGAAGTCTCCAACATCGTACCCTAACCTTGCCATCTCACTATCAAAATGCCTCTTACTCCAGAACCCCAAGCCGATGAACCCCGTTGAACCCCGAACCCCCGGGTTCGATTTTGAATTAAAAAAGAACATCGCACCTACTGATATTTATGCGCAAATGGAGGGGAGGAAGATTAGAGTGCTCCGGAATTCAATTCAAGAATTTAGGGTGTTTATCCTACTTTTATTTTATTTTGAGGATGGAATAAGGAGCGAATTTTCTCCTTTTCTCGAATAGAAAAATGGATGGAATGAAATCGAATTAACGAAGGAAAAAGGAAGCGGGGTATCGTGTTTTAAATAGAGGAGAACGGGGAACCAGAAGTATACGAACCATTAAATTATGGTTTTACTTGGTGGTGAAGAGAGTGGATAGTAGTACATGATGTTGAAAGAAGAAACAGCTAGCTAAGGGTAGCCACTTTGCATTGGAAAAATTAGAGCATACGATTAGCTTAGGGTAGAAGAAATTCCCTTTTTGTTTTATTAATTATTTTAGTTTATTTTGGTTTTGAATTGAACGAATACGATTTTATTTAATTTAAAATATCACGATAGTTTTAATTCCTATTTAAATGCAACGATCAGCATTCCTAGGGTTATACCATTATTATGAACACACTGGAACAGGTTCCGATGCTCAATTAGATTATACGGAGAAAATATTATTTTAAATCGATATAAAATAAATTCAAAACAATAAATTCCTTGATAATAAATTCTACTTATCGCTTATCTTTCAAATAAAATTTCGATTAATCATCTGAATCATTTTGACTCGGTTTTAAATTTCGAAATGAATTTTCAGATTCTCATATTACGATGATTATATATATTCGAAATAAATTGTATATCGATCATTAATCCATAACTCAATATAAAAATTCTTTTATATTATTACTTCAATATTAAATATTTAAAATTAATCGTTCAGAAATCTGGGTCGTTACATAGAACGTATAAATTATATTATAATTATAATCGAGCTCGAAATGGCGTGGTAGTCCATAATTTGGCGATTCGAACTTTAATAAAATATACAGAATCTGTTTTAAGTCGGATCTCTGTGAAACAAGAAATGTTCGGAGCTGGTGAAGTATATTTTTCTAATAAAAGAGAAAAATCGAGATTTCTCGTGTAGACTGTGTGTTGTGTCCAAATGAAATTTTTGAAAAGTCGCTATGGAATTCTTTTAAAATTTATAATGATTTATTTATATTATAAATGGATTTTCAATATAAATTTAATACTGATTTGATCTGGATTTGAAATGGCGAGTTATAAATTTAGACAGGAATATTTTGGACCTGTATTATATTCTATGTGAATATATACGATAATATTAATTTATTAATATCAAATTATTTTGTTTTTAAATATATTAATATTTAATTGGTTTATTTAGAGCTTTAGAAAAAAGCCATTTTTACAAACGACCTCCGTTTTTGATGAAACTAATTTTGTTGGATCCGGAATATTAAACTATTTTTATATTTCAATTTTCTTGATTTTTGGAGTTAATATGTAGACGTAAGGAATTTTAACATGAAAAACCGTCAATAAATTGACTTTAAAAATACGTTGTGTGAGCAAACGAACTTGGAATTCGACGAAAAAAGTTTTGTTGGGTCCGTAATATCGAACTGTAGATGCCCATTTTCATGATTTTTTGATATTGTATGTGATCATAGGAATTTTTAAAGTAATAAATTGAGTTAATTATCAAAAATAAATTAATATTAAAATTGAATGAAGCTTCTCATACAAGCCAAAACTTATTCTATAAATACCCCTAACACCCATTCGTTAACCCTAATACTTCATTAACTGGTCAACGACATTTTAGCTGTAGTATTTTCTTTCTCTCATCAATTCGTGAACTCCTAAAATTATATAGGAATTCAAAGAAAAATCTAAAAATCGTGATATATATATATTCGAGTTCCCATTACAATTCTCTACAACCTAGTATATAATTTAGAGTGTTCGATGTCTATTTGGGGTCAGGCAAAATGTACAGTGGGCAGTTTTCGTGAGCTAGGTTTCCACGTCGAGGACCTGGGGAGCATTTATACTCGAATTCAAGAATGTTTTTGGGTTTACCAGATGATTTAACACTATCTGGTGAAGTTTGGTGAAAATTCATTAAAATTGAGTTCGGTGTTTTCTCTAGAGGCGTGGGTTCAGGCGGGTAGTCGCGATCTTCATGGAGATGATGGAGTTCAATCGGTTAGTGAGGAGATGATGAAGAAATAGACGAGAAGCTCATCGGTGAAGTTGGAATGTTGATCGGTGATGAACTGGGGGAGCAGTGGGTGCTTTAAATATCGAAAATGGAGTAGTTGGTTACTGGAGCGGGTAATTTTGAGCTTTGTGGAAGAAGGTATTTGCGGGTAAATGGGCTGAAGAGATTAATAAGGTTAACCCAATTTTATAAAAGGAAATTAAATTTATTTTAAATTAAAAATAGTTCAAACTTGTATAAGTCATAACTTCATCATACGTTATCGGAATTGGACAAAACAGGATCCATTGGGATCATATGAACGGTGGCTACACAATGGAACTGATTGGGGGTGAATTGGAGCTCGTTACAATTTATGGCGAAATAAATTGCCTAATCTGAATTCACGATCACTTATCGTTATTTAAAGATAACCGACCAATGTGAGTAAATCTCACTAACTCCGATCAGTTTATATTCTTATAACGTATTTTTAGAATTGATAAATGTTGGTTGAATGTTGTGTTTTGACTGTTTCGTTGAACTGCTAATTAATTGGTTGAAATTATGGATCTGGTTATATATATATATAGCATTAATTAAATATTGATTCTGTTTAGCAGAGTATTTCATATTGAAATGAAATTGATGTTAGTTATACTGTTTAACATCTATGGATGCAGGAAACAGGTTGGAGGGATCCAACTGGGTTCCTCAATATATATAATACTGTTTATTTTTTCATATATCGTGATATGTGATGTGATATATAATCTATGATTGATTATGATGACACTGCTCTTGTTATTTGGTATTTTAAATACCATAAGAAATACTAGAATGTAAAAAGGGAATTTTCAAAGTGTATATTGGAAACAAAGTATTTATATAAAATAAATAGAATTGTAAAAGGAAATATTTGGAAAACAAATAGAATTATAAAAGGAAATATTTGGAAAATGAATAGAACTTTATAAAAGGAAATATTTGGAAAATGAATAGAAAATAGAGATATGTTTTAACAGATAAACTGGAAAGATAAATTTACAAATAATGTTTTATAAATTAAGTAAAATTTGGATAAATTTAATATATAAGTCTGAATTGATAAAGGGAAGAGGAAATCAGTTTTAACACCGATATTTGAAATGGAATGTAAACTTAACCTTTATACATGGAATGATGACGAATGGAATATGAATTTGAAAAAGGAGAATCTATTTAAAAAATAGAAATGGAAGTTCAAATGGCTAGAAATAAATAACTTGTTTAACAAATAAAACAAGTAGTGTGATTTATAAACAATGTTTATAAATGAAATAAAAATAATTATCAGTGGATAATTTGGATTGTAAATTCAGTAGTAAATATAAAATGGGAAATTGGGAGTTGTTTTAAAAAGGAAAGGATGTAATTTATTTCAATGTTCGAAATATAAATAGGATTAAATAAAATCCATAAAGATTTGTAATTTAAAATTCGACTAAGCCAAATGTTATAAAATAATGTATATAAGAAATTATATATTGAATAAATCAGGATTTGACATGATAATTAACGTTCCGCTGGAAACCGATTTTTTGTAATCAAATATAAATTATTCGAAGAGAGTAAATTGAATGAAAGAGAGTTAATCGAATATAAGTTATTCAAAGAGTTAATCGAATATAAATTATTCGAAGAGAGATAATCGAATATAGGTTATTTAAAGAGTTAATCGAATATAAATTATTCGAAGTGAGTTAATTGAATATAGGTTATTCAAAGAGTTAATCGAATGAAAATTATTCGAAGAGAGTTAATCGAATATAGGTTATTCAAAGAGTTAATCAAATATAAATTATTCGAAGAGAGTTAATCGAATATAGGTTATTCAAAGAGTTAATTGAATATAAATTATTCGAAGAGAGGTAATCGAATATAGGTTATTCAAAGGGTTAATCGAATACAAATTATTCGAAGATAGTTAATCGAATATAGGTTATTCAAAGGGTTAAACGAATATAAATTATTCGAAGAGAGTTAATCGAATATAGGTTATCCGAAGAGTTAATCAAATATAAATTATTCGAACAGAGTTAATTGAATGGAAGAGAGTTAATCGAATATAAATTATTCGAAGAGAGCTAATCGAATATAAATTATTCGAAGAGAGTTAATTGAATGAAAGAGAGTTAATCGAATATAGGTTATTCGAAGAGAGTTAATCGAATATAGGTTATTCAAAGAGTTAATCAAATAAAAATTATTCGAAGAGAGTTAATTGAATGAAGGAGAGTTAATCGAATATAAGATATTTGAAAGCGAGTTAATCGAATAAAGTTATTCGAAAGAGAGTTATCAAATAGAGTTTATTCGAAAGAGAGTTATGCATTGAAATTCGAGTATACCGAATTCGGGAAGGTATTATTTACTTTTCGATTTATAATCAAGATTTATTTCATTAAAAAATAAATTGTTTAATTATTTATTTAAAAAAAGGAAAAAGTGTTATATTTTTAAGTAGGTATTTTGGAAGTAGGGATTATAACATTATCATTATAAAACATGTTTTTCATAAAAGAAGTAGATTCGTAAACTGAATTCGAGAATTATGTAAGAAAGTATTTGTTAAGAAGATAAGAAACGGAATTAAGGAAATTGGAAATTGACTGGAGATTAGTTAAGCTGAATGGTTTTCTGAGCGTCGATCTGATGTTGGTTTCGGCCTTCGGGGTTGATATTCAGGGAATTGTTCTCTTACTGGTTTACAGTTAGAGACTGATAGATGTGAGAGGATAGTGATGCCTGGATAAGAGGTGGAAATTTTTTCCAATGAGTAACAACGTATATTTTCTAAACTTAGAAAATAAGAATTTATTAATATATGGAAAAGGGAAATGGGGAAATGATTAAATTAATGATAAACTAATTTAAAAGGGAAAAATGTTGATTAATGATTGGTCAATAAAATTTCCATTTGGAAATAAGATCGTTGTGTGTATGGATGTTTTCCTTTGATAGTTAAATAACCGACTATTAGAGTTTTGACCATTTTTCCGTTGTCAATACAGAGAGATCGGGATCAGATTTATTATCTGAAAAACCACTTTGTATGGGAAATAGCATTGCGAAAGATGATAATTGAAGACGGAGCTTATGCAAGAGCTGTTCTGGAAAACCCTAGGTAGAAATTACCTAAGATGGGTTTACAGATTTGTGCCTTCGATTTGTCCAATCCTAGGACAACCTGTATGGAAGAATGTCTAACAGAGTATATTTAATAGATTGCGTAAATTGATCTCTCCAAACGTATTTACATTTGGTGGCGGAGGAATTCATTTCTCTTAGCTGTATAACCGTGGTATTTTTGGAGAAATCAAATTTTGATTTCGTGGGTATGACGATGTGACATTCAAAGTGAATAAATGTGTGATCTGTCAGAGATAAGCGTGGCCACAAGCCTCACAACCAGGAAATGGTAAAAATAGTGTAGGTCGCATGGCTAAGTGGGTAGCCACCAATTAGGGCGTATTGTCACCTGATTTAGAGAAATTTCATATAACGACCCGAACTTCCCCGTGAAGGAAAGGCCGGATTATCTTGAGAACAAGGCACATCGGAACGCAAACAGAAGAACATTTCATTGTTTATTACAATAATTCCATCAGAATACAAGAATATACGGAGTATGGATAAATATTATACATTTGACAAATATCAGAGATTACAATAAATTACATAGCAGCGGAAAATAATACAAAACACAACTGAAAGTAATACACGGATACAGAGCTTTCCGAGCATCGTTCCAGCTGTAAATCAGGATCCTGTGAATATAAATTTGCAAAACCAAAACTACTAGCTGCCCGTGTCGAAAATAAGGGCACCCAGAGTTTAGGTTAAAACAATAAACTCCAGGTCAGTCATGTGTAGGTGTGATAACTAAAACAGTTATTTAAAACTTTACTTTAAAAGAGAGTAATTCAAGGGACCACGTCGTATAACACGGAACGGGTTTCCTTCCAAGAATACCAGTGCTTAAAACAAACAGCGCAATGCTAAATAAAGAAAAATGAAGCTATTATAAGACCCAGGTCCCATCACACAATGCAACGCAAGCCGGAGGATATGGTTTTTATCTTATAATAGCCAAAGCATGCTTGATACGTTAAAAACACATTATTTGATACTATAATAAGTGTATAGTTTCAAAACAATTTCAATCATAAATATCAATCATAGGCGGCATGGGTACCATCTATCATGTCGCCAAACTAGTTCTACAATTAAAACCGCAAAGTCACGTATTGGAAATTTGATTCCATCATGAGTCTAGGCAAGGGGCAAGCCCCTCTCCGTTCGAGACACTCTAACAAATGTCCCAGGACCCCACTATGATCCTTGGATCTTCAGGGCCAGTCCTCACCTAACTTTGGAGGATTAGTTATTCCTGAACACACATTTCGCGGTCCTAACAGACCTATATCCGAGGCGCCTCGCATTCCAACAACCACACAGGTGAAAAGTATATAAATGTCAGCCAGTTTAAGCACTAACACCGCCACTAGCTAGAAAGAAACGTCGTGCTCTCCCTACAGTCACTATCCCGTTTTTGACTCATACCGAGGTGTGAGGCTCGCGAATTAACGCCATGCACAAAGCTGCGCCACACAGGCCGTGCTTTGATCATTAACCACAAGACTTTGCTTTTCAACAGAAGCCTTGATCATTTGCCACATAGGCGTGCCACACAGGCAATTCACTCCATGCGACTGATGTCCATTGATATACAACCTCCGAGCTCGTGCGTCTCAGAGAAGGGCGTTAAGCAAGAGAATAAATTCTCCGCCGCCAAACAAATGTATATTTAACAGAGATCAATCAACACAGAATAAAATCCAATGTCAGACACACAGTCCATTTACAAGTTCGTTCTGGGTCTGAACGAAACCGGAGGCACTTACCTCGCATATCCATCGATCTCCAAGTATGTCTGGACGATCACCAACTGATTCCCTCATCTTGGGTGTACAGCCCAATCAAGATCATCAGTAATCACCCAAACGATGTGAAGACTTCCGGTCTTCAACCACCGTCTTCATCTTCGACTTATCGTCGAATCGGTTATTCAGAATGGGTGTAAGCCCCGGCCTTACCGAATAACCCGCATATATAATAAACAAATGTTACACAAACTTAACATACGCCTCATTCCAATTCAGAATATTCTTTTATTCTGATATTCACATTCTTAGGGAAAGGTTTCCATTAATTTTATCAAAGATAAATTCTTCTAAATTTATTCTTTAGTCTTCCTTTGGATATCATTTCAAACCATATTATGGTTTTCCAAACTAGTCGGGATTTGCGAACCACACCGAAGTAATTATTTATTTTGTTTCCCAAACCCAACCTATTTATCCCATGGAGCAAAACTGGTAATACTCCATATCTAACACCATGGTTTTATCGGTAAAATTAATTACCATTTCACGTTCAAATCTAATAAAAGATTCAACTATCGCCTTGGAGAAAAACTGGTGATACCCCATTTTCGACCACTTTCCAAATTTGATAATTTAAAGTATCAGTTCACATTTCAATTTAATTACAGATTCATTAAAACTCCACTTAGTATTAATTTTCCCTCAAATCAATATCCTGTCTTTAACTGGGTTAAAGAACCAATGTCATCTAAAACAAGATCCACGATAAACCCAAAATCCAATTTAAATTCAATTTCAATTAAATACCAAATTAACTGGATAATTTCACTAAATCTTAGTTAAAAGATTTATTGTTTTCTAAACTGGGTTCAAGAACAGTGTTATTTAAGACACCATTCACGACGAACCCAAAATCCCATTTGATATTAAATACAAGACTCTGAATAGAAAATAACAGGCTTATATTCAATATCAAATTCTGAAACCAACAAATATCATACTGGAAATAACGATATATAATATATCTTTCAAATTTCCACAATCATATCTGTATAATCACGAAATCCGACATCGAAATATTCCGAAGATAATTTCGATTCAAATCCATTCCAATTCACGTATTGGAAACTCTGATTATTTTTAAAACGACTTTCAAATTCAATTTATTTATATCAAAAATAAATTGATTTTAATTCTAGTTCAAAACTAGTTCATTTCGATAAAAATCTATTTTTGTCTTTTCAAATTTGGAATTTTCATCCCAATTCTTCACAAATCATTTCTTATGATTTTACACAAATTATTACTATTTTTAATAATTTTATCAAAGACCGTACAGGCGATTTCCATCAACGGCCATCGAACTGTACTTACAGTGACCTTTTCCAAATTTGATTTGGACATAATTCCAAAACCAGCCGTTAGATTTCAAATTTCTAATATTCATTAGAAAGCTCTCTTCGATACGAACCCAACGGTTCCAGTTTCAGGAGAATCTGACGGTCGGATCTCCCGCAACATCAATTCGAAGTCAATGGTCGAAATTCACGAACTGCTGCAGCGCGTTCTATTCAGGCCATTATATATATAATATATATTTATTTAGTCGATTTCCTTTTAAAACGTATTTTATAAATCGTTTTAAATTCGTTTTCGAAACGATTTCAACTTCATATTCAATTTCGAATCGAAATTGAATATTCCACTTCATCGATATACAAATGATAATATTTTCAAAACATTATATTTTGAAGTCACTTCTTTTTCTATAATCATTTTAAAAACGAATATAATCGATATAAATATCGCTCACGTCAAAATGGCGCATCTCTAATCAACACGGCTTTATATATTTCAATAAATTTGTTATTTTATTCAACAAATGAATATTTATTCTATTCAACACATGAGTCTATATTTTTTTCAACACATGAATATTCTCAACACATGAGTATCATCAACACATGACTATTTTATTTATTTAATATAT